>OZ023171.1:17473388-18673388 GCA_963678695.2 Diplodus puntazzo | reverse complement strand
TTATCCGGCCAAACTCGCGTAAACACGGATAAGATGTTTGGATCGTGCTGGAAAACAGTTTGTGCTGAACTCTGTCTGTGCAGTCAGTGTGTAATACTGAGCAGAACTGTGCATTTGAGTTAGATGAGAAGATGAATATCATTCTTAATCTGTGTACAAACTTTATACTTTATAAAGGTAGATCAGGTTGGCTAACCAGGTGCAGGCAGAAACAGCCACCCTGTCTCGGTCTAAAGTAAAAAAAAAAAAAAAAAAAAAAAAACCATGCATACCAGCATCTAAAAACTCAACTAACTATGACTCCTTATGTGTTGTTTGTTTAATCCATGCACAAACAGACCGGGACTTTTTTGGGCTGCTCTTCTGCAGGCGCTGTTATCAGGGTGGGAAATAAACTTTTTAAACATAAACATCGACGAGCCGCTGACAGCTTTCCACCAGACACTCCACAGTCAATCATTCTTTTGTGTCTGAAATCCACAGACGCTTTTCATGTTTTATCAGCTTTGGCTGGTGCTAAGATATTTACTTTATTTGGTCAACAACAAAAAATTTACAACATTAAACACATCATTAAGCGTCCCACGATTTCATTTTAAAATGCTTACGCGTCCTAAAAGCGGCGGCTGCAAACAAGTGGCTCAGTGAGTGTACAGAGGTTGTCGGGGACTTTTAACGCCATTGCTCCGAACACGAAGACCCGACTACTCACCAGTCCGTCTTTACAGGCCGACTCTAGTTGCAAACTATTCCGACTCTAACTTCACAACTTGAAGTTTGATTAATTCATAGAAAAGTTGTATGGTAATTGTGAAGTCAGACGCTTAGTGGAGGTGACATTTAACTTTTCACTGCTGGCTTACCTTGCTGAAGTATCATAAGCTTATTTTTTTTGCCACAGGGCTTATTTTCAGCAATAATCCAAAATCAAAATCCAAAATCCCCTAGGCTTTCTGTCAAGGGAACCAGGGAGAGGATGAGTTTGGTTAGCAAGGTGTTGCAACAAGTCCCCAGGATCAGCCGTGCTACTGACGCAGGCCCGAAAACATTATTTACCATAAGTTTATGTTATGAAAGAAGAAGCTGTGAAACAGTAGTAACATTTCTTTTGACAGTCACGACCAGGATGAAAAGACTCTTTCCACGATCAGAATGGGATCCATTCCGTCAGACAACATTTGAAAAGACTAGAGACGCTACACGGGTAAATCATTTTATCCTCGTTCAAGTCAGTGAAAGACGGGGAGTGAGCTGCACAATGCAGAAGCTATGAGGAAAGTCCCAGGGGTGGTTTTTTTTTTTGCACCCAAGAAGTCAAACTCTTTCGGCTTCATGTGCCACTGAGCAGCTGTCATACTGCTGGAATGAACAAGGCTCACCTGCAGCGCTGTATCCAGAATTTCCCTTGAGATATATATAACTGGATGCACACAGCACTGGCATCAGCTGGCTGCTGACGCCTCGATGCCAGAAATGAATTGAATGAAACAAAGTCTGGATATCTTATTGACACCACGCAGCGAGCTAATCAGGAAACTTCTCATGCAGTTCTAGCTTCTTATTTAATGCACAACAATAAAGGTGTCATCGATCTTCTCATCTGACCCTTGGCAAGAAAAGTGAAAAAGCATATTTCCAAAAGTGTGAAGCTGTTCCTATGTGTTTAAAAAGATTCTTTGGGTTTTTTATGCAGACTGGTGGTTTTATATTTGCAGAGAGGCAGGAAGGAGGAGTCATTCAAGAAAATAAAAACAGTGCCTTCTTGGATGACCCTACAGTAGATGAAACATGATAAATTGCCTTCTAAGGTGCCCATCATGGGGACAAAATGCTATCAAGTACCCTCTCTTCACTATATCAAGACTTCTGCCTGCTGGAACAAAATGTGGCGCCGTCCCCATCGAATATCCTGCGTCCTCCACTGTCGCCCACCCCCAGTACTCCTCTTCTCACAACTGCGTCGTGTAAAACCGACATCAGTGACAGTCAGCCACTTCAACGCACTTTTTAACCACTTATGGGATTTTCTGCACCCTCGCTCAACACCCCAGTTCCTCACTAGATATATTGATGAAACATGTCAGGGTATGTTATTGTAAAGCAGCCGGCGAGGACTGTGGAAGGGACGCGAATAGAGCCCACCAGGAGCACGCAAGGCTGACTGTCAAATGTTTTTTTCCACACCGGTGCCTATGAGGAGCCACTGAAATATGTCAACAAATGACGTATCCGGTTGATCTTTAGAGCCCCCGGGTGGGCCAGACATCTGAGAGTTAGGAGAGCAAAACGGAAGCCTCTATTCTGGCTGGGACAGGCTTCGCCGACAGGCGTTAAAGGAAGCCACGCTCAGCATCAAATGACTCAAATCCACTAAAAGACGTCACCCTTATCATAATCAGAAATCTTAAGCTTCTTAGTCCCAGATCTGCTCATTGATTTTATTTCCCCCATATTTCTGAAAGTGTATTAAAAAGCAGTGAAATTCCCGATAAGTTAAATTACACGGGTACCTGTCAGAGATAAGATGCACAACTAAATCCCTGTCAGGAGCCGCATGCGCTGAGAGGAACGTCAGCAGAGCTCTTCTGACATTTCTTAACAGAGATAAAACGCCCCGACTGTAGATGGCACTTGATTTTCTTGCAGATTATTTTTTTTTTATGCTTCCAGATGCTGGTCATTGATGCAGCCTTAACTCTACAGTATATATAAAATATAGCATATTTTTAATATTAAAGGTGCCATATGTCAAGGTTTTAGATAAAGTGGTCAAAAGTGTGTTGCAGAGACATCTATTGAAGTTAACATGCTAACCAGCTGGCCCAAGCCAGTTTGGACCTCAGGTAGTGATGGTCCGACTGAAACCAACCCACCCATGAGGCTCCCGCTCCAGGCAGAGTCAGCTACCATGACCGCTAGCTGCACGGTCAGCTGAGCTTACCAGCTATTGGTAACTACAATTAGCAGCTATGCTTCCAGCGCTCTAAGAGGCCATAGTTTTCTGAAAGCCGAGCCCGACCCAACTCAGCAGGCGTTCTATTTGTCACATCGGGACACAGTTAACGTTAGCTGAAGCACTGGGTTCGTTTTAACCTGTCACACATTTTGTTACAGCGTTCCTGTTTAAACTGATTACAGACATGTAGCGTGTAGAAGGTAGCGATTAGCCTCTGTGTTGCGTTCAAAGCGTTGTCACGTAAATAACGGCCCCCAGCTTAACAAGATATGTAGCTGTGACACAGCCAGTCGTTCCATCACTTAATTGTTTTCACTTATTTATCATTTATCACTTATTTTAACACCACATTCTTTATACTTTCACTCAAAGAAATCTGAAGCACCGTGACAACTGACGTGACCAAACCCAATCCCAACCCAGACATAATTTCATAATTTACGTCAGATATTTGTGCTCTCTATTGAAACTTAACAGCCCTCTGAACATGCTTGCTGAAACATTTGAGTAGTAGTGACAGAATACTGATTAAAATGTGATCAGTCGTGCATCATTTTACAGTTTGTTCCAAGTTCCGTGAGCTTTTACTTCCTCTAACATTCTCAAGTGACCGATTCGCTCGTTTGTTTTGGCCCGAGATGCTGCCGCTCCAGTGCGATAACTAGCAGCCATGGATGTCTTCACACTTAACCCTTAAAGATCATTCATGTGATTCCCAGAATAGACATTTTGACTCATGTGTCACTGAAAAAACATAGATGCAGGAAAGCCTAAACGTATAGCACCCTTGTGTGCACAAATCACAGTAGTTGACACCTCTCTGCAGCAAAGCACTGCCCTTCTGAAAGATGCATGACTTGCTGCCATGTGGCAATGCCTGCAGGCTTTCCCTCCAATTCATCGAAACCCAGAGAGGATACGAATACATATTGAAAAATCATTTAATTACTGTACATATCCTCCTCAGAGCTGGAACTATTATGGGCAGTCAGCAATATCACGGTGGATGATATCACTGCTTAGATGTATTCAGCAGATAGGAATGTACAGTGTGTCCAGCAGCATTACTGATTCATATTCTTCATTCCAGTTTAAAAGCTTCTGATTAACAGATTATCATTAAAACTGTGATCTTTTTGTATGGCAACAAAAAAAAACAAAAAAAAACCAGCAGGAAATTAAACTCAGACATCAAGGGATTGTTCTTCAGGTAACAGCTCAAAGCAGAGTTAACAGGTTAAATAAGAAAAACATCAACTCTGATTGGGGCTGCTGTGATATCTGCTGTCAGTAATCAGATGTGCATCTGATCGCTGGCACAGGGACCTCCAGTCTTATTTGAACACATTTTTGACTTCTTATGTCACTTGTCGTGATGTGTCGGCGGGGAAGCACACACTGTTCTCGTGGCCAGGCACTGACAATAACTTCACCTTCACCAGCACTGACTCAGCTGCAGACGGTGGGATGAAAAATATTTTCTTTTAAACGTTAAAGGCTCTTATCTGGGGAAGGATGACTGTCTACAATGATGATTTTTTTTTTATGATGTTCCTTTTTGTGACTATAAAGGAATATACTACAACTTTTTTATATTAAAGTGTCTTTGCCTCTTTGTTGTCAGGTTAGAGGAATCCATAATTGTGATGTGTTATTGTTTGTCCTATTTAATGACATCAGGGACCATGTGTGACCATGTTGTCTCTGGATTCATGTTTTCTATCAAGAAGATGTCTAATATCTGATAGATAGATAGATAGATAGATAGATAGATAGATAGATAGATAGATAGATAGATAGATAGATAGATAGATAGTAGCGAGAAAACTACTAAAACACAGTAACTTGCGCGTAAAACAAGCTGAATCATGATCTCCAAACTCATCTGAATAAGGATTTAATGTCTACAGAACTTGTTCTGATTTTCTGACTCGTGACTACAAACCATAAAAAGAGGAAATAAAAATAAAAGCACATTACCAAAGTAAAAGACAGCACTTACTTTTGGCACCACGTATCCGTGGAGCAGCAGGAGAAAGACCAGCTGTGGCGCATCCATTCTGTCCGATTAGTTCGGCAGTTTCTTACTCCGCGACACCGGCAAAAGTCCTCAGTCAGTCTTTAAAAGGTGTGTGTACGTGTGTGCGCGCGCGTGTGTGTGTGTGTGTGTGAAGAAAACGAGACTGTGTCCGTGAGGTGAGCCAAACCGCTGCTGCCGCCCCATCGGACTGCGCTCTTCTCTGCGCGCTCCTCCAGCAGGAGCGCTGCATCTGTTTGACTGTACCCGCCTCCCTCCCTCCCACCTCCGCCCATTCACAACTCCACAGACCCGGGAGGCAGTTTGTTAACAAGCCTGTCAGTCGGCAGGAGATTCACTAACGACGCCGTGCGTAAGAGGAGCCGCTAATTACTTGTTGTATAACCCGCGGTTCGTCCTTTGAGATGGGACCAGCGAGTTCTCCATCCAGTTGGGCCCGAATATAACCTGCACATCCATTAAATCTGCAGAGGCAAGAGGATGCGCTGTTTCAATCAACTGTTGAACCAATCACAGTGTCACACTGGATTAAGATACTGACCAAATTAAGCGCAAATATCGAATTAAAGGGGCACTATGTAGTTTTTTTTGGAGAAGAAATTCAAACTCAGGATTTTAAAATTCACAACATTAACGATGTGATAACTCAAGCTCAGACAAACGTGGCACATCACCTCTGCAGTGTATGTTTATGAGCCACCTGTGGCAGCAGAGGGTGGAGGGGAAGGTGGTGGGCTTATCGCACCAACAAGGCAGCCTGACGGACGAGTGGAGCCTCGACACTGGATCCTTTTTTTGGACATGTTGAGACATTTCCAGCCGTTTTTCTGTGTAACTCCAATTTTGGCGCAGTGCTCACACCTTCGTAAAACTGTTGAAAGGACACCTCAGACTGCAAACAAGATCAATTATGCCGCTGGTCGCTGGTTCGAATCCCCTGATCTGCATGTCGAAGTGTCCTGGGGCAAGATTATGAACCCCAAACTGCTCCTGATGTGCTGGGCGACACCTTGCATGGCAGCCACCGCCATCAGAGTATGAATTACATACATTCAGGAATTACTGTAAGCTGCTTTGGACAAAAAGTGTCTGCTAAATGTTTTTGTAATGTAATGCCAGCATGAGAAACACTGCTGTGTATATTCAGCAGTCCGCATGACCAGAAAGTGATCCCAGAAGCTAGAAAACTTTGTTTGTTCTTGTTGCAATTCTATAAATCTATAAAAATGTACCTGGTGTTCTCGCCATCCAAACGTAGCGCACATACTGATACAAATCTGAAAAGAGCTCATGAGATAAGCAGTAGGTGCTCACTATTCTGTCTTCAGAGCACAATCTGATCTGATATCACCCTGTTGATGAATGTGCTCCAGGACCATATCGACAACAACCATATCAACAAAAAAAAGTATTTTTTTTAACAGACACCATGTTTTCTAAACCAAACTGAATAATAAACCAAGAAATCTGAAAAGAAAAGGGAAGAAGAAAAAAATGAATCAACCTAGGACAAAAGCCAGGACAGCTTGTTCCAAGGTGATCGACACAAACTGCGATGTTCAAGGAAACAACACCGACACACAGATATCACGTACGCCGCCGCGACACCACTGCATTAGAAGTCCTCAAGCTTTTCTCGTTGTTTACATTCAGTGTTTCTTATCAAAACCAAAGAGAGAGCAATCCATCAAACAGTTGCCTGCTTTGCATGATTAAAAGTCCATTACACAAATTGTGTGGATGCATCCTCTTAGTAATTGGCAACTGCTACTGCACAAAGATGAAAAAGGGCGTGATCGCAAATCCACAGCAGTGAAAACATCGTAACACGGAAAGATGAGAAGGAGACGGATTTTTCATCTCCCTCAAATTATGTGTTTTTGACTCAAATAAAAGGCGACAAGTTGTTTTTATTGGGTCAAAGAAGGGTTATGAAATGATCTACGTGCCCGTGAAGCTCCTCTGCATCGCACAGTCACTCATATAACCCATCATCCATTCTGGGTGCAGAATCAGCCCTCCATCTTCTCCAGGCCGCAGTCCCGCGCTCACGCTGTCACGCGTCACAGCCGATCGACCCCCCACTCACAGCTGACCAGACATCAAGGCACGGTTTCATCTTCAGTCTTCCGCGACAGTTGGGCCACGTTCGCCCCTGTGAGGCTTTTTTCCCTGTGTGAGCCCACCCATTAATATTGATGGAATATATGTTGTGTGCACGAGCCGGGGTAACAAGAACACGAATCAACAGAGGGAGCGTACTTTCATTTCATCTTGTTTTCCCTTAGTGATGGTGCAGGCTATTTTTTGTTGTGCGGTCCGAGTCTAATCTGAGCCTGAATGCTAACGCACAGCCTTTCTTTCCTCCACAATACCTTCTGTTCTCAGGTATCCGTGTGCTTCCGCTCCCTGTGGGCCGCAGTGCGATATCATTATTAGGGGCCAAACGTGCTGTCCTGTACACGTCATATACCAAGAGATTCATATAACAATGAATACACAATGTGCACTTGAAATGTAATACGTAATATTGCCGTGAGTAACACATATTAATGTAATAATTCACATAATGTAAAGTTACAGTAATAAACCACAGAGGGTTTGATATTCTTACTGGAGGACATAAAAATGTTGAGTCCCATCTCAGTTATTATAGGACCATCAATTAAAATGTGTTAAACCCTTTTATGAATTAAAGATGACTAAGAAATTGTGATGTAATTACATTATCTGACATTATATTAATCAGTCCACTCATGAGGCTTTTCTGTGTGATTCTGACTCACTTGCCACTCACTTGTGGCTCCGGGGATGGCGCCATCGTTCAGTCCGTCGTCCACTTTGGTCCATATTGAACATTTCTCAACAGTTACCGGGTGGACTGCCTTGAAACATGAGAGTAAAAATAAAATGAAGGTTTGAGTGTGGAGAAAGAGTTCGGGAGTCTCACAGCTTGAGGAAAGAAGCTGCTGAATTTCGCCCTCTTAAGTTTCCCTGAGAAACACTAATCTCTGAAGTCTCCGAAGTGTTGACCCGCTCCATCTCAGCTCCACAGATGTAGACAGGGGGAGTGTTTCCTTCAGTTCCTCGGTTTGACAATCAAAGGCACTGCGCTGTGCTGTCGGACCCCTACATATTGACTAATTGACAGCATGAATTGATGTATCGGTCCTTTCAGATCGATACAAATATGCCCCTTTTTTCTTGAAAAACACCGTTTTCAAAACCATTAGATTGAAAGAAATCCAAGGTTTCCTTTACCCAGGTGCATTTGAAACAGATTTGACCTTTTACATCGCAGGGGTTGTCATATTAGACTAGCAGACCGTGGAAAACCAAGGACACCCACACAGGATTTCTATCTCGGTAAGGTCAAGAGTCTTTCGCTAGTGAATTACGTGGAGCAAAACATGTGTCTATGCTGAAGAGGCAATGGATGGATAATAAATTAAAGCACTGAATTATTAACAAGTACAATAAAGTGTACCTCTGGGTCTCAGAGAACAGAGACGAGGTCACACTCTAGCTGAGACATTTTGCTTGCGTTGTCAACATCGGACATACAGGACAGATGTTTTCGTATTTAGCCTAACACGTGTAGAAATAGAAAAACAAGATGTTATTGATCAAGCAGCCAGCCTGCCGTGAGGAGGTATTTACTGTGCATCAGCAGCTAACGTTAGCTTAGCCTTACTGGCCACGTGCCTTACCTGCTGATATGTCATACCACTCACAACAACATTTGTGTGTGTGCATAGGGTTTTTCATGTAAACCAGCTTAAAAAAGGAAATTTCCTATTGCCAGTGGAGTTTGCCTTTCTCGTCTCTGCTGAGAGTTTGCACATCCCCAGTACCCATCAGGCAGCGGACAAGGCTCAGGTAGAGCACGGAAGCCATTAACAATGAACGTAATGGTGGTTGCTGTTTTAATATCTTTTACTTCAGTCTCTCTTTCAAAGTCAGCACCGACTGAACGGTGTTTGAGCGATGTGTAGATCTAGACAGATCTGAGTGCTGATGAAAAGCCAGATTGAAGTGGACGTTAGTGCGCTTTTTGTCGAGTGTGAACGGGCGTCAGCTGGGTGTCTCTAAGGCCAAGTCACACCAGAGACTCTGGCTCCTGTCGGTGGTTAAGTTAGGGCAAGAAAAGGACTCGGGTTAAAGTTAGGTTAACCTAGACTACTCACACACTCACTCACATATCTAGCGTGATGCCTCTCCACATTGTGACAGATTGTAAACGTATCGACGCTGTCAATCACGTCTCTATTCGTCCGGCTCATTCGTGGGCAGTCTTGCTCCTTTTTTCATGCAGAGTCTTTGGCCACGAGTATTCTAGGAAACCCCCCTTGGGAAGCCCAGACAATGGTGGTGGTGATGGAAAGGAGAGAATGGAAGAAGATGAGGTCAACTGTCATGAGCTCGACCTGGGAGCTGGATGAGATGAGCTCGAATGGGGTGGAGGAGGGTCAAGATGTGGCAGCTGGCAACAGCAGAGAGGAGAAAACAGATTTAAAGTTTGACAGCAAAAACACGATTGGTTGATTTAATCCAGGAGAAATCTGGTTGGCTCAACAGAGAGAGTCAATACCCACTGAAAACCGACTGACAAGTGGGGAGAGAGAGTAAAAAGAATGAATGAATGTTAGGATAGTGTTCCTGATTGAAGTTACGCTGTGTTTCATTTGGTGGAAAACAAATTAAATACATTTTTAATGATACGGTCATGTACAAATAACAGTATTTGGAACTTGCCATGTTCGTTTATTATCAACATTTCCTTATTATGTATAAAGAAAAACAGAAGCAGACTTGTGAAAACACAGTCTGTCAGTAGGTTTCCCTCAAAAACGCTCTTGAATTTGTTGTATATAAACTCAATTTCTAGGAAACAGCGCTTCTGTTGCTGCTGTTGCTCAGCCACATTTCACTTATGTACGTGTTGAACAGTAGAGTAGCACAATTGACGGCCGTCGTTTTGAACCTGTTATTAAGCCCTGACAATGGTTTTCCAATAATCCACCACTGTGGCTTTTGTTTGTGAAGGTACGAGGCAACATCTCTTTCTGCCTCCATTATAAAACCCCAAGGTGAAGGTGAGCGGATTATTGAATGCGCGCCTGTTATTGTGAGCCTGTGATTCAAACATGAAAGCAGGACGCGTGCCAGTGAGCCTGGTCACGGCGAATAGACGAAGAGGAAATTAGAAATGAGTTTCCGTGTTTTTCGGTCAAAACAAATGCATTTTACATCAGAAACATCCTTTTGTTGTCTGAAACAATGGGGAATAATGAGTGCGCTATTGCTGATTGAAATCAAGCACACGATAGAGAAAATTGAATTCAGAAAAAAAAGAATGGTTTAGAATGAAACTGAATGGAAGACACATTTTTCATTAATCGGCTCAGCAACAGGGGTGACAGCACATCTGGACAAGACTTCAATTGATACAGTTTGAATCTATCGAGAACAATCTGCTATATATCGCACCTGTTTGTCAGGATTTTCCTTTTAAAGATGTATCTAGCATGATGCCTCTCCACATTGTTATGGATTGTAAACATGTCGATGCCAGCAATCTTCCTCTTCCTTTTTCTAGCATAGAAACAACTCAAAGGCTTCTTTCACGTCATCAAACCAAAGAAAAAGGGAAATACTCCACACAATTGTTCTATCAATAGGGTTCAATTTGAGCTGCTGCAATCAAACTGAATGGCCACCTACTGCAGCCGTTTCTCAAGTGAAGAAATTGCTCCAGTAGCCCCCCCCCCCCAAGTGACACTGACGGCAGAATGAACTGATGCACAACATGTGAGCATTTCTGGAGGACAAAGACATCACATTACAGCCATTTCCCTTCGCTGTATATGGACGGGATATCGCAGTTTCTTTTTTCGGTTAATAAAACACAATTCCATGCACATGGCTCACGGCAGTCGGCTCTTTGGTCTGCGGAGCAACTGATTGGTCGGAGTTATTTACTAAGGAAGGCCTTTTGGATGTCAGTAAGGGAGGCATGCAATTATATCTGAGTGCCAAGTTTTTCCTGGTCTGGAGGCTGAGGATAAGCTCTCGTTGCTTAAAGGCTCCCCATGTTTTAAAGGATGGTTTGCACTTTGGCTTTGCCTCTGTGCTCTGTACAACGGAGATGTGTTTGTTAAGCACTGCTGCGAGCTGTTGGGAGGAACAGAAAGATGAAACCGTGATTTGCATGGTGCATCATAATGGACGTACTGCATTGACAGCCAACTTGATTTTCTCCGTGGTGAGGTATGGAAGAGCAGCCTGCCAGCTGTGGTACAGCCACTCAGCTGTCATCTTTTATATTTGAGCTATACATTCTCATCTATGTCTGTCTCTGCATACACTTCCGTCTGCTGCTGCCTGGCCAGACGCAAACCCAGGATCAGTGGAAAGTAACCAAGTACGTTTACTCAAGCACAATTCTGACATGTGTATATGACATGAGCTCAATGTAAACAAACACCAAGCTCTCACCATGAATTCATAATAATTCGTAACTATGCTTTTAATGGGTCATTATTTGGAATATTACAGTAAGCCGCTTTGAATTGGAATTTAAGCTGCATTCTATAATAAAAAGGAAAAAGAAGAGGTTTTATTTTTACAACAAGGTACACATGCTTACATGCTAAAATGCTAATAACAGGCTAACATATGTTGTCAAATGTGTTGTTTTACACTAAAACTGGTCTAGAACCGGCACTGATCATAGGTCCTCTAACACTAAGTCATTTCAACCATAATAACAGTGTTCCTCCAATCTTGACCTAAATCTAATCAAACCTTAACCGTAGCTGTGTAATATCACAAAAACGTTTTATTTCTTATTTTTACAACAGTGAGTTTGAAATGTTTTTTGAAGGCACAGACAAATTGTGGTGTTCTGTCGATATGAGGCATCTGAACTCTCTCCCCGGGTCGTCAATTACTGATGCTTTAAAGTAAAAAATGGTCGTAAATGTCAAGTACAGTTTTGAATGCACGACTTTAGCTCCTGATGAATACTTTTAGAGAGTTGACCTGAATAAAAGGATCTAAGTACTTTGTTCAGCACTCGTCAAGACCCCTCCATTTTCTTCAGAGGTGATTCTAGGGTAACAAAACACACAAACACAATCAGCAGCGACTTGATAAGCAATCTGAGCCTGATGGTGGAATGACTTCGGCGTCTCTTCGAGCACAAACAGATAGCCTCTTTTCACCTGTCAGAGTGCACAAATGTGTGCTTGGCAATCATGAGACCATTGTGATTGACAGATTGGCAGACAGAAAGGTAAGGTGACATCAGTGGTAAGTGAGCCGCTACAAAGACAGCATGCAATTGATCTGCAATCAGCACAAGATGTTTTTAAATGCCTAACCACTGTCATGACATGATGGACGTATCTGTCATTTGGTTGAAGGACTTGTCTACAAAGTGGAAGTGACTTGACTTTGCCAGACTCTGACTCTGTGTCACTTGATCCTCCTTCTCCAAAAACTCACACATTGCTCCTGGTACCGATCAGACTATCTTTGACAGAGAGCTGCTCCTCGCTCACACCTCCGAGGGTGGAAATTAGTTCAGCAGAATGCTATTTCACACTGAGACCTCACCTTTGCCCCAGTGTAATCATTTTGCTTCTGAATGGTTGTGGTCTGCCGACGTAATTGAAGGATCTGAGGTTTAACCATGTCTGGTGGAATAAAGTGATGTTCCTTGCACTTACGCATTTATGGGAATTATAGGACATATGACATATTGTACTTGACAAGTGATGCATATCATATCTTCAATTTCAGTAGTGTTACAGATATAGGCCTAACTTTATGATATGGACGTCCATTCAAACACCCATTTCTCGTGCTTTTCCTTGTCCAAGTCTTGCTGGCTCAAGGCAGAGCCGGATCCTCCCATTCCTAGGGATCCCAAGGACGTTTCAAGCCAGACGGGAAGCATAATCCCTCCGACGTTTTGTGGTTCTTCTCCAAGTCGATAATGCCAGGAAATCTCTCACAGGAAGGCTTCGGGGAGGTTTTCGAACAAGATGGTCAGATCACCACCACAATAAATAACCTGGCTATGGGATATTGCGTAACCGAACCAATCAGCGCAGTTTTCGCCACGCTGGCAGATTGCAATGTCAGTGTGTTTTTTACTAGGATCCAGATTGAAAAATTATCTCAACACCAGTTGGATGGATTACTGTGAAATAATGCGCTGACATTCATGGTCCCCAGAGGACAAAGTCTAACTTTAGTAATCCGCCTTTTCTCACACGTGTGTGATTTAGACTGAAATATCTAAACAGCTATTGGATGGATTGGTACAGACAATCATATAGCCATCAGGATCAAGTGTGATAACCAGTGGTCCCTTTATAGAAATCCAGTCCTTTGAATTAATGAAATTCCCATCAGCCAAAGATCCCCTATTCCCAAATGTCATGTGCTGGGTAAATACTGTTAGCACAGTGTAATGGCTGTGGAAGAATGACGTCATCTGCAAATTGATTGGTTCCCTATAAACCGCACTTTCACAATGCTATTCGACCTGACCATTTTGCCAGAAAGGAAACACTCCTCCCACTGCGAAACCAAGACAAGAAGAGGTATAGTCATCCCCAGTTGCCATCCCTAGGTGACGCTGGAACAACTGGAATAACTGTTCAATCTCTACACCTTAAAAGAAAAATAACCCCACCGATGGAGGAGTCAAAGAGAACAAAGAGGGAGACTGATAGCAACTCTCAATGGAGAGCACCGGTGTTAAGTGAAAGTCTGGGTTCCCCCTTACTTACCAGTAACTTAACAGTTCAAAAGCAGTATTATTTCTGCTAGATCAGTAACATTAATGCAACTAAGGGTTTTACTCTTGCCTTTTCATCGCACTGAGATCCAGGTTGCTTTGAACAGTAGCCAGTCTGCTAGCGGTAGCCATGCTGCCAACGCTGTCTTTGCTAAAGCGACACCTACAGTAACACCACATGGAAACACTGGGGTCTTTTATAGCCTATATCAAGGATATTCCAGCTACAGTTTTGAAACATGGCAGGAAACATTTTTATATACAGCTAAAGATTGTGACAGTGAGCACGTTAGCGGGCCTGCAGTTTCACAGAGATGCCATCGTGACTGTAGACACTTGGTTTTTAATTAGGATAATAATTAGGGTATTTATGAATAATTCTAAAATATAATCATGGCTAATTCAGAGCATCAGCTAAATACAAAATATGTTCAAACTTCCACATGTACCGTGCTATACTGACCAGAGGGTTTTGTTTCCTATTTCTTCTTCTGCTTTTTCTGTTGCCCTCCACTTTTAACAACCTAATAATCTATTATTTAATACAATTCAGAATGTGTTCAGGCTAGCAGGAGGGTCTGTTCTGAACATGCTCTGCAAGGACACCTGGAGAGCTGCCTTGGGAATCAAAATGAAATTGGTCCATTTCTAAACCTCAGCTCAGCAAAGTAAGAGTCATTTTGTTCAACAGCTTTCATTTGGCAGCGACAGTTAAAATGGTCACATTATTGTCCAGTGACTTGTTCCGTCACATCTGTGTGAGCAGCTTTTGATTCTCCCGATTCACCAAAATGATATTCTTTTAATCTTTGACTGCATGATAAAACACTGTCAGGATAACTACAGCACAGTGTGATTTTGTCCAGGTGTTCAAAGTCAGAAAGTTTCCCAGGTAAAAAGATGTACTGTTGACTTTGATAAAGTCGCAGTTGACCAAAGTACAATCAGATATTCTCTTTTGAAATCGCTGACCTGTTGGCTGTGGTTCAGCTCCTGGTGAGTAACACTTTGCAAAACTGCAGGGAGACAAACAGAGTTGTCTGAAAGAAGCAGGCCAGCAGAGAACTGAGACAAGAGGAAAAATGACTTGAGAGAGGCCTCTTAAAATAGAAAGTTCAAGGATTTTAAACTTGGAAAATAAATCTGGATCTGCCTTGCTCTGAACGTTCGGCCTGACAGGTACTATACCTGAAGATGAACTGCCGACAGCTTTGAGACGTGTACTGGCATTTGGCATTTGGAGAACATGTCAATCCGTCAGTGTTGGTCTATTTTAGTTCACCTATAATCGGTCCTTTGTCTCTAATGTGTGTTTGAGCGATTGTTTTAGACTGAAAACCAGTTAAACTGATCAGAAATCGATGCAGCAAAATAACATGAGAAAAAAAAACTTGAGAGAAGACATATTTGTGCTATTTATGGCCAGATAGTCTTTTAGTGAGACAAGTCATCATCTATCTTACATTTTAATAAGTGATGTAGCTTAAAGGCAAATTATTTCATGCTACAAATGAATATTCATGTTGTGCGGGAAATGTATAAACACTGCCCACCTCCCTTTGCGGATGAGAAATTATTTGTGTATTTTTGTAGAATAATGTTTGCTTTGCTATATGACTTAATACCTCTAAATCTGACACCCCCATCAGCTTCAGCTGTACTATGGGTTTAGTGTTAATTTGCAAATATTAGCATGCGAACACGCTGAACAAAAATGGTAAACATGGTAAATATTATAGCTGCTAAACATCAGCATGTTGCCATTATCACTGTGAGCAAGTCTTGTTTGTGTGTCTTTGTTCTCCCCCCCCCCTTTGTTTCTTCCGTGAATGTCCTGATAAATGTGACTCATTTGGATTATTCCTTTAACAAATGAGGCACCCATCTGAGTCAACATCGAACTGTTAACATAATCCCTCTCATTATAATCTTGGGATGTGACTATATCATTTCCCCTCAAGACAGACAAAGACTAATCCTAAAATGGTCTAATGTAGTCTTTCCTCTCGAGATGAAGAAAATCATCTGCATGAGTTCTGTTTTTTGATGAAGTGATGGTGGCCGGTCTCTAACAGAGAGCATGGTGTTTCAGCAGGACAACGACTTGAAAATATCATTATAAATATTTACTTCTTATTGGAACGCAGGATTTTTCTGCCTTTGCAGCCACTTCAGCATCAAACCAGCACAGTGAATCACTTCCAGCAGTGCATCCACCGAGTGCAGCACGAGGGGCATGATACGTTCTGTCGTACCAGATGATATTTCATGACTTTAAAGTCAAGAGTTCTTCTGTTTTGGGCAGAGATGACACAGCTTGCTTATGGGATTGTCTGGTGTGATTACATCACTGCTGGGAGTCACTGCAGGCCGTCTGCGGAAACAAACAAACAAATAAGAAAGGAAAAAACATTCACAGTTTTGACTGCCGGCATGTTGAGCCCCGGCCACGGACAGCTGGTATGAGCTAAAGGCTCAGTGAATGTGGTTACAGAGGGACGTGTGCACTCTGTGAACTGAACATGAAGCGGCCTATAGCTTCAATGATGTCAGTCACAGTTTTGACCGTGAGGATTGATGCTCTTCACAGGCAGTGGCTTGTTAATTCAAAAAATGGTCTATTTACACTCAAGTAGAGCTGCCACACAACAACACGTTCGGGCTGTTTCCCCGTGTGGCGCATGCTGGCAAAGACTTCACAATGAACAGGAGAGAGGAATTGAGCTTGATGAGAAGTTTTTAATTCCTTATGTTTTAATGCTTTAGGTGTTCAGTTCACGTTTTATATACAAGGTTTTTGAGGTGTTACTCAGCTTCCTATCATGCAAGTATAATGAACTAGTGAAGGTCTACAGAGTTTAATTAAGAGTACATACTAATATAGTCAAGGACAGAGGATTTCATCCACTTTTCTCGGTAAGGGTAAGGGACAATGTTTATACATTTTCTGCACAACATGAAATATTCATTTGTAGTATGAAATAATTTGCCTTTACGCTACATCAGTTATTAAATATAACATAATTGATAACCTATCTCCCTAAAAGTTGTTAAATACAAAAGCTTATTCGTTCAAGCGTACATGATATATGTGGAAACTTCACATATAAGCAAACACTTTCAAATTACAGTTTGTTCACATGTCATTTTCAGACTGGTGTAATGTTTTGAATTTCACATGTAACATCCGTACACGACATATTGATATAGAGCTCAATTGGCCTTCAGACACTCAAAATTTATAAACCTTATTCGAGTTTGGTTGCAGGATTATTTGTGTTTATTAGCCCCCAAACAGCCAAAACACTGTACATAAAGTGTGAGCTAGCCAGTGACGTGCACATGGAGGTTGTTTGAATGCAGTTGAGCCTCTCAATGAACTCAGCACTCACTCCACGCAATTGATATAAGTAATATCTCAGTGCTCCTCCACTTAGGAAACGGCTCTTGATCAGATTGAATCCGAGTTCAGGCGTTTATTCCTCCAGACAATTTGGCTCTGCACACAATCCCACAGCACATGCACATTTTCCCCCCAAAACTTTGGTATTATTAACTTGCATGAATTACACAAGTTTCACATATTCACGTCATTTCCGGAAATCTCTTCACTCTCTTTGGGAAGACACGGATAGATATGTCACCATATCTAAAACTCAAATCTCAAATGTCACGAATCACTGTGAAAACCACACTTGCACATGCGATGATACTCTATTTCACTCTTGAAAATACAAGATTTATCTTTCATCAAACAGGCTGAAGGGAAAGCAAAATTATTTTCATGTCCAATGTCTTGTTTTGTCAGACCGTACCAAACAGTACCAAAACCCCTAAAACATTCAGTTAACCATCACATATAAAACAGCAGAAAAGCAGCAAAAATATTCATATTTACATTTACACCCAGTAAATATTTGGGATTTTTCTAGGAAACATATTTGGATGATCATTTAAAATTTTGTACAGTGACTGATATCTAAATGCTAATTTAGATGTATTTAAACTTTTTACCAGCACTAAAAAGCAAAATGATTAGACAAGAATATACTATTTTATAATCTCAAGGTTTCACTTTAATTATGTCGGAGATGTCTGCTGAATTAGTGTCTGCAAGGTTGGTGACTGAGTCACTGAGAGCGTGTTCGATTAATGAGAAAGAGACAGGATTAAAGGGTTCATCTGATCCAGTAAATAAACTCAGCTCCTCTAAATTACTCCAACAGCGACTGAAAACAGCACAGCTCGCCTCATCTCTGACTCAAGCAGAGAAAATCAATGTAAAAAAAAAGAAGAAGAAAAATCAATTTCACGATTAAGGCACTCTCCTTTGCTTACTCAATCTTTGACGTTCACATGGTTTTGTGAACAGTTCAGAGCAGGTTGGTAAAAGACGAATAATGGCAATTTAAGAAATTGGAATGTTGAAATGCTAAAAATAGAGAATTTAACTTGTTTTTTTAGTAACCGTCTCGCTGTTTGGTAAGTGGCTTGCTAACACCTCTATCCTCACTTACGCAAATGCATTGTTTGGCCTTTCATCTTCGCAAATTGGATTAAGCTGATGATGTCACAGATCAATGTGTTGTTTTGGTGCCCGAGACCAGATTGTGCACACAGCAGAATGCAGACATATTTGAACATCCTTCTGGGCCTGTCTGGATGAACACTAAGCCACTTTCCGGTGTTTTTGTGCGTCACACTTTTTATTCATTATGTTCAATTGAACCTTTCAATTATTTTACTGCGTTTTTAACTCCACCAAAGTGCCTCCGAGGTGCGTCCTCTGCTGCGTTTCAATCCAACAGACCTTTAACTTTCCAAAGCCCTCAGCAAAGCAAATTACATGAATCGAAATTCAAAGGTGTCCATCCGATCGCCCGGCTCCACATTACTTTCAGCATGAGCAGCATCTGAATAAAAAAACACCATGATGGATCGGCAGCCAAACCTACACACGGAATATGGATGCAAATTTGTGGCGCCATGTGAATAAATTCACCATGTAATGAGTTTTGTTTGACGCAAGTATCTTTTTCTTTCACCATCTCTTCTCCTCAATCCCTCATTGAGTTTGTACTGTCAGCTCACAGTACAGAGCAGAGCTTTGCAGAGTGGGACAGGATATTAACCTGCGAGCTCTGTATGAAACTGCCAATCTGCTTTATCAGCTTTAAATCAAATTTCCAGCCTTCTTTTTACACAATACCCTGATTATACATCAGGCATCTGGGATCAAATTTACCCCAACAACATGGAGATACTTTAAAAGTACATCAGATCAAATGCATGACCACGTCTCATTGCTGAATTAGAATATGCCTGCCACTCCAGTTAAGCTCCAGTTAGTGGTCTAATGTCGACCAGTGAGATATTTGAGATTGGCCACACAAGAAGATGTGCACTCATAGTTTCCCCACCGCTGTATATGTTGGCACTCATCGCTGACTCTACGGAGTGTAAATGTACATCACATAGCAACTGACATACATTCTATTACTTGTTACTAGACTGGAAAAAAAAAACTGAAATTATTAAATGTTTGAACTTGCTTAACCTCAGCCAACCACAAGGAATATGAGAAATGTCAAACTGTAACGCCTCCATGTTTAATATTCCCTTTGGGTTAAACCAATAGAGCATCCCAAAGAAAGTAAAGTAACATGTTAACATGTGTCGGAGAGACTCACCAAAAAAAATCATTTAACAGAACTGATTGGTTAAAACAAAGTATGATGACATTTTCCAGACAAGTAACCTCCCGTCATTGTGTGAATTATGTTGTCCGTCAGCACAGGCAGACGCAGTTTGACATATTTATAGTGCACAAGGAGTACAAAGTG
Source organism: Diplodus puntazzo (assembly GCA_963678695.2). NCBI lineage: Eukaryota > Metazoa > Chordata > Actinopteri > Spariformes > Sparidae > Diplodus > Diplodus puntazzo. Next base: position 18,653,739 of record OZ023171.1, on the reverse strand, counting down.
TCTGACTGTGATTGTGGAGTCCCGTCTGCCACAACAGTTAACGTTCCTTTCTTTAAACTATGACCTCAAACTTTCCTCCATCCTTAACTGGAAGTTTTCGTCGCCTCACTAAAAACTGCACTAATCAATAGTTTTTATATCAACAATGGATTGACTGTTATATGAACTGTGTTGTTCATGGTCGCAATCCCAAAAAGAGTTTTTGTCAGACTCTGAAGCCAACACATACCCAACTCATACCCAAACTGAGCAAGTCAATCTCCAATGACTCCCAAAACGACATTGACCATTGCAGAGTACAGCAATAGGCGTACCGGACCTTCATACTGCCGTCGCAGTCATTTAGGTTTAGGCCAGAACACTACTTGGTTTGGGTTAAATAACTACTTGTGCATGTACCAACTTACCCTGGCCCAGCATCCATTGCATGCAGACTTTTTTGCCCTAATGTTTCTTCACCTAGCTGCCTCCTTTGCTGCCACAATAATTACTACAGCCACTAGAGGCCACCACTGGAAAACTATCTTTAGTATGGGGTTATAATAAGCTGCTTTCACAGTCGACCTAGATGGTTATTTTCCTGATGAGGACGAGCTGGTTTCACTGTCTGGGTTGAGTATCAGGGCTTTCATCAACAATCTCATCTCATCCTGTCCAGCACCACACAGCGACAAGACAAAATGAACGACTAGCTGGGGACCAAAGTGCCGCAAAAATGTTAATACAGCCAATATTTTTCCCAGACGTTGGTGGAAATCAGTAGCTTAAAGAGTGAATTTTGGACAAATATACATTAAGTGTGCAACAGAAACACGACTTCGAGTGAATTAGCTATCGTCGCTCTGTATCGGCCGAATGTGTAAAAAGGTCATGGTAAGCTCACATCTGTGTCATGTAGAAGCTAATGATATGTCAGTGTATGCAAATGCATTTGTCAGAGAAGTTCAATAGTGTGTTACTAGTGTGTTACTGCAACTCCAAGTGACTTACATGACAAATATCACCTTGAAGCTTCAGCCTAAGCAATCATGTTCTTTAATAGTACAAAGCACACAGTTTTGTTCATTTACCTCAGGCTGTGCTTGACAGTACACCCTCACAATGAGGAACACAGGCACAATTGTTACTCCGGTTAGAGAACCCAGGGGAGAAACCCCCCCATACAATTACTGTTAAGAGTGTCATTTACCCTTTAGGCACGGTTCACCACACACTACACCCACATTGCTCAATCAACCTGCAGATTACGTAAGGTTCACTGGTGTAGAAATTTGGGACACAAGCAGGACACAAAATATAATGTTATGACTTGAATACTGATGTCGTCACCAGAAAGTTACAATCCCAGGCGGCTGGTTTAAAGTGTGTCGCACAACAAAATACCATTTCCTGCCCAATTATCTGGAACTGTTCCCTCCGGTATTACTGGATCCGGCAAAACTATCCACAGCACAGGCAGCAGAACCGCTGAAATGAGTATCTGAAGTCAAGAACAATCAATTTAAGGGTAGAATATACATCAGTGTACCCTGAAACACTGTTGGGAATCAGCTTATTTGGACAATAGCCATCATAGTTAAAAATTAAGTTTCCAGACAAAAGTATTTTCAGCTATTTAAGATATCAACAATTCAAGTCTGGTGTGGAGGCATCAACAGACCATAATGCAACAGAGCCAGAGGACATCCATGAGTAAGAACTGCAACTCTGAAATAGAAAAAACTCGCTCCTTTGCTGGTGCCCACTGAGCTAAAACCTTCGACACGCAGCTGAAGGCAACAGGTTGACACACTTTATTGGAGGTTGTCAAAAATAACTTGGGGGAATAAAGGAACTCACTACCTGGAGACGACTGGCTCGGAGTAAGTGGGAGTAAATTGCGACACAACATCATAAAATAACTCAATGCACCAACATTGATCGATGATGGGGAACATTGTGAACAAACACAGCTGTCTTTTCCTTTGAATGTGTCTTTATTGGTTCTTTCAAACTTTGTGCGTCCTTCACGAAACATTAAAAGCCGTGTAGGGACAGTTTTTTTTTGGCTCTTTAACAACGTTAATCTTGATTAACGTTATTGTTTGTAACCCCGGGCTCTTGAATTAGGAGGTACCTGAGAGAGCTGAGTCTGTATCACCTTTAGATTAATTTACTCCCTCAGACCACAGATATATTTCAGAGGCTATTGGCTGCTTTTCCACGCCATTATATCTCCCTCCAAATGTCACACTCGCAAGGTGAAAGAGGGGAAGATCCACGGAGCTTTTACACTAATTGCTGGCTTTATGAGTGTGACGGGGAGACTTGGCAGTCCTTCTTTAACAGCCTTCGATGAGCCTCTAGACAAAACATCCCTCCACAGGGTGCCAGCTGCTCAACTTTGATTGTGGCTAGAAATAAACCTTAACGTGACTGTCCTGTCCTCGGTTTCCTTCCGTAGACATCCTGTCCAGAAACACATGAGAGAAGTCACATAATAAATGTGAATATTTGACAAAAGGATGAGAACGACTCTCTGAAATTCATGAAAAGATCATAAGCGTCAATGGGCTAGTCTGTCTCTCAATTTTTTTTTTACATGATGGTCTGTGGCTCTCAGCTCAAAAACCATCGGCAGATACTGAAGTCACAACTCTTAAAGACGAGGTCACAGAAAGACGCTTATATTTTAGTTGTTTTTTTCTTTAAAAACCTCAATATTTCTCTGAAACTACTGGACGCTGATTTTGAGTAGATAAGCTATTGTGAAGTTATGGTTATTGCAGGTCTGTGATGTCATGCCAACTCCACTCTCCTGCATGATATACTCCCATCCGCCACAACTTTCTCACCCTTACCTCCCATAAAGAACACTCCCATTTCCTGCATTTAAACTGAATGCTGGCAGTGAATGTAAATCATGAGGTGCATTATTGTGCACTCTGGATGTAACTCCAGGAGACACTTGGCAGGTTTTACACAGAAACAAAATGCCGTAAGTGGCTGAACTACAGTGCCTGTGTTAATGGCACCCGGTGCAATGATGTGGCTTGTTGCATTATAATAGTTTTTCGACAACAATGAGGGTCTATGACGTGAAGAGCAAAACAGATTACCTCAGTTTGACCCTCAAAGACTGTATTTATCTGAGAGGCGGTTAACGCCATCTAAATGGTTAGTGTTCGCCTCCAGAACTCACAAGCTTCAGCTTAACTGAACTTTCACTGCAACTGAAGATAAATGAATTGTGTTTAACCTTGGATGTGGCTCATAAATGAGATTTTAAACCATTGATAATTGAAATGTGGCGTCTTTATCCAGGGATTTTTTCTTAAGAACAACTGAAGTACAAAGGTTTTTCATTCATTTATCAAGCTCAGAGACGTCTCCACTTACAGCTTATGGCCTCCATGTGGCCTCCATGCGCTACTGTCAAAATAATTGTCATCGCTGTCGTCATGTACCGCAGAAGTATCTCTCACTGAAAGCTTATACTGGACCTTTTGAAAATGTAGAGCATTTTCGCATGCGTGATTGAATCTCTGGAATCATAGCTGATCGGGTCCAAGGTCGTACCTCATTCTGCTCAGATCTACTTTGTGTCATCATTCCCCGCCCGCGCTCTCTTTGAATTTATTGATGTTATTTTTTTCAGGACTGGATGGAAGGATGCAGGAAGAGAGCCCCTGCCTCACACGGCGGATCATGCACAGCGCTAACATGATTATTCACTAAATCACCGTGTGGTGACAATGTCAGTATTCAAGTCACCGTGAAGGAACTTCACAGAAATGTGATTGCAATGGGATGATACGTCTGCCAGAGGAGAGGCCCGGCAGGATTAAAAAGAAACTCATGGGATGTTATGGATGGGGACCAGTCTGAGAGGAGATAAACATCTGTCACATAACTGTCTCATGTTAATATTCGAGAGTAAAGGTTATCTCACTGTTCACTGCAGTGATGGCGTGAAGCCAAAAGCAGGAAACAAAATCAACAACTGAATGAAAACAACTAGGATGAATAGTGAATCTTAAAAGGAGACACCCTCACCAATGTTATGAATTTTTTTTAAAACCCTCGAATTGACTTTTTAAGAGATTTTTTTTTTTAGCATTCCCACGTTAAATACAGAGTGAGAAATAATGTTCGTTCAGGTGGTCAGCTGAGATTACACCACGAGCAAGAAAACTAAATGATAGCCAGATAAAAAGGGCGATAGAAAATATAAACTGCTGCCACTGCTGATGGTGATCTACTGGAAATCAACAACCAATCCCTGAGGCTGAGACATCGGGGCAAAACTTACAACACCATGTCACATTTTCTGATTACATGGGTGACAGAAGGAGGATGCCGATACTCAGGTGAATTCCACTGCCGCCGTGAGTGTATGTGACATTTTTAAAAATGAATTATTTTTTTTAATGTATATCGGATCCGATAAGCAACGGGAGAAATTGTGTCATGAGGACGTAGTTATGTCCCCCCAGCCGCCCGTCATGTTCCAAACATTCAATTAAATTGAGTTTCAACACTTGGGTCTGCTCGGTGAGCCTGTCCTCCTCAGACGGACGACCACGAACATCAAAAAATCAATCAGGCAGGTCATGCCAACCCATATTTACATTTATAGTTAGGCGGCAACCTCTACTGGTTGTGGTAGGTATTACAGCTGTAGAGGAGGACGTGAGGATAAGAGGTATGAAGAGCAACAACTCCATGGGAAGGTGGTCAGGGATGGTGGATGGGTCAAAAACTAGGACGGGACATCAATTCAGGAGACCAGGTGTGGTACCAACTGTGAGTTATTTTGAGGCAACGTCACGTACATAACATGATGTCAGTTAGTTGGGTAGCATAAGCACTTTGTCGAGAAGTAATCGTGATGTTTTTTTGTAAACCTAACAAAGTGTTTTTCTTGGCAAAACCTAACCAACTGCAACCGTATGTGGAGAGTCCAGTTCTTGTGTAGCGGAGCCACTTTGTTACTGGTGATTCTTCGACATGACTGCAGGAATCGCCACCGTTTCAGCCTTTTGGTCACAATTAGCTAACGGATTAGCTTTTTGTTCATCATTTTTGGCCAACTGTTTCAGGCCATTTTTGTTTTCGTCCAGCTAAACGTTTAGCCTTTAGCTAATCGTAACTACCAGCCAACAGCCTTTTGACCACCACTTTTAGTGAACTGTTTCAACTTTGGTACAGCAGAAAAAAAACACATTCCTTTGGATTCTCATTTAATGTACAATTAGCTGCATATGTGTATTTACATTTCCCCTTCCCGTAGCCTCCTCTAGCTTTATATTTCAGTGTCTGGGTTGCCCACAAGCAGTTCACATCCATCTGGACATGCTGCTGTCATCATTTATTTGCACTTTCGAAAGTGTTAAAGGGCAGCAGGCTGAATTCAAGCTAAGAGAGTTATGAACAGGCCGTCCAGAAAGGTGTCTTGAAGTATGCATAACACTATTTCAAAATGATTGGCTGAATAATGGGGACACACAAACTTGTGGATGCCTGTAATTTTCTTTTGGTTTGTATAGGCCTATTGATTTCTTTTCAAGCGAATATTGCGAACAAACCTATTATGTGGACAAAAGGAACACTTTGGGTTGAAGCTACTGAACCAGCTGCTGAGGGATAATTGGAATTTTTGATTCAAAGGCTGTTATTGCTCCCAGAGGACTAATCCAAGTGTACCTTGAGCATGTACTCTGCTGCACCCAATATCATTTATTTTGGTACATTCTCAAAAAAAAAAAAATGAATCAAATTCTTAGTGCTTTTGCTCTGAGAGGCCATCCGCTGTGTAATCAGTGTGCAACAGAGGCTCAGAGGATGAAGGCTCAAATTAACAGGGGAGATTGTGGGCGGATGTAATGAGTTAAACTTGACAAAAACCAACATGGATTTCAATTAAAAGGTCCCGGGAGAGATAAATGTATCACAATGATCTTTTTATTCACAGAAGAGCTCGTGCTGATAGATGTCCTCTTTGAATATTAATAGCACACAGTGGACAGCTGAATTGTCATTAAATAGAGCTATCGTTTTTCTTTATCAATACACCGTGACAGCCTGATTTCTAAAAACAAATCAAACTACACAATGAAAAATGAGCTTTTACAGTGCTATATTTCAGCCAAAAATGCATTTATTTTGCAGCAGAAACAAAGAGATCTTGATTTTTTTTTTAGAAAACTGAACATTTTAAGAGGTGAAAGTATCTGCTCAACCTCTCTCTTCATCGCAATCACCCACTTAGTGTCCAAGCTTTCAGTCTGAGTGGACGGTCTGACTTCTCACTCAAATAAGTGAAGTGCCTGACCCAGACCGTATTACACCCAGTACATTGTTGTCATTGAGTTATCGTGTTGTCAGTCAACTACGTACATTGCAATCACGTCGCTCTCTTCTCTCCTCATGCCCCTTAAATAAAAGCCAATGAATTATTAAACACATCAAAGTGTGGGTCACACTGTAGGTCAGCCATTCCGTGCACTTTTTCGAAACTGCATTCATTATGCACCACTCATCTTTACACACACGACGATGATGGTTAATGCAGTTCGGTGCATTCTGCTGTTTGGCAAAGTCAAACCAAAGCGCCTGGACTCAACTGAAGGCAATCATTTCACTGATGGTTCCCCCTCCGGTCTGTTTAACCAGAACAGTGTGCACAGTCTTCCTACAAAGAGGCTTTTTTTGTACACTACACACCTGAAGCATCATACATTAGGCCCCTGGTCTGAAATGTATTTAAATTTATAAGTGTCTTTTTTTTTTTTTTAGTTGATACCTTTGTCTTCCTGCCCCCCTCGTGTCTGCCCACCATAAGCCAACAGGTGCAACTCCAGTTCTATCTCAAACCAAACAAAAGACGTTTGTGTCGGGCGAGCCGGGCAGAACGTGACGGCACAGATAGAAATAAATGAACAGATTCTGCTCTGATTAGGAGCCACTGATGAACAGAGGAAGAGCTCAGAGGTTACTTTTAAACTTCGGGAAAAAAAAAACCCAGTGGATTCATGTTCACTCCCAGTTAAAAACCTGACTGCAGCAGCGATCAGCGGAGGTGACCTCCATTGTCGGGTGTTTATGTGAAGTTATATTGAATGCAGACTGCAGCTAGAGGAGCAAATGTCACTTTGCGTCATGGACGGAACATTACAGAGAGGAGAGGGGAAGAAGAAGAGAGAGAACTGGAGCCTCTGCTGAGTGCTGAGTTCAGTCATTGACCTGAACTCGAACACAAAGATGACATTTACACTCCCTCCGTGTTTTGATGCTAGTGCACAGTGAAGTCATCTGGCTGTAATATAAGCAACATGCATAAACAAATAATCCCGTGATGAGACTCGAGGTAATGTTTTAGTTTTGTTCATGTTACCTTTGGAAGGTATTTTCGGACTTCCTTCTTCACTCTACAGCCATGAGTGGCCAAATGAAACACATTGTTATCTTGAGTAAATGTGTGAATTTCTCAGGGTTTGAACATAATAATGGAAGCGCACAACTCAACACAATATATAGCAAAGGTCTAGTCGTTTTTATTTATATTAATGCGGAATAATTACTTATTATATCTTTTAGACTAAGGTGGGTAAGACAGGGCCTCCAAATGTGGTAAATTCAAGGGTGCCAAAATAAGAGCGCTTGCCATTTTACATCGTGTTGGACCTCAGTATTATTTGCCACACAGATGCCGATGGACCCACTTTGCCCTGTCGGTAATCCTGACCTGCGCGACCCTTCAGGGCGAGGGAGCGCTGAGTTTATCAAGTGTGCACCTTGCTTCATCCGTTCTTGTCAAGAAGACTGAACAACTTGCTCCAAACATTATGCAACACACAGAACCAAAAGGACCTCATGTTCAGGTTTTTCCCGGTCAAGTGCAAAACAATCTCATTGTTCAGGCCGCATCACGACATGGACGCGGTCGTGTAGTAAACAGACTTTATGTTATGGCGTTTTTGTGCTTTCTCCACGGATTTCCACGTCGCACAATGGATGTGTTTATCATTTGTCGCATTAATGACTGGGACATCAAGCTTGTTTATAAGAATGAATTCTTCATTAATCAAATAAATTGCCACCAGCTGTGCAAAGATTTCCTCAAAGTCTTGTTGTCTCTGTGTTGCATGTCGCAGTATTGTCTGTTCGGGTGTAGCCAGGATGTTCAACAAATCGAGCATGGGGAGGTGGGGTGTGCAGCGTGTTCTGCTGTTTGCCATGTGGGTGTAAAAATTGCACAAATACCTCCTTCAAAAAGCATTAAGAGCCTTTATTTCCCTGTTAAATCAATTGCTCCCTTGTGTAAAAATGAATAAACATTGAAAAACGATTCCTGCTATTTGCACGAACCGGAAAGAATTCCCAGATTGTTGATTCACGGAGCGGCACACAACAGACGACACATTGGCTTCATTGTCGAGAGTTTATCAGCCACTCTTGCGCCCGTTGGCTGACATGAACAAAGGAAGGAAATCATACTTTGCTTGAAGTCTGTTCCAAGAAGTGAGACTCACAGAGAACCTGCGCAGCCTTTGTGTGGACTAATGAATGCATGGCATGCAAAGCTCAGCGATGGCGAATACTAAATATACTCAAATTATTGAATGTGTCACCAGGTTTTGTTTTTTTCCTGCTTCTTCAGGCTTTCACTGCAAGGGAGTTAGATTTGTCACTTGCAATGTAAACATTTGCTGAGTTTAAGAAGCTTATATTAGGTTTCACTGCCTTGAAAAAACTGCTTGAAATAAATTAAAATACACTCAGAACTCAGAAGGGTGATATCACTGGAGATTTAAACAAAAAGTGTAGTGTCATTGTCACAAATTGAATGTAATGAAGTTTCATGAATACCTGTTGATATCTCTGTAAGTCGCCTGGATCAGGTGCATTAAGGAAGCGCAAACGGGAGTGAGACAGCAGCCCAGAAAGTAGAGGGATAAAGGATAAGCTCCGTGTGAGGCAGACGCTCAGGAATACATTATTCAGTAGCGGTCTCACCACTTGCTTAACAAACTTAACCAAGAATGGAATTCTGCATTTGAGCTTTACCTCAAGTCAAACAACAAAAACACAGGCTGCTTTCTTGACTTTGGTGATTCTCCCGACTGTTCTGTTCAGTCAAAGTTTTCACTCATCCTGTGAAATATATCAACTTCCTTTACATGGACTCGCACAACGTTTTGCACAGATATTCACAGCTCCTCAACAAAGTATTTTAATGACTTTGACGATCGCCCGGCTTTACAGTCCTGCTACACTTAAAAGGACAGCAATTCCTCACTCACTGGGTGGCATATCTTGAGTAAAACCCACCGAACGAGCCAAAATCCAACACCTTCATCTCAAAACATTCGTTCTGCGCTGAAAGTCTCTCACAAACAATCCTTTTTCTTTCGCGGAAACACAGGCTGACAGATGTATCCCAGCCATTTCGCTGCACAGATGTTATGTTACAGACAGCATATTTGGTCATAGACATGGTTTATAATTAAAGACCTGGGAGGTCAGCCCTGTTTATACTCTGCTGCATCCACTTCTCTGAAGGGGATCCTGCCCAGAGGCAAGTCAGACGGCTGGTGCACCAAGCACAGCTAAAACTAGACATTCAAAAGTAATAAATTATAAAACTGGCAAGCTGTTAAAGCTCTACTGTGGACGAGACACTCTTTTCTGTGTTTTATTATTGAGGGACAGCTAAATCGGTGTATAACATGTTGGGGCGTAATCAAATATTAGATAGCGATCCCAAGCTTCCTGTTTAAGAAACATGTTGGTATCAGCTTATCATTAAGTATTCAGGGGTGTACAGGGAGAAGAGATAGCAATTCTCAAACAGAAAGATAATCCAGCCCTCATGAAGTAGGTCAGTAAATGTTTCATGACAGAACAGTGGGTACGACTTGATGCCAACCAGAGGATGTGTGTTTTGGCGTGGGAATGCCAGTGTTTCTGTTCTGCGCGAGAAACTTTTAATTGTGTGTGAGCATGGTATTCATTTCCAAAGGAGGAGACGAGGCCAGAGACTGATAGCAATCGCTCTGAAGATGAAATACGTTTAGAAGCTTCTGACGCGACATCTCAAGGGCAGAGTAGTTTGTCTGATGATGGCCCTTCAGTGTGGAACAGCAACCATCACCGCAAGTCCACAAAGCAAGTATCATTAGTGCTGCCGAACCTTGAGTTTGGGTGGAAGGCCTTGACATACCGCCGGCAAGGGTTTTTTTTTCGGTCCTGTTCCTGCATGTTTGAGACGTTTCCCTGCTCTTATCTTTGCTCTAACACACCTGATTCCAATGACCAGCTCATCATCAAGCTCTGCTGAAGCCCCTTCATTTGAATCAGGTGCGTCAGGGCTGCAAACCATCTAAAAAACCCCAAACAAGTAGGGCAGAGGGCGCTCAGGAATAGGACTGAAAAACACTAATCTACACCATGTAAATGCTGCTCTCTTGCCAAAATGAATAAAAAAGGGAGGTCTGATTACGCATAAACACACTAAACGATGTAGCTGGTCGCGGCGATGTACTGTGAAAGTTTTTCTGCAGTCTGAAATATGTGATTTTATTCTATTCTCTACAAATAAGACACAACACACTCACCACTATGTTTCTTCCACGTCACTTTGCAGAGTGCAACTTAATGTCGGCTGCTGTCCGCCATAAAACAGGGAGAAAACAACACAGTAACTCAGCTCGATGCTACAAGTGCGGCTACTACAATCTTGTAAACTGTTCATTATCGGTAGATATTAAATTGATATTTTTATTTTATTATGAATTCTTTTGGCCAGGATAATCATGGAGTGACGGTCTGATATTGGGACAGGCCTACCTCAGCTAATACAAATGATTCACAGAAACACGCAGAACAGCTGGGAACAGACGGCTGGTGTATGATAATCTGAGGCAATTCAGATTCTACAAATATACACCTACACTTTACTAATATTGTGCATTTTTTCACATAATACTTTGCCTTTTTCTTGTCTGCATGCTGATTAAAATCATTTGTGTACTACTGCCTCTAAGAGGCTGGTAAAAATACACACAGCCAAAAGAAGTGGCCAAATACAACTCAAGTATCAAAAAGGAACAGAACTTTATTTACAAGTCATTTTTTTTATCTGTTTTAACAGATTTAAGTCATTATAAGCATCACTGCAGATGAAATCATTAAAACCAAAAGGCAGAAAATGTCTATTTACATCTCAGATTTCAATACGGAAAATAAATCACATTTAAATACAGAAATAACATCACGAATTCAGGTGTTTGGACATTTTGGTGTTTTGGACAAGGAAGAATACAAAACACTTCAATCTGAACTTTCTGCTAATATCCTGGTGAAGTACAGAACTGCAGGCTGTGCAGTGATGTTCTGGATGCTGTATGCATGTCCTGCAGAAGTAGAACAGTAACGTTAGTACGCAAGAACAAACAAAGCACTATTAATTTTTTATAGGTGTGCATCAGAAATGCGTACAATTACAGTTAAATTGTCTTTTATTTTAACTTCCCAAGAGGCAATTTTTCTGAAATATAATGAAACATCTTAATTCTGCATTAATATCTGTGATGATGGTGTATTCTTACCACATTGCACCATGAAGGATTGTCCTGGACTGGAACGAGACTCCCTGCCGTTGATTGTTACACTCACAGAGCTCGTTAGTAAGTTAAAAACCTTTAAAAGAAAATGCAACAATTATTAATAAAAGAGCATTTCAAGACACTTTAGAACACAACCACACGAGAGATAAGCGTGACGTGTCTACTGACTGTTGTGGCGCTGTGATCCACCCACAGAGGCTTCTTCATGTGGGAGCCCAGCAGGATTTTTCCACTACAGAAGGAGCCACCGTTCACATCCACCATCAGGCCAATCGCTCTGCCTTGATAGAAGTACCAATCAAAGTGGTCCGGACTGATCTCAGGACTATCTGCAATGATATCAAACAGTAAGAATTATTCAATAACAGGTCTGGACAATAATTACTTGTGTTTTATACCCTTTTGTTAAGACTATTAGATGATAATACAGAGTTTTGATTAAAAATATGGTATCTACGTTACAGATAACGAGCAAAAACTAATTAAAGTGCTTCACATTCAGATGTGAAACAATGTATTATGTGAAAATTAGTTGTTTTATCATGTATTTTTCGATGGACTGGGACTGTGTGATTGTGAATACCATACATATTAGCGCCTACTTTTGTTTGACTTTGATTTCCTGGACTTTCCTGGTTTGTTAAGATTTCATTTACAAGTTGAGCTTTATTTTTAATAACCAAAAGTAATAACAAAAATTATTACTATTATCAGTCACAGAATATCTCTGAAAGACTTCATACAGTGTGTATGAGGAATCTAAATAATACTGGTAAAACATAAGACATACTTTAAGTGACTTTAAAACTGCTCAGCTCCGTAAAGTAGACAAATGATGTCATTGCAAGTACATCTGTAAATGCTTCAAACAGTGGCTTGTTTAGCAGACATTTAATTTTCTTACTTTCGATGGTGGTAGACCAGAGACTCTTGAACCACTCCGTCAGGTTGGCTTTATCCTTCGGCTGCAAGATCAGCGGTTTGAGAGGAGGAGCACACAGGTCCGCAGCACACAGAACAGCCTCACTTCGGTTTGACGGCAGAACTGGAACAAAGTAAAGGTAAAAGTAGAAGTTCATTTAAATCATTTAAAAGAAGAGGAAAACCCCATTTAGTAGGCACACAATCAAGGATCAAACATTTGCCATTTATGTCGATTGGGGTGACAATGAAAGCACCAGAGGGAGCGATTTAACCTGGAGATGTGAGCTACACATCCAGGTGTGAAAGACCGAGCTGCTCCATTTTCAATTCCCAACAGAAGGTGAAAGGGCAAAGAATAAACATTTCAGTATGGCTGCCCACATTCAGGTACACCTTCATTGGGCTACAATCATTTTTCAGCCAAGTAAGAAGCCCTGTGTACATGCACTGTCCAAAACAGCACTAAGAAAAACCCCGACAGTCCTCACACCTGGTTGATCATGTAAACATGTAAACTTAACAAATATTTCAATTAACACTGCTTGTGCTCTCAGACTGAAGCCTTTATATTGGTCCAGTGATGGCAGGAAAGAGATAAAAAGCCAGATAATATAAAGAAGCATGTGTGTTGTAGGAGTCTGTGTGTGTGTCTTTAAAGATTGTCTGGATAGAGAAAATTCGAAAAATCCAAAATTTCGAACCCAGCTCGATATTATGATTGGCCGCAGCGACTTTCCAAGACCCAGCTCTAAAGCGTTTCATAAAACATGACTGATATAAACATGTGTTGATTTTATGTTATATTATCATATTCATCTACAAATAATTTAGTTTATACGATGTGTGTTTTTGTTTAACAACATACCCATGTCATCATTCTCCTCAAACTGTTCAAGCTCGATCATGGAGGACGGCCCGCTTCTGAGGGCTTTTAACCTGCCAAGAAATGAAAATAATTTCAAAAAGTTATAAACTCACATAAACCAACAGAAGCCCAAACTGGAGGGAATTTGACTGGAAGGTCAAAATGAGATACTTCAAAACTCATAGTGGCTAAAATATGGAAAATCTTCAGCATTATGTTGGAGGGGTTACGAACAACCAGGTGACCAGTCACACATATTATGGGTCTGTCCAAGTCTGCCATGTGATGGGAGGACGTTAAAGAAGAAAGTAAAAATAGCAACTCTTGCATATAAAATCAAGCAGTGACCAGGAAGAATGTATTTTGGGGGTCCCTCTATGAAATCAAATGGCAAAAAAAGAAAATTAATTAACTAAGGAACCTACTTTCATCAGCCAAAAAACTACAATCCTATAGTTGCAGCAAAACCCCCCAAACATAAACAATGGCAGCACGAGGTGAACAAGGTGTACATTATGAAAAAGGTTGCAGCTAAAATACAGCCAAATGGACTCTTTGGATATATGGTCACCATGGATACCAGCCAGTCAAAAACTGGTGCCAAAACACTAAGATAAAATTGATATGTCTCATTTTCCGTATAATCACAAAAATAAATTTATAAATAATAATAAAGTTTTGGTTTTGTGTTGTGCTGTTTTATTATTTTCATTTATTTGGTTCCTAACTATAATCCAATAAATGTAGAGCTGTTTAAAAGAATGTGGTAATGTTTATTTACTAAACAATGTGATGTATGAATTTTGTGGTATAGAAAAAAAACATTCGTTGGGACCAAAAGAGGGAAAAGTTTCCTTACGTGTTCTCTGACTGACAGTGGTCGTCCTCTGGGGCGTCTTGGTTCAGGGGGTCGTTGGAGTCACCAGCATCCATTCTGACAATATCTTCATGTTTCTTGCCAAGTGTTGTATAGTCAGTAACAGTCACTTCCACAGCAGGATGTGCAGTAACTTTACGTTTTCTACTCTGACCCGTTTCTTTACTGCTCACAATAGTCGGTGTGACTGAAGTGTAAATGTCATCAAACTTAGCCAGAGAGCGTTTGACAGTCTTTGGAGTCGACAATGGCTTCACTTTCAGTTGCGGCACAGGAGCTCCCCCTAGTGGTTTTGGAGAGACAACCATGTTGCCATTTATGGGCGTCCCAAGTCCAGGAGCTCTGCTCTGTTTAGCCTGCTTTTTTCTTTCCTTACGAGGTCTGGGCCCCTGCTGCTGGGGCGGCAAGGAGACACTCTCTACATCCTCAGGCAGGCCATTAACAATCCACCAGTTACTAGTCGGTCTCCTCCTCCGTTTCCCAGGTTCTGCCGATCTGAGCTGCTCCCTCCGTCCTCTGTGAGAGACTGGCGCAGGTGAGGTGGATGCTTTTTCGTTAGGGACGTGATGGTAGACTCTTTGAAATACCTGATCCCCTGTAAAACATCACATTGTAGTCTGTTACAAAGCATTATATAACTGCTGTGACCGCAAGCCCAGCAACTCAGCCATGGTCTGAAGGGGCACAGAGAGGTGTGTGCAGCAGAGTCAATAAATGCCTCAGCCTAAAGCTGCCACGTGAAAACAATATCATTGTAGTTTCCAACAAACATTGTAAGGCACTGCAAATGGATAAATGTTTGGTTTTTGTAATGTTTACATATTGAAAAAATGTATGACTTCTGAGTACTTTTTACACTACTGGTACTTTTACTTCAGTGTGATTGTGATTGCAGGACTTTCTTTCACTTTGGCATTAAGCATTACATTTTCTTCAAGGTCTGTGCATTTACCTGTGTTTTGGCTGTGCTCTCTGTGTGCAAAGACCAAAGGGCTCAACTCCATGTCTTCGTTCGGGACCTCCTGCTCCTGCTCTTCAATTTGCTCTGCCTCAACCGTATCAATTACTTCTGATGCTTTCACCTTATCTGGAGTGTTTCCTTTTGTTTTTCTGTTTCTGTTCCGGCTGGTTTTCTTTTCTTTAGCTTCATTTTTCTTCTGATGAGGTGACGGTGCAGGTTGATTCCTCCTTTTCATACCTCCATCCTTCTTAGTCTTTACAGGAGACAAGACTGTCGCAATGTGCTCCTTCTGCCTCTGCTTTGACTTTTTCAGTGTAGGCTGGCTGTCTGAAACCTTTGTTTCCTCTGCACCCGGAGAGCCGCTCACCCACCACTGTCCAGGCTGCCTCCTTTTCCTTTTCCCAGGAATCTGAATGTCTTCGGATGAACTCCCTTCAGATACGGCCAGTAGTCTGTTCTGTTTTTTCTTTTCATCCACTTGTGTTTCAGAATTCATGATTTCTTTCTCTGTAAGAAGAAAATACAAAATATACAGCAGTGTTCACTTGGATGCAGACAGTAAGTTTTACTGTGATTTTAAATGTTTACATAAATTTCACATTGCATCTCTTAAATTGCTCTCTTGTGAAATTGGTTAATTCTCTATCAATCCTTGGGGACTACAAGAGCAGCTTACACAGTTCATTTAGAAACATTTACACTGATTAACTTGAGATGATAACTACCATAAAAATTCATATTTGCACATAGGAAGAGATTTTAACAGAAGGAGATTACCTGGAGGAGCATCTACAGGCTCCTGACTTTGCTCCTTCTCGGCCTCAACATGCACCGTCTCCATCACTGCACCCGATTCCTGCGGCACTTTTTTGTCCCTCTTTAATGACTTTGCCCTGCTTGTCTTGGCATTTTCATTCCCCTCTTTTAAAGACTTTGATCTCTTCATGTCGGAGGAGTTCTGAGCTTTCTCCTTCTTCTTTTCATCTACGGCTGTGTCTTTAGGTTGCTCCTCTGCCTGGTCACTTTCTTTAGATGATGCCTTCTTGAGTCTTTTCTTTTTGTCTGGTTTTTCTTGTGTCATTAGGTCATCTGCAGGAGGTTCCTCAGGACTGCACAATTCAGGTTGCTCCTCTGCCTGGTCACTTTCTTTAGATGACGCTTTCTTGAGTCTTTTCTTTTTGTCTGTTTTTTCTTGTGTCATTAGGTCATCTGCAGGAGGATCTCCAGAACTGCACAATTCAGGTTGCTCCTCTGCACGGTCACTTTCTTTAGATGATGCTTTCTTGAGTCTTTTCTTTTTGTCTGGTTTCTCTTGTGTCATTAGGTCATCTGCAGGAGGATCCTCAGGACTGCACAATTCATCCATATCATTTCCAGGCACAGTCACCTCATTCTTCTTCTCTTTCACTTTCATCTTCTTCATTTTCTGACTGACAGTCTGACTTCCCAGTTTGCTGCTGGCCTGCTCAGCTTCCTGCTGTTTTTGTTCAGTCTCTATGGGGCTATCCTTTGCTCCCTTCTCATCCGAGCTGTCCTTGCTGTTGCTGGAAGTTTTGTTCAATCTCTTACTGGTGGCACTTTTACTTGGGATGGAAAACCAAAGAGGCGTGTCGTCCTCCAAAATCAGGAAATTGTCCTCTGGCTCAGGAGGAGGGGGTGCTTTTATTGGTGAAAGAGACTTCCTTGAACTTAAACACAAATATTGATTGGATTATTCATAGTTTTCAACATTACTTAGTATATATATGTTGGTTATTTTAACTTTTCAACGGTAAGGAAGTCTAGTTACAACTTATTAAGTTGCACTCTTATCTCAACTCACCATGAGGGTTTGGGCTGTATGGCGTCTCTTAGCTTCTGTAGAAAAGTGGTCATGTCGTGTCCCACTCGGGCAGGTGCCCCAACAAATGGCTGCTTCTGAGCGCTTTCTGACTTTGTCTTAGGAACTGAGACTTCAGGCTCGTCTCTCACTGCTGACATGGGTGGGTCTGTGTTTTCTTGCCTGATAAACAAAAAAAAAAAAAAAACAGGGCAAAGTTATTTTTTTTACATTTAAACAATGCACAATACTGTACCTGCTGCATCGAAATATTAACGTGTGGTTTTTGTGTATTTCTTTTTTATCATCAACTATTTTGTAATGATATGGCTGGAAACATCAGAGTTATAAATATAATTATGCAGTTTCTAACTGTCATCTCTATGAGCAAGTTTATTGTACATAAAATATTAAGCCACAGTTTATATCTTAGGAGCAACACTTTAATGACCAAATTCAAGCGATGCCAAACTTGATCATCAACCAGAACATTGTACACAAAGTTAATGCAGCGTAATTCATTCTCAAATGTCGATATTGTCATTAGCTTCATTGTCATTATATCTAAAGTAAAAGCACAAAACTAACTCTGATGATATAGTAAGCGCTTATTAGTTCATACCGTTGTGCTTTTCTTTTGCCTTTCAGGTCAGCTGTGTGAGGTTTCTTGGACGCTTTTTCTTTGGCTGGCTGACTCTCTTTGCTACAGAAAAAATAAATAAATCACACACATGTATGTGCAAACTCTAGAAGGGCATTCCTCAATGGGTTCCAAATAAATAAAGGTCAAAACCAAAATGGACACTATATACTATATATGCAATCACTTTTGTAGAGGACTCTTACCATGATTTCTCCCCCTTGTTTTGTTGACTGGGTATGGGTTTGCTTAAAGCAATTTTGCTTGGAGGAGACTCCAACTCAAAATCATCCAATCTAGAGGGAAATAAAATTGTTTAAGCAAATTTGCTGTAAATGAAACATTGAAAATTGACTGGCTCTCACCGTTAGTGCTGGCCATAAGTATTGAAAGTAGAATCCTAAAGTTTGTACAAACTAAACCACTGAAATGCAAATAATCAATCAAAGAATTTATTTCAAACAACTTTTTTTCCACATGAAAGGCATTATCGTTACTTACTGCTCTGCGACGGGCCCGTTGCACTGCTGTTTCTGGGTGGGTAGGGACTCTGTATCTGCCTCTTCTTTTCTTTCATCCTCATAGACAAAGAGGACTGGGGCCATGACTGTATCTTTTTCATTATCCATCTCTACTTCGCCATCCACAATTACTTTCTCTTCAATAGGGCTGGAAGTCTTTCTTGGGCCATGCACTTCAAATGGGATGTCCAAATCTGTAATAAGAAAAAGCAGTATCCTTTAACAAGAGAAACTTTTCTAGCCAATCACCCACCTACAATGCTGTACTGAATTATTTTCCCAGAAAGCTTAACAACCAGACACACCTGGGCTCACCTAGCCATAACATCCCACATGAAGGCAACCCCATACAGGGTTTAAGAGCATGCAACTCCCCTCCAGTTGGGTAGAACAGAGGAAGCCTTTTGGATGTGTAAACGTCTTCAAGAAATAGAAGAAAGTCCAGTTGCCTACAATATAGCACTTACAATTACCATGACCTGGATGGCTAGACCTTCGTCTACACTTTTCTAAACAATACAAAAAAAAAGAGCTGACATGTGACCTGTACATATAGAAAGGTCAGGTATTTTCACAGTGGAGTACAGGCTTGAGTCTTACCAATATCTAGTTTTGGACTGCGTGTCCCCGTTGCAGGATGTAGGAGATCTTCCTTAGGTTCCTAAAGAGTTACAAAACATATACTTCAAGGCTCGACAAATCTAAAGGCATCAAATCTTTTCCAGCTGAAGAATCTGCTTAGTCTATATACAAGCACAACATCTGAAAGTGGAAGACCTCTGTTTAAACTACCAAGCTTCAGTGGTCAAACACAATGTGGCAACTTTGTCCCACAAATGCAAAATTCATGCCACTGATTTAGTATGAAAAGTTTAGGTAGCACTTGAAGACAGAGGTAATTGAATTTTGAAGTGGAAAAAGCAAAATGTGTTTCGACGGGCTCATCTTTCTTTTTTCAAGTGAGGACAACACAACAGTGAACAGCTGCTTTCAGTACATTACCATTTGGCAATTTGGAACTTTTTCTGTTAGTTGTCCTTCCTCCTCTGGGTCTGA
Source organism: Diplodus puntazzo (assembly GCA_963678695.2). Taxonomy (NCBI): domain Eukaryota; kingdom Metazoa; phylum Chordata; class Actinopteri; order Spariformes; family Sparidae; genus Diplodus; species Diplodus puntazzo. Next base: position 18,634,467 of record OZ023171.1, on the reverse strand, counting down.
AGGACAGTCTCTACCCGTCTGGTTTGTGTCAGTCCCAGTCTCAGAGATCTGGAGCAGAAGCGACTGAGGAGCTGGGTCCTCTTCTTCAAGCGAGGATGGCTCTGAAAAGAATAATGAAGTATAGGTTAACATAGTGACAATGCAAAACAATCTGCAAAATATCAAGGTCAAATAATCCCACACTCGACTCACCCAAGTCATCAAACATCTTATCGATGTCTTCCAATTCCAGCTTTCCCACCCATTGATTAGATGTACTGAAAACACAAATGTTGATATGGTGACTAAAAGATCAACATCTCAGCATTCTCAATACAATTAAATCTGCATTAAACATAATTTCAATAAAGCCAATTTTACAAATGGACATACAACATTCACAGCTTGAATATAATGTGACAATAACTTATTTATTACTTAAAATAACAAGGCAGTACCTTTAAATTACCTTTTTTTGTTTGGCATGTAGCAGAGTTTCCTCTTTGGTCTCCTCTGTGAACAAACAGTTGAATAAAAATCAGCTAGTTTTTAACTGTAATTCAGATAATTTGTAAATCTCGAAACAAAAAAGATGATCTAACATCACTTTAGCGTCACAGTAAGAAGCCAGTTTATTAGGAACACAAACCTAAAACTGCTGCAGTATATTTGATGCAACAGTCCTTGCTCATGTTAACTGACATAGAGTGGACACACAATATTACAGTCCACAGTATAACGCAACACGGTTCAACAACATCACAAACAACATCCTCATAAATTATCATGATTGTGAAGTTAAAACACCTCAACAACAAAACCTAAACGCTCCCAAAACCGTAGTGAAGCTTCGAATCATTAAATTGCTGCTTTGTTGGTTTCAGCTACATGAGCTTGTTTGTAATTGTACATGGCAACCGTGTGTTACAAGCCCTGCCTCTTGGTTTCGGTTTACGTTACGTGTTTGATCACCCCTCTTTCCTCACAGGAACAACAGAAGATAGATAAGTTACAGGTAAAGGATAAATTAACTTACCAAGGTGGGGTATTTGTCCTCCATGTATGTTAGCTAGCTATTTCAAACGTACGGCGATAACGTTAAGTGACTGTTCGCGACAGCTAACCCAAGCTAACGGTTAGCTAGCTATCATTTTGTTTTCACCAACTGCTCTTTTTATTCGGTTAGCCCCCAGAATGCATACATTTAGAGACGCTCTCTGAAATTAAGCTGGGATTAAATCATTAATAGAGTGAAAGCTGCTAAGAAAGCTATTTCGCCCATTTGATAGGCGACGTTGCAGACAGTTAGCACAATGGCGCTGTTTACAATTTGTAAATAACCCGCGCGCTGATATCCCTGGGCGACTTCCTGCCCTGAGTTCGGCCTCACAGACATGCCTATCGCTACTTTGGCAGATCCTTACGAACAGTTTATTTTTTCAAAACCATAGAATAAACTCGAATACATCAACAATATTATATAAACTGAACTATATTACTGATGAAACTTGTTGCCGATGCCCAAAGGCTTTGATTGCTACGACTTGGCTGCCTGAAAGAACGAACTCAGGGAAATTAATCACAAATCTCGTTTGTTGTTCTTCTTCTACGTTTTATTTTCCGGCAGTTGGTGCTTAGCTTTCCTGCCCTCTACAGGTTAATCGTGGTAATGATAATTCTATCCTTAAAATGAACGATAATAAGTTTTCTGTTGTTGTTGTACATGATCAGCTTTTAGCAAATGACTTACATTCTGATGTAATATCTGATTATGATAGACCTTTTTTAGTAGCAATTGTCTTCTTTAATTGTGATATTCTTGTTTGCCACATTATTAAGAAAGCACCCACATTGCTGCTGTACGGTTAAAACACTTGGAATCACACGTCATAAATTGCACAAATCCTTTATTTCAAATAAATATGTCAAGATGAGTACAGTAATCATTGGAAGGGAACATCTGTTATTAAACAAACAAAATGTAAACTATGGGAAATGGTAAAGCATACGGCCTATATTGTTAAGTGTTTGATTACAATGTGATGCCCCTGTGCAGTGTTGTAAAACTATCCTAATCAGAGCCTAATGAGTTGTGTTAGCAATTTGTATGTTAGAAAAGAGCCATAAGGTTTAGAGATCAGTCAGACAAATTACATTTATTACATTATTTTACAATGCAAATTATACCAGAGTGTATTTTAAATAATACTGTGTGTGACCAAAATGTAATAAGATTTATTAAAGGTGCACTTTGTTATTCTGTAGAAGAAGTTTTAATCTGAATAGATCTTCTTTGTTTTTTTTATGACTTAACAAACTGAATAAACAAGCTGACCTTAAAGGACAACACAATTGCACACTGTTTTACTTTGTTTGTATTTTGTGACATTGTAAAAATGTTCAGCTAAATATCTTTTTCTGCTTCTTAGCAATCTCCTTCGGTTCCATGGCATCAGGACTGATGTCTGCGTACAGCGGCTGCTTGATGTGTCTCCACACCACCAAAACAATCCGGATGGCAAACAGCACACTGGCCAGGGCCAGAAGCACAACTGGGAGAAGAAAATCTAGTTAGTCCTCTTACACTAGAGGTAAAATGTCACTGTAGTTGGACCACCGTTTCAAAAGCCCTCTAATTACTTTTACTTATGTTATTTACACATATTATTACGATGGCGTTTCTCTTGTCTTACCAATGAAGATGCCATTGCGGCTGGGCGATTCAGCGTTGTAGTTTTTGTCCAGGTTTCCGGACAGCGCCCAGATCACAACGGGGTAGACGATGAGGACGTACCTCACATGTTTGTCAAGGACAAAGTTTTCCAAAACAAACCTGCCAAACACAAAGCAGAATCACATTGCCTCACAATCTCACAGAGGATTTGGCACATTGCGTCTCTAATTATTTGACATTTTCAATTGAACTTAACTCACCACACGAGCAGAACAACAGACAAAACAGAGTACGAGACGGTGGCAGCATCCAGTGGGGACATATTTACTTCATAAGTCAGTACAATGGCCACGTTGATTAGTGTTGCGATGGTTGTCCACGTTGTGTAGATCATCACACCATTCTGAACCTGCACATATCATAAATCTCATTAATTCAACACTGACCTACACTTAATGATGCAAATCCTGTATGACTGTCGTACTAACCAGCACACGGATGAGCCACAGGTCAGCGTTGTGGTATTTCTTGAGCCAGGGTCCATAAATATGGAGTCCATGGCAGATGAAGAATATCATGGAGTAATTTGTGCAGATGACCAGGACGAGAAAAATCAGTGCCGCAATCATAATTCTTTAGAAAGGCACAAGAACAGCAGGAAAATATGTTTAGTGTCTCTGTTTGGATTAGTGTCTATGACAGTAAAAGAAAGTGAGACCTCCCAGTCCGGACAGATAGCTGCACGGCTAACTGAGCTAACTTGCTCCTGGCAGCTACAGTAAACGAGAGTAAGCCATTACTGCGATGAAGTAAGAATTAAAGAGGTGGCCAATTGTTACTTATTGCGCCTCTGATTGTAAAAAGAATAGTCAGAGGAGACATTTCAAACCCTTACCCATTGTCCCAAACAAGCAGCCAGCCGATATTGAAGCACAAATTGATGCACCAGCTAATAAAGAATCCATAAGGCAACACCGCAGGGCTGCAGTACACGTAGCCATAGCCGTTCCTGCAAGAAGAAAAAAAAAACACGTTGCCACACTGTGAATTTCCTCAGAACAGCAATTATCAGTTTAGGGAAATATTGTTTTCTGTGGCTTTTACTTTGTTCTGCTACACCTACATTTGTCACATATCATCCCCAAAAAAGGTATTACAGAGACACAGATTGAAATAAATAATTCAAATATTTTAAGTCTCTAACAAGAAAATATACAATTTTGGCCCCTACTTCCTGCAAAGTCCTGAGACGATGTAGATAACCATTGCTGTCAGCCAGACGTAGATGACACTCCAGATGTTAAAAGTCCATCCTGAAGGTGTGATCTGGGTGTCAAACACAGCAGACACATTGCCCGTAGTGGTCTTATAAGGGCCTGGAGAGGAAAAACGCAAATAATGAGTGCGATAGAGAGGAATGTAACACGTTCAACTAATATTTGTGAATGCCAAACATTCTTAGGGCGCACTCACAATTGGCCCAGTTGCACCGTACCGTGCCAAAATGCAATTGTCCCTTCTCCCCAGTCCCTACGCTGGCCTGCACCCACACTGCTCCAGACCCAACCAAGCCTGAGCACGGGTGCCTCTTGTTGTACATCCACATTGTGTACTCGAGCTTGTGCATGAGCAACTGTACCGTGCCGTAGGACACCTCTTCCAACCGTGCCAGGGCCAAGGAAGGGTACTGTGCTCGAGCGCGGTACGGGGCGCTGGTCAAACAAACTGGACTGTGGGGGTCAAACGTTCTAAGACACGGTACGGATTGCCTCATGTGAGTGCGCCCGTAGTTTGTCTATTGACAGTATTAGTTTACTTCCTCTACAAGTTGAACGGGCAGTATGTAGTTTTGGAGAAGAAATAAACTCAGATTTTTTATATATATAATGGAAATGAGGTCATGACACAAACTCAGAAATATTCTTTTTTTTTTCCTGTCTGAATAAACAAGCTGTTTAGGAAAATAAGGTCCCTAGAACACTGTTTGAAGCTAGAAAGGTGGCAGGGTCCGCCACATATGAACAAAATACAACAATACGAAACTGTGTTGTTCTTTAAGATCAGTTTGTTTATTCACTCATGAAAATGAAAGAGTTTGTTTATTTAGTTTGTTAAGGCGTTAAAAATCAATGAAGGTCTTCCTCTGCTTTCAGTATTTAAAGTATCTCTCCAAAAACTACATAGTGCACCTTTAAACTAAGGAATCTAAACACAAAAGAGAGATGGGTGATGAAGCTTTAACTCACCAAGTCCAACTACAGACAGCCCGTTGAACACCAGACTTATAGCGAAGCCCGCAAGAAACGCCACAATCGCAGCAAGACGTCCGGGTTTATGTTTTGCCATCATGGTCTACTGTGAAAGAGGAAAAATATGCAAACATAAACGTTTTTTTTGTTGTTTAAACACATCCACGTAACTGCAAAAAGCTTCTTAAGCAAACAAATTAAAGAATAACAATGGATATGTAGATGACAGACTGATTCTTTGGTTTCAATACATTGTGGTGTTTTACACTCAATGAGCGAATAGATGTGAGCTCAAAGAAAATTGTTTTCAGCTTCACCGTTGATGACCTGCATTTGAACCTGACCCCTGACCTCTCTGAGGAGTGGTAGAGTGATAACAGTCAGTCACCTTATGTACTTTAGCATGTAAGTTGCCATTCAGGTACTTGCACATTTTTTTTTTTTACCTAAATCACAAGCTTTCCTGTAACCTTTTTTTTAAGATTGTCAGCAAAATAAATGAAAAAGTCATTCTAAGTAAATTATTTCCCAGAATTCAAATAACAATGACTGAATACATTTTATATCAGGTTACAAAACTACTTGTGTAACTTCCCAAAGGTCCACGTGCCGCCGCTGCATGTTGATTTTCTAACAGGATCATAAAATGTTGGCAGCAAAACCAAAAGAGGGGAAGCATGATAAAGAAAAAGAGACGTAGGCCTACCTTTGTCTGTGCGAGGAAGCAGAATACTGTGCAGAGAACGAGGGGGTGTCCGTTTTATAGAATAACTGGTTGTGTAAGATGAAGTTTTACAACCACTTGGGGGATCACGTGCACCTCTTATCTTGGATGCTTTCCTTCAGCAGAGCGTTGAATTGTAAAAAACAAACTGTCAATATTTGACCCTGTATGATCCATAGTGCACTAATTCATCCATTTATCTGCTGGTCCTCCTCTTTATCAGTGAATTTGTTTTATATTGAATCATAATTACCTCCTGAGATGTCTTGTTTTGTCTGATCGTCAGTCTAAACTTCAAAAGGACTCAGTTAGTGTTAGTGTTACATATAGAACTTAAAGGTTCTGTACAAAACATTATCAACATTGATATGGCAGCGAACAAATGTTTGCCATATAAATATATAGAGGAGTCACATTGCAACTAGAGAATAAAGTCTCACTTTGTACACGTGTTGTGATCCAAGCTTCTCTAGTGTTTGTTTTCGTAGCCGGGCTGGTCGCCTGGTTCCAACCTGACTCGGAGCTGATTTTATGTCAATTCGAAGCTATGAAACTTCATGGGTGCGTAACTTTAGTTGCCACGATAGCTAGTTAGCTCTTACGGATATTACGGAATTGTTTGCCAATAGTGAAATGGCTAGATGTTGCTGAATGTTGTATATAGCACCTTTAGAATATAATAATAAGACATAAATAATATTAAACAGATATCAAAACAGTACCTGATACATTTTCTGTTAATTTAGAAATCAGCTAATTCAGTCCTGTCATCCATGCTTTATCATTATTGTTAATGATCCTTCCTTATGTTGTCATCAGTATATATTACTGCATCTCGAGTGACCTATCAGGGACACCGTTGTTCTGTTGGGGTATTTATCATCTCTTATGTACCACAAATTATTACATAAAGGCATGACATGAGGGAAAGCAGTATTTATTTTAAACAGCATACAAAGTCAAAATGCACAAACTAAAAACAAACAATAAACAATCATTTATGGAGGAATTCTTCACATTATCACAACGTTCACATGTGATCATCCACATTATCACAGCGTTGCTCCCGTGTCACTTTTTTTTCCGTAGCTTAAAGGATATCTGAGGCTGAATTTACCAATAGCACTATATACAAAGCATATAGAAATATATCTCACACAGAAGCTGAATACAAAAATGTTTATTTTAACAAAAAGACATCCACTTGACATTTTCACTGAAATATCCTGTTCTGCTTCTCGGCGATCTCCATCGGGGACATGTCGTCTGTGCTGATGTCTTTGTAAAGTGGCCTGTTGATGTTCTTCCAGGTGACCAAAACTATCCGTGCGACGAACAAGGCACAGGCTGAAGCCAACAGTGCAGCTAGAGGGAAGAAAATACCAGAGGGAAGCATTAGTGTGGAAGCCATCTGTGTCTTATTGCAAGTAAAACAGGGTTCATTTCCTGTTTTGGTCAAGATGTTTAAGTTCCTCACCAATGAAGATGTTATTGCGAGTCGGATTCGCAGCATCGTAGTTTTTCGTGAATACTCCCGTCAGTGCCCAGATCACCGAAGGGTAAATGGTGAGAATGTACCTCACATATTTATCGAGGATGGAGTTCTCGAGGATGAACCTGTGTCAGATGCAACACATTAGCTTCTGGTATGACCCACTGAAGGTAATCCAGAATGAGAATCTGCAGTGCACTTACCACACAAACAGCACTACGGTCAAAATGGAGAGTGAGAGCGTGGCGGCGTCCATCTGGGACATGTTCGCATCTGTGGTCAGCACAATGGTCAAGTTAACCAGGGATGCGATGGTTGTCCATGTTGCATATATGGCAATGCCGTTCTGAACCTGCAGTAGAGACAGCAGAGTAGAGTTTCAGCGGGATGTGTCTCAAAACAATAGCTTGTGAGACTCGGTGTTAAACAGAAGCTTAAAATCAAGCTTTCATACGCACCAAGATACGGTGGAGCCACAGGTCGACTTTGTGGTATTTGTTGAGCCAGGCTCCGTAGCTGTGGAGACCGTGGCAGGAGAAGAATATCACGATGTAGTTAGTCGAGGCGATCAGGATGAGGATAATCACGGCGGGAAGCATCAACCTTTGATAGGGATAAAAAATAACAGAAAGTTAGATGTCATGGTGATTTCCAGCAACTCGTGTGCAGACTTTGTACTTCTCCGCCCATGAAGTCCGATCTATTTTAACTACACGTGGCCCAGAATCACACGGAATAAAGGGCAAGAGAATATTAAACTCAAGACTATTGTGGCATTTGAATTTTGAAGAGAAGTGAATAGTAACTCTTGTTTACTTTTCATGATTTATAATTGACCCTGCATACGTGTGTTTCCCCTGTGTGTTTCCTCATTCAGGGGAGATTATCTAAAAGGATTTATGTTCTTCTATTGTTGTGGTGTTTGTACTTATTGCTGTTCAAACTTATTCCTTTCAGTTTATCCTGATACTACCTTGCCTCATAGGGCTTGTATGTATGTGTGTATGTGTGTAATGACATATTTTTGACAAGAGATATATGCAATATCTAATAACAGGAAATAAACTTTATTGATTATTATGTATCATATTCTCTTTTTTTCGGTCTATTTGTATACACACAACAACAAATGAGAAAATGTTGATCTATATTGATTCAGAATAGGCAGAAATAACAATATTAAAATTAAAATATGGAGAAACCGAATGACACACATCCATTTTAATTAAATGGATAAGTGTATAAAGCCAACAGTTCATCTGTTAGAATCCATTGAAGATATTTTTTCAATACCATGAATTAAATTGCTGACTAATTTCAGTTTAAACTGACATTTCATATCCCAACTCACCTTCTGTCCCACAGAAACAACCAGCTGGTGTTCAGGCCCAGATTAAAGCACCAAGTCTGAAAAAATCCTCGTGGCAAAACAGCAGGGCTGCAGTAGACGTAACCGTAGGCATTCCTGATTAAAGAAGTGACAGAGGCAAATGTGTACTTCGGCAAACCAGATACAGACTAGGAGACCAAGGTAACCATTATTTATCAGTGCAACTGTATGAACATAGGAAAACTACAAAAAGTACATACTTCCTAAAGATGCCGGAGAGGGTGTAGGCTACCACCAAAGCCTGAAAGACGTAAATGATCGACCAGATGCTGAAGGTCCATCCTGCGGGGGTGATCTGGGTGTCAAACGCATCTGAAATATTACCTGTGGACTCCAAAAATGGATCTGACGGACAAAAATTGGGGAAAAAAAAAAAAAAAATCACAGAGCTGAACACAGTGTGGATCCAAAAAATGACTCTAAAGACCTATTTTTACACTCGGTGGTGACTGAATCTGATATTACACAAGAGAGCGTGAGAACTTACATATTCCCGGCGCTGCCAGAGCACTGAACACCATAGTGACGATGAAGAAAATCAACGCCAGCACGATGCCAATCATCAGTCTAATGTTGTGTTTTGCCATTGTTGATGAGTAAACAATCTACAAACAAGTATAATACATTGAAACACACATTATAGGGTAAAAACGAAAACATTTGGGCGCACCATGTTGATAATTCACTCTTAAAATCAGTTTGACGTACCGTTTATTGGACCTTCTTGGTTGAAAGCAACACAAAGACTGCTCTTGAGGAGGGGCTTTATTTGCATTGAAACAAGCCCGTTGTGTAACTGCTCATCTTTTATGGCCCTTCGGCACGTGTGCATGTTTGTCACTTATATCATCAACGTTTGCAGATGTCCTCCATCTCCCCCCCCCGTCTTCAAACGATGAACGAAACTGATCTGTGAATCAGTGACAACATAAATTCATACAACTTCAGATGAATGATTCTCTTGTTCATAACTGAGTTTCATAATTCTACACATATATGAAGAGGCTGGACTTTGCCCCTTGCTGTAGGATCATGTTTGGTAACAGGTCTTTATCACCCACTGACACCTGACTGTGGCCCTGTAGGTGCGACCGGAGTCTCTTAATCTTCAGTGCTGATGAGGAAGAAATGTTGTCTCACTTCCAGCTGGAGAAAGGGCGACATGGCAAAGGTGGAGGGTGCAGGGTCGCCGTCACTTCTGGAGCTCATAACAAGTTTTCTCCTGTAGGTGTCATAAGGTTATGAACAGAGAGTAAACACACCCTGAGGTCCTGGATGGGTTTCAAAACACCGGGCCGGGACAACTTTTTCTGAATTAAAGGATGTGTACAAGTTTTCCACCTGTGCATCTCCTCCTTCATCTCCGTCCATCACCTGCTTTGACCCACAGTTACTGTTTTTTGAACCAAGAGATCCGTCCACATGTTGAGCAGCCAGCTGTGAACCGATCTCTTGGTTTCATCTCTGTAGGTGCCAAGTTTTACAAGCTACAATTAAATAAGCACATCAAACGATAAAACAGTGAGTGGTATTTAAGATTATCGTTACGATGTAGCATTGAGGACACTTTACAAAAGAATATATTGGCTCCTGTGGTGGATCCAGCCTGCCTGCTGATTCTGCAATTTTAGCATTAACAGTCTGTATATGAAAAGCCAGTCAAACTCTGTGCTTAATGGTTTGATACACATGCTGATTTGATGACGCTGCTGGACGATTTTGTTGATGTATTTTGAATTCGGAGTGTTACACTGGCGTACTTATTTAGGGAGAATGCAGGATAGTTACCAACGTTCTCTTTTTATTGCTGTTCTAATAATTATGCTTGTTCATTGATGCACTGCTGCCGAGCCTGTTAACTCCTGTTTGTTCTGTTTTGGGTTTTTTTTTTTGCACTTTATGCTACAAAACCAACTGTCCTTTAGAGACAAATCAAGATGAATTTGAACCATTTTCAACAAAGGTACTTGTACTTTAGTATTTCGCTAGTGTACATTACAGAGGTAAAATATTGTTTTAACTCTAATTTACTTGCAGTTACATTTTTCAAATATAAAACATCTGATGATTACATAGAATATGACATAGAGGATCTATAAGGATCATTTGTCATACACCTGTTTAGATCCTGGTACATATGTTTGTTCAACTAAACACATTCTCTCAATTCCCTGCATCTACTATTGTACATTTCAGAATCAAAATATTGTACTTTTTCTAATAGTTTAGATCAAAGTTTTGCACACAAAGCGGATGATGACCACACAGAATGTGTGCATTTGCATTTTCAAAACGAAGCATCGGTTTTATTATCCAGTGATATAAGATCTATAAGGGGTCATTGTCCAAACACTTGTTTAGTAACGGCGATTTATCACCTGATCAAAGCGGTTTGTGGGACCTTGAATATGAATCGAGTTATGAAATGCTGACTTGCTGCTCTAACAATTACAAAAGATATCATGACTGACTATGACTGTATCTGACCTCTGTTACTTAAGATGATTGATTTAAGATATATTTTTCAGTGGTAAACAGACTCAAGTGTACTTAAGCAGAATTTGAAGTTTTTCAATCACATGCCAGGCTACTTTAGGCCTTAACGTCGCCACATTTCAGAGACAAAAATGTGCTTTATACTGATTTACTTGAGATTAATGACACATAAAAATGTAGACAATGATTATTATTATTTCTAGGGTTGTTTTGATATTGATCATGTATATCTACAGAATATCATGTGTGAAAATCTCTGTTAGTTTCCGACAGAACTTTAAGCTGAAGGGATTCAGCCTCCTCCGTGCAAACACCTTTAGGACAATAACAAGACAACAACAATGAACTTTACATCTTTATTGTTTATTTTTTTAACATGATACACAAAGGATAGTTTTCAGTTTCCAAAAAGTGTCAATTTGACACTTGAGTTCCTCCAGGTTTGATAACGTGTTTTGCTTAAACAGGATTTGTGATGAAACTATCCCTCCCTGCACAGTAGAATGAAAAGACAGCAACGCATACTGACTTAAAAACAACGTCAAACATGAAACTTGTAAACACATTGACAACCCACAACAGGTATGTAAACATGAACACGTGACCGAAACATCTTTTTATAATTATGTACAGTCTTTAGTGTCATCAGTCTCTCGGTGTCCATCGTCAGCTGCTCTACCAGAACCGGGAGCCTGGCAGCTTCCTCGCCGCGTCCTGCCGCTGCGCCTGCGGGCAGTAGCGGCGCGTGTGAGCCTGGTCCCCGGTGGCTCTGCAGATGGGGCAGGTGTAGTTCCAGAGGACGGGGCAGATGACTTTCCCGTCGTCCGACTTCAGCTTGTGTGACCGGTACACCCGTGCAGACTCCCCGTTCTGCTTGCAGAAACGGCAGAGGTCTGAAGAAGTCCCGCTGGAGCTGCAGTCCGACAGGCTGCTCACTGATTCGGTCCCCTCAGAGCTCTTGCGGTGCTGCCAGCGGGGGGTCTGGATGTGGCACCGCGCTCCGGCTGTGGCTCCGGCTGCTGCTCTCCGGGGTGCCTCGGTGTCTCCTCTGGGCTCCCCCTCACGCAGATCGCGCAGCTTCTCCATCACTCTGCCCAGGTTCATGTAGTCATGCCACATGTCGAAGTAGTCCCCGTCGGACAGGAGGGAGCTCTGGACTCTCTGCATTGTTGCCGTCTTTTTGGAGGTGAAATTGCGCACAGTTTGCGCCTGTGTTGGAGCGACCTCACTTTTATAGACTTCTGTAAAGTGCAACAATGTTTGGTGTCTAATGTCTGGAGGTGGGTCGATGTTCCAGGTGCAGTCTGGAGAATACTCGAAATGTGATTGAAAATGTTTTGTCTTTCATCTAAGCAGCCTGGCTGTCGCCCGCACAGGGGCCAAATCCTAAGAAAATAAAACCACCAGATGAATAAATCTTCAACTACCTGTTTTTATTAGACCCACAGATGAGTGGAAACAACAAAATGTTGTGTTGCATGTTGATTATGGCATTATAATAATAAAGGAAACCTATTGAGACAAAGGCATCCCTGTGTGTGTGTGTGTGTGTGTGTGTGTGTGTGTGTGTGTGTGTCCGTGCACAAGTAACATTCCTAACCCTTCTCCAGATAGGTCACCAACTGTGCTTTAAATGCCACAGGGTTCGACAGGGTTTATGCATTATTTGGCCCTTTATTAACCTCCTTCCATACACATAAAATACACACACTCTCTCTCTCTCTCTCTGTCTCTCTCTCTCTCTCAAACATACACACATTCCAAACCCACATTCCAAAGATGAAAAGACAATGCGTAATTTCAAGTGCGCAGACATAAAAGTGATACAGCTAAAGAAAAGGTTCTCCTATATCAGTGTAGAGGAAGAGGAGCTTTTATGCAGGCTGTGCTTGTTTCAATAGAAATGAGTTGCATAATATGTTTAGTGTGAAATTGTAAAAAAAAGAAAAATAATAATAATGCTTCCAAGAATTTGAGTGATCATGAATAAAGAGGAAGATATGATGATTATTATCTAACATCACTGTTTTGTCCTCAATTAAATGTTAGAGCATATTGTGTTCCATCTGCGTGTAAACAACACACTGTTTTAGTTGCATTAATTCAGCTTGCATGGCCTTACGGGACGAAAATAAAACTGGGCTTATAATAAAACTGTCCTCCATCGCTTCCGCTCCTGCCGCCTGTGAGCGTCCCTCCTGGTGACGACTGTCGCTGTTTTCTATGTCGCGTGTGTGCAGCTGCACGCGTCCGCCTGATGACCGCCGGCGCCGGAGCCTGTCTCCGACACAGCTGTAGGCCCGCACTCAGTCCTCCTCCCCAAAGAAGAAGTTGACTGCGAGGCTCCAACTGCGCATTATTGTTATTTCACTGCGGCTGTGCCTTCACACAGATAAAACCACGAGCAACAGCGTCAGACGTAACATGTGTTGACGGACATGTTTTGTATTTACTTATTAAACGTTTGCAGTGAGCGTACAGCATGTCAATGTGGATTATGGAAGATGTTTGTGTACTTATTTACAAAGCAGGAGCGTCGCGTGGGTGGGGCGGAGTGTCGGTGCGGGGGGGGTGAGGGGGTGAGCAAAATATCCCGCATGCGCAGTAGTTTACCGGCGACGGCTGTACAAACGGTGGCCTAGCGAACCAGGGGATTACGGAGAGCCCAATTTGACAGGTCAGTTAATAAGAATTACAGACATTTGACGGTCTGTTTATACAAACGCCGTGTAACCTGAAGCTAATTCAATTCTTTCTGTCGGCCACATTTGGAAAACATTTGGCTGTCGTATGAGCTAACGTTAAGGTTGCATCTCAGAGCTAATGTTAGCCAGCTAGCTAGCTTTCGGCAGTACGTTGTGCTAACAACGGGTTTGACATTTGCTAGCTGGCTAGCTAGCTGACTACGAGTAGCTTCCCCTTAAACCCGTGGTTTATGATTTTGAGATTGTTTCGTGTTCCGCTGATTTGTGAACTGATAGGGGGAACATCACCCCGGTTAATTAGATAATGATATGTCTCGCTGCTTTTAAATCAAGCAGTGTTAAGACACATAAAGCTAACCAGCTAGCTATTATCCTTAGATGCCCCCATTTGTTGAACTGTGATTGCTGAAGAATGATGTCCTATTTAGTTATGTAAACTACAGTTGAAGTTTCGATATCAACTTGGCTATATTAGTGAGTGATTGTCTGTGGTTTGACACATGAACACAACTGGTGAAGGTTGCCCTGCTTACAGCTAACTTTGACATGATATGGCTAGAGATACATTCAGCATATGCAGTGTTATACAACTGGTGGTGTAAAATAGGATTTTGCCATCTATCAATGCAGTAATCACTTCCAAATTGGAAATTAATGACCTCTCCAAGCTGTATTGTAGTCTGACTACACAAACTTTATTTTTTCATCTGTCAAGGCTACACAATGAGTCAGAGTAAGGACAATGCACGACTCAAGAGCTACAAGAACAAGTCCCTCAACACAGATGAAATGAGAAGAAGGAGGGAAGAGGAAGGCCTACAGCTCCGCAAACAGAAGAAAGATGAACAGGTGAGTTAAGCCTGGAGGAACTAATCTAGCCCTCCTCAGCAGAGGATGAGTTATCAGACAAAGAAATTATCAACCAGGTATTAGGAAATAGATATTATTGGCTATTCAACAATATCTGTAAAATTCTAGCCAATAAATACAGTTGATAATATTAAGCATACGAAAAACACATTTATCTAATTGACTTAAGGAGCACAGCATTTACAATCTCCGATACAGTAGGTGGCGGTATGAACCTTGAAACTTGGTTTGTGGTCCACCGATAAACAAAGAGAAGAAGTAGAGCTATGTAATATTAAATCATGCATCTTTTCTCACCCTCAGGTCTGCACAAATGACAAGTTATGATCTTTCTAGAATACAAAATGTGAAATTGTCCTTCATCTTATTGGTATCCGCCATGATAAGCCTGCAGTTATCGTTAGCCTATTGGCTGAAAAAAAAAATCTGCATTGTGCATTCCTAGTTTTAGCATCCATTATTTTTGAAGCAGAATATTCCTAGAGGGAAATAAAAGGCACTATGACCTGTCTTTACAGATCACCATTTAACATAATCAATGTGAATGATTACAATATTATGTTATGTCAGGATTTAAACCAGAATGCATACTGTGATCCTTAGCTATATAATGGTGAAGAGGAAATATGTTTAGAAAGACCAACATATTTATTTGAATGATATTCTGTTGCAGCTTTTTAAGAGGAGGAATGTTGCCACAGTGGAGGATGATGGCATCCCAGAGGACGACGGGATGGCTGATAGCGGCTACCTCGAGTCCCAGGCTAACAACATGGACCCACTCATGGTAAGAAGAGAAAGATCAATCGAACTAGTAAACATTCACTGCACATTTGAAGTCAGAAGTGAAAGCATTTCCTCTGTGTTTTATCATATCTTCATGTCCCTGCTGCACAGGGTGGGGTCATCTCTGAAGACATGACTCAGATGATCTTCTCCAGTTCTCCTGAGCAGCAGCTAATAGGCACTCAGCGCTTTAGGAAACTCCTTTCTAAAGGTAAGACTGGCGTAGATGGCTATTAATACTGCTTATAGATAATTTTCACCCCTGTTCATGACCGTGGCACCTGGTTGTGCACCTCTGCACAAATGCTGAATAACAATTTAATGCCTTCAACAGGGAATATTAATCTTTGCTTCATGTGTACATTATACAATTGGTCTAAATTAGTTACACAGGCCGTTTACTTCAACAAAACTTTTTGAAAAAAATGCCACTTTAAAACTGTGTCATTGTTGCAGCAGTAAAAGAAGTATTATTGCTTTAGAACTTTTAATCCCAAAGTAAATATATTTATCAATTGATATCAAGATAATGCTATGTCTATTTTCGTCATACCGTCCCCTTTACACACAGAACCCAACCCACCCATCGATGAAGTCATTGCCACTGCAGGGGTGGTGGAGCGCTTTGTTGAGTTCCTGAAGAGGAGAGAAAACTGCACATTGCAGGTACATTTGCTCAGGCTTTGCTACAGTGCAGTTGTGCAAAAGCTGACTAAGATGGGGAGAGTTGAGGCTGCTTAATATTCTGGCAGTGTTGTTTGCTATGAACTCCGTCTGTACTAGCAATGCATGTCACATACTGTATGCATTCTGTGTGTGGTGCAGGTAGACAAAATAACACACTTGACAGATTTAAATCTATACTGAGTGATTATTATGTAATAAGTGAATTTTTTTGACTGTTGTTTTAGTTTGAAGCTGCTTGGGTGTTGACCAACATTGCATCAGGTACATCCCATCAGACTCGGGTGGTGATCCAGGCTGGAGCTGTGCCCATTTTCATAGAGATGCTCGGCTCAGATTTTGAAGACGTACAGGAACAGGTACTGAGGATTCAGATGTACATTACATCACTTCCCTATATAAGTCAAATGTCTCCCTATTAACAGTCACTTATACCTCTCTTTTTTGTTTCCCCATTATAACTTTTATCTAAACAACAACATATTGCTTGAATACAAAAAGTTCTCTTATTGAATATTGTACATGTTAATGTTGATCATCGACTGACCTGAATTGCTTTTCCCCTCAGGCAGTGTGGGCCTTGGGAAACATAGCAGGAGACAGCACAGAATGCAGAGACTTTGTAATAGACTGCAACATTCTGCCTTCCTTGGTGCAGTAAGTAGCAGCTCAATGTCACATTGTCTTCCCCTAAATATTCTTATAATGCTTGTAAATCAAGAGTAACTTTGATCCAGTATCCTCTGTAACAAAACTCCTTCTGCAGGTTGTTGGCCAAACAGAATCGTCTAACGATGATGAGAAACGCAGTGTGGGCGCTCTCAAACCTGTGCAGAGGAAAGAACCCACCTCCGGACTTCACTAAGGTAATTTGCCAAGATAACCATATCACTATGGCAACGGCACACTTCTCACTTTGCTAAAGTACAACATATCTCACACTACAAGGTCACAGGCTGTATGAAGTTGCTTATATCTAACCTGGAAAAAACATTACACTCAACACCAACATGTTCCCTCCTGATGTGGCTCTTTGTCCCATTTCTTTCCCCCCAGGTGTCCCCATGTCTCAGTGTGCTGTCCTGGCTGCTGTTTGTAAATGACACAGACATTCTAGCTGATGCATGCTGGGCACTCTCCTACCTATCTGATGGCCCCAATGACAAAATCCAGGCTGTTATTGATTCTGGAGTCTGTCGCAGGCTGGTGGAGTTGCTGATGTAAGCCTCTACAGAGACACTGTAAACACATACACTACAAAGATATTTATTGCTGGAGAAGAGCTTTTTACGGTAACAGACTGTACCATGTGTACCATTGGGTGTGACAACCCAGATGTGGCTGTGTTGTGAACATACACAGACAGTTATGGAGTTTTGCTAATAGATTACCAGCTGTGACCAACTGCAAAATTCAAGACAGGATACACTACACTTCAAAAAGTGTAGTGTATCCTGTAGTGTTTCCATATGAAAAAACAACTTGTGAAATCACTTTTAAGTAGCTACTGTCATGGAACTGGGGGGGCGTACATATTTATATCAGTTTGATACCTTACAATCCTTTGTTCCAGGCACACTGATTATAAGGTGGTGTCCCCTGCACTGCGAGCTGTTGGGAACATCGTCACAGGAGATGACCTACAAACGCAGGTAATGGCAGCTTGAACACACACAGAGGTTATACTTACCTAGAAAGTAATTGAATACTTACTGACTTTGTGTGTAATTTGCTCGATTGCCCAGGTGATTTTGAACTGTTCAGCACTGCAGTCCCTACTTCACCTCCTGAGTAGCCCCAAGGAGTCCATCAAGAAGGAAGCCTGCTGGACGATCTCCAACATTACTGCAGGGAACCGAGCACAAATACAGGTGTGTGTGAATGTCAGCGTTGAATCCCAAAAAATAACCTTGGCCGTTTTTTTCTTATAGATGTTTGAAAGCGTTCCCTCATTTAATCATGTCTTGTTTTCCCTCTCTGTAGATGGTGATAGATGCGGGTCTGCTGCCCCCTCTCATCACAATCCTGCAGGTAGCAGAGTTTCGCACAAGGAAGGAGGCAGCTTGGGCCATCACCAATGCCACCTCGGGGGGCTCTGCAGAGCAAATTAAGTAAGACCACTGATGCAGTTCAACATACAGCCAGTGTGTACAGTACTATATCAAAGCCTTCACATCTATAGAAATGTGGCTTGTTCCTCTGTAATTAACGGCATTCTGTGAAATAATACAGAGTTAGCATTTTGCTCCTTTTCAAGGAAGTACATCACCGCTTCGTTGCTTTTTTATTTAGGGCATTGTTTAATAATTTCAACATGGCTGAAATGAATACATTTAGCAAAAAAATCTCATTTGGACTGTAACTTATTAATAACACCCATATAAGTCATTCAACGCAGTAGGGAGACCTTTTTGTAGCTGTTAGTTATGAGTAATGTGGTGTAGTTTTATCTTTTAATGCAGGTGTGGTGTCTTGATAATGCTTTGTATCTACTGTTAATCCAAACACAATTATTTGCTTTGAATGAGTAATAAAAGTTCTACCCCGTCTCTGATCTGTGTGCACGCTGCCCCCTGCAGGCACCTGGTGGAACTCGGCTGCATTAAACCTCTGTGCGACCTGCTCACTCTCATGGACTCCAAAATAGTTCAGGTGGCTCTAAATGGCCTGGAGAATATTCTGCGACTGGGAGAACTGGAGGCCAAGAGGGGAGGAGGCATCAATCCTTACTGTGCACTCATTGAAGAAGCCTATGGTAAGTGTAAACACACACACACACACACACACACACACACACACCACACACACACACACACACACACACACAGTGTGTATAAATGACGTAATTACATTTAAGCAATTCTAAATGTACCCACGTGATCAAAATATGTAAATACACTCATATAGGCAAATAATACCTATACAGACGTTTTACAACTAAATGACATTGTTGACCAGTTTGTTGTTTTTCAGTCACCCTGAAAGACTTACTGGAAACATAAATGTTTAGGTGGAAATTAAGCAAAAACGTATAAAATGATGAACCTCGTTCAAGCATATCTCGAGTTCGGCAACTAATAATTATTCTCATCGTTAATAATCTGACAGTTAGCTCTTCAATTAACTGATTAAGCAAGTAATCTCATTTTACTCAAGGAAACGATGCATTTCATTTGGTTGCCTGCTGCTTACTTATAAATTACACCCATATAAGTCTGGAGAGAGTCATAGAGTGTGTTTGATTTCAGAAAATGTGAAATTGGCCATGGCAGGATTACTTTTCCAAAATTGACTGATCAATTTATATGGATATAAAACATGTGGAAAACCAACAAATCCTCTCATATGAGTCACTTGGATAAGACACTTACTTTATAAGTAAATTGTTAATTAGTTCTTTTATCGCTGGCAGTTAATCATTTGTCAGGGAACGATTAATTCCAACACTTCACTCCTTCTCAGGTCTGGACAAGTTGGAGTTCCTGCAGGGCCACGAGAACCAGGAAATCTACCAGAAGGCCTTCGACCTGATCGAGCGCTATTTCAACACTGAAGACGAGGACCCGTCTCTGGCTCCCGCCGTCGATCTGCAGCAGCAGCAGTTCCTCTTCCAACAGTGCGAGGCCCCGATGGAAGGCTTCCAGCTATAATGCTAAATCCTCCCTCCCACCGTGCTCCACCTTCATCCTCACCTCTGCTCATTTCTCTCACTGCCACGATCAAGGGTTACGACGACCCTCGGCTCCCCTCTTCCTTTTTTCCCTTCTCATCGTCAGAGAGGTTGATTTAATCATTATCATGATTATGAAAAATGTAACATTATGGGAGCACATGTGTGTGAGTGCGTCCAACGTGGGTCAAGTTCTGCAGTCTTGTCAGCCAGCTCGTGAAGGTTTCACTCATCATTCTGTCTTGCGCCGATCTCAAATCTGCGCCTGAACCCCTCCTGCCTGCCCAGGGCCCAGCATCGCCTACTAGCAGATTGTCCCTCCAACAACACCCCCGTCTTACTTTTTGGACATCCTCCTCGGCTCATCCCGTATAAAAATCACCTCTCCACATTCCCACAGGATTGGTGACCCCTGTCTCTGATGAAGTGGGAGTTTGTAGGACTGCACTGCTTGCCTGATTCAAGCATTACTGACTCGCAAGACAGACAAACATGGACGTGAGTTCCCCCCTCCTCCTGCAAACACGCATAGAGAAGAATGATCTGACCTAAACACTGGACTGACTATGAGACGTTGACCACATGTTTGTGGTCTTTGGACTGAGCTGCCCACAACCAGGGCCATGTGGCCAGTCCCCTCCCAAGGACTCACCTGACCTCTTCGAAAGGCACTTAATCGACTCAAAAATGGAGGTTCCTCACTTCCTCTCTCCGGCCATTGGAAAAGTGACCACAGATGGACAAATTAGAAACTTGACTGTGTCGCTGAGGGGTGGAGCTTGTCAGTGACAAACCAGGCTGCTTGCGTTCCCTCCTGGATCTCATATCATGCATTCCTCTATCCAGTAATGGGACATTCCACCTGCACAGCTCCATCCTGAAGAGTTTAGACTGCCTGCCGCCTCTGGTGTGATGTGAATAACCCCATGGAACCATGGGAATTGGAGTCTTCCCGCGCACTGAGACAATTGGACAGACTTGGACAAGACAAAAAAGAAACAGACTATTTAACCCTGGTATCTGTCCAGCAGCAGACCAGCGGGAATTTTTATTATCTTACCATAAGTTCATTTCATTTGCAGCACTTTAGTTCAGGACTGACGCCTGCTCTTCGAGAATATACAGTAGTTTTTGCATTAACTATTTAAATGGTTCACGGCGTGGCTCTTCCCTCCTCAGGAAGCGAGGCGCAAAGAGATCCAGTCTGAATCCTCAGTCCCCTTCTGGTATGACAAGGATTACAATGTACTTCAGTGTTTACTCAAGCAGATTGTGGACTGAAACTGTTAGCACACTAATTACAATCAGTTGATCATGCTGCCTCAGCAAAAGCTAGAAGAACTGTATTGTGACAAAGTAAATGAGACTCTTTTGGAAAATTGGCTGTTTAGCTGTGAGCCTTCTAAAACATGACTTTCCAACACATGTTCAGGTAGTATTTTCCAATTTGATCACGCCAAATCATCGACACATGTGTCAGCTATTGGGTCTAAAGTGGGTCTTTTTTTTAAAAAGCATAATGTTGTTTTTTAGTTGGGGTTAGCATCTGTCATGTTGCTGATGGTGCCATAATCTTTATTCCACAAAAATCCTTCCAGATCATTTCAACAAAAATCCAAATTAAAACTTGAAAATACTGGTGATCACCTTAGTTAGCAGAACTGAATGTTTGTTTACCAAGTCCTCTTTACATTGCTTACTTTTGTCGAAATCTCTGCAAGAGATGACCAGCTCTTCATGTTAATTACTGTTTGTTGTACTGAGTTTGTGCAGCTGTCCCCTGTTATGCCATTTGCATAAAAGCTGTTTCATGAACCACAGTCTAAGTGAATCAGTTTCATTGTAGTTACTTTACAGGGCAAATTGTTTTGGGAAGCATTTTCGATCAAATTGCTGACATACAATTAAAGAAATGGTAGTACTTCTGCATAAAGCAGCAATTTATGCAGATTGACTATTTTCTTAATTAATCCTGTGGACTATAAACTGTGAAAATGACTCTAGACTTGTAGTTTATATGAAACCAGATCAGGTCATTAAACCAGACAGGAACTCTCAAGACGGATTACTTTTATTGATTTGATGTTTTTTGGTGCTCACTATTTACAAACATAGATATCACATCAGTCATGAACAAACCAGCCTAATTACAGGAGTATCAGGACAGACTGCTGTGCAGATTGTGCCTGTATCAACTTCTTGATGCTCTCTTAAAAGAAGGTCATTTAAAACAACACTGTTGCCTCTGAGAGGAAAAAAGGTTACCTAAGGCATTTATGTCAGAGAGTTTGATAGGTGTGTGAAGGTTCAGTAGAAGCATTTTATTAATCCCAATTCGAAATAGACATTATTGCATCTGTTTAACAGATCTCTTACCCGGAAATCTTTATTTCACTGTGTAGTAATAGCAAGTAATTTGTTATAAAAAGAAAATCCTAAAACCTTCATTACAGTACCAGATTGCATCATACTAAAGTTCCCACTCTCCTCTGGTGACCAAATGCTACCAATACAAATATTTTTAGTGAAACAGGTGTCATTTTATTACCTCAGTACATTCACTGAAATGATAAAACCTTACATTGGGTGTCAAAATTATTCAAATGATCCGTACTTGCTCTGTGAAGGTAAGCCTCCAGGTTGCAACAGGTACTGGTAAGAATGAATCGCGCAGATAACTATTGGTCTCTCGCTATGATGGAAGTGGAGAGAAGTTGTGTCATATGTAGCAAGAAGGAGGACCTGCAGGCTCAATATTTGGAGAAAAAAGACGCAGCTGCGTTGTTTTCCTCCATCACTGAGCCTTCTCCGACAGGGTGACAGCAGCCTCCCTCTCTTTCTCTAGTTCCTCCCTCCATTTTGCCTTCTTCTCCATGTTTTGTTTCGTCAGCGACTCGTGCCTGCCTGCAGCCTGTGACATAATGAGACAACTTTTAAGGCAAAGCAACAAGCAAAAATAAAGAGACTTCTCTTTCAGATTGTTGTGAACCATTCAACAGAAACTGGAGAAAAACAATGCATGCAAACAGAAAGCGGTCAACTATTGTCACTCACCCGTTTGCCCATGATGACCATCACCACACAGGCACCTATTGTGGCGGCCATCATTATATAGCAGACTTTCACTCTGACTTTATTTCTGGCAGCATCAATCATCTCAAACCTGAGACAAAGGCAGGTGTACAAAGAGAGAAAGGTCAATGTAGCCAGATACACAAAAGGTATTTTGACAAGCGTTTGGTAGAGACATGGTCATCAAAGTTGACAGCAATAACACAATCAAAACATTTCATTGTCCTGCTTCGGGAGGTTGGAGGTCTGCAGTTTGTATGCGTGACTGTTCAGTCTTTTATCACAGCAACAGATCAGATATGAACAGAATCGCAGCCGTCTTGGAACATCAGCTTCCCGCAGCAGCACCACCGCTCATCCAATTAGTTTGTTCTGTTCTTGTGATGTATCTTAACTAGATCACCCAAAGAGCCAATCGGATACGAGTGTGCTGGGAGGTCTGGTATAAACAGGAAAATGCTACTTACGACACAAACTCTGGTATCTGGTCCGATGTCTTAAAGCGTCCCGACCAAATCAGTATCCTCCTGTCCATCTCTGAGGGTCTGTAGCCTGGGACTCGGAAACCGGCACGAGTTGCTGTGTGAAAGAACAAACAAACAGAGGCTTAAGTCCACAAATCCACATCTTGAACTAAAAAAGAGGGAACGCAGTGAAGTTCACGTTCACAAGCTCCAGTCATTAGCTCCATCACCCCAGAGACTGTGATTTCCTGTGTCCCTCCTCCCTCTGAGACTAAAGAAAACTTTCACACACTCGGCTACGGCAATTATAAGTGATTTGTGATGTCCAAAATCCTCTGGCAATCAATACAGAGATGCTTTATCTCTGACTTGGCAAAGGAGCTCTCTAACCCCTCAAACTGTCTGTTGATGGGGAATTAGTAGATCATCTTGTCCTAGAAATGAATATCAGCAGTCCTCGGACGTATAAAGATAGTCTGGATTAGAAGTGAAAAAGAAGACCAGAAGAAAAGGGAATCTGGCTGTTTATGTTTCAAAACTGTACCTTGTGCCGGAGCTGTAGTCAGAGGAGGAGTGGGCTCTGCTTTCACCTCCTGTGGTTTATTGCACATCCCTCTGCGGCTCCATGTTTCAGTGACCTGCCTGCACCTCTGACCTGTTCAAATATGGGGAAAAAGGCAAAAAAAACTGAATGTACTGTACATGGAAGGAATGCCATATTGGTTAACTTGCTCAGTATTTTGCCAATTTATAATTCCAAAATTGAGATTTGAGATTTCTAAGGGTTAGGGTTAGGTGTGGCTTTTTTTTGTCACCGAGTAAAGTTCGATTGAAGAGTACATTAAGCAGAGAAGCTCAATTTTAAATGCAGAGGCTAACTAATATGCATCATACAAGTACAACCATCAGAAGGGCTATGCCACTGTGCTGTCCACTGCCATGATAAGAAGAAGGCGTGTCAGGTAAACAAATGCCCAGAAATATCGTGTAATAAAAACAAACAAAAAAGGTTTGCAAGGTCAAAGTATCTTGGTGTGGCTTTTTTTTAATGGGATGACTTAACCTCAACACAAATGACACATATCACAATACAGGAACGGATACCACCATAACCTGCGTACCTGTCGAGTCACGCACCTTTCATAGCAACGACCAAATAATTCAATAAAACAATAACTCCAACAATACAAATATATAACCTGTTAGTAGTATGTGATATTGTAATAAGTGTCAGTAGCTGCTAATTTAACAATTACGTTATAAACAGAGAAGGTGGCGGTCAGTTTTAAATCTAAAGAAACACGGAAATTCGAGAAATTGACAAATACGAACCAATAAAGTTGCCAATGGAAAGGCGAGATCTGACGAAATTCATGTTTTCTGTCAAAGTAAATAAGGTACAGCGTGTCTCTCAAGCCATTAAAGTGCGTAGCCACACTTCAGCCCTGCGTCAGCTGTTGAAAGTCAACTAGCTAAGCCTTCGCCAAATGCCACAACAGGACCCCGTCATATAAGAATGAGAATCTGTGCCGTGTGCCTGATCAAAAATAATACTGTTTTTTTTTTGTTAAAATCCGTTTCCCCTTTGTATTGTGGTTACCCTTCGTGCCTGGAGTCATATCTTGCGTCTAGTTATGTTTATGTTGTGATAAAACAAAACAGAATTGCATGTTTGGGGTTAAGTGTAGGTGAAAGTTGACCGGAAACAAACATCGATGACACAACAGCAAAAAAGGAGCAACACGTTATGTAAATGTTCTGTATTTAATTAGTTAGGTATTGCGTTTATTTAAATGTAGATATTGACTTTCAAGGTATTCCGAGATACTAATATCAGGAACGGAATTGCCAAATAAAACGCCAGGTGGTTATAAATTTAGCTTGACCGAGGTGGGTTTTTTATTCAGGCACTCTTTCCAGCAGTCAACTCGTGTCGCGTCTGGAGAGGACCCAGCAGTCCACTATGGCGGCGCCCGATGGAACTTTAAACTGTGAGGACTTTTCAATGTTTCAGGTAAATTTAAAGGAGGATTAATCGATGCGTGCTAACTTGCCACGGGATCGCAGCCGTTCGAATCACAACCGTTTGGTGGTTCGCGCGTCATGTTGTTTATTTTGTGTGTAAGCCTGTGAATGAGTGACCCTCCTGATCACTGGTGCTCACACTGTGCTGTACAAGAGTTCAAGGAGCAGCTTGAGTAGGAATGTCAACGGTGTATACGCTGTATATGGTTTAAAAGTGACTGTCACGGTTCTCCAGATGAACATCCCATAACAGTTGGCCAGCATGTGATATCTAAAACCTGTTGAAGGGGCTCAGGTGTCTTTTGACAGTCATCCAGATGTCTCAAACTTGCTTTCATTCCAACTAAACACCCCTTTATGATGGGTCGTCACAAGCCAGAGAGTTCAAGAAGTCCTCTGTCAAAAATTAAGTTTGATTTAAAAAAAAAAAAAAAGAAAAATGGGGGTGTTACTTGTGCAAAGATGTGAAATAATAGTTTGAAGTAATGTTGTACAAGAAATGAAAACTCATAATATGTACAATAATAATTAGATAATGTTACAAACTCAGACATGTTTATATGTTCTATAATATTTTTATGATCTCAGAGGAATATAAGCTCCCGGAACACTGTTTAAAGCTAGAAAGGTGGCAGGGTCCGCCAAATTTAAACAACATGAAACCATATGAATTCGTGTTGTCCTTTTACGGGTCAGTTTGTTTATTCAGCTATTCAGTCATCGGTTTCTATTCTGATGTATTACAGCACAGCATACGTTTGTCATTGCTTTGGTGGTTTTAGTTTAACCGACGCTGCTGTCACTTTCCCCCACTGTGCGTTTCTCAGGAGGTACTGAAGGTGATGCGCACCATAGATGACCGCATCGTCCACGCCCTGAACACCACCGTGCCCACAGTCTCCTTCTCAGGCAAAGTGGATGCCACACAAACATGCAAGCAACTCTATGAATCTGTGAGTGGGACCGTCACGACTAAAACGCATTGTAGCTGAGTGTTTCCTCCTCACCTTTCCATACCACACCGTTGCAGTTTCTCTCCAGTTACAACCTCATGTGCTCCACAGCTGATGGAGGCCCATCTGAGCCGAGACAGAGCTATCAAGTCCTGTATAGCCCAGACATCTCAGGTGGTGGGACAGCTGCGTGAGGAGAGAGCAAAGGACAACGAAAACCTGGCGCTCATCAAGCAGCTCAGAAAGGAGCAGACCAAAGTAAGTGCTGTTTTGAACAGTAGAGGGCTCCAAGCACCACCAAAACTGTAGGATGTGAGGCAGACGTCTCTCATTTGGAGAGGACTGGGCTCATTTCACCCTAATCACATAGACATTTTCTCACTTTGTTGTTGTTTCATGTGCCCAAGTTCTGAGGTGTCCACCTCTGCACCTGCTCTGCCATATCTGCTCACAGCATTGAAAACAGAAACGGTGTCCCAGTCATTCAGAATAATCCACCAAACTCATTGTGGACAGATTTTACAGGGAACCAGAACATTGTTGCCTGAAAGGCTACCACTCCAGGATACTCCACCAGTTGTACATATTATTTTTTTTTTTTTACACATCCTTGGGAGTTCTGCTCACGCTGTGAATACAGTCACAGTGACGTAATCAGTGTTATCTGTGGTCAGGCGTAAAGACAGAAGGCTGTGTGAGGGTGTGGAGTTAAAAAGAATTTGGCACTTTGGATGAAGTGGGTATTCCAGTGAAATATGTTATCAAGCTGCTTTTTGGGAAATGTGGGTGGGGTTTTTATTTATCTTTTTGTTTTTTAGTCTTTACCCCATCTTTGCAAGTCGATACTAAATCACTATAGCAACCCTTTTAATGTAATTTATCCTCACACTGATCACAACAAGCTAACTTACTATATGTTGTCCTACATTGCACTGGTGTGGCAACATTTTAATTATTATTTAGGTGAACTAAACTTTTCAGTGAGGTTAAATAAAAAAAAAATTGTAGTAAACAGAAATGATTATTTTTAATATCTCGTGCTTTTTCTTTCTTCCTTGTCTCCAGTTAAAATTGATGCAATCAGAGCTGAATGTTGAAGAAGTTGTCAATGATAGAAGTCTGAAGGTATGTTCATTTGCCCATAGAGTCCGATAATCACGCGTGCATGATCCTTTATTATCTGATATGAATCGTGTTTGTCCTTTCTTTTCTTCAGATCTTCAATGAAAGGTGCAGAATACACTACTTGCCTCCAAAGGTGAAGTGAAGCTCCGTCTGTGGAGAGGCGCTGCGTCACTTGAGGTTTGAATCCAGGCTGAGGCTGAAACTGTGACCTGCTGCTGAGTCCTGACTGCAGGCGGTTCTCCCTCCGGACCACTGTGACCTCCTGTCCAACACACTTGTATTCCATTGTGATCCTCGTATTGCGTTACCCCAGCTGTAAAACAGTCATCCGTGTGCTTCTCTCATGGGCAACATTGTACAAAACGTTTTTTTTAAAAAGACAATGAAATGTTTTCACTCTGGTCTGTGTTTTCACTGTCGTCTGTGGTTTTAAATCATTTGTGAGTCTTTTGAAGAGGTCAGTTTTTTTTTCCTACATATAGTGAGGTTTTTCAGTTTAATCCACTGTGTGCTACATTCTTTAGTAGATTCAGTGCAAACTTTCAGGGATGACAATGTGTTTTTGTGAGGACTGAAATATCTCAACTGTCCGGTGGATTGGCATGAAATCATGAAGAGACACTGAGGTTTCCAAGACGAAGATCCAGAAGAGCTTCTGACTTTCCCTCTTGACACCAACAACAGGACTGTCTGTGGGGTGAAATACCTTTATAACTAATACCTAACTAATACCTTATAACTATCTGCCAAATACATGATAAAACTAGTAACATTCCCATCAGCTCAGTCTGAGTTTATTGCTAACTATCACATGTAAGTATGTCATCATGCTTAACTATTAAACTGTACATGGTAAACATTACCTAATTCATTAATTTCAGCATGTTACCATTAGGTCAAAGCCTGACTGCCTTATTGCAGCCTAGATTGCTGATAGCATAGTTGGACTCTAATTAAAAGGCCTTCAGAGCACAATATTTGATCAGTATTTTGCCATGCATGCCCACAGATGGACCTTTCTAATACATTAAATAGAACATCAAATACACGCGACAATACAGACAAAAACTTAACAAAGAATACTCACATTAAGAACACAGAACTCATAACTCGGTAAGAAAATACAGACCAATACATTTCACTAATCATAATACAGTCAACCACTATGAAGTACAAGCTTCAGATCACCATCCCAGTCAGGATCCAGTTCGGGTTCTTCTGGTGGGGAACAAAACGATGAAGGAAGACGATTCAGAGATAATCGAGAAACGAATGAAGAAACTGATGAGCATTTCGATTCACAGTAC
The DNA here is from genome assembly GCA_963678695.2 of Diplodus puntazzo. Taxonomy (NCBI): domain Eukaryota; kingdom Metazoa; phylum Chordata; class Actinopteri; order Spariformes; family Sparidae; genus Diplodus; species Diplodus puntazzo. The sequence continues at coordinate 18,605,802 of OZ023171.1, read as the reverse complement.
TCATAGTCAGCCTACATAAGGTTTCAGTGTTATAGTACCTCCAGGTCTGTTCTTTAGTAACTGAGAGTAACTAGTAAAGCATAACTAATGGTTGTAATGTTTCCAAAGCAACTCTGTACAGTTGTTTTAGTCACCAGGGGGGAAATAAGTTAATATTTATGTTGGTGTTTTTTCTGCAACTTCTTCTTTTTGTTTCAGCCTCAGCTACTGTCATTCCTCAGGGTGTAACAGTCACAGCAGATGGAGAAAGGAGTTTTATTCCAGTTGGGAGGTGAAGACAAAGCTTTCAAAATGCCAGAAATTCAACCGCTATTTTTGCTGAGTGACGAAGTGCAGTGAGGTGTAATGCAAGAGGGTTGAAAACAGTTTCAAGTGTTGTGACCTGCTCAACTGTTTCTCAATATTGCCTGAGAAATTAATTAAAAAACAAAATGTTAAAGGAAGTGAGAACAAATCTGTACAGTAGTTTTTGTTTTATCCTGCTGACAAACCAACAAATGACATAAGGAACCAGGACATGGCTGCCTGATAGACACACTTTTAAAGGGGCGCTCCACCAGTTTTATATATTAGGTTCAGTTTACTCATCACTGGTAGCACTCGCCAACATGTGAAGACAGATGATGTAACAGTGATTTCATCAGGGTTATCTGTGGTAGGGCAGTGGGTATTTAGGAGAAAGTGTGGGTTCTATAGAAACATGTTATCAAGAACTTTCTAGCATTTTCTTTTAGATTTCCCCATAGTTGGAACTACAACTCAGAATATCCTTTTTTTTTTGTCCCTTTCAAGTCCCTGATAAACTTAGACTGAATCACTGAGCAGCCCTTTAAATGTGATTTAGCCTTATATTAAGCATCACAGACTTAATTACTGTATGTCCTCCTCCATTGAACTGGTTTAATTTAGGTGAACTGACCCTTTAAGTGAGGTTAAAAAACAATTTAGTAGAAAACAGCAATGATTTTTTTTGTACATTTATTTAACTTTTCTGTCGTCATACTTCAAGTGAAAATAATGATTTAGTTAACGCTTTTTCTTTCTTCCTTGTCTCCAGTTAAAGCTGATACAGTTGTATTTGCTCTATTGTACATCATCAAAAGAGGTTTGGTTATTGTAGCTGGTGACGATACAGAATCATGTTAATGTAAAAAAGATCATCAACTGTGTGAAACTTGAAAGCAGCATTAAACAGTAGGCAGTCTCTAATAAATCTAAATGTATATAAGTTTGCTTCTGTAAGCTTGCCCACATTTGAACATTTAACTAACAATGTTCTGGGGGCCTTATTTTCCTCTGAGAACCGCTTGATTATTTAGTTGTGGAAAGTTTGTTTTATTACCTGATTAATGTAATGTAATTAATGTAAAAATAGTACAATTCTGAGTTTTAATTTCCTCTCCAAAACTACACAGAGCCCCTTTAAGAATCACAATCAGACGTTTTAATGCTTCCTTCCTTTATTTCTTTAGACAGCAGTGCAGTCAATGTGCTCCTTCCAAACAGCAAAAGTCTTGAGACTTGTGTTTTAATACATTCAAGATGTAAAATGATGTATTGTAAAGAAACATTGTGAGGAATCATTTGAGAGTATCTTATTAAGAGACTGCAGCCTGTAAATATTTAATTGCTGATAGGTTCGAGGCGGTCGTCTTGGGTTTTGTCCTCCTGTACGCCAGTCAGCTCAAGATATCCTCCGTCAGAGGGAAGTGCTTGGTAGACCTGAACATGAATGTAGTTGGGTCCTCCAACACAAACCTGCAGGAAAAAGAGAAGTGAATTGGATCTTTTAGTGAATATTTTTTTCTTGATCTCATGTTACTGAGCATAGAGGAGCAGTGGATGTCACACTTCATTCAGTTGATGTATCTGAGACATTCTTACTTCTTTTTCAAATAAATATCACAAGAACAAACCTGGAAGAGGTAGTTTGTTCCTTTCACAAGCTGATCCCTGTATTTCACTGCTGTGTATTCCTGGTATGTCTTGTTCGTCTTTCCCTCCACGAGGCTCCTCACCTGTGTATGAAAGAAATAAAATGTAATGTAAATCCAGATTGAAGATCAGACCACAGAGTTTTATGTAGAGATTGTAAAGAGTGAAGACAGAGGGAAGCTCACCTGATCACAAATCCACTGAGTTTCCTTATCAATGTTCTTTGTAGGACTCCATGCTCCAGGTCCTATAGCTGCCATTGTCTCAAGTTCTGTCGAGTTTAACAGAGAAGTCAACTTTCTGTTTTAATGTCTCAACTGTTTCAACTGTGTGTCAGATACACATGTATTTATACAGAGTGGCCACACTTGCATACATCTGAAAGGTGGCCCCACTGCATGTTGGGTGGAGCTTCATGTAACCACAACCACGACATGATGATGGTTCATTTTGATCCTCTGATATGAAATCGTTTCTGGCTTTTCTGAAAATAGATGTATTGAATAATATCAATTCGCTGTTGATCACTTTCATTTCATCATCTTGACCTAAAATATAAAGATTAGTATTTAAGGCAAGACATCCATTTCATCCACTCAAGTGTCGTGACCTGTTCAATAATTGCTCAGTATTCCCTGAGAAATTAATTTAAAAAACACCACACAACTCTCACAATGCTTAAGGAAGTGAGAAAACATCTGTACAGTTGTTTTAGTCACCAGTGGGGAACTAAGTCAATACTAATTGTTGGCATTCTCAATTTTCAGCAACCTCTGCTTTTGTTTCCGCTTCAGCTACTGTCATTCCTCAGGGTGTAACAGACGGAGAAAGGAGTTTTATTCCAGTTGGGAGGTGAAGACAAAGCTTTCAAAATGCCAGAAATTCAACCAATATTTTTGCGGTGTAATGCAAGAGGGTTAAAAACAGTTTCAAGTGTTGTGACCTGCTCAACTGTTTCTCAATATTGCCTGAGAAATTAATTAAAAAACACCCTACCTCACTATGTTAAAGGAAGTGAGAGCAAATCTGTACAGTAGTTTTTGTTTTATCCTGCTGACAAACCAACAAATGACATAAGGAACCAGGACATGGCTGCCTGATAGACACACTTTTAAAGGGGCACTCCACCAGTCTTATATATTAGGTTCAGTTAACTCATCACTGGTTGCACTCGCTAACATGTGAAGACAGATGATGTAACAGTGATGTCATCAGGGTTATCTGTGGTCGGGCAGTGGGTATTTAGGAGAAAGTGTGGGTTCTAAAGAAACATGTTATCAAGAACTTTCTGGCATTTTCTTTCAGATTTCCTCATAGTTGGAACTAAAACGCAGAATATTCTTTTTTGTCCCTTGCAAGTCCCTTATAAACTTAGACCGAATCACTAGAGCAGCCCTTTAAATGTGATTTATCCTTATATTAAGCATTACAAACTACATAATTGTATGTTCTCCTCCATTGTATTGGTGTGGCTACAGGCATGTGTCATTTAGCTGAACTGACCCTTTAAGTGAGGTTAAATAAACAATTTAGTAGAAAACATAAATGGCTATATTTATATATCTATTTAACTTTTCTGTCATCATACTTCAAGTGAAAATAATATTTTAATTCATGCTTTTTCTTTCTTCCTTGTCTCCAGTTAAAGCTGATGCAATCAGAGCTGAATGTTGAAGAAGTTGTCAATGATAGAAGTCTGAAGGAATGCTTGTTTGTCCTAAAATCACACATGATCATTTATTATCTATGAATGGTGTCCGTGCTTTCTTTTCTTCAGCTCTTCAGTGAAAGGTGCAGAATACACGACATGAAGTGAAGCTCTGTCTGTCAAGAGGAGCAGCATCACTCCAGGTTTGAATCCCGGCTGAAGCTGAAACTGTGACCTGCTGCTGAGTCCTGACTGCAGGCGGTTCTCCCTCCTGACCACTGTGACCTCGTCCAACACCCTTGTATTCCATTGTGATCTTTGTTTCGCATTATAACAGCTGTGAAACACTGAACACTCAAATATATAATTCCTCTTTTGAACACTAGAGGGAGCCGAAGTTTATTCAAACAGTTTTGATCAGATGAAACCATATATAAAAGTAGGATTGGCCTATTTGGTGACTTTTTGCTATAGTATGTTCATTATTTAGATTTTATTGATTTATTATAATGAATCAATTTATGAACAGTTGTGTCCTTTAACATGAACCTTCAGGAAACAGAGAGGACATTTTGCATCGTTTGTAAATATATCAACCTCGGTCTCATGGTGTGTAACATTGAGGAGCAGTGTTAAATGACTCACACGGATGTCACACTTAATTTAGTTCATGTACCTGAGACATTCTTACTTCTCTTTCAAATGAGTATCACCACATTAATCACCTTAATGAGGAAGTTTGTTCCAGCCACAATCTGATCCATGTATACAACTGCTTTGAATTCCTGGAACATCTTGTAGGTCTTTCCCTGCACGAGGCTCTTCAGCTGTGTATGAATGAAATAAAATGTGATGTAAATCCAGACTGAAGATCGGACCACAGAGTTTCATGTACAGAATGTAAAGAGTGAAGACAGAGTGAAGCTCACCTGATCGCAAATCAACTCAGTTTCCTTATCTGCATACTTTGTCTGACTCCATCCTCCGACTTTTATATCCATTGTGTGTCAAGGTCTGTCGGGTATAACAGAGGAGTCAACTTTCTGCTTTAATGTCTCAACCGTTTCAACAGTGTATAGAATACATATGTATTTTTGTGGAGTAACCACATCTGGATAAACCTGAAAGGTGGCCCCACTGCATGTTGGGTGGAGCTACATGTGATCACAACCATGATATGTACGCATCAACTAAAACCTCAGCGTCGGCTTCATCCTCATTTCATACATTCTGTACACTTCCCACCCAGTTTTAGTCAGAGAAGTATGTATCAAATGTGTTTCTGTCTTCCAACCATCGGAAGTGACCGGCAATAAGAAAGTTACCTTGTTTGTAAAATCAGACCTGATTAATTTGTTTGTTTCATGCCATAACTGTTGGACAGTGCATGCCTTATATTAAAAGATATGTTACATACATGACATTGAAGTTAAAGCTACATTTGTTTTAGCTAGCTACAAACATTTCCTTCACAACATGTGGTATTAGGCGAGACATTGCGTACCCTATTTTTTTATTTAGATATATTTCTTATTAGCATATAGCAGTATACTTAGACACTACACCATGGTGGTGACCGTGGTGAACGTTAAACAAACCAAATATCAGAATATCACTGTGTGTCAGAACAGCTTCACTTACACGTTAGTTTTGTTTTGGCTTCATTTGTAAAAGCTGGTCGACAGAACCAGCTGTAGTGTATTTTCTCGTTCGTTTACATTCTGTATGCTCGTCGATCATTTTCTAATTGCATAATTATGCATGACATATTTCTTTCTTTTCTCTGTTTTCTCCTAGTTTGTATAATCAGATATATAATCAGATCATTAACATTGAAAAGCCTTTAAATAAAAAACATAAGATTACAGTGAAGTTAAAAATCTATATCCATGTTGATGTTTGTGTAGACCTCAATAATATATTAGTTTTTTATTAAAGGTGCTCTATGTAGTTTTGGGGAAGAGATTTTAATCAGAAGAGAAAGATCTTCTTTGATCGATATTTTCTCATGTCTAAACAAGCTGTCTGTGTTTTCACAACTGAATAAACAGAATAAACGAACTGACCTTAAAGGACAACACAGTTTCATACTAGTTTACTTTGTTTATATGTGGCGGACCCTGCCAATTTTCTAGTCTCAAACAGTGTTCAGGGGACCTTGTTTTAGTGAACTGGGCAACAGCTGATCTGCGAGCAGCGAAACACAGCGCGAGGCCCAGATGCGGGACAAGAGGTTTACTTTAGATTAAAACGAAACTTAACTCCGCATTAGCGCAACTGTGTAGGGATACAGAGGTTCTACGGTTTAGAAAATGTAGGGCCAAAAGAAAGGCCGGTCTGGCGGCGATTTAAAGCGGTGTGAATTTTCCCTTTACAATGTACACTTGAACTGTTATAGATTTTTTAAGGTGAGCCTTTTTTTAGGTGGTTTATTTAGCTTTTTCTCTGGACCCCGTTCACTGCAGTACAAAGCTGAGCGTTTGGCTGGAGCAGCTATCTACTTCCCCAAACTGAGGCTGCGTTGATCGGTGATTACGGTGGGAAACAGATCGACTATAGATATGTACTTTATATGACCCCACTTCAAAAAACCCGAACTATCCCTTAAAGGGGCTTAAACTTTAATCAGTTAACCTTTTTGATAATTAGACCATTAACCATCATGGTTTGTGTTGTTTTAATGTGGATCAGCAAGGAGACCACGAAAACTCCTCTGAGACAAAAAGAGATCTATCACAGCCTCCATCATGTAACTTTCTTAAGTTTAGAAAACAGAATTTCAAGGCATGTATGACAAAAACACTAAAACACTCAAAGATCAGTTCCTTGTTTGAACACTAGGGGGAGCCAACGTTTATCTAAACAGTTTGGAACAGATGAAAATGTGTTTCCAAGAGTAGACGAGACCTATTCTTCGACATTTTTGTGACAGTATGTTCCTTATTTCAATGTTATTCATTTCATTTGATTTAATCTAATTCATCCATTTATCAACAAAAAAACACAAAACAACATCATATCATCATATGGTATCATTACCATAACAAATGATCGTCTCATTCAGTAATTATCTCAACATGACTGACACACTGTATAACAAGGGGCATACGCATGATAATAGCACCACTACTGCAGTATTAATTATTAAGATCCCTTGGCTGCACAAACACAGCAGGTACAGGCCTTTCTTTGACCTTGATAGATGCCAACTGACTGCACCGGTGGATGCCAAATCACAACACTCTCATTCAATGAGTTCAAAGTAATTCTTAGGAAACAGTAAAACACTTTTATTTGGCAGGACAAAAACAGACACGAGGAGCCGTGACGAGTCTATACAGTTACGTATACAGTAACAGAAGACAATAGTACCAAGCTTGCTATATAACCAAACAAAAGAGCATGTAATGTATGTAGTCTTCAAAGATTTCTTTATTCTGGCCGTAGAAATGAGTGTAAACTTGCCCTCTCCAGACACCAACTATTTTGACTCAAGTAAAATAGGACATCTTTTATTTTACCTGTGTGACTGAGGAGAAACTGCCTCTGGTTTGAAGAGTGAATCTCACCTGATCACAAATGTTCTGAATTTCCTCAGAGGCCTCCCCACACATCGCTGTGTCCTCCTACCATCCCACCTACATACCCCACTGTGTCAGACTCTGCCCCGGCTGGCTGAGACTTCTGCATGTTTGCTTTCATGTGTCAACTGTTCCACAAACACACATGTATTTATACTGCACATCCACATCTGGATCCACCTGAGAGCTGGCGTCACTACCTGCTGGGTGGAGCTACATGTGGAAGCAGAACCCTGACAGGATTGTGGTTCATGTTGTTCCCTCTGATATGAATTCCTTTCCATATTTCTAGTTTACATGTTGAAGACTTTTCAAGAAAATAGATGTTTCAAATTGTATCGGAGTAGATTTTGATCACTTTCAGACCTGGAATTCAAAGATTAGTATTTAACGCAGCACATCCATTTTCATCCTACTCAAATGTGGTGACCTGCTAATCTAAAACGCCCAGAGAGTCGCAGGTACTGAGTACAGCTGAGTGCAGTGTGCTTCTCACACATTCTTCAAATCCCCACCTAGTCCTCTTTTGTATGCACTAATAGATACCAGTCATCTAGAGAAGAAGAAGCCTGGTTTTCTTCCTTTTTCTTTATCAAGATCCATGTATTATACCCTGAGAAATTAATGAAACTGTCCAAAAAATAAATAAAATGATAAATGTGACATGCCTATTCCAGTGTGGAATAACTTGAGAACATATCTCTGTATAATCTCTGACACGTCCTCCATCCAAGTTTTGTTGGAATCTGTACAGCAGTTGTTGTGTAATCCTGCTGACAAACCAACCGACCATCAACCAAGCGCACACCTGTGAATCCATAACCTCCTTGGTGGGGGTAATAAACAATGTCCACGTCTTCTGTTGGTGTTCAGACAATCCTCTGAGCAAAGTCGTGTCTTTATAGTTCATAGATCATTTAGGTCACTTCAAAGTCAGCCAAAATTGTGTTGCAGAAATCTTTTTGGAAATCTGCTCGACTGAATATCAACCTGCAAGAAATCTCGTTTTCTGTTCTCAAAATAGACGTCCTCAACACTGAATATCCTCAGCAGTCAACACACAAAACTGCATGCTACTTAATTACAAAAGGAAATGACCTAGTGTGTGATTATTCTGGGATAATGGAGAAAAGCCCTTTATATGAGGCTGCAGCTCTTCTGCAGAGAATTCTTTCACCTCAGTAGGTATACTTCTTCACCCCAAACTTTTTTTTCAATCTGTTTTTCCTTTTTTTTTTAAAGGTGCAAGCTGTAAGAAAAGTTGATTTTTGAATCTTATTCACAACTCGTCAAATAATGAAGCTCTGGGATTGTACGACGGGTCGTCCACCATCCCAAAGCGTCAGTTTTTGAGAGTTTGGAATGAGACTCAAAAATCAACTTTTCTTACCGACTGCAGCTTTAAAAGTATATGTCCTGTTTATATATATTTTTCTCCACCCTTCTTCATTTTCCTGTTTTTGCCCTTTTTTCTTCTTATGTAGAGCAGAGCTGCTGTCCTCACAGCACAGTATGATGGTGTCAGGTACAGGCCTGTCTTTGAGTCAGATTGAAATCAAGCTCCTGCAGCGGGTGACGCCAGTAAGTAAGTAAGTATCATTGGCCGCTAGTTCTTTGGAAATTGTTGGCAAAGGGCTAAAGGGCAGATGTCCTTTTGCCTTCAGTGCCCTTTCCTCAGTGAATATAATGTGGGAAATGTACGCAGGATAATAACAAAATGGACGCATTCTCAAAACTAGGTCAGCCATCTGCACTCCTTGCAGTTTCTTCTTTCATTCAATAGGCCTGACATTCAACCAGTTTGGTGTTTTTGTGATCGAAACTGAACTTGCCAAAGTCTTTCAACCAAAGCAGTTCTTCGGGAGAAAAAGAAATATGCGCTGTTGCATTTTTTGCATAATCGGACGGTCGCACCCAGGCACACCACCCTCGGTCACAGATTCTGAGTTCGATAAAGAAGCAGAGCATTATGATATGAATGTGCAGACTGTAGAGCGTTTGAAATAAGTTGTGTGACACTGGCAGACTCGGGATGTCTGAGGGTCAGGTGAGAAAAAAAAGAAATAAAAAGGTCGCCAGCTGTGTGCAGATGGGCACCACAAAGCCATGATTTATCTATAGTGAAGAGAGGGAACTTGATCATGTTTTGTCCACTTCAGGGGCGTCCGAGAGGGCACTTTGCAGCTCAATCCCTCCAGGATGAATGAGCCTGTGGAAGTCTCTTAGTTTGGAGCCACATGTGTTAGCACAGCTCAGCTAGCGGAGAAGTCAGCCTCTACGTGAAGCGTGACTTTTGGCCTTCCATTGTGGCTGTTGTTGATCCTCCTTTAAGACCTTTTCTCTAAATTCCTGCTCCCACCACGACCTCCTCCTGACTCCTTTCAGATATCAGTGGATAAACGACTCCCTGCATTTTTGACGCATGCTTCATTTTTCCTTTTCAGAATAGATCATCCAGCTCCCTCCCTTTAAACAATGTACATCCTCACATCCTGTCAGGGTAAAGACACTGAATGTCGTCATGAGGCTGCAGCGTGGAGGCAGTGAGCAGTGTGATCACATTAGCTGCGTCGACTCAGTTCTGTCTCTGGCATACAGATCTGTCTTTATACCAGTAGTAATGATTGGAACAGATTTAGTTCAACTGTGTGTAAATGTTCCGTTATCTGCACTTCAGAACAGAGAACAAGGAGGCCAGTAGACACCGGCCTGTCACTGAACTTTCTCATTTAGGTAGTATGTTTAGTAAGGATGCCAGTTTCCTCCAACAGACGGTGTCTGTTACTGAAGAAATATGTGTCATATGCAGGAAACTATCTTCCAACCCAATAATGCTGAATTATCCACATAAGGATGTTATACAGTGTTGTGAAATCTTTCACATACTGAAGAAAGCTGAGAGAAGACCAAGTTGATCAACTTCAAATATGACAACAGTGCCATCTAGTGACAGTTTAACAGTAAAGAAATATACATAATACAGTTTAATCAATGCCATTCTACACCAGGCCTGTTCAATTTGAAAACAATTCATAGTGTACTTATTATTGAGAAACACTTGGAAATGCGAATGATGATAAAACTCACTTTCTGATGCATGCTTTTTTTTTCCCTTTTCAGAATAGATAATTCAACTTCCTCCCTTCAAGCACTGAACATCCTTCACATCCTGTATGTGTTCATATTTTGGAGTGAACCACGACATAGAACATTATTGGAGCTGAATCTTCAAATTCTTTCAGGACGATGAAACTGAATGTAGTCATGAGGCTGCAGTGTGGAGGGAGTGAGCAGCTGAAACAGACTGACCACTTTAGAAATGTTTAGCGGGATTGTCTTTGCGATGGTCTTCATTTAGATCGGTGGAAATAACACACTGCCTATCACATTATTATAAAGGAATGTTATTGTGAAGAATAATTTCTGGATAACGAAACACTGAGTTTAGTAACAGACAGTTGAAACAGGCCTTCTGGTCACATTAGAAAGTTTAGATGGAATCATCTTTGTGATGGTTCTCCCAGATATCGAGCAGTTCAAGCAGTTTCAGTTCACTGAAAATATCACTCAGCCATTTCTATCCCAACATATTAAACGTTTTACACAGGGAGTGATTTCTGATTGTTATTTGTGTTGCCCAGTGGTTGGACGACATTTTGTTTCTCCAGAATTTCGCCTCAAGTGACAATAAAGGCTTATCTTATCGTGGATTTCTTCACCCTCCTTGACTGGGACCAGTCCAACACTCAGTTGTGCAATAATCCTGCCTGTCATGAGGATGGATTATCCTGGCGAAGGAACAGAGGGATACAGTTGCTATTAAACAGTTAGTGGAGTGCTATTTGTGTACACTTATTTACAGAAAACCAGGCGATATTTTTTGAATAAAATTCAATTCAGTTTCACCAATCTGTGAATAAAGTTGAAGAGATTTGTTTGCAAAGATGTGTAGCATCTTCCAAATGAAGCACACAAATGTTATGGGATGGAAACAAGTAAAAACTAAAGTGTGATATCAGATAAAGAGGCAGAGTTTTAACTGATAGTGTTATAGATTGTAATAATAATCAACCAACCAAATAACCAATAACACTTGGTGGTTTTGGTTTTAGGGTGACTAAATCTAAGACATACTTACTGAATATCTGGCTGGTTAAACCCTCCTTTATCTTTTTGGTGTTTGCCGGGTTGTAACGCCTGAAACAAGCTTCTCCCATTTCATATAAAATTAGTTATATGTTTGTTAACCCTAACCCTTGATTTTCAGGTTTTCATATTCAGGGGTCCCTTGATAAAAACAATACAAAAGATGTGAATTTCAAGGGATTGTGGGAGTTGCCGTTCTAATAGTTTAACGATAACAAGATCTACCTATGTGACTCAGATAGAAATACTCCTGGAAGAGGTAATGTATTAAAGTTTGATTTGGCTTACACTCCTTCATGTTCACCATCTTCTTCCTTCCTCACTCTCTGATTATCTGATGTTTTCTTGGAAAGCAACCAAATGTAACGAGCCATGACCTTGAGTAAACATACTATTTTTCCTCTTACTAACGCCTTTTGAACACTTGGACACTGTTAATCTGAAGTAAGATGAGTTAATAAAAGTCTTTACTGCCAGAGGAGAAGTTCTGGAGAAAGAACATGTCATCTTTAACAACCACCACTGCAAATAAAAATCTACCTAAGTGACTCAGATAGAAAAACTCATGAAATAGTTCATGTATTAAAGTTTTATTAGACTTACACTCCATCATCTTCTCCGCCTTCCTTGCTCAACCTCTGATGTATCATCTGATTTTTTCTATGAAGGCAACCAAATGTAACGAGCCATGACCTTGAGTAAACGTACGTATTTCTCTGGGTTTGAACATTGTTGGAAACAAAACACAGAACAAAGGCCTAATCAGTTTTAGACACCTTAACAAGGAATCATTTTGGGTCATTTACATGACAGATATTTTGCCTGAAAGGGGAAATTGTTTAGAATTTCTCTACAACAAAGTTTATAAATGTAAATGTTTTATTTATTGCAAAATTAAGATTTACATTGAAGACAGATCTGTACATTGATGTTCTTTTGGGGGAAATATAAACTATTTCCTTTGAAGACTGTGATATGCAGTTTAAAAGTGAATGTTTGGTGAATTCACTTTTGACTGACTACACTTACTCTGTTTCTCTACTTTCCTGAGCTGAAAAGCTGCAGTCTCATATCAAAGTAATATGCATTTTCGTGTCTGTTGGTCAGAATATTCAGCATTGAGAGGGAGGAAGTTGAATGCTTTATTTTGTGAAGGGATATCTTAAATAAAGTAGCAGAACATTTTTTTAGTTTGTGCGATTCTTAAGTTTCTTCTCGGATGTGCAGATGAACAGATTTCTAAAGCTCCGGACATTTGTAGTCTTTGTTTGATTTCAATATACATTTGATTACCTGGAAGTAGTCAGATGAATCTATTCTCATGTTGAGTTTGTGCTCATACATGAAGCTCCACCCAACATGCAGTGGGGCCACCTTTCAGATGTATGCAGGTGTGGCTACTCTGTATAAATACATGTGTATCTGACACACAGTTGAAACAGTTGAGACATAAAAGCAGAAAGTTGACTTCTCTGTTAAACTTGACAGAACTTCAGACAATGGCAGATAAAAATTGTGGAGAATGGAGTTGTACAATGTACACTGATAAGGAAACTCAGTGGATTTGTGATCAGGTGAGCTTCACTCTGTCTTTACTCTTTACAATCTCTACATAAAACTCTGTGGTCTGATCTTCAGTCTGGATTTACATCACACTGTATTTCTTTCATATACAGGTGAGGAGCCTCGTGGAGGGAAAGGCCAACAAGATCTACCAGGAATACAGAGCAATTTTATTCAGGAATCTGTGTGGGGGTGGAAAACACTTCGTCTTCCAGGTAATTAATGTTGTGATATTTATTTTAAAGAGAAGTAAGAATGTCATGATTTGAATGAATTGTAACATCCAGTAGCACTGCTCCTCAATACTCAGTAACATGAGATCAAGATGAAGATATTCACTAAAAGATCCAATTCACTTCTCTTTTTCCTGCAGGTTCGTGTTGGAGACAGGCATTTACATTCATGTTCAGGTCTACCAAGCACTTCCCTGTAATGGAGGATGGCTTCAGCTGATTGGTGCTCGGGAGGACAAAAAACAAGACGACCCCCTCGAACCTATCATTCCACCCAATGTTAATTAACAATACATGACTTTTGACTCTGAATGTCACATTACACATAAAGATCAATATGTTACTGTTTGGAAGGAGCAAGTTGAATGAACTACTTTCTGAAGAAATAAAGAAAGCCTGAAGCTTATCCTGTGTCCTGTGTGTATTTTCTGAAGATCTGGGAAAAAGTTGCAGCATTTGATTTAATGAACTCATTAAAGTTTGGCCTGTGTAAAAATGCTTAAATCAACATTTTGATAAAGGTTAGGAAGTCGACGCAGTATTTCTGGATTATAAAAAGGCATTTTACACATTAAATGTTTAAATGAAATTCTTACTCATAAACTTTACATATTATTTTTTCTAAAAAAAAACTGCTGAGTGCTGACAGTCTTGTCTCTTCAACCATATGAGGGGTGAATATAACAACAAACAGAAAACTAGTAGTGATCAATGAAATACATATACTTTTTAATTAAATATGATTTATCAATGAACGAAATTTGATGTTAAAACAAAGAATCATTGCATCAGTTAAGTTCATATGTTACAATCAAAACTTCATTCTGAGAACATTTCAGATGTGAAGATCTTTTATTTTAGTGCTTTTGATTTAAAAAGAGTTTGATTTTGGATCAGAGCGCTGCATCTAACCTGTCAATCAAACACCAGGCCCATCAGTGAGGTGTGGGCTCTGTTATCTTCTCTTTGTTCTTTGTCTCCTCTGTCCTTTTTAAGTCATGATCAAGCTACACTCTGGAGTTTTATTTGCAATGTTCATGTGCCTGTTCATCTCTAACTTCATTTCTGGGAATATTTTATTCAACAAAATCAAATGTGCCCATTTCAAACATGGATCGTTATACAAACATTTCCTTCCATCCGTGTTTATATGTACTGATGTTTCACTAAATATGAGCACAGCTACTAATCATTCATTATTTGTTTAGATAAGACTTTACTGCCAGAGGAGTTCTGGAGAAAGAGCGCGTCATATTTAACAACCACCGTTGTAAATAAAAAGCTACCTACGTGACTCAGAAAGAAAAACTCATGCACTAGTTCATGTATTAACTTTTTATTTAACCTGAGAGTTGAACAGACCCCCTGAGCTTCCTCCTGCTTTGCTGCTGGTAAATCCAGACTGAGATGCAGACCAGAGAGTCGTGTGTGGAGGTCTAGAAGAATGAAGGTAGACTGAAGCTCACCTCATCTTGTTTCTTTGTCTCCTCTGTCCTTCTTAAGTCACAATCAAGATCCACTCTGGAGTTTTATTTGCCATGTTCGTGTGCCCGTTCATTTGTCATGAAGGCGTTCAAACAACAGTATTTTACTTCCCTGTCAACAAAGGCTACATTTTTTGCGAGCCGGCGGCGATGACTGCGGTGTGGTACAAATTGCTTACACAATGGTACCACAATACTTCTTTGTGCGTGTGTTTGGTTGTTCCGAGTGTGCTTGCGGCTATCGCCATGTCAGTGTCTCAATGTTATCCCAGATAACTCCATGATCAATCCGTACTGTTTATATTATGGGTTTTGGTGACATTGTTGGAGATTCTCAGCACTGCATTGATATGGGTGGCTATATTACTTGTAATGTTTTTGACCCTGATAACTTAAAACCATTAAATGATATATATAATTACTCACTGTTACATCTAAACGTCAGAAGTCTAAACAAGCATCATTCTGATTGCCTCCTTACTGTCTAACTCAAGCTGTCATTTTGATGTTATTGGGTGCAGTGAAACCTGGCTCAATGACTTTTCATATGCCGATTTGGGTCGATGGGTACAATCTACACATTAAGAACAGACCAAATAGAACAGGTGGAGGGGTCTGCCTTTATGTTAAGTCTCCAAGTAAAAACCTGTGATCTTTATTTAGAGGATGACCACTGTGAGTCTTTATTCACTGAGATTAACAATAATGACAAAACATTTATTGTCGGTGTACTCTTTCGCCCACCAGACTCTGCTCTTGAGACATTTTGCTATAAACTGGAAGATCTCTCACATAAACTGAATAAGCTAAAAAAAAAAAAGACTGTATACACCTTGGTGACTATAACATTGATATTTCCATGGAAGATGGGGCAAAACATGACTTTATGAACACATTGCACTCCTCCTCCTTTCTTCCCCACCATTAAAAGATCAACTAGAGTTACACAGACATCCAAAACGATTATTGACAATATCATTACTAATATTCAAAATAACAAGCTGCAGACGGGAGTCTTGCAGTCTGACATCACAGACCATTTTCCCATTGCAATATTTTTTGGCTCTGGCAAATCGTGTTCTCCTCCACTCTCTAAAATTAAATCTAAATTCCTTAACAAGAGAACCTTATAGCGTCTAATTGTAAACTTACAGGCCAAGTCATGGGACTCTGTCATTAAATGTCAGCAAAACAAATTTCATTTTATTCAAATCGAGCAAAAAAATTTAAAATACTGATCACTGCCTGATTAAATACCCCCCAGAATGGCGACAACCCCCCTCCCTCAGTGTCCCAACATGATCTTCTAGGTTACATACAGTACAAATAGTGGTACAGCACATAGTACATCAGTCATATCGGTGTTCTATAGGCCAATGTAGGTGCACAGAAATAAACAAAAAATTTAAAAAATTACAAGTAAAGTCATATTTCTCAACTCTGTAAATCTTTAACCACAGCCACCGCAGAGGTCCAGGTTCGGATTGTTTTCTGACCAGCCCCACGCATTCTTGCTACAGACAACTCCATGCTCAAAAATGATTGTAACCACTGGGTGTGCGTGAGTGTGTGAGGGGGCTTCCAGCGCAAGGCCAGCATTCTCTTAGCTGCAGTCAACCCCGCTAATAGAGTGCAGGTCTGAGTAGAGGACAGGTTCAATTAGGTGTCATTTAGAAGCAGTATTTTAGGGTAACATGGTATGTCTACCTCCAATAGATCTGATAAAGTGGAAGATACTAATTCCCAAAAAGACGCCACATCAGGACATTCCCAGTACATATGTAAGAATGATCCCACACGACCCAGAGAGCAAAGATCATAAACAGGCGAATGCATGAGCTTCATGAAGTATCTCTTTCTTCATATCGACCATCTTGTAAACAAACCGTCCAAGTATGTTGGCCTGTTCTATAAGATCAGACATTTCCTTCCTCTGTCTGCCCTTCTCACTTGGTATAAAACTCGCTTTGAACCGCACCTTAACTACTGTAATGTGATAGGGTGCATCACCTTCGTCAACCATCTTAAAAAACTTGCATCCTTGCAAAAGAAAGTCATACGGGCTCTGTCCTGGTCAGAGATAAATTTCCCCATTCACCCTCTATTCCTGCTATAAAAATTTGTTTGCCAAAATATTAACCAGTTTTTTTTTTTTTTACAGTTATGTTTTTGGCTATAAAATATCCAATAATGAGGGTGGGCATTTATGTATTTCTATGTGTTATGAAGAATTGCTTTATTGAGAGGGAAGTAAAATCCACTTGTTTGAATATCTTTAAGACTGATGGAAATTACTGATTTGTAGTAATATGTAATAAGATAAGTCTTAATAAGATAAGACTCGTGAAATCAACAAAATATATATGTTTTTCAAATGTTATCCCAAATGACACATTATTTCACTATTACTTTTCCGTTTGCCACCATTTCTTGAATACCTGTCCGTATTTGAAATCTGCACAGTTGATTTTCTTGAATAAAATATTCTCCGAAATGAAGTTAGTTAGTTGGTGAACTGCGTGGAAAAAAAGAAAAAAAAAACAACTTTTAGCCTAGTTAACTAGTAGCCACACCTGGATACACCTGAAAGGTAGCCCCACTGCATGTTGGGTGGAGCTTCATGTGTAAGCGCAAACTTAACATGAACATAGATTCATTTGACTACTTCCAGTTAATCAGATGTATGCAAGGGCGTAACCATGGCACAGATATTGGGGGGGTCCAAATGAGAGCCCTTTCCCTGAATTTTTTTTTTATAGTACATTTCCCACAATTCTATGATATTTTATATATAAAAATTCGCACATTTAGAAGTTTTGAGGACAACATTGACCATTTGAATTCACATGTAAAGGAATATTCTGTGAAATTGCATGGATTCCTACAGAATCAAGATAAAACTTCTCTTTAAATTCCCATTAAGTGAAAATCAATGTTTTTATCTCAAAGGTTTTGCTCTATATCTCACCTTTATGCCAGTATCAGGCCCAATGTTACTAGTTTTATTTACTGCTGACATGTAGGACTAGGTTAAAACTAATGTTATCATAGTGTTTAAATTCTCATTCAAATTTCTCACCTGATCATCTGTATCCCAGAGCATGTCCCTGCCTTGCCACTGCTTTCACTGTTCCTCTCCCTCTCCCTGTGTCTCTGTGCTGCCTACATTGTGACCAGATACCATTATTTTACCAGAAGAACAATGGCTGAATTGATGATCATTTTAATTTAAAACATTGATTTTTCTGCTTGTGTTCCTAGTTTAGTTGCTTTAGCTATATAGTAAGTGCATAAATAACAGTGTACAATGTACAGTATTGTAGGCCCTTTCACACATGCACTGCTATTCTGAAATTATCTGTACATTACCTGGAGGAGCTGTATGTGTAACATATGAGAGCAGTAACAGGGATGAGTTGATGTAGGAGATTTTCTTCATTGAAAACAAGGTTTTAAGCTCCAACAAATAGCTTTAAATTACTTAAATGAACACCTACATGGCATTAATGCAAGAATATGAATGTACTCCTGTCACATAACTCCACTTACATGACAACTTGACTTGAAAAAGAAGTAAATCTTCTGCTGCCTCTTTCTTTTTGGCATTCCTAACAAAAATAGTAATGATCATGTTGAATAATATCAAAATCTGTGGATGTTTCTAGAAAACTCTCTGTCAGTTACCATGAACTTTACTTGGCTTACCTGGCTTGGCCTAATTGTTTGCCACCTGGCTTGCTTAATACTAGCTAACATGCCACAAAGCAAGACAGAGTTATTTACAGACAAAATTCTACATTATTAACTAGTTAAGCAACCGTTTCATACCTCCACTATGTTCACTGTCTGCAGCAGCGAGTGACTGCAGCTGGTGTTAGCATGTAATTGTTTACATTCCGGGTGGCCGGGACTAGTGGGTTTGGTCAAATGGCTGTGAATGGCTTGATGGCTGTCAATCACTCTAACTTGACCAATGTTTTTTCATGTATGGGGGAGCTACTCAGCGTACTGAGGTGCGCTCCATTTCAGTATGCTGTTACACCGCGAGGGCGGGCAAACGGTTTAATACCTTAGGATGGGCGCAACCAAGTTTACAATTGGGAGGGGGGTTCACACACTTATGTTTTCCTTAAAAACGGAAATAAATTGAAAAATAAATAAGAAATAACGAGGCAGATCTGTTGACAGGGTTTATAAAGGAGTGCATAATAAACATATTTTCTACTGTATATTGGGGGGGACAGATTACCATTTTCTCAATATTGGGGGGGACACGACTCCCCCAAAGAATGCGTGGTTACGCCCATGATCACAACTCTTCTGAATGTCCTCAGAGGCATCCTGTGGCTCACTGAATCCTCCTGGCAAGTTAGCTGTTGTCCCAAGTTCAGTTGAAGTTAACAGAGAAGTCACTTGGTTGCTTTCATGAATCTCAGCTGTTTATTTTCAGCAGGTTATCAGGTATATATATTATAATTTATTGTGTATCCACACCTGCATACAAGGTGGCTCAATACATTAGATTTTGTGTTGAGATACATCACATGTGACCACAGCTGTCACTGCGTTTGGTAAAATTCCAGCCGACATGCGCTATGTGATTCAGATTCTTATCATCTGTAATAATAACTAAAGCAACTGCAATCAATATTTTCTTCTGTTATACAACAAGGAGTTTGGACCAAGAAATCTGATCAAGTGGACATTGAGAACGTGCTCCTGCCAGCACGACAGCACACCTTACACGTCACTGAAAATATCACTCAGCCATTTCTATCCCAACATATTAAACGTTTCACACAGGGAGTGATTTCTGATTGTTATTTGTGTTGCCCAGTGGTTGGACGACATTTTGTTTCTCCAGAATTTCTCCTCAAGTGTCAATAAAGGCTTATCTTATCATGGATTTCTTCACCCTACTTGACTGGGACCAGTCCAACACTCAGTTGTGCAATAATCCTGCCTGTCATGAGGATGGATTATCCTGGCGAAGGAACAACGGTATACAGTTGCTATTAAACAGTTAGTGGAGTGCTATTTGTGTACACTTATTTACAGAAAACCAGGCGATATTTTTTGAATAAAATTCAATTCAGTTTCACCCAAATCTGTGAATAAAGTTGAAGAGATTTGTTTGCAAAGATGTGTAGCATCTTCCAAATGAAGCACACAAATGTTATGGGATGGAAACAAGTAAAAACTAAAGTGTGATATCAGATAAAGAGGCAGAGTTTTAACTGATAGTGTTATAGATTGTAATAATAATCAACCAACCAAATAACCAATAACACTTGGTGGTTTTGGTTTTAGGGTGACTAAATCTAAGACATACTTACTGAATATCTGGCTGGTTAAACCCTCCTTTATCTTTTTGGTGTTTGCCGGGTTGTAACGCCTGAAACAAGCTTCTCCCATTTCATATAAAATTAGTTATATGTTTGTTAACCCTAACCCTTGATTTTCAGGTTTTCATATTCAGGGGTCCCTTGATAAAAACAATACAAAAGATGTGAATTTCAAGGGATTGTGGGAGTTGCCGTTCTAATAGTTTAACAATCACAAGATCTACCTATGTGACTCAGATAGAAATACTCCTGGAAGAGGTAATGTATTAAAGTTTGATTTGGCTTACACTCCTTCATGTTCACCATCTTCTTCCTTCCTCACTCTCTGATTATCTGATGTTTTCTTGGAAAGCAACCAAATGTAACGAGCCATGACCTTGAGTAAACATACTATTTTTCCTCTTACTAACGCCTTTTGAACACTTGGACACTGTTAATCTGAAGTAAGATGAGTTAATAAAAGTCTTTACTGCCAGAGGAGAAGTTCTGGAGAAAGAACATGTCATCTTTAACAACCACCACTGCAAATAAAAATCTACCTAAGTGACTCAGATAGAAAAACTCATGAAATAGTTCATGTATTAAAGTTTTATTAGACTTACACTCCATCATCTTCTCCGCCTTCCTTGCTCAACCTCTGATGTATCATCTGATTTTTTCTATGAAGGCAACCAAATGTAACGAGCCATGACCTTGAGTAAACGTACGTATTTCTCCTGGTTTGAACATTGTTGGAAACAAAACACAGAACAAAGGCCTAATCAGTTTTAGACACCTTAACAAGGAATCATTTTGGGTCATTTACGTGACAGATATTTTGCCTGAATGGGGAAATTGTTTAGAATTTCTGTACAACAAAGTTTATAAATGTAAATGTTTTATTTATTGCAAAATTAAGATTTACATTGAAGACAGATCTGTACATTGATGTTCTTTTGGGGAAATATAAACTATTTCCTTTGAAGACTGTGATATGCAGTTTAAAAGTGAATGTTTGGTGAATTCACTTTTGACTGACTACACTTACTCTGTTTCTCTACTTTCCCGAGCTGAAAAGCTGCAGTCTCATATCAAAGTAATATGCATTTTTGTGTCTGTTGGTCAGAATATTCAGCATTGAGAGGGAGGAAGTTGAATGCTTTATTTTGTGAAGGGATATCTTAAATAAAGTAGCAGAACATTTTTTTAGTTTGTGCAATTCTTAAGTTTCTTCTCGGATGTCCAGATGAACAGATTTCTAAAGCTCCAGACATTTGTAGTCTTTGTTTGATTTCAATATACATTTGATTACCTGGAAGTAGTCAGATGAATCTATTCTCATGTTGAGTTTGTGCTCATACATGAAGCTCCACCCAACATGCAGTGGGGCCACCTTTCAGATGTATGCAGGTGTGGCTACTCTGTATAAATACATGTGTATCTGACACACAGTTGAAACAGTTGAGACATAAAAGCAGAAAGTTGACTTCTCTGTTAAACTTGACAGAACTTCAGACAATGGCAGATAAAAATTGTGGAGAATGGAGTTGTACAATGTACACTGATAAGGAAACTCAGTGGATTTGTGATCAGGTGAGCTTCACTCTGTCTTTACTCTTTACAATCTCTACATAAAACTCTGTGGTCTGATCTTCAGTCTGGATTTACATCACACTGTATTTCTTTCATATACAGGTGAGGAGCCTCGTGGAGGGAAAGGCCAACAAGATCTACCAGGAATACAGAGCAATTTTATTCAGGAATCTGTGTGGGGGTGGAAAACACTTCGTCTTCCAGGTAATTAATGTTGTGATATTTATTTTAAAGAGAAGTAAGAATGTCATGATTTGAATGAATTGTGACAACCAGTAGTACTGCTCCTCAATACTCAGTAACATGAGATCAAGATGAAGATATTCACTAAAAGATCCAATTCACTTCTCTTTTTCCTGCAGGTTCGTGTTGGAGAAGGCATTTACATTCATGTTCAGGTCTGCCAAGCACTTCCCTGTGCCGGAGGATGGCTTCAGCTGATTGGTGCTCGGGAGGACAAAAAACAAGACGACCCCCTCGAACCTATCATTCCACCCAATGTTGATTAACAACACATGACTTTTGACTCTGAATGTCACATTACAAATAAAGATCAAAATGTTACTGTTTGGAAGGAGCAAGTTGAATGAACTACTTTCTGAAGAAATAAAGAAAGTCTGAAGCATATCCTGTGTCCTGTGTGTATTTTGGAAAGATCTGGAAGAAAGGTGTAGCACATCAGTTACTGAACTCACTAAAGTTTGGCCTGTGTAAAAATGCTTAAAATCAACATTTTGATAAAGGTTAGGAAGTCGACACAGTATTTCTGGATTATAAAAAGGCATTTTATACATTAAAAGTTTAAATGAAATTCTTACTCATAAACTTTACATATTTAATTTTTCTAATAAAACTGCTGAGTGCTGAAAATTTTGTCTCTTCAACCATATGAGGGGTGAATATAACAACAAACAGAAAACTAGTAGTGATCAATGAAATAAATATACTTTTTAATAAAAATATAATTTATCAATGAACGAAATTTGATGTTAAAACAAAGAATCATTGCATCAGTTAAGTTCATATGTTACAATCATAACTTAATTCTGAGGACATTTCAGTTGTGAATTTCTTTTAGTGTAGTGCCTTTGATTAATAATCCTGCCTGTCATGTGGATGGATTATCCTGGCGAAGGAGAAGCGCTCACTAACAGAGGTATACAGTTGCTATTAAACAGTTAGTGGAGTGCTACTTGCGTACACATATTTACAGAAAACCAGGCGATATTTTTTGGATAAAATTCAATCCAGTGGAAACAAGTAAAAACTTATAACTTACAATAAAGTTTGGTTGCTCCGCTTAAAGTGTCTGTGCAATTATTAAAGTGCATATGTAGTTACACTTAGTCCAGAGTCCGATGATGCCATGGGTGCAAAGCCAGGTGACGATGTACTCTTCATCCACAGAGGGGCTGATGCTGAGTAGTACACCTCTCACATATCCTGCCCGCTAAGTGCTTTTGTTTAGATGGAGTGTTCTTTCTCCAGAATTTCCCCCTTTGGAGTCAACAGAGTCTTATCTTATCACATCTTACTACAAATCAGTAATGTTCATTTGTCATGAAGGTGTTCAAACAACAGTATTTTACTTCCCTGTTCCCTGTTACCTTGATGGGTACAATCTACACATTAAGAACAGACCAAATAGAACAGGTGGAGGAGTCTGCCTCTATGTTAAGTCTCCAAGTAAAAACCTGTGATCTTTATTTAGAGGATGACCACTGTGAGTCTTTATTCACTGAGATTAACAATAATGACAAAACATTTATTGTCGGTGTACTCTATCGCCCAGCAGACTCTGCTCTTGACACATTTTGCTATAAACTGGAAGATCTATTACATAAACTGAATAAGCTAAAAAAAAAAAGACCGTATACACCTTGGTGACAATAACATTAATATTTCCAAGGAAGATGGGGCAAAACATGACTTTATGAACACATTGCACTCCTCCTCCTTTCTTCTTCACCATTAATAGATTTATTAGAGTTACACAGACATCCTCAAACGATTATTGATGGATCCAAAACAATAATAAAGAATTTTCAAAAAAAACCAAAAGTAAAACAAAAACATTCTCTGTCTCGTCCAGCGAGGACAGTACTGAAGCCTAGGCCAAGCGAAGTGAAAAACGTTTCTTAAAGTACACCCTTACGGTAACTGCTGAATGAAACCGGAGTTTCTTCACAGCATCACGTTACCCTGGGAATACTAAGTGCACTGGGGTCTCCTGACCTTTAAACTCTGAGTGACGTCATTGTGATCCTGGCGGAGTTTTCCTGGCTCGCAGCCAATAGGCACCGAGTGAAAGTTTTGGGGGTGTGTCATACCATGAGTTACAGTTCTTCACACCTTTTGGGCATTGGTTCAGTTCCTTTGTTCTTCAACTCCTCATGGTTAGAAGGCCCTAGTAGTTAGGCTTTCGATTTCCCCTAGAGGCCTTCTCTTTGTTTGAGCCATATGGCATGAGGCCCAACACAACAAAGTAGTGATTTTGACTTAATAAGGTCTTAATATAACAAAGTGCCATTTCAGTTTCTGTGCACTTCCTCTTATTAACGCCTTTTGAACACTTGCACACTGTTTAATCTAAAGTAAGATGAGATAAGAAAAGTCTTTACTGCTGGAGAAGAAGTTTAGTTTATCATATTAGAAAATACTTATTTAAAAAAGTTGCCATGGATTTTGCAAAAAAAAAACATCTAAAGGAAAGTTGATTGTAATTCAGATTCTGTTTTGCTGGAAAAGCAGCCTACTGCAGCTGGAAAAAACACTGATGTGAGTGTTGCGGCTGTAAAATATCCAAACA
The DNA here is from genome assembly GCA_963678695.2 of Diplodus puntazzo. Taxonomy (NCBI): domain Eukaryota; kingdom Metazoa; phylum Chordata; class Actinopteri; order Spariformes; family Sparidae; genus Diplodus; species Diplodus puntazzo. The sequence goes on along the minus strand of OZ023171.1, from coordinate 18,581,486 downwards.
GAAAGAGCACTATGATATCTGTGGAGCAAAAAATGCTGCTACAAGATGCAAGAGAAGAAAACTTCCACTGTCAAGAAAAAAATAACCATTTTTTAAATTATTTCTTTGTTTGTTTTTAGTTTCATTTTATTTAAAGATGGATCAATGCACATCAATTAACACGAGCACCAAAGTCTATCATGTAAATGTGCCAAGTTTAACCATATGGGCTAATTTTCCTCTGCAGCCCCAGTTCTTGCAAGTCCAAAAAGTTGTAGCATGTTGCAGCTGTCGATGCTATTAATTTACTGTGTGTACTACATGTGTGTCTGTGCACTGTTTGTGTCTGTGTCTGTATTTGTGTTCGTTTTGGCAAACTGGACCCATTTCTACTGTTAATTTTTTCAAATGCAATATTTGTATATATTTTTGTCGATTATATTTTTTTATTGCTTGTATCTTTTACTCTTTATATTTTATTATTTCAACTAAATATTTTGTTTTGCTGTCTCAGTTTATGTATTTTGTTTTCTTGAGATCTCATGTTTGTTCAATCTCTGGTGAATCACTTTAAATTGCATTTTGGTTTATTTAAAATGTGCTTTATGAATAAAGTTTGATTGTAATGTATGCCAAATTAGCTATTAGGAGATTCTGTTTGAAAGGTACTTGTGAAGTTATAGACAACTTTCACTGTTTCACTTTGACAATGAAGAAAACCTAAAAAAACGAATAATTCTCAGGTAAATTCTGGATTAATTTTCTTCATTTATTTCGGTGGATTTATAGTCCTGCCTCTGAGCAAAAACAGCAAAACTCTGAATCTTTTTGTCAATTCACATTTGACTGACTGAAGTTCTGTGCAGTCTTGATTTGATTTCAATCAATATTTGATTAACTGGAAGTAGTCAGATGAATCTATGCTTATGTTCAGTTTGTGCTTACACATGAAGCTCCACCCAACATGCAGTGGGACCACCTTTCAGGTGTATCCAGGTGTGGCCACTCTGTATAAATACATGTGTATCTGATACACAGTTGAGACATAAAAGCAGAAAGTTGACTTCTTTGTTAAACTCGACAGAACTTGAGACAATGGCAGATATAAAAGTCGGAGGCTGGAGTGAGACAAGGCATGCTGATAAGGAAACTCAGTGGATTTGTGATCAGGTGAGCTTCACTCTGTCTTCACACTTTACAATCTCTACATAAAACTCTGTGGTCTGATCTTCAGTCTGGATTTACATCACATTTTATTTCTTTCATACACAGGTGAGGAGCCTCGTGCAGAGAAAGACCAACAAGATCTACCAGGAATACAGAGCAATTGAATACAGGGAACAGATTGTGGCTGGGACAAACTACCTTATCAAGGTAATTAATGTTGTGATATTAATTTTGAAGAGAAGTAAGAATGTCTCAGATACATGAACTGCATGAAGTGTGACATCTTTGCAAGATCAAGATGAAAATATGAATTAATTCGAAATTCACTTCTCTTTTTCCTGCAGGTTTGTGTTGGAGGACCCAGCTACATTCATCTGTTGGTCTTCCAAGCACTTCCCTGTAACGGAGGATATCTTGGGCTGACCGGTGTACAGGAGAACAAAACCCAAGACGACCCCCTCAAACCTTTCTAATATTAAATACTTACAGGCTGCAGTCTCTGCTTCTTCATCCTGAAATGATTCCACACAATGTTGATTAACAGTACAAGATTTTTGACTCTGAATGTCACATTACACGTAAAGATGAAAATGTTGCTGTTTGGAAGGAGCAAGTTGAATGAACTACTTTCTGAAGAAATAAAGAAAGCCTGAAGCATATCCTGTGTCCTGTGTGTATTTTCTGAAGGCCTTTGACATATTAAATCAAGATATTCTTTTTCATAAACCTTTTATATTTTAAGTTTTGATGATAAAACTTTGCTGACAATCTTGTCTTTTCAACTGTATGAGGGGTGAAAATAACAATGAACAGAAAACTAGTAGTCAATGAAATAAATGTACTTTTTAATTAAAATATCATTTCATGGCAATTTAAAAAGACAACAATTAAATGTTTAATATGTAACCATTACTCATCAATGAACTATATGTGATGTTAAAACAAAGAATCATTGCATCAGTTAAGTTGTTACAATCACAACTTCATTCTGAGGACATTTCAATTGTGAAGATCTTTTATTTTAGTGCCTTTGATTTAAGAAGAGTTTGGTTTTTGATCAGAGCGCTGCATCTAACCTGTCAATCAAACACCAGGCCCACCAGTGAGGTGTGGGCTCTGTTATCTTCGTCTTGTTTCTTTGTCTCCTCTGTCCTTCTCAAGTCATGATCAAGCTCCACTCTGGAGTTTTATTTGTCATGTTCGTGTGCCCGTTCATTTGTCATGAAGGCGTTCAAACAACAGTATTTTACTTCCCTGTCAACAAAGGCTACATTTTTTGCGAGCCGGCGGCGATGACTGCGGTGTGGTACAAATTGCTTACACAATGGTACCACAATACTTCTTTGTGTGTGTGATGTGTGTATGTGCGTGTGTTTGGTTGTTCCGAGTGTGCTTGCGGCTATCGCCGTGTCAGTGTCTCAATGTAATCCCAGATAACTCCATGATCAATCTGTACTGTTTATATTATGGGTTTTGGTGACATCGTTGGAGATTCTCAGCACTGCATTGATATGGGTGGCTATATTACTTGTAATTTTTTTGACCCTGATAACTTAAAACCATTAAATGATTTATATAATTACTCACTGTTACATCGAAACATCAGAAGTCTAAACAAGCATCATTCTGATTGAGCCTCCTTACTGTCTAACTCAAGCTGTCATTTTGATGTTATTGGGTGCAGTGAAACCTGGCTCAATGACTTTTCATATGCCGATTTACTTAACCTTGATGGGTACAATCTACACATTAAGAACAGACCAAATAGAACAGGTGGAGGGGTCTTGTTAAGTCTCCAAGTAAAAACCTGTGATCTTTATTTAGAGGATGACCACTGTGAGTCTTTATTCATTGAGATTAACAATAATGACAAAACATTTATTGTCGGTGTACTCTTTCGCCCAGCAGACTCTGCTCTTGACACATTTTGCTATAAACTGGAAGATCTATTACATAAACTGAATAAGCTAAAAAAAAAAAAAAGACTGTATACACCTTGGTGACAATAACATTGATATTTCCATGGAAGATGGGGCAAAACATGACTTTATGAACACATTGCATTCCTCCTCCTTTCTTCCCCACCATTAATAGATCAACTAGAGTTACACAGACATCCAAAACGATTATTGACAATATCATTAATAATATTCAAAATACCAAGCTGGAGACGGGAGTCGTGCAGTCTGACATCACAGACCATTTTCCCATTGCAATATTTTTTGGCTCTGTCAAATCGTTCTTTCATCCACTCTCTAAAATTAAATCTAAAATCCTTAACGAGAGAACCTTAAGAGTCTAATTGCAAACTTACAGGCCAAGTTGTGGGACTCTGTCATTAAATGTCAGCAAAACAAATTTCATTTCATTCAAATCGAGCATAAAAATTTAAAATACTGATCACTGCCTGATTAAAATGAATGGGCAGGAGATAAAAAGAGTGCATTCCACTAAATTCCTGCAGGTTCTCATTGACGACTCTCTCAACTTTAAATGTCATATCGACTACCTGTGATCAATTATTTTTTATTTTCAAAAGAGAAGGGCATGACACAGTTCAAAAACAGTGATACAGCACATAGTAACCCCTTCCCTCTACCCACCCCTCCAGAATACCCCCCCAGAATGGCGACAACCCCCCTCCCTCAGTGTCCCAACATGATCTTCTAGGTTACATACAGTACAAATAGTGGTACAGCACATAGTACATCAGTCATATCGGTGATCTATAGGCCAATGTAGGTGCACAGAAATAAACAAAAAATTACAAAAATTACAAGTAAATTCATATTTATCAACTCTGTAAATCTTTAACCATAGCCACTGCAGAGGTCCAAGTTCGGATTGTTTTCTGACCAGCCCCACGCATTCTTGCTACAGACAACTCCATGCTCAAAAATGATTGTAGCCACTGGGTGTGCGTGAGTGTGTGAGGGGGCTTCCAGCGCAAGGCCAGCATTCTCTTAGCTGCAGTCAACCCCGCTAATAGAGTGCAGGTCTGAGTAGAGGACAGGTTCAATTAGGTGTCATTTAGAAGCAGTATTTTAGGGTAACATGGTATGTCTACCTCCAATTGATCTGATAAAGTGGAAGATACTAATTCCCAAAAAGACGCCACATCAGGACATTCCCAGTACATATGTAAGAATGATCCCACACGACCCAGAGAGCAAAGATCATAAACAGGCGAATGTACGAGCATCATGAAGTATCTCTTTCTTCATATCGACCATCTTGTAAACAAACCGTCCAAGTATGTTGGCTTGTTCTATAAGATCAGACATTTCCTTCCTCTGTCTGCCCTTCTCACTTGGTATAAAACTCGCTTTGAACCGCACCTTAACTACAGTAATGTGATAGGGTGCAACACCTTCGTCAACCATCTTAAAAAACTTGCATCCTTGCAAAAGAAAGTCATACGGGCTCTGTCCTGGTCAGAGATAAATTTCCCCATTCACCCTCTATTCCTGCTATAAAAATTTGTTTACCAAAATATTAACCAGCTGTTTTTTTTTTACAGTTATGTTTTTGGCTATAAAATATCCAATAATGAGGGTGGGCATTTATGTATTTCTATGTGCTATGAAGAATTGCTTTATTGAGAGGGAAGTAAAATCCACTTGTTTGAATATCTTTAAGACTGATGGAAATTACTGATTTGTAGTAATATGTAATAAGATAAGTCTTAATAAGATAAGACTCGTGAAATCAACAAAATATATATGTTTTTCAAATGTTATCCCAAATGACACATTATTTCACTATTACTTTTCCGTTTGCCACCATTTCTTGAATACCTGTCCGTATTTGAAATCTGCACAGTTGATTTTCTTGAATAAAATATTCTCCGAAATGAAGTTAATTAGTTGGTGAACTGCGTGGAAAAAAAGAAAAAAAAAACAACTTTTAGCCTAGTTAACTAGTAGCCACACCTGGATACACCTGAAAGGTAGCCCCACTGCATGTTGGGTGGAGCTTCATGTGTAAGCGCAAACTTAACATGAACATGGATTCATTTGACTACTTCCAGTTAATCAGATGTATGCAAGGGCGTAACCATGGCACAGATATTGGGGGGGTCCAAATGAGAGCCCTTTCCCTGAATTTTTTTTTAAAGTACATTTCCCACAATTCTATGATATTTTACATATAAAAATTAGCACATTTAGAAGTTTTGAGGACAACATTGACCATTTGAATTCACATGTAAAGGAATATTCTGTGAAATTGCATGGATTCCTACAGAATCAAGATAAAACTTCTCTTTAAATTCCCATTAAGTGAAAATCAATGTTTTTATCTCAAAGGTTTTGCTCTATATCTCACCTTTATGCCAGTATCAGGCCCAATTTTACTAGTTTTATTTACTGCTGACATGTAGGACTAGGTTAAAACTAATGTTATCATAGTGTTTAAATTCTCATTCAAATTTCTCACCTGATCATCTGTATCCCCAGAGTATGTCCCTGCCTTGCCACTGCTTTCACCGTGCCTCTCCCTCTCCCTGTGCTGCCTACATTGTGACCAGATACCATTATTTTACCAGAAGAACAATGGCTGAACTTGATGATCATTTTAATTTAAAACATTGATTTTTCTGCTTGTGTTCCTAGTTTAGTTGCTTTAGCTATATAGTAAGTGCATAAATAACAGTGTACAATGTACAGTATTGTAGGCCCTTTCACACATGCACTGCTATTCTGAACTTATCTGGACATTACCTGGAGGAGCTGTATGTGTAACATATGAGAGCAGTAACAGGGATGAGTTGATGTAGGAGATTTTCTTCATTGAAAACAAGGTTTTAAGCTCCAACAAATAGCTTTAAATTACGTAAATGAACACCTACATGGCATTAATGCAAGAATATGAATGTACTCCTGTCACATAACTCCACTTACATGACAACTTGGCTTGAAAAAGAAGTAAATCTTCTGCTGCCTCTTTCTTTTTGGCATTCCTAACAAAAATAGTAATGATCATGTTGAATAATATCAAAATCTGTGGATGTTTCTAGAAAACTCTCTGTCAGTTACCATGAACTTTACTTGGCTTACCTGGCTTAGCCTAATTGTTTGCCACCTGGCTTGCTTAATATTAGCTAACATGCCACAAAGCAAGACAGAGTTATTTACAGACAAAATTCTACATTATTAACTAGTTAAACAACCGTTTCATACCTCCACTCTGTTCACTGTCTGCAGCAGCGAGTGACTGCAGCTGGTGTTAGCATGTAATTGTTTACATTCCGGGTGGCCGGGACTAGTGGGTTTGGTCAAATGGCTGTGAATGGCTTGATGGCTGTCAATCACTCTAACTTGACCAATGTTTTTTCATGTATGGGGGAGCTACTCAGCGTACTGAGGTGCGCTCCATTTCAGTATGCTGTTACACCGCGAGGGCGGGCAAACGGTTTAATACCTTAGGATGGGCGCAACCAAGTTTACAATTGGGAGGGGGGTTCACACACTTATGTTTTCCTTAAAAACGGAAATAAATTGAAAAATAAATAAGAAATAACGAGGCAGATCTGTTGACAGGGTTTATAAAGGAGTGCATAATTAACATATTTTCTACTGTATATTGGGGGGGACAGATTACCATTTTCTCAATATTGGGGGGGACACGACCCCCCCAAATAATGCGTGGTTACGCCCATGGATGTATGTTGCAATTGAACAAAGACTAAAAATGTCTGGAACTTTAGAAATATGTTCATCTGGACATCCGAGAAGAAACATAAAACCTTTCAAACAGAATCTCCATACATTACAATCAATCAAACTTTATTTATGAAGCACCATTTAAACAAAGCAAAATGCAATTTAAAGTAATTCACCAGAAATTGAAAAATCAGGCGGTATCAAGAAAACAAAATACATAAACGGAGACCGAAAAAACAAACATGGGTGGTTAAAATAATAAAAGATAAGGAGATGAAAATACAATCAATAAAAATAATTTACATTAATATTACATTAAAACAAATGAAACAGTACTTGGGCCCACTTTGCCAAAACAAACACAAATACAGACACACAGGTAGTACCGACACAATAAATCAAAAGCACTGACAGTAAAAACAAAGCCTTAATAAAAGACACTTTTTTTCACAATCAACAGCTGCAACATGATAAAACTTATTGACTTTCAAGAAAATGAGACTGTATGGCTAAACCTGGCACATTTACATGATAGACTTTGGTGATCATGTTAATTAATGTGCATTGTCACTTCTTCTAACAACAGTGTCAGGTAATAAATAAAACATTCCACACTTAGGAAGATAATACAACATATATTAAGCAATGAAATTGGTAATATTCCCTGTCAGACTTTAATCACTTTCATTTCTTCATCCTGACCTAGGATGAGTAAGGCAGGACATCCATTTAATCCAACTCAGGTGTGTTGACCTGCTGAACTAAAACATGTACAGAGTAGGCTGATAGTGAGCAGTGTGCTCCTCACACAGGCTTCAAACCTCTGCCAAGGTCCTACAGCTCAGCTGACCTCATCACAATGTCTAACTTGTCTGGAGGATTCAGTGAGACACAGGATGCCTCTGAGGACATTCAGAAGATTTGTGATGAGGTGAGCTTCAGTCTACCTTCATTCTTCATGACGTCCACATCACGACTCTCTGGTCGGCATCTCAGTATGGATTTACCAGCAGCAGAGCAGGAGGAAGCTCAGGGGGTCTGTTCAACTCCTAAGTTAAATAAAACGTTAATACATGAACTCGTCCATGAGTTTTTACAACGGAGGTTGTTAAAGATGACGCATTCTTTCTCCAGAACTCCTCTGGCAGTAAAGTCTTATCTAAACAGATAATGAATGATTAGTAGCTGTGCTCATATTTAGTGAAACATCAGTACATATAAACACAGACGGAAGGAAATGTTTGTATAACGGTCCATGATTGAAATGGACACAGTTGATGTTGTTCAGTAAAATATTCCCAGAAATGAAGTTAGAGATGAACGGGCACATGAACATGGCAAATAAAACTCCAGAGTGGAGCTTGATCGTGACTTAAGAAGGACAGAGGAGACAAAGAAACAAGAGAAGATAACAGAGCCCACACCTCACTGATGGGCCTGGTGTTTGATTGACAGGTTAGATGCAGCGCTCTGATCCAAAACCAAACTCTTCTTAAATCAAAGGCCCTAAAATAAAAGATCTTCACAATTGAAACGTCCTCAGAATGAAGTTATGATTGTAACATATTGACTTAAATGATGCAATGATTCTTTGTTTTAACCTCACATATAGTTCATTGATGAGTAATGGTTTTATATTAAACATTTAATTGTTGTCTTTTTAAAGTCCCATGAAATGATATTTTGATTAAAAAGTACATTTATTTTATTGACTACTAGTTTTCTGTTCATTGTTATCTTCACCCCTCATATGGTTGAAAGACAAGATTGTCAGTACTCAAAAGTTTTATCATCAAAAGCTAAATATGAAAATGTATAAATAAGAATATCATGATTTAATGTGTCAAAGGCCTTCAGAAAATACACACAGGACACAGGATATGCTTCAGGCTTTCTTTATTTCTTTAGAAAGTAGTTCATTCAACTTGCTCCTTCCAAACAGCAACATGTTGATCTTTATGTGTAATGTGACAATCAGAGTCAAAAATCATGTTTTGTTAATCAACATTGTGTGGAATCATTTCAGGATGAAGAAGCAGAGACTGCAGACTGTAAGTATTTAATTGTTGAGTGTTTCGAGGGGGTCGTCTTGGGTTTTGTTCTCCTGTAGACCGCTCAGCTCATGATGTCCTCCATGACAGGGAAGTGCTCGGAAGACCTGAACATGAATGTAGCTGGGTCCTCCAACACAAACCTGCAGGAAAAAGAGAGGAAATTTGGAATTAATTAATATCTTCATCTTGAACTCATGTTGTCTAAAATTGAGGAGCAGTGTTACATGCCTGCCAAGATGTCACACTTCATTCAGTTCATGTATCTGAGACATTCTTACTTCTCTTTAAAATTAATATCACAACATAAATTACCTTGAAGAGGTAGTTTGTCCCAGCCACAACCTGTTCCCTGTATTCAATTGCTCTGTATTCCTGGTAGATCTTGTTTGTCTTTCCCTGCACGAGGCTCCTCACCTGTATAAGAAATAAAATGTGATGTAAATCCAGACTGAAGATCAGACCACAGAGTTTTATGTAGAGATTGTAAAGAGTGAAGACAGAGTGAAGCTCACCTGATCACAAATCCACTGAGTTTCCTTATCAGCATGCCTTGTCTCACTCCATCCTCCGATCAATATATCCGTCTTCTTAGGTTCTGTCATGTTTAACAGAGAAGTCAACTTTCTGCTTTTATGTCTCAACTGTTTCAACTGTGTGTCAGATACACATGTATTTATACAGAGTGGCCACACCCTGCATACACCTGAAAGGTGGCCCCACTGCATGTTGGGTGGAGCTTCATGTGTAAGCACAAACTTAACATGAGCACAGATTCATCTGACTACTTCCAGTTAATGAAATGTATGTTGCAATCAAACAAGGACTACAAATGTCTGGAGCTTTAGAAATCTGCTCATCTGGACATCAGAGAAGAAACTTATGAATTGCAAAAAGATCTCATTTCCTGTTGATTCATTTCAGATATAACTTCACAAAATAAAACGTTTAACTTCCTCCCTCTCAATGCTGAATGTCCTGACCAATAGATACAAAAAATGCATATAACCATCAATCCCACTCAGGTGTGTTGACCTGCTGAACTAAAACATGTACAGAGGGGCTGATCGTGAGCAGTGCGCTCCTCACACAGGCTTCAAACCTCTGCCAAGGTCCTACAGCTTAGCTGACCTTGTCACAATGTCTAACTTGTCTGGAGGATTCAGTGAGACACAGGATGCCTCTGAGGACATTCAGAAGATTTGTGATGAGGTGAGCTTCAGTCTACCTTCATTTTTCATGACGTCCACATCATGACTTCCTCGTCGGCATCTTAGTCTGGATTTACCAGCAGCAAAGCAGGGGGAAGCTCACGGGGTCTTTTCAACTCTTAGGTTAAATAAAACTTTAATACATGAACTCGTCCATGAGTGTTTCTATCTGAGTCACGTAGGTAGCTTTTTATTTACAACGGAGGTTGTTAAAGATGACGCGTTCTTTCTCCAGAACTCCTCTGGCAGTAAAGTCTTATCTAAACAGATAATGAATGATTAGTCGCTCTGCTCATATTTAGTGAAACATCAGTACATATAAACACAGACGGAAGGAAATGTTTGTATAACGGTCCATGTTTGAAATGGACACAGTTGATTTTGTTCAGTAAAATATGCCCAGAAATGAAGTTAGTGATGAACGGGCACATGAACATGGCAAATAAAACTCCAGAGTGGAGCTTGATCGTGACTTAAGAAGGACAGAGGAGACAAAGAAACAAGAGAAGATAACAGAGCCCACACCTCACTGATGGACCTGGTGTTTGATTGACAGGTTAGATGCAGTGCTCTGATCCAAAATCAAACTCTTCTTAAATCAAAGGCCCTAAAATAAAAGATCTTCACAACTGAAATGTCCTCAGAATGAAGTCATGATTGTAACATATTGACTTAAATGATGCAATGATTCTTTGTTTTAGCATCACATATAGTTCATTGATGAGTAATGGTTTTATATTAAACATTTAATTGTTGTCTTTTTAAAGTCCCATGAAATGATATTTTGATTAAAAAGTACATTTATTTTATTGACTACTAGTTTTCTGTTCATTGTTATTTTCACCCCTCATCTGGTTGAAAGACAAGATTGTCAGCACTCAAAAGTTTTATCATCAAAAATTAAATATGAAAAGTTTATGACTTAGAATATCAGTATTTAATGTGTCAAATACCTCTAGAAAATACACACAGGACACAGGATATGCTTCAGGTTTTCTTTATTTCTTCAAAAAGTAGTTCATTCGACTTGCTCCTTCCAAAAAGCAACATGTTGATCTTTATGTGTAATGTGACATTCAGAGTCAACAATCATGTGTCGTTAATCAACATTGTGTGGAATCATTTCAGAATGAAGGAGCAGAGACTGCAGCCTGAAAGTATTTAATTGTTGAATGTTTCGAGGGGGTCGTCTTGGGTTTGGTTCTCCTGTACACCACTCAGCTTAAGATGTCCTTCGTTACCGGGAAGTGCTCGGAAGACCCGAACATGAATGTAGCTGGGTCCTCCAACACAAATCTGCAGGAAAAAGAGAGGAAATTTGCAATCAATTAACATCTTCGTCTTGATCTCATGTTGTCTAAAATTGAGGAGCAGTGTTAAATGCCTGCCAAGATGTCACACATCATTCAGTTCATGTATCTGAGACATTCTTACTTCTCTTTAAAATTAATATCACAACATAAATTACCTTGAAGAGGTAGTTTGTCCCAGCCACAACCTGTGTCCTGTATTTAATTGCTCTGTATTCCTGGTAGATCTTGTTTGTCTTTCCCTGCACGAGGCTCCTCACCTGTATATGAAAGAAATAAAATGTGATGTAAATCCAGACTGAAGATCAGACCACAGAGTTTTATGTAGAGATTGTAAAGAGTGAAGATGGAGTGAAGCTCACCTGATCACAAATCCACTGAGTTTCCTTATCAGCATGCCTTGTCTCACTCCATCCTCCACACAGGCGCTCTCTCAGTCTCCTGCAGCGGGTCATAAAATATGCAAATGAGGGCAAAATCTCCGTCAAATTTACTGAAATAAACGGTGGTTTTTGCCAGCCAAAACAAACCTAAGTATATTCAGCAATGCCTTAGCAATTATATGTTACGTTCATATTCAGTTTAAGACAGAGTGAATTGTGCTAACTTAGCCAACAGACAGAGAGCATCACAACACATCCTACCACCGCAAAAGCTTCCCAAGTGGGCAGGTAAAGCTACGTCACTATTACATTGTTGTGTACCGCTAATTTAAGTCCCCCGTTACAACAGGTGACACGGAACCATAAAAAAGAATAATAAAATAAATTTTAAAAAAAAAAACGTATTCAATTTAACACTGATGTGACAGAAATGTGGACGTAGAGGACATGGAGAATATTACACACAGGTTTTGAGAATGTTCACAAAAATAAAAGATTAGGAATAAAATTGATTATAATATGTTCAACATATTGACACAGCTACACTCTGATTCAAAAACAAACTCTTCTTAAATCAAAGGCACAAAAATGAAAGCTCTTCACAATTGAAATGTCCTCAGAGTGAAGTTATGATTGAAACATATCAACTTAAATGATTCTTTGTTTTAATGTCACATGTATTTAATTGATAAATTATATTTCAATTAAAAAGTACATTTATTTCATTGATCACTACTAGTTTTCCATTTGTTGTTATTTTCACCCCTCATACGGTTGAAGACAAGATTGTAGGCACTCTAAAGTTTTATCAGAAAAGTTAAATATGATAAGCTTAATGATAAGATAATGATAAGATTTAATATGTAAAATGCCTTCAAAAAATACACACAGGACACAGGATATGCTTCAGGCATTCTTTATTTCTTCAGAAAGTAGTTCATTCAACTTGCTCCTTCCAAACAGTAACATTATCATCTTTACGTTTAATGTGACATTCAGAGTCAAAACTCATGTTTTCGTAATCAGCATCATGGGGAATCATTTCAGGGTGAAGAAGCAGAGACTGCAGCCTGTAAATATTTAATTGCTGATAGGTTCGAGGGGCTCGTCTTGGGTTTTGCCCTCCAGTACACCTCTCAGCTCAAGATGTCCTCCGTTACAGGGAAGTGATTGGTGGACCTGAACATGAATGTAGTTGCGATCTCCAACACGAACCTGCAGGAAAAAGAGATCTTTTGTCACTGAGCATTGAGGAGCAGTGCTACTGGATGTCACATTTCATTCAGTTCATGACATTCATGCTTCTCTTTAAAATTCATATGACAGTATTAATTACCTGGAAGAGGAAGTTCGTTCCATTCAAGGGCTGATTCCTGGATAAAACTGCTCTGTATTCCTGGTAGATCTTGTTCGTCTTTCCCTGCACGAGGCTCCTCACCTGTATATGAAAGAAATAAAATGTGATGTAAATCCAGACTGAAGATCAGACCACAGAGTTTTATGTAGAGATTGTAAAGAGTAAAGACAGAGTGAAGCTCACCTGATCACAAATCCACTGAGTGTCCTTATCAGTGTACATTGTATGACTCCATCTTTTCCAATTTTCGTTGAAAGGTTCGAGGGGGTCGTCTTTGGTTTTGTCCTCCTGTACACCAGTCAGAGATTGATGTCCCCCATAACAGGGAAGTGCTTTGTGGATCAACAGATGAATGAAGCTGGATCCTCCAACACAAACCTGCAGGAAAAAGAGAAGTGAATATGGAATTAATTCATATTTCATCTTGATCTCATGTTGTTGAAAATTGAGGAGCAGAGTTAAATACCTGCCAAGATGTCACACTTCATTCACTTCATGTATCTGAAACACTCTTACTTCTCTTTAAAATTAATATCACAACATTAATTACCTTGAAGAGGTAGTTTGTCCCATTCACAACCTGTGTCCTGTATTGAATTGCTCTGAATTCCTGGTAGATCTTGTTGGTCTTTTCCTCCACAAGGCTCTTCACATGTGTATGAAAGAAATAAAATGTGATGTAAATCCAGACTGAAGATCAGACCACAGAGTTTTATGTAGAGATTGTAAAGAGTGAAGACAGAGTGAAGCTCACCTTATCGCAAATCCACTGACTACCACCATCCCTTGTCTCAGTCCATCCTCCGGGTATTATTTCCATCGTCTTAGGTTCTGTCATGTTTAACAGAGAAGTCAACTTTCTGTTTTTATGTTTCAACTGTTTCAACTGTGTATCAGATACACATGTATTTATACAGAGTGGCCACACCTGCATACACCTGAAAGGTGGCCCCACTGCATGTTGGGTGGAGCTTCATGTGTAAGCACAAACTTAACATGAACAAAGATTCATCTGACTACTTCCAGTTAATGAAATGTATGTTGCAATCAAACAAGGACTACAAATGTCTGGAGCTTTAGAAATCTGTTCATCTGGACATCAGAGAAGAAACTTATGAATTGCAAAACGCTCTCATTTCCTGTTGATTTATTCAAGATATCCCATCACAAAATAAGGTCTTCAACTTCCTCCCTCTCAATGCTGAATGTCCTGACCAATAGATACAAAAAATGCATATAACCATCAATCCAACTCAGGTGTGTTGACCTGCTGAACTAAAACATGTACAGAGGGGCTGATAGTGAGCAGTGCGCTCCTCACACAGGCTTCAAACCTCTGCCAAGGTCCTACAGCTCAGCTGACGTTGTCACAATGTCTAACTTGTCTGGAGGATTCAGTGAGACACAGGATGCCTCTGAGGACATTCAGAAGATTTGTGATGAGGTGAGCTTCAGTCTACCTTCATTTTTCATGACGTCCACATCACGACTCTCTGGTCTGCATCTCAGTCTGGATTTACCAGCAGCAAAGCAGGGGGAAGGTCTGGGGGTCTGTTCAACTCCTATGTTAAATAAAACGTCAATACATGAACTCGTCCATGAGCTTTTCTATCTGAGTCACGTGGGTAGCTTTTTATTTACAACGGAGGTTGTTAAAGATAACGCGCTCTTTCTCCAGAACTCCTCTGGCAGTAAAGTCTTATCTAAACAGATAATGAATGATTAGTCGCTCTGCTCATATTTAGTGAAACATCAGTACATATAAACACAGAATGGTCCATATTTGAAATGGACACAGTTGATTTTGTTGAGTAAAATATTCCCTGAAATGAAGTTAGTGATGAACGGGCACATGAACATGGCAAATAAAGCTCCAGAGTGTAGCTTGATCGTGACTTAAGAAGGACAGAGAAGACAAAGAAACAAGATGAAGATAACAGAGCCCACACCTCACTGATGGGCCTGGTGTTTGATTGACAGGTTAGATGCAGCGCTCTGATCCAAAACCAAACTCTTCTTAAATCAAAGACCCAAAAAAAAAAAGATCTTCACAATTGAAACGTCCTCAGAATGAAGTCATGATTGCAACATATTGACTTAAATGATGCAATGATTCTTTGTTTTAACCTCACATATAGTTCAATGATGAGTAATGGTTTTATATTAAACATTTAATTGTTGTCTTTTTAAAGTCCCATGAAATTATATTTTGATTAAAAAGTACATTTATTTCATTGATCACGACTAGTTTTCTGTTCATTGTTATATTCACCCCTCATATGGTTGAAAAACTGATGGAAGATTGACAGCACTCAAACTTTTATCATAAAAAAATAAATATGAAAAGTTTATGACTTAGAATATCATGATTTAATGTGTCAAACGCCTTCAGAAAATGCACACAGGACACAGGATATGCTTCAGGTTTTCTTTATTTCTTCAGAAAGTAGTTCATTCGACTTGCTCCTTCCAAAAAGCAACATGTTGATCTTTATGTGTAATGTGACATTCAGAGTCAACAATCATGTCTTGTTAATCAACATTGTGTGGAATCATTTCAGAATGAAGGAGCAGAGACTGCAGCCTGAAAGTATTTAATTGTTGATTGTTTCGAGGGGGTCGTCTTGGGTTTTGTTCTCCTGTACACCGCTCAGCTTAAGATGTCCTTCGTTACCGGGAAGTGCTCGGAAGACCTGAACATGAATGTAGCTGGGTCCTCCAACACAAATCTGCAGGAAAAAGAGAGGAAATTTGCAATTAATATCTTCGTCTTGATCTCATGTTGTTGTAGACATTCTTACTTCTCTTTCATTAATATCACAACATTAATTACCTTGAAGAGGCAGTTTGTCCCAGCCACAACCTGTGTCCTGTATTTAATTGCTCTGTATTCCTGGTAGATCTTGTTTGTCTTTCCCTGCACGAGGCTCCTCACCTGTATAAGAAATAAAATGTGATGTAAATCCAGACTGAAGATCAGACCACAGAGTTTTATGTAGAGATTGTAAAGAGTGAAGACAGAGTGAAGCTCACCTGATCACAAATCCACTGAGTTTCCTTATCAGCATGCCTTGTCTCACTCCATCCTCCACACATTATATCCATCGTCTTAGGTTCTGTCATGTTTAACATAGAAGTCAACTTTCTGCTTTTTTGTCTCAACTGTTTCAACTGTGTGTCAGATACACATGTATTTATACAGAGTGGCCACAACTGGATACACCTGAAAGGTGGCCCCACTGCATGTTGGGTGGAGCTTCATGTGTAAGCACAAACTCAACATGAGCATAGATTCATCTGACTACTTCCAGTTAATCAGATGTATGTTGCAATCAAACAAAGACTTCAAATGTCTGGAGCTTTAGAAATCTGTTCATCTGGACATCAGAGAAGAAATGTAAGATCTCATTTCCTCTTGATTTGTTTAAGATATCCCATCACAAAATAAAGCGTTCAACTTCTTCCCTCTCAATGCTGAATGTCCTGACCAATAGATATAAAAATCCATGTAACCATCAATCCCACTCAGGTGTGTTGACCTGCTGAACTAAAACATGTACAGAGGGGCTGATAGTGAGCAGTGTGCTCCTCACACAGGCTTCAAACCTCTGCCAAGGTCCTACAGCTCAGCTGACGTTGTCACAATGTCTAACTTATCTGGAGGATTCAGTGAGACACAGGATGCCTCTGAGGACATTCAGAAGATTTGTGATGAGGTGAGCTTCAGTCTACCTTCATTCTTCACGACCTCCAAACACGACTCTCTGGTCTGCATCTCAGTCTGGATTTACCAGCAGCAGAGCAGGAGGAAACTCAGGGGTCTGTTCAACTCCTAGGTTAAATAAAACTTTAATACATGAACTTGTCCATGAGTTTTTCTATCTGAGTCACGTAGGTAGCTTTTTATTTACAACGGAGGTTGTTAAAGATGACGCGTTCTTTCTCCAGAACTCCTCTGGCAGTGAAGTCTTATCTAAACAGATAATGAATGATTAGTAGCTCTGCTCATATTTAGTGAAACATCAGTACATATAAACACAGACGGAAGGAAATGTTTCTATAACGGTCCATATTTGAAATGGACACAGTTGATTTTGTTGAGTAAAATATGCCCAGAAATGAAGTTAGTGATGAACGTGCATACGAACATGGCAAATAAAACTCCAGAGTGGAGCTTGATCGTGACTTAAGAAGGACAGAGGAGACAAAGAAACAAGAGAAGATAACAGAGCCCACACCTCACTGATGGGCCTGGTGTTTGATTGACAGGTTAGATGCAGCGCTCTGATCCAAAACCAAACTCTTCTTAAATCAAAGGCACCAAAATAAAAGATCTTCACAACTGAAATGTCCTCAGAATGAAGTCATGATTGTAACATATCAACTTAAATGATGCAATGATTCTTTGTTTTAACATCACATATAGTTCATTGATGAGTAATGGTTTTATATTAAACATTCAATTGTTGTCTTTTTAAGTCCCATGAAATGATATTCTAATTAAAAAGTACATTTATTTCATTGACTACTAGTTTTCTGTTCATTGTTATTTTCACCCCTTATATGGTTGAAAGACAAGATTGTCAGCACTCTGAAGTTTTATCATCAAAAGCTAAATATGAAAATGTATAAATAAGAATATCATGATTTAATGTGTCAAAGGCCTTCAGAAAATACACACAGGACACAGGATATGCTTCAGGCTTTCTTTATTTCTTTAGAAAGTAGTTCATTCAACTTGCTCCTTCCAAACAGCAACATGTTGATCTTTATGTGTAATGTGACATTCAGAGTCAAAAATCATGTGTTGTTAATCAACATTGTGCGGAATCATTTCAGGATGAAGAAACAGAGACTGCAGCCTGTAAGTATTTAATTGTTGAGTGTTTCGAGGAGGTCGTCTTGGGTTTTGTTCTCCTGTACACCGCTCAGCTTATGATGTCCTCCGTTACAGGGAAGTGCTCGGAAGACCTGAACATGAATGTAGCTGGGTCCTCCAACACAAACCTGCAGGAAAAGAGAGGAAATTTGGAATTAATTAATTTCTTCATCTTGATATCATGTTGTCTAAAATTGAGGAGCCGTGTTAAAGCAACGCCATGGAGTTTTTCGACCTTCATAATACATTCCCAAGACCCTTATGATGGTACATCGACTTACAATAGGTTGAATGACACGTCTGCCGCAGCCTGATGGGGTCTGTATCGCTTTTACTGGCACTACAGAACTTTGGGTTTCGGGGTGGAACCCCCATAAACTACAACTAAACTGCTTTACAGCACCCCCTCTTCGTCACTTTCAGACGAGGACGAGCCAGAAGCCTCAGAGGCCAACTACTAGCGTTTGTTTGCCGGATGGTATAGCGTATATCTGTTGCGGTCATGGCCGAAGCAGCAACGAAACCGAAGAAGGCAAAGGTTTTGTCAGAGGAGACTAGGAAGAGAAAAAGGGAGAGTGTTAAAAACAGAGGCCGGACGAGGATCAATATTGGTGCAGCGTTCACACGCTGGCGTGAGCTAAAGGAGGAGGAGGGCTTCCCGACAGATGTTAGCTTAGCCCTCATGCTGATGGATCAGTAAGTACATTGTCTGCATACGTCTGCCTGGCTATGTTACGGAAGCTATCTGGTCCTCCATTTATCTTCATGAGTCAAGTAATGCTAGTAGGGGAGGACCGAATTATCAATCTGGCATCTACCATACGCTAACATGCTAGTTGTCTAGTGGTTAGCATGCTAGCGCAAGCTAGCATTCTCGTTCTGATTTGATCATTGCAATCGTTGACACGGAAATCGCTCATGTTTGAGCTAAACTGTTTAGTCTACGAAACATGTAGAAAGTATGAGAGGAGGAATGTTAGCAGTATTATCATTGTGTTCATCGCTTCTGAGGAGATTGTGTTGTTTCAGATGATTGTTAGCTACAGAGCCAAACAGGAGTCTAGTCAAAATCATCTTTCATGCTAACTAGCCTAATGACTGCAGGCAGATGTTTTTGTTTTGTTTTTTTTTCTGGTGAAAGTTTCTTGCCTCAGGCTATAATGCCAATTGATTTTTCAACTTCGCAGATTCATAGCTTGTAGGTAGCTTGATATTATTATATTAACAATATAGGCTATGGCATGCTACCTGCTACAAAACAACATTGCATTGAATTAGCATGTCCATTCTGTAAAACAGTAGTCTGTATTAGGCTAGGCTACTAATGGTGCTTGCTTGTAAATGTGAGCTATGCAATCTTTTGGCGTTTGAAAAAAAAATCATAAATATTCATAAGACATGCTGATATATGTTACGCAACTGTACCTGGGATGAAGACATTCTACACGTTACGCAGGCAGTCTGCTCAGTCCTGAGTCCCTCTGCAGAGTTCGGGGGTATCGTATCGTTGACTTGACAACAAATGAGAGTGTATCCCCTGGTGTGAGCGCAACAGATTTTATGACAGTAGTAGAAGACAATACTGTTTCCCGGCTGTAGGGGGACCCCGAGAGCAAGACTTCCATGATGTTGCTTTAAATACCTGCAAAGATGTCACACTTCATTCAGTTCATGTATCTGAGACATTCTTACTTCTCTTTAAAATTAATATCACAACATAAATTACCTTGAAGAGGTAGTTTGTCCCAGCCACAACCTGTGTCCTATATTCAATTGCTCTGTATTCCTGGTAGATCTTGTTGGTCTTTCCCTCCACGAGGCTCCTCACCTGTAAAAGAAATCAAATGTGATGTAAATCCAGACTGAAGATCAGACCTCAGAGTTTTATGTAGAGATTGTAAAGAGTGAAGACAGAGTGAAGCTCACCTAATCACAAATCCACTGAGTGTCCTTACCAGCATACCTTGTCTCAGTCCATCCTCCACACATTATATCCATCGTCTTAGGTTCTGTCATGTTTAACAGAGAAGTCAACTTTCTGCTTTTATGTCTCAACTGTTTCAACTGTGTGTCAGATACACATGTATTTATTTAATTTTTATTTTTGTATATTTTATTTATATCCCATCACAAAATGAAGTGTTCAACTTCCTCCCTCTCAATGCTGAATATCCTGACCAGCAGACACAAAAATGCATGTAACCACCAATCCCACTCAGGTGTGTTGACCTGCTGAACTAAAACATGTACAGAGGGGCTGATAGTGAGCAGTGTGCTCCTCACACAGGCTTCAAACCTCTGCCAAGGTCCTACAGCTCAGCTGACTTGTCACAATGTCTAACTTGTCTGGAGGATTCAGTGAGACACAGGATGCCTCTGAGGACATTCAGAAGATTTGTGATGAGGTGAGCTTCAGTCTACCTTCATTCTTCACAACCTCCAAACACGACTCTCTGGTCTGCATCTCAGTCTGGATTTACCAGCAGCAAAGCAGGAGGAAGCTCAGGGGGTCTGTTCAAGGCCTCCTCCTCATTTAGATGAAATAACAGTTTCCCCTTTCAGGCAAATTATCTGTGAGATAAATGACATCCATCCCCAAATTATTCTGTGTTAAAGTGTCTAAAACTGATTAGGCCTTTGTTCTGTGTTTTGTTGAGTTGTGTTTAGTTTCAAACAATGTTCAAACCTTTGGTCCCCTTCCAAGAAAACATCAGATGATACATCAGAGAGTGAGGAAGGAAGGCGGAGAACATGTAGGAGTGTCGAATAGTCAATAAAGTCGAATAAAACTTTACTACATTACGTTGTCCATGAGTTTTTCTATCTGAGTCACGTAGGTAGATTTTATTTGCTGTGGTGGTTGTTAAAGATGATATGTACTTTCTCCAGAACTCCTCATCTGGCAGTAAAGTCTTATCTTATCTTATCAACAGTGTCAAAGTGTTCAAAGGATTCAAAAAGAAGAAGTTCACAGAAGCTTTAATGCCACATTGCTATATTAACACCTCATCTCAGTCAGTATCACTACTTTGTTGGCAGTGATTATTCTGTAACTTATCCCTGTATAAACAGATAATGAATAATCAGTGTCTGTCCTCAAATCTGATGACACATTATTACATATCTGCACAGACAGAAGACATGAGGCAACATTAGCATCTGGAGCTACGTTCTGACCGACCTGGTTATTTAATTAAAAAATACATTTATTTCATTGACGTTTTCTGTTCATCGTTATATTCACCCCTCATATGGTTAAAAAGACAAGATTGTAAGCACTCTAAAGTTTTATCAGAAAATGTTAAACATGAAAAGTTTATAAATAAGAATATCATGATTTAATGTGTCAAATGCCGTCAGAAAATACACAGAGGACACAGGATATGCTTCAGGCTTTTTTTTATTTCTTCAGAAAGTAGTTCATTCACCTTGCTCCTTCCAAACAGCAACATTTTAATCTTTACGTTTAATGTGACATTCAGAGTCAAAAATCATGTGTTGTTAATCAAAATTGTGTGGAATCATTTCAGGATGAAGAAACAGAGACTGCAACCTGTAAGTATTCAATTGTTGAATGTTTCGAGGGGGTCGTCTTGGGTTTTGTCCTCCAGTACACCTCTCAGCTCAAGATGTCCTCCATTACAGGGAAGTGCTTGGTAGACCTGAACATGAATGTAGTTGCGATCTCCAACACGAACCTGCAGGAAAAAGAGAAGTCAACTGCATCCTTTTTAGTGAATATCATTAACTTGATCTCGTGTTACTGAGCATTGAGGAGCAGTGGATGTCACACTTCATTCAGTTCATGACATTCTTACTTCTCTTTAAAATAAATATCACACCATTAATTACTTTGAAGAGGTAGTTTGTTCCTTTCAAAAGCTGATCCATGAATAAAACTGCTCTGTATTCCTGGTAGATCTTGTTTGTCTTTCCCTGCACGAGGCTCCTCACCTGTGTATGAAAGAAATTAAATGTGATGTAAATCCAGACTGAAGATCAGACCACAGAGTTTTATGTAGAGATTGCAAAGAGTGAAGACAGAGTGAAGCTCACCTGATCACAAATCCACTGAGTTTCCTTATCAGTATACTTTGTATGACTCCATCCTCCAGATTTTATATCTGCCATTGTCTCAAGGTCTGTTGGGTTTAATAGAGAAGTCAACTTCTTTTATGTCTCAACTGTTTCAACTCTGTATCAGATACACATGTATTTATACAGAGTAGCCACACCTGCATACATCTGAAAGGTGACCCCACTGCATGTTGGGTGGAGCTTCATGTGTAAGCACAAACTTAAAGTGAAACTCTCGCAAGCAACCGAGGCTTTATTTACGATTGAATATGAGTCAAACCTTCGTGTAAAAGCATAATTACGACGAAAGAGGCACTTTTAAGATTTACCGAAGTTTCGTTTTTGGGCAAGCTAATTTTCAATGGGAGTGATACGGGGACTTTTACGCTGACATCAAAATTGAAGCTCCCCGAGTGCGACCTAACAGGCAGGCTTGAGGAGCGGTCCACCATTACTCTCCTGCCTGTTAGGTCGCACTCAGGGATCCCGTTGAGCTTTTTGGCGACAGTTTCACTTTAACAACATCATCATTCATCATGTATGTTGCAATCAAACAAAGACTACAAATGTCTGGAACTTTAGAAATCTGTTCATCTGGACATCAGAGAAGAAACGTTCTACTTTATTTAAGATATCTCAAACATGTCTCATCAAGGTAATTAATGCTGTGATATCATTGGTTCATATTACAGTATATGTATATGGACTGAATTCACTGTGACCACTGGTGGAGTTGTTAAGAAGCTTCCTGGTGGGGGAACATCCTCACTACACTCACTACAATGAGTAGAGATGTACCATCTCTATGCAGATTTTGATTAAGAGTGAGATGGGAGCCAACTGTGAAAGAATTTTTGAAAAAGCAGTACGTACTGAGTCTGGACTGACTTGTCCTCGCTGTACTTTGTCGTTCATCCACTGATATCTGAGAGGAGTTGGGAGGAGGTCGTGGTGGAAGCAGGAATTTAGGGAGAAAGTCTTAAAGGAGGACTAACAACAGCCCACAGTAGAAGGCCAAAAGTCACAGCTTCTAGCTGAGCTTTACTAACGCATGAGGCTCCACACTAAGAGTCTTCCACAGGCTCATTCATCCTGGAGGGGTTGAGCTGCAAAGTGCCCTCTCGGACGCCCCTGTAGTGGACAAAACATGATCAAGTCCTCTCTCTTCACTATATATATATATATACCATGGCTTTGTGGCGCCCATCTGCACACAGCTGGAGCCCTCATTATTATTTATTTTTTTCCAAATTGAACAGGCCTGGTGTAGACTGGTATTGTTTTAAACGTCCCATATTATGGAAAACTGACTTTTTCTGTTATTTTGGGTCTATGGTGCTGCCACATGCCTAGAAACTTTGAAAAAAGACCATCTGTGCTTTTTTTGAGTGAGATAGAGGTTTCTGTGAGTGTCTCCCTGCAGTTTCCAGATGAGCGAGTCAAATTTGGCTTTGGTTGCCGACGTCATTGACCGATCATTTGCATACCTACGGTGTCTCCACCCACCAGCTACAGCGTTACCTTCTCGGAGATCTGCCATTATGTTTTGAAAGCACTATGTCAGAGTGCAACGCAAAGTGCTCTGTTGTTGACTTTAAAGACGAGCACACAATCGGATCGATACCAACATTTGCAGTATCACCCACCCCTAACAGGTGGTGCTTTCTTTCCAACTATTAACACTTACAGGATGTGAGGATGTACATTGTTTAAAGGGAGGGAGCTGAATGAAGCATGCTTCAAAATGCAGGGAGTTGTTCCTCCACTAATATCTGAGAGGAGTCAGGAGGAGTTTGTGGTGGGAACAGGAATTTAGAGAGAAAGTCTTAAAGGATCAACAACAGCCACAATAGAAAGCTAAAAGTCACGGTTCATGTCGAGGTTGACTTCTCCTCCACTAGCTGAGCTGTGCTAACGCATGTAGCTCCAACCTAAGAGACTTCCACAGGCTCATTCATCCTGGAGGGGTCGAGCTGCAAAGTGCCCTCTTGGATGCCGCTGCAGTGGATAAAACATGATCAAGTCCCCTCTCTTCACTATAGATATATCATGGCTTTGTGGTGCCCATCTGCACACAGCTGGAGCCCTTATTGTTTTTTTTATGCACCTGGCCCTCAGACATCCTGAGTCTGCCACTGTCACAGGACCTATTTCAAACGCTCTACAGGCTGCACATTCATATCATAATGCTCTGCTTCTTTATAAAACTCAGAATCTCTGACAGTTTTTCAGAGAGGCGATCCTCCTTTAAGACTTTCTCTCTAAATTCCTGCTCCCACCACAAACTCCTCCTGACTCCTCTCAGATATTAGTGGAGGAACAACTCCCTGCATTGCAAAATACAGCGAGGACAAGTCAGTCCAGACTCAGTACATACTACCTTTTTAAAAAATTCTTTCACAACTGGCTCCCTCTTCACGCAATAATTAGAAATTAGAATTAGAAAACGAAATCGGCGTATAACATTTTTAGCACATAAATACTGATTGCACAGTGTAACTGTCTTGTGACAAATGTACTTATTGTAAGTTGCTTTGGACAAAAGTGTCTGCTAAATGTCCTAAATGTAAATGTAAATGTAAATGTAATGACACCATCTGCGTATGGACGGTTCACCATAAACCTTTCACCGTTCGCCACTAAGGAACTTAAAAATGAAGGTGCCTCTTACTGTTTTAGTTGTGTAATAACAGGCACACTTCCTTTGTGCCATAATTGGTCCTTTTCAGTTTTTTTTAGGAAAAGTCGATCAGACAAGCAGCAGACAAGGAACCTAAAAACGTAGGGAGGGTCGTTACGTCACCAAAACCTTCTTTGGGGCCAGACCATGGTGACAGCTGTATTGAAGTGTGTGGGAGATCCACAGAGAAATCAGGAAGCTCAGGAAAGTAGAGAAACAGAAGGATAGTCAGTCAAAGGTGAATTCACAAAAGATTCAGAGTTTTAAACTGCATATCACAGTATTCAAAGGACATTATAGTTTATATTTTCCCTCAGAAAAGGTTATTGAGGGAAAATATGAGGGAGGTTTTGGTCTTGATGGACCACAGCCTCCTGCCAGAGGGGAGAGTCTCAAAAAGTCTGTGACCGGGATGGGAGGGGTCGGCCACAATCCTACCTGCACGCTTTATAGCCCTGGAGCTGTGCAGGTCCTGAAAGGATGGAAGGTTGCAGCCAATCACCCTTTCAGAAGAGCGTATGATACGCTGCAGTTTGCTCTTGTCTTTAGCAGTGGCAGCAGCATACCAGACGGTGATGGAGGAGGTGAGGATGGACTCGATGATGGCAGTGTAGAAGTGCACCATCATCGTCTTTGGCAGGTTGAACTTCTTCAGCTGCCACAGGAAGTGCTCTCCTGACGGTAACTGTCCATCATCTTACATGATTTGCCTTCTGTGGGCCAGACCTGCTCCACTGGTGGCGCCTGGGCCAAATGCGGCCCTGTAACAACCTCATTCTGGCCATTGAATCATTTTGCCAATAGGTTAATTAGCCCATCCATTATTTATTTCTGTTGCTTGTGACAAAAATACTTTTTTAAAAGTTTGTTAAAGTTTAATCCAGGCAGTGTCACATGCTTATTTCTGTGCTCTTGAAAGTATAATGTTCCTTTTTAATTGTGGAATATAATGAGCAAAGTGGAGGGGAAAAAAATATTGCTAGATATTCAAATTTTGATCTTTACAGTTCAGACATAGGAGCGTAGAAGTCTGGCCCCTTGGCACTCAATTTTTTTTTCAAATTGAACAGGCCTGGTGTAGGTTAGTGTTTTAAAATGTATTATGTCTATTTCTATACTGTTAATTTGTCACTAGATGGCACTGTTGTCAGATTTGAAGCTCATCAATATGATCTTCTATCAGTTTTCTTCAATATGTGAAAGGTTTCACAACTCTGTATAACATCCATATGTGGATAATTTAACAAATTAAGCAACTGAAAATCAAAAGCCTCGGATGGTGACACCCTCTTGGACTTAGTTGTTGAGTAACTCAATTCTTCTGTGGAAGATGATTTCGTGCATATGACACATATTTCTTCAGTAACAGACACCATCTGTTAGAGGAACTTGGCATCCTTACAAAACATGCAGAAGGCAACTTTATTTGTATTGCACAATTCAGACACAAGGCAACTAAAAGTGCTTTGCAGGAGCATACAAATAACATTAAAAGATGCATTTAAAATACATTTAAAAACAAGTAAGAAGACTTCAAGAACCAAACAGTAAAGCAAGTTAAGAAATAGGGAGGGAGGCTAAAATAAAAAAGGTTTAAAAGAGAGAGGACTAGAAAATAAAAGTCACAGTGCAGTTCAAAGCTTTAAAATTGCTTCAATGAAAAGCAGTGGTAAACAGAAAGGTCTTCAATCTTGATTTAAAAGAGGTGAGAGTCGGAGCAGACCTGCAATTTTCAGGGAGTTTGTTCCAGATATGTGGCGCATAATAACGGAATGCTGCTTCTCCATGTTTAGTTCTGACTCGAGGGACTGAAAGCAGAGCAGATGATCTCAGAGGTCTGGATGTTTAATAACGGAGCAGTGGATCAGAAATGTATTTTGGCCCGAAACCATTAAGGGCTAACTAAACCAACAGCAGGATT
This sequence comes from Diplodus puntazzo, assembly GCA_963678695.2. Taxonomy (NCBI): domain Eukaryota; kingdom Metazoa; phylum Chordata; class Actinopteri; order Spariformes; family Sparidae; genus Diplodus; species Diplodus puntazzo. Next base: position 18,554,808 of record OZ023171.1, on the reverse strand, counting down.
TTGAAATATTCTTTGACAGACAGGAAGCCAGTGTACAGATCTAAGAACTGGAGTGTTGTGATCAGAGCCCTGGGCATAGGCAGTATAGGCAAATGCTAGGGGCGCCGAAAACGGGGGAGAAAAAACTAAATAAATAAAAAAATAAATAAAAGAAAATATATTTTTTACCAGTGCCACCAGCACTATTATTTCGAAATATTGTATACGCCCACAGCAACATAACTTAATAGCAAAGACTATTAAATTTCATAATACAAGACTAATATAATGAATTCTGGCCATTGAATCATTTTGCCAATAGGTTAATTAGCCCATCCATTAGTTATTTCTGTTGCTTGCGACAAAAATACTTTTTTAAAAGTTTGTTAAAGTTTAATCCAGGCAGTGTAACATGCTTCCATTCTTTTTTAAAAAGGAGCATTGTTTATTTCTGTGCTTTGAATTGTGGAATATAATGAGCAAAGTGGAGGGAAAAAAAAATTGTAATATATTCAAATTTTGATCTTTACATTTCAGACATAGGAGCGTAGAAGTCTGGCTCCTTGGCACTCAATTTTTTTTCAAATTGAACAGGCCTGGTGTAGGTTAGTGTTTTAAAATGTATTATGTCTATTTCTATACTGTTAATTTGTCACTAGATGGCACTGTTGTCAGATTTGAAGCTCATCAATATGATCTTTTATCAGTTTTCTTCAATATGTGAAAGGTTTCACAACTCTGTATAACATCCATATGTGGATAATTTAACAAATTAAGCAACTGAACATCCAAAGCCTCGAATGGTGACACCCTCTTGGACTTAGTTGTTGAGTAACTCAAATCTTCTGTGGAAGATGATTTCGTGCATATGACACATATTTCTTCAGTAACAGACACCATCTGTTAGAGGAACTTGGCGTCCTAACAAAACATGCAGAAGGCAAGTCTATTTGTATTGCACAATTCAGACACAAGGCAACTCAAAGTGCTTTACAGGAGCATACAAATAACATTAAAAGATGCATTTAAAATACATTTAAAAACAAGTAAGAAGACTTCAAGAACCAAACAGTAAAGCAAGTTAAGAAATAGGGAGGGAGGCTAAAATAAAAAAGGTTTAAAAGAGAGAGGACTAGAAAATAAAAGTCACAGTGCAGTTCAAAGCTTTAAAATTGCTTCAATGAAAAGCAGTGGTAAACAGAAAGGTCTTCAATCTTAATTTAAAAGAGGTGAGAGTCGGAGCAGACCTGCAATTTTCAGGGAGTTTGTTCCAGATATGTGGCGCATAATAACTGAATGCTGCTTCTCCATGTTTAGTTCTGACTCGAGGGACTGAAAGCAGAGCAGATGATCTCAGAGGTCTGGATGGTTCATAAGATGGTAGCGGATCAGAAATGTATTTTGGCCCGAAACCATTAAGGGCTTTCTAAACCAACAGCAGGATTTTGAAATATTCTTTGACAGACAGGAAGCCAGTGTAAAGATCTAAGAACTGGACTGGAGCGTATAGGCAAATGCCAGGGGCGCCGAAAACGGGAGGAGAAAAAACTAAATAAATAAAAAAAATAAAAGAATATTTATTTTTTACCAGTGCCACCAGCACTATTATTTCGAAATATTGTATACGCCCACAGCAACATAACTTAATAGCAAAGACTATTAAATAACGAAGAGGCCTTTCTCCTGGACTTTACCTGTCCTCTGTGAGGGGGGTCGAGAGGCCAGCTGCCTGAAACTGACCGCACTGAGACCCCAAGACCAGGAGAGAGATTTACTCATACTGTAGCAGAATTACAAGGTCCAAAAGACTGAAACCATCCGGCGCCCAGTGAAGGAAAAGAAGGAAAGAAGAGGAAGAAAAACGTGAAGAAGATACAGGTACAGTAACGTCAACGTGATAAAGTGAATGACATTAATAGTTTAATAATTACTTCGGACGATAGCAGCATTAATAATGAATAAATAGCTGAGTCGACGTAAATTAATGTTACTCCACCTTAAATTCATCACGGACATTTGGAAAGTTAACGTTAGGCCTGTTCAGGTGTTATTTAACCTGTTGGCTGTGTTTTCCTGCTTGTATGTCAGTTAAAATACTGTTAGTTTTCCATCCCCTTTGTAACAGGGTCGTTCTAAGCCTTTGGTTTATTGTGTCACAGTTTATGTTTGTTAAAGTTTACATCAGTGTTAAAGTGCAGTTAAAGTGTATTACTGCTAATACTCCACACACAAATATGTACACTGCACTTTCACTCTGGTTAGACTGAAATGTATTGCAATGACAATAAAGTTGAATGAATCTCATCACATTTTCATTATTAGTCTATATTAGTCTTGTGTATGGCACACATCAAGCATCTGTTTGTTTGTTTTTTATTAAAATGTAACATCCAGTGGTCACATGTACTTCTCTTCTCTCTTCAGATGCACTTTTAAAGTATTTCACCACCAGCTCAGTGACACAGCATCAGGACTGAAGGCACCAAAAGACCTGCTGACTGGTCATCTCTTCTAACTGACAAAGTGAGTTCACAGAGGACCAGTTCAATTAAAAAAGCAGTTACACATTTCCCAGAAACAAAGATGGGAGAGTGTCAACGTGACTTTTGTAACAGAGTCTTAATCAATGCTGAAAAAATCAAAATAAGCTGGGAGATGTACTCAAACAGAAATGATAGCTTGCACTGCTTCTGCTGCTAAATGTTTTCTCCAAAAGAATACAGACTTAAAAAGGAAGGACTAAAGGACTGGAAAAATGCAAGCCACTTGCTGAAGGTTCACGGGAGCACAATACCCACATGGCAACATGGAAGGAGCTGGAGGTCGTTTTGCAAACAGCTGACAATAGATGGCAATAGATGAGAGATGGCACTCTGAGGGTGAGAGATAATATGTTTGTGCAATGCCTTATTTATATTGTATTTATCAATTGTTTCTTTCTTCAGTTTTTATTTGGTGTGATATTTTTGACTTAAAAGAAATCAAATCTTGAATATATACATGCAGTTTTCTGTGTGATTGTGAAATTGACTGCGATGCAAGGGGGCGCTGGCTAAGATCTTGCCTAGGGCACCAAATTACTCAGGGCCGGCACTGGTTTTGCAGATTTTTAATGTATGTTTTAATGTATTTCAAACCTGACCTGCCACTGTGTGAGAGAGAAATGTGCACTTGGTCAATTTATATATGTATTTATAATTCAATCAGTACAGTAAATTGACTTTATTTTTTTGTTTTGAAAATATTTTATTGACACTTTTAAACCCTGGGGCGGCTGTAGCTCAGTGGGTAGAGCTAGTGGACCAGTGATCAGAAGGTCACTGGTTCGAATCCCCAGCTCCCCCTGAGCTACATGCCGAAGTATCCTTGAGCCAATACCTTAATTAACACTTTAAAAAGTCATAATCTCTGCCAAAAATGACATTAGCAAATGTTAAGAACAATAACTGTTGACATACTGATTATAAATTGGGGATCAAAGTAAACTTTGGTCCATATCTGTTTGACATTGTGAGGAAAATCTAAAATCATAAGGTGAAATTACAAAAGATTCAGAGTTTTTAACTTCATCTCAAAGTCTTCAAAGGAGACAATATGGTATATATTTCCAAAAAGTCAAGAGTGAAAATCAATATGCAGATATGTCTTAAATCTACATGTTAATTCTGCTGTTGAAAAATGTTAAAAAATAAAAGATTGGAATTATTTTGATGCCAACTGTACCAGTAGTCAAGTAAGATGACCGTCTGCTGCCTGATGCACACTTCTAATGGACAGTGTCTACAGTAAGAATAAGACTTCAAATAGTTTCCATTTGTGATCATAATGCACAGATATGTTTAATCAGTTTCAAATAAACAGGTATAGCAGTGTCCACCTCATGTATTGACCAGGACCCTGAGTCTCCCAGAGTGAGCACTGTCCCAACAGACAGTGCTCACACTCCATCTAGTGCTCAGAGGCAGAATGAACTCATTGATGTCTTAGAATATGAGATACCTTTGATATATCACCCTCCCAAACTAAAGGCTTTTTATTCATTTGGGGACATTTGAACACATAAATGATAAGTCTTTATTTAGCCAATTATTTCGTTGGTGCTTGTTTCAAAATTAGGTGGAGAAAAAACAAAAACTGCTTGCAAGAGTGTGGTAAAGTGAAGAAATGTGAAGAAATCTCACCTCAACATCACCTCCAAAATGAATGAACTCCTTTTATTTTATTCTGACCTCTATGTCAAATCAATTCCTTCACACTGCAGCGATGTGGAGAAAGAAATTACACCTCTGATCCATCCCATTCACTTTGCAAGCCTGGCTCTAACCAACCCCGATCCAAGATCCAATCATGAGCTCCAAAAAGTGTCAATACATCGGGGCGCTGTTTAGCTCAGTTAGTAGAGCAGGCATGCCATGTGGCTGACTCGTCTCTTCAGTCATTTAAGGAATAAATGTAAATCCATCCACAAACTGTATAAAATCTGGTTTTAAAACAACTCGAACATCAAATGAATCTGCAAAGCAGACCACACAGAGGAGGCGGCCATGTTTGTTTACAAACAGAATGACAGACCTATGAGATCCAGGTGTGATGCTCAGGTGAGGGGACTGAAGTGATTGCAGGGCAGATGGGAGTGGCAGGATCAGGAAAGGAAGTAGAAAAGTCTGAGGGCATCAAAAAAAGAAGAAGAAAGAGCAGAAGTTATTTAATCTTTTCGTAGGAAATAAACCCTGCAACATATGTTCAAAAAAGAGGAACTGTAGTCACAAGATGAATGTAATATGGGTGTGACTGATTGATGTGATGACACACAACCTCACGAGGCTCACCGCAGCTGCAGTGTGAGTCAGTAAGTTTGAATTATGAAGTAACGAGAGCGGTCACTGTGGTACAGACAACATTTTTTTCTAGTGTGGTTGCAGGATTTCATCTGGCTTGGGGACCCTTGATCAATTCTGTTATGAGGACTGAGTCGATTTCATTGAACTGATGTCTGAAAAGGGATATTTACATTGTTCTGCTGGAAAAGTGGAAAGAATCACCAGGAAAAAGACAGTTTTGTCAGCTTGGTTAACAGTTTAGTTGATGTGAGAGCCCCTGAGTGCAGAACATAAATTTGACTGTATAGTTTTTGCTTGTATGTTGAGAATATGTAGCCTGTCCCGTGTACCAGAACAGTTATCGGTTTCAACAGTGGTTGATTAAAAAGAGTGATATACCTTTAAAACGATTTTATTGGTAAAAATGACCAATTTACCTGTGTGCACAGAGAGTATGTGGATTTTCTTCCAGAGATAAGTACTTGAATACTTCAACCCCTCTGACCTGCCACTAGGCCGGTCCTAACAAGCCCATGCTGTGTTACGCATCAATGACACACACAGATCTCCAATTCTGGCAGAGATCCCAAGGTAGAGTGTTGCAATTTCTCACCATAACAGTTAATAACTAATGATGAATAATAACAGCAATTATTGGAAATATATATTACATGCACCGGATATTTATATGTTTATAATTGTTCTTGTTTAAGGTACAATATGTATTTTTGAGGAGGAAATAATATTCAGTGGCGAAATATCTTGATTGACTTTTTTATGCTTTAACAAACTAAATAAACAAACAGTCTTTGTTTGTATGACTGGATAAACAAACTTTGTTTGAAGGACAACACAGTTTTACTTGGTTTATATTTGGCGGACCCTGCCATCCATAAAGCTTAAAACTGTGTTCTGGGGAGCTTATTCTCCTCTGATGATGGTTTGTTTATTCAGCTATAGAAATATGTCTGAGTTTGTATTATTACATTATTACTATGGTACATATTAGTTTGAATTTCTTTTCCACAACTACATAGTGGACCTTAGATTCCTGATATGGTCCACAGCTTAAAACAGGAATATGTGCATGTATCCATGGAATAGCTCAGATGATTCCTATTCATTCAGGGTTGGGCTGTCACAGAACAAATACACAATAATGATGTAATGATGTCATTGTGATGTCTATTAAAACATATATATATATATATATATATATATATATATATATATATATATATATATATATATATATATATTAAATTCAGCCTTAACTTTGTGTTCAACAAAGATCCATGAGGCTAAACATCAGTGGTAGATGTATTCACATATCATAGGAGTATCATTAACATGATATCAATATTTCATTTTTCAGTGTGGTTATCGTCAGTGGTAATTTAGTGAACTGCATTTTAAACTGTTTTAATGTTTCAAGCTTCATAAGTCACATGTGACACATTAAATCTTATCATTATCTGAAACACCAGGTCTTTCTGCTCATGTGAACCCTGCATCCTTGCATTGACATACACTTGTACGGAAAATGTTTATCATGACAGTCTTCAGTTCCAATTCTGCAGCTCTCATTCTTCTGTGATGGAATGGACCACAAACTACTGTCATTCATGAAGTTTGGTTCAAATCTGAATTTATTAAGAGTCTTCTGAAAATTTAACCATGATATAGATTTTCATTTAATTTTCAAGTGTGTGTTAACTTTTGACCGCGACTGTATATTTTCCTCCACATTGTAGAAGCTGAACACACACACACACACACACACACACACTTATCACATCCACTGAACTGTAGGAGAATCATGACTCTGATGACCGTGTCTAAAGGGCAGCTTTGTTGGATTCTATGGGGCAAGAAATTGATTATATCAACAGGAACTAACAGTGAGTCTTGTGTTGTTACACCAATCTGTGTCTGAGTGGATCACAGATGAGGAAGACTGAGCTTGTGTAATCTTAAGATCAATGAAATCAATGAAGAACCTGGAGCAACGTCCACAGCTGACAAAGAGCTTACGTTTAAGAATGGACTTTTGTTTGCCTTCTTTGCAAATGCAGAAAGAATGTTTCTTTCAGCTGTCTGTCAGCTGAAGACATACGGCCCCGAACTGCAGCTTTCTCACAAATTACATACTACAGACAGAGGAAACAACACTTAAAAGAATCACAACAAATGAGATGTATTTATTTATCTTTTACAAAACAGTTCCAATTTGCCACACTCTAAACATCATGATCTACAGTATGAAAACAGTCTGTTATTACTTATTAGGAATGACAACATTGTTAGACTGAGTCAGGGCAATCTGATAATAACTGGGTATCTTGAGACTGCATCTTTTAGGCACTGGTTCTTTGCTGTGTTTGGTTTGGTTTGGTTTTAGGTCTCCATTAGAAGTAAGCAATTGGGTCGGCATGGGTTTTGTTATGCTGCATATCAGACAGCGAAACTTCTCCTCCTGCATGTGGAAGTGCTTTGTATACACGGAGGTGGACGTGTTCATCTCCTCCCACGTGGACCTGCGGGGAAGTAAAAGTATTAGGGAGATGTTAAAGGGGCCGCTCATCCCCAAATTAAAAATACATATTTTTCTTCTTCAGGTTTTGAAAATATTGGCCGTAGAGTAGTTTAATTGAGGAACTATTCTCTTTCTACCAAACCACACCCGAGCAAGAGGCGAGAATATTCTCATTGACGAGCGGCTCGTGCTCGCAGGATGTAAACATGGATGAGCTGAAACATGAGCTAGCTTAGTTAGCTAGCATTTCAACCATGAGTAGTACCTTTTGCTTGTTGATTGTGAAGGAAAATAGTGCCCACATGAAACTGTTGAAAATAAGGTCTGTGGATTATCTAGACTAACATTTTTTACAGCTTTTCCGCATCACAGCCGAGTCCCATCTAGTTCAATTACATTAAGGAGAAGGCAGACATCTCTACAGCTGGTATCTCCAGAACTCACAACCTCACACCAAAACAATATATATGAATAAGTGGAACTAGAGGTAATATATGTATTTTTGATTCTGGGTTGAACTGTCCCTTCAAACCTGCATTTATTGTCACTTTGAGGGAATGAAAACAAGCCATAAACACGCAACACTGATCTCCACTAAGACAAATACATTAAAACACATCGTCCGCAATTTGGAGGACAAACTGGAAATTACCTTTATGAAGTAGTTCATCCCGGCCACAACCTGCTTCGTGTAGCTCTTGGCTGTGAAAGCATCGAAAGTCTTCCCTGCTTTCGTCTCTGCTTCGGTCCTCACCTGAGTAACAATGACATGACAGTGAGACAGGATGAAACCCAGGCCAAGTTCACTGGAAGGAAGAAACTCGAGGTCTAATTACATGTTTTCTACTCACTGTGTCACAGAGCTGCTGAATTTCAGCGTCAGCCGCAGCAGCCTCGGAGGTTCCTCCACAAAGCATCGGCATCGTGACAGTTTACAGAGATACAGATCTGCGAAAAGAAGAAGAACACCAAAATCGTCTGTCTCCCGCTGGCTTCACTGAGACGTCCGAGCTGAGTCAGGAAGTCATATGACTATCTGTTTTGGACTGTACCATCAGCGTGGGGGTGTCTGCTTTTTTAAAAACGACGTCACAAACCGACTCAAACAACAGATAAAGTCTTTGTGGTGTGAATAACTCCAGAAAAAGATGCTGAAATGTCTAGTGAGAATCGCTCAAAGAAAAAAAAAAAGGAACACTACTCAAATGTATATTCCGTATTTATCTCTGTCCACCCGCTTTACAAATGATGTGGGTTAGTCCGAGGCGTGCCTGTGTTTGGATGAGGTTCAGCACATTGCCGGGACGTGATTTGGACAACACGGTCTGGTTCGACTGGAAAACATGTGTGGGGGGGTTCGGTATCACAAATGAGTCACGCACTAACCAAACAGCCCAACAAGGGTTTCTTCATCTCTCTCCAGTTTCCCCTTTGTACAATCATTTCTGCTTTCTACGCAAAGCTCCCTAAAATGAACAGTAGGCTACTGCATTATTTTTGGTTCATTAAAATGGATTTATTATGTTCAATGATCCAAGTTTCTAGCATAAGGATTAGGTTTCCAATCACCCTTTCTTAAAACAATAGATTTCACAAGCTACAGTATAAACCACTCAACAGGCCAGAGGCATTGATTCAACCTCTTGTTTCTTCACTTATTTTTTTGGTAGTGTAAAAAAACTACATGCATAAGTAAGTCCTTGTATTCAACGTACGGCTTGGCAATATACGGAGTCATCATTATGGTGCTATGAGACTTTAGATCATCATTCATTTTGGATGTCGTAATTTTTTGCTATAGTATATTTTAGCAGCTGTTTGCTGTTTAGTGATTTCAAAGTGCTTCTAACATGGTCGACAGGGTCTAATGAAATGTTTTTCAGGTTTGGTGTTAAAGACGATGACTGGCCTGCACAGGGCGATGGCTTCAACCCTTTTTAAATCTGTGCCTGAATGAGAGCATATCCTATAGAAAGCCCTCTGCATGAAGCCTACAGCATGAGTACTGTACAATGGCATCTAAGGTTGGGCAATGTCACTAATCTTGTGTTCTTTATGTTCAAACTTTCCATTTACATTAACGCCCTCCCGGCTTATAAGGCATACAACATTCCCATCGTGTAACCTGTCTTTCCAGTTTTAGATGTACTGGCAGGGTCAGGGGTGAGATCTGTCATCTGTGCAAGACCTGAAATGAGTCTGCCAGATGCAGCATTGAGACATATATAAACAGGCAAATGGTAAACCTAACTAGAGAAGGCAAGTTCTGAAGAACTGCTCCCTGCTGACAAGTTGGCTTGAATGAATGAAAACATAATAATTTAATATAGTTAAAATATTGGGAAATATACTGTGTGTGTGTGTGTGTGTGTGTGTGTGTGTGTGTGTGAGTGTGTGTGTGTGTGTGTGTGTGTGTGTGTAATAAACTGACTCATTGATAAATCTGTCTCTCTCTGTGTTGGCACAGTTGATCTCGGTTGCCACGGTGATGGTGACCAAGCTGGTCCCGGTAACAGACTGTGAGAGTTGATTTAATAGTGATTTCAGCTGAGGCTCACCTCACATTATCATGCTTCTCCCTCCAAAACAGTAACTGCTATCACTCAAATAATGATATGGTAGAACTATGAGAGTCTTGTGAGCACTTTGTGAAGTTTTTTTTTGTGTGTGGTCAAAAATGTGTCTTGTGGAGCAGTTTAGAAAAGTGGATGTGTTTGCCTGCCTCCAGATATTTTTCCTCTCAGTTTAATGGGACTTAATGCGACAGTTGGTTGGTTTTCCTGTCAAGTTTTTGTCCAATTGCCTCCAGAGATCCACTGTAACACCAGCACCAGTGTACCTACAAGGTGATGTCGTTATTTTTCTGCTGGAGTGAAAATTGTGGAAGGTTTTATTGGGATTTGAAAGATGAATACAAACTTAAATGTAGACAAATCGACAAATTGATATTTCAGAGTTTTAATGGAGTTTCTATCTGGAAGTGTGAATGACTAGATGAGCTTTGAAAACGCTTGAAAAAGTGTGAAAATGTAGGATTTTTGGAAGATTCCTTAATCTGCTTGAATGGGAATAAATGGCTGAAAAATGTCAAATAACTCTGAAATTATGAATGATATCAATTAGAAAAATAGACACGCTCAATTCCCAATTGAAACGAATATTTGGTGTTTGAATGGAGTGAATATGTTGAAAAATGTTGAAGGAGTTAACGGCCAAAATCTCTGACCCGGAAGATATAATAAGTAGAAAAATAAAGAATGTATGAGCAGAAGAACATACACTATATTGCCAAAAGTATTCACTCACCTGCCTTGACTCGCATATGAACTTAAGTGACATCCCATTCTTAATCCATAGGGTTTAATATGATGTCAGTCCACCCTTTGCAGCTATAACAGCTTCAACTCTTCTGGGAAGGCTTTCCACAAGGTTTAGGAGTGTGTTTATGGGAATTTTTGACCATTCTTCCAGAAGTGCTCACAGTCTCCGCTCTAATTCATCCCAAAGGTATTCTGTCGGATTGAGGTCAGGACTCTGTGAAGGCCAGTCAAGTTCATCCACACCGAATGCTCTCATCCATGTCTTTATGGACCTTATGTCATGTTGGAATAGGAAGGGGCCATCCCCAAACTGTTCCCACAAAGTTGGGGGCATGGAATTGTCAAACATCTCTTGGTATGCTGCAGTGTTCAGAGTTCCTTTCACTGGAACTAAGAGGCCAAGCCCAGCTCCTGAAAAACAACCCCACACCAAAATCCCCTTCCACCAAACTTTACACTTGGCACAATGCAGTCAGACAAGTACCGTTCTCCTGGCAACCGCCAAACCCAGACTCGTCCATCAGATTGCCAGATGGAGAGGGATTCATCACTCCAGAGAACGCGTCTCCACTGCTCTTGAGTCCAGTGGCTGCTTTACACCACTGCATCCGACGCCTTGCATTGCACTTGCTGATGTATGGCTTGGATGCAGCTGCTCGGCCATGGAAACCCATTCCATAAAGTTCTCTACGCACTGTTCATGTGCTAATCTGAAGGTCACATGAAGTTTGGAAGTCTGTAGCAATTGACTCTGCAGAAAGTTGGCGACCTCTGTGCACTATGCGCCTCAGCATCCGCTGACCCCGCTCCGTCATTTTACGTGGCCAACCACTTCGTGGCTGAGTTGCTGTCGTTCCCAATCACTTACACTTTGTTATAATGCCAACCAACAGTTGACTGTGGAATACTTACGAGCAAAGAAATTTCATGACTGGACTTGTTGCACAGGCGGCATCATATCACAGTACCACGCTGGAATTCACTGAGCTTTTGAGAGCGACCCATTCTTTCACAAATGTTCGTAGAAATTGTCTGCATGCTTAGGTGCTTGCTTTTATACACCTGTGGCCCTGGAAGTGATTGGAACACCCGATTTCAATTATTTGGATGGGTGAGTGAATACTCACTTTGACAATAGAGTGTATGTATTGAATGCCTCCTGCATTCACAACCAATGAGGACATCTGCTGGACAAGTGTGACAAATCCATCTGTGAGAGATTCAGCTGTGACAGACGCTGTAATTCTGAATCAGGATGAGTAGATCCATCAGTGGAAAATACAATACAATACCTTCAGTTCTGTATTAGTGTTACAACATTGTAGTTTAGGTTTTGTCTCGAATTGTTTCCTAAAGAATCCCCGCAGTTTCAGAATATCACTCACTTTATACTAAATTTGACTGGAAGGATTTTTAGACCCACTGATTTCCGGTCCTTTCTATCTTAATTGCCCGGTCATGACTCTCCGTTACATGTTGCAAATGTCTATGAACTGCAATAAGTTGAACAAAGTATTCATGTTCCCTCCACATTAAAACTTAAAACTTTTTTTCACCATGTAAGCAACACCGCTCTGGTCCAGCCTGAATTATCTGAATTGGTAGGTTGCCATGAAACTGGGTACAGACATTAACATTCTCACGAAGATAAATTGCTCTGACTTTGGTGATCCGACAACCTGTTTTTCAGGGCACCACTACAAGGTTAAAGTTTTTTTCTTTATATCGGAATATTATCATCAACTATTGGATGGATTGCCATGAAATTTTGCGCAGAGATTCAAGTCTTCCAGAGGATTTACCCTACTGACTTTATTGACCTTTTGCCTTTTCCTCTTTTGTTAACATAAGATTGACATTTCCACACATCCTGTGAACTATTTCAACATCTTCTCCATTTGGCCCTCAAGTTTGTATAGATATTCATGTTCCTCAGACGATTTACCCCACTGACTTTGTTGATGCTTTGTCTTGTTCTCTTTTGTACATCATCAGGTTGACATTTTTCTAAACATCCTCTCCATATTGGCTCACAAGCAGGCATGGGCTCGCCATCTGGCGTACCGGGCAATGCCCGGTGGGCTGACGCACATATCCGAGCCGTGCTATCATAATTTAATCAAAAAAGTTTATTATAAATCATTTTTATCGACCGCGACGGCCGATTGGTTGATTTTCTAGAAGGACATAGGGCTAATCCAATGAAATCTCTCAGCCCTCCTCTTTTTTCTAAGTGCAAAGTTTAGAGGGGGCGGCCTATTGGTCGATCTTCACTATACTTATTTGCTTTCCACAATGGTTATTTGATAGACTTCTACAGTAATGGTAAACTGTAAATTTCTAATAAGCCTAAAGGGAAAAAGTTATGTTTTTTTCCGCTTGTGCTCCACTAATTATGAGGGGCCGGTCTAAGCCAAAATTGCCAGGGCCGATTTTTTGTCCCAGTCCAGCCCTGCTCACAAGTTTGTACAGATACTCATGTCCCCCAGTTGATTAATCCTAATGACCTCAGTGAACCTCTGACCTTACCTCTGGCACAACCATGACATCAACATTCCAGTTTGGTAATACATTAAAGGTCCATATTATACCATTTTCCATCAATTATATAAATATATGCATTGCCCCAAACCCATCCGTGGTCCTGAATTTCAGCTGTCTAAAAGTCGCTCAAGTGAGCTCTGCTGAGCTCTCCTGAGAGCAGGCTGTTCCTGTGCCTGCACCATTAAATCATAATGAGCTCCATCTGTCAACACCTACTTGCCTGCTATGTCACTCTCAGGTGCTAATGTTATGGTGGATGTATATATATATGTATCGCGGCTAGTGGAGGTACTTTTGTTCAACCATATCAGTTTGACCTAGAATCAGACCCAGAAGGAGAGGCTCCTGAAGAAGTACAGACCCCGTGGCTGCAGCAGGACGTTTCAGAATGGTTAGTGTGTCTGAATAATATTAGTTTGTTCGTATGTGTTGTCACAGTTGCTACCATGTAGCTGATGGCTAACAGCTAGCGAAAGCTGTGTTTGTCTCCAACACAGTCTCCAAACTCTTAGACACTGTTCGCATCGTCTCTGTCTCCAGTCTGCACGTTTCCAGACTTTTTACTGTGACAACCAAGCTCCCTTGTAATATTATTAACATTAAACTCGCTTCCACTGCATAGCGGACCGAAGCAGAGCTAACTAGTTAGCCAATTTCCAGCTGACTTCACCATACTCGTAGTCAACTGTAAATACTATCAAAACGTGGCAACACTTACCTGTGGCTCGGGTGCTGTTGCTGGGTCCGGTATGGGTGGGACTGATTCTTTATGAGAAAGGATCAGTCAGAGAACCGCAATGTTGTTGTAAAAAAATGAAACACAACCCCTGTCTCTTCTGTTGTTGTGTAGCTGGGACAGAATATAGGCTCATGTGTTGATTTATTTTTTCAATCAACAACAGAGCAACTTGCGTGTCTAACTCTGAGCGACGACATTGCGAAACACTTCTATCTTACCACTGGACACACCAAACTTCACTTCGGGGATGAATGGTCTATGGAAATGACTCCTTCCGTTACGTAACGAAAGGAGCTGAATCTAAACACTGTGTCAGGAGCGCTGGTTTACCAGTGGGTGATCTGCAGAGACCATGCAGTAATCGCTTGTTTTCTTCATTCTGGGAGTTGGCAGGCTCAGGGAGGACCAGTTTATACATGTAGAGACCAGAGAAAACGTGTTTTTCATAAACACGTTTTTAACCTATGTATTAGGTTAATTTATGACCTAATACATTAAAAACGAATGACATTCCCATCAACCTGAGCTGTAGACTACTTTGTGTTGCCATGCTATCTCATTAAACTAAAATGATGAACATTGCTAAACATCAGCGTGTTATTACTGTGAGCATGTTGGTATTCTGAGGTTAGTTCAAAACGTCCTCATTAACGCCTCCCAAAAATGTTAGTCTGGATTAAAACTCTCAGTTTTGTTAGTGTTTCTCATTTTGCTTAATTCAAGAAACTTCAGTCCTTCTTTATTTGGTTTTGACTTTCGTAATAATAATTATGCAATTTTGCTATAATAATTGTAGTATTAATGTGTTGATGCACATTATTTACAAGATCATCCCGGACACGCTGGACCCCCTACAGTTTGTGTATTGTCAAAACCAGTCCACTGCCGATGCAGTAAACACCGCCATCCACACAGCTCTCACACATCTGGAGAACAATGACGCTTATGTTCGAATGCTGTTTATCGACTACAGCTCAGCATTCAACACAGTCCTCCCAACCAGACTGGCTGAGAAGCTCCTCATCCTCGGACTGACACCTTCCAGCTGGGCTCTGGATTTCCTCACAGACAGACCTCAGAGTTGGCAACCGGACATCAGGCACAAGGACGGTGACCACAGGCACCCCCCAGGGCTGTGTGCTGAGTCTTCTTCTGTACACCCTCTTCACCTACAAATGTGCCTCCAGCCAGCGCAACACCACCATCATCAAGTTTGTGGATGACACAACAGGCTTCGGACTGATCACTGGTGGGGCGGAGACAGACTATAAGGAGGAGGTGGCTCAGCTGGTGTCCTGGTGCCACACAAATAATCTCTCCTTAAACACAGAGAAGACTAAGGATATGATTATCGACCCAAGGAGGAGGAGAGACCAGCACAGTCCACTTCACATCGACGAGACACAAGTAGAGAGGGTGAAAACCTTTAAATTCCTCGGCACCCACATCAGGGAGGAACTCTCCTGGTCTCACAACACTCAGCGCATTGCCAGGAAGTCGCAGCAGCGGCTGTACTTCTCCAGAAAGCTGAGGAAATTTGGACTGTCCTCCAAACTGCTCAGCAACTTCTACAGATGTACAATAGAGAGCATCCTGACCAACTCCATCACAGTGTGATTTAGAAACTGCACTTGTACAGGAAATGAAGGCTCTCCAGCGTGTGATTAAAACTGCACAATACATCTGTGGAGCAGCCTTCCCATCACTTCAGGACATTTACAACACCCGGGTCACAAAGAGGGCACACAACATCACCAAGGACACTACACATCCCCAGCACATTCACACTGCTACCATCTGGCAGACACTACAGGAGCGTGAAAGCCAGAACAACCAGACTTAAAAACAGTTTTTATCCACAGGCCATCAGGCTGCTGAATGACTCTGTCCCATGACAACTCCGTATACACAACCATTTAGCACTGGGAACTACATTTGCACTATGTTTAATACTGTGAACTGTATTTGCACTGTATACATATCTTCAATATCCAATGTATATATTCAGTATTCTTATATCTTATTGTCCTTCAGTGCCTTCTGCCGCATGCGAACATTGCAGAGGCTAACATGCTTGTTATTTATCTATTTTCTTCAAAGTATATTTTATATTTTTGTGTTTATATTTTTGTGTGAAGGGAAACTTGCAAATTAAGAGTTTCATTGCCTGGTGCAAATTATGTGTATATGACAATAAAACATCTTGAATCTTGAATCTTGAATCTTGTTTTAATTTCATTTTTTTTATTTATTTATTTGAATTACTGACCATATCATCTTATTGGTTTGGTTTGAATCGGTTTAATTCTGTTGAAAGCGCGTGTTCAAAGTGCAGGGTTGGGTAGTAACGGATTACATATAATCAGGATTACATGATCAGATTACAAAAAAATTAAGAAACTATTATAAGGCCATATTACATTTGAAAGACTGTGTAACAACTTACTACTAGATTACATTTTTAAGCAGGCTGAAATATGGCTTTAAAAAACCCAGCAGCAGAGATGTTGTTAGTTTTGTAAGGATAGTTTTGACTTGACTTGTAAATGCTGTAAATGCAAAAAGCCATTTTTGTTTTTTAGATTTTAAAACAAGTGACAATTTGGGGGCTTTTAGTTTAAGTTACAGTATGAGTTTGAAGTCATTCAAAGAGTATTCAGGTTAGATTACATTTTGTAATCCATTTTATTGTGTCACAGTACTCTTGTAACAAGACGTTATTTCAATGTGATCTCACTCAACATATACACGGTGAAAAGAATTTAAGCATTTCACGTAATAGCTTGCATAAACATGTTTTTAAAACATGTTTGTTTTACAGTGTGGAACAACCTTGTCCAGCCTGAGGATGGCGGCAGCAGATGCAGCATGTAGTGCGGGGACACCTCTACAGAAGAAGAAGGAGGAGAAGAAGAGGGACGTCTGTAAGTGAAAGTGCGCGGTCGTGATGACGCCTAACATTAGTATGCAGGGCGCACTTGTCTTCATCATGTTGTCCCTTCTGCTGTCTCGAACTTTGTGCCAGGTGGTTGCGGAAGTGAACCTCAGGTCCTGCCCGACCTATGCTTCAGCTTTTCGGGCTTTTACAACCTCGAGTCCTAAATGTGGAGAAGCTTCCGACAGCGGTAAACATTTATTTCCTGCTTTACAATCAGCTGGAATCACCTTTTTTATGGCCCCGTCATATTTTTCTGTCGGCCTCCTCTCATTTTATAATCGATTCGTAATCTGCTGGGTGTCATAATGCTCTTCCTCACAGTGGTCGGTGCGTTTGAAAGTGCTGATCATCGTAAACATATTAACAAGTATTATCAGTGTTATTGCGTTATAATAAGCCGATTGTGCGTAATGCTGCCGGACAGTGGTGGAAAGTGATGACCCCACATCGACTTAAGTTTGAGCTGCCTGAATCATTTCAGTTTCTGCTGCTTTTCACTGAAGTCAGAGGCTTTTAGAATTAGAATCAGAATTAAAAATTATTTTACTAGCCGCGCAAACGGGCAAATGTGTGCGTCGCAGCAGCCAAAAGAAAGTTCAGTATAACAATAAACTATATTAATATTAAAAAGGTACACAATATAATAAGAAAAGGTAAGAAGAAGAGAGTAGAAATAGAAATAGTACAATTATAAACAGTGTCACTATAAACACTGTGGGCAGCTTATTGTAATAAATAAATAATAATGATTAATATGACTGTGACATTTTTACATTTATTTGATAATATATGCTAATACAAAACATAATCAACGAAGAATAATGATGTAATATTTGCAGGTTAAGATAAGACTTTGCATTAATAAATGATGTGGGCTGGTAGACTTATAGGCTTTTCTAATAAAGTGATGTACACACGAATGCACTGATAATCATAACTTTTTTGGGACATTCTGCATATTTTTTGCACTTTATGTATATTTTAAGTAAAATGTGTATAATATATATAACTTTAATGTTAACTGAAGAGGATTAGGCCCAATGTATTAAAAATAATTGAGTTCTTCTGACCTTCAACTCAGAATTCTGACTTTTTTTCAAAAATATAATGAAAGTTTATTGTAATAGCTTGAGTTTAAATTGGTAAAACCCTGGTGTTGAAATGCTCAGTTACAGTTTAACCAAAAAGAATCCTCTTCAGTATTTCTACACTGGGTTTTTAAAAGCTCAGACAATTAACTTTTCCTTTTGTTTTTTTATTCTGGTGGCCCTCTTTGGACAAAAGATGATTGTCATCGTGAAACTGCTTGTGAAACAAGTAAACTTTATTTTAGTGCCGTACCACCAGACTACAGAGTAGCTTCTCTCTTCAGGCTGTGAGGCCCCTCAATTCATCCTCAGCGATAGTTTTGATTATGTGACTTATCTGACCCGCCGACAGAAAATCGACAAAAAGTAATAATTGTAATATCTTCTTGCTGATGGTCTCTGAGACTGTATCATACATTAAAGGTTTCTTGTGGTACGTTTAAGTCAAACATCAGAGTACTTCTTCCACCCCTGCAGCCAGTGTTGTCAGACTGAATGGACTAAAGAATGTGTATTCAGTGTTTTTCGTGCGATTGTTCAAAACAGGGAGTTTGGTCGACTCTGGCATTTTTGTTTCAAATGGACAACAATATACGTAGTCTGTCAGGAGGGAAAGCTCTAGTTTGCCCTCACAGTGACATTGACCAGCAGTAAATGAACACAGCTTACTATCACATCAATGGATGGTGAGTTTATAGGTTTTTTTTACGGGAATCTGTAATTTGGCAAAAAAGTAAATATAAACTTCCTGTGATCTTTCATGTTTCCACTTTAGCTTCGGTGGTGACCTACTCGCAGCTGAAGACCATGCTGTCCAATCGCAACATTCAGCTGTTCGACGTGAGAAATCCAGATGAGTACCAGGCCGGACGCATTGCAGACGCTGTCAACATCCCACGTAAGTGCTAGCTCATGTAAAGTGGTTTTCATTAGACCTTTACCTTCATATTGTCTATCTGTATGTTTGTGAATATCAGTGGGCAACCTGGAGGAGTCTCTGAAGCTGTCCCCAGAGCGCTTTCAACAGAAGTTTGAAGTGAGGGCTCCTGGGAAAGACGACGACAACATCGTGTTTCACTGCCGAAGTGGCAAGAGGAGCTCACAAGCGCTGGACATCGCCCGTCAGCTGGGATTTAGCAGGTGAGTGAGTAATTATGCCTCAAACACTGACTTTAAGTTTTCAAATGACATGCAAACTTCTCCATCTAATATTATTACATAGGTTCAATGTAAAGGATCACATTTAAAGGTGCAATATGTAAGAGTTTTAGTTGACAACTTCCAAAAAATACTGAAATTAGCAACAAAAGGAACAACTGTTTTGATGTTCAGAGATACAGTATCTATAGCAGATAGCATGCTAACCAGCTAGCCGCAGCCCGTCACAGTCCAAAGCTGCTGTGCTGTAAACACCAGTACTTTCCTCCTGCTCCGCACCCCTATTCCAGACCGCTAGATACACAGCTAACTGAGCTAACTACCTCAGGCCGGCTACAGTTAGCAGCTACAGTTAGCAGCAGTTAGCGGTTACTCCGTGATATGTTTCCCCCTATTGGTTAGTGAGTATGAATTTGACCGAAGGCCAATTCTTACATATTGCATTGCACCTTTATTGCAGAGTGACTCTATCATGTTGATTATCAATGTGTATAAATGAAATAACCACATGTTTGAATAATTACAGGAGATACAATAATACATTTGGAGTAATTACTTTTAAGTCTAAAACTTAAATAATAAACACATGAATAAAGCTGTTCTAATAAGGTAAAAAAAAAAAAAAAAAGCTACTTTATGTTGTTTCAATCCTGGATGAACCCAACTGAATCTCTATAATGTTGATAGTGTGGACTCTATAAAGCTCTATAAATGTTACATTTTTGATGCGTTGCTACTTAATTATTAATCAGTCCCAGTGCTGCGACTCGAGTTCAACGTCCTCGGAAGCTGCTCTGGTTTGTTGAACACTGGATGACCTTTTTAGTGTAAAAACAAACACCAGTGATAAGAGACTGAGCTCCTCTCTGTGTGCTTCTTCTTCTCAGGGCCAGACATTATAAAGGAGGCTACAGTGAGTGGGAGGAGAAGGAAGGGAAGTGAATCCAGGCTGAATCCTGTACATCTTTATTAACAAATACAATGATTACAGAACTACAAAATATGATTGAGTGATGAAACTTTACTGTTACTCTTGGGTCACATTCAGTTACAGGTTTTTACAGGTTGACTGTTAATATGTTACAGTTCAGATTTACATCAGCTGTTTTTTTCAGGTTAACACTACTTTTGCCAAGTTACATTTTCTAAGCTACTGATTGAACCCGATCACTGAGAATTTCCATACGCTGTGTGCCATTACTACTCTGTGTGAAGACACATGAGTCACCTGATCAATGTGAAAGTGTTAAATAAACGATGTACACATTTCAACAGGGCTCTGGACATCTTTTCTCTTTCGTAGTTGGCATTTTAAAAAGTCGACATACTGAACTTTTTTAAAAAAATAATATTTTTTTACCTTTATTTGCTTTGCTTCTATTTACATTTAGAATATTTAAGACATACTCTAAATATCAGAGTGAAATTATTACATCATTCACCAACAATTTTGATCATCAACTCATTGTTTTTCACTCTTTAAGCACTTTCAGCCTATTTGTTGTGACTTTTTAGTGTTTTTCTTTTTATATATGAGTTGTGGACATCTGATGACGCATATCTTGAAGGACATTTTGCAATTTTTTTTTTGACATTGAGAAAATAATCCACAGATTAATACATTCTGAAAAAGAAAATGTTAGTTGCAGCTCTGCTTGCCCAACCTTCTGATTTGGTTTTAGCAGGGAGCCTCTGGACCAGTAGATGGCAGCAAAATGTTAACCAACTCTCAAAATGTTTATTGTATTTTTTTCCCCTACCACTGTCCTTTATCATTATTGTAGCAGTGCCCACCATAAGGCCTGACCTTCACACTGGTAGTTGGTTTCGACAGCTATACGTCCTGTGAGTAACAGCTATGAGAGCAGCTGCCAGGAGCCCAATCTGCACAACGTCCATACATCCCTCAACGGGGGCAAAGACGATTCCCACTTCACCCTCCTCCTTTCCAACCCATCATCGGGAGTACTTGCAAAACATCAACAGTCCAGCAAGTGTGTGTGCATGTGTGTGTGTGTGTGTGTGTAGGACTCAATTCACTGTTTCTGATCTCTGTAGGGACTGAATGGGTTGTGTACGGAATGTATCAAACATCTGTTTCTCTCTGTGACCATGTTAATGGAGTTTGGAGGTTCCTCTATTCTCTATACCTCTATTGTTTTTTTTCCCGTGTTTTGTTCAGCATCGTAAATCACCAAGTCAGAGAGGAAATATCCCCTCCAGAAAACAAAAAAACAAAACAAAAAGACACCCTTCCAGCAGCTGCCATTCAAGTGGGAGAGACTGAGACTGATTTCCTGCATGTTGCACAATGTGCATAAACGGACAACGAGGGAAATCAGGATATATTAGACATGTTTTGTATGAGAGGGGAGACCCCTGTTATATACTGCTCAGGGTCGAAATCCAGTGTGTTATGAATGTCAAGAGCTGCCAGTTTTGTCAAGATTCAAATGTATGGATTCAGGCCAGCTCTGCAGTGCACGAGAGGCTTTCTCTAGCATGCATGCTGCTGCTAAAGGCAGGAGGGTGGGTCAAATTTCCAAAGACATCAGTACACCTTCGCGTTCGTTAAAACACAGGCCGACTGCAGGTTGGTGGTGAAAAATGATCAGTTAGGTCTGTTTGTCAGCTGCTGCGGTTTTTCAAAAAGCTTTTGTAATGTGAAGCTGCGTATCTGATTTCATTAAGGGCACGAGAATATCTGGAAACGTGAGCTACTGTATGTGGCGCTCATTTGCCTCAAAGACCACAGATTACGTATTTAAGGGGCAATGTGCAGTTTTGGTGAAGAAATTCAAACTCAAGACATATTTATTTTCCACAAAACTGAATGAACAAGCTCTTCTCAGAGGAAAATAAGGTCCCTAGGAACACTGTTAAAAGATGGCAGGGTCCGCCACATGTAAACAAAGTAACGCAGTGTGAAATTGTGTTTATTCTGTCATGCGAACAAAGACATTGAGTTTGTTTATTGAGTTTGTTTGAATACTAAAAAAATCTGATTACAATTTCTTCCCCAAAATTACATACTGCACCTTTAACATTCCACCAGGTACTTTACATACATCTGTTTGGTGTGCGGCTGCTCCTGCAGGGCTTATTACTCTTATCTCAAAATGCGGAGGGTAGCAAAACAAAGCACGCTGGCTGGGAATGTCAGATAGAAGACGAGTGCTGCAGGTGCTTTTTATCTGCACTGAGGGTTTCTTCTTTGTGTGGAGGGGGAGCTGGAAGGGGACCAATGAGATGCCAGAGCTACAATAGTGGTACTGTCCATACATTATTTTTTTTTCACACATGGACCCAGACTGACCTAATTTACGCTCTGTAGATTCTCACTGGTCCCCCTTTATGAGGCCAACATTCGGCTATTTTTACGCGAACGTCACTCCCAGCGAAGCACGACCCAGACTGGTTCAGGGTCATGTCGAGGAGAACGGCCGCGGGTAACACAACTCAGGCCCATGCGGTCATCTGTGGCATCTTCTACATTAAAACATATGCCATTCTGATGGAGGTTTTCATCATTTGTCGCTTGGCGCACATGCAGGAGACACCTGGCGTCTCCAACCACGCAGGCGCGCCCCCGGTGTGAATGCAAAACCAAAGGTGCGAGGGGGAGAAAAATAAAATATTAATAAGCTGAACGCGTGTTACCTGCCGTCACACAGCCACGGAGCTCAGGGTGGGGTGGGGAGGGGAGGTGGAGAATGCGCCGCGGGTTGAGAGCTTCCCACGTTCACATTCGCCACCGCGCGTAATGGCACCGAGCGCTCCTCCCGCTCGCCTCGCGGACCTGGACGCGATGACCGGATAACTTTTAACTCTCGCACACGGGCTTTTCCTCGATGGCATCTGATGAATCCTCCACTCGGAAACAATAACAGGTAAGTGTGTTTACTTGAGGGAGGCGGAGGAGGAGGAGGAGAGAGGGGGAGAACTACTTCATGATGCTGAACTCGCTTTTTGGTAATCTTGTTTTCATGGTTCCGCTCCGGTGTCTGCGCCTTGAATGACACTCAGATCTGCCGCTTTTGTTTGGTTAATTGTTCCATTCTGCGTGTGCTCTGATATGTGACCATGTTGGAAACTCGTTTCTGCGCAATTATTTATTTGTGTCAGCGGAGTAAAAAAAAAAAAATGACCCCAATCTTTCTGGGAGTTTGATTAAGTACGCCGTCATGAGATCTAATGACATTTTTTTTACGATTAAGGCTCGTCCTGGCGCAAATTAAGATTCCCTGGCTGCTGTGAAACAGTTGCTGACAGCCTTCATCTAATTCACTTAGAATTAATTTTCTGATAATGTGTCTAAGTTCAGGTCTTACATAGTTTAACATCTCCTCCTCATTTCCTAGTGGCTTTAGATCACACAGGCACAATATTACATACACAGCCAATATGTGGTCATGTGCATTTAACGGTCCAGTCTTGCGCAGGAGGTCAGAGTCCTGCACGCTGACACTTAGTGGATCAGCTGGTATTTCAATGAGATGGAGCTCTGAGGTGAGGCAATCAGTTTCACTTGCACCTGATCTGCAAGTACAAGCAAACAAACACTCAGGAGCTCTCACGTCACCAGTGCCAGCAGGATTTAAAAATGAATGTGCGTGCGCTCCGATGTGGTTTTTACTCCTCATGGCCCGTCGCACCTCATTTTGCGATAACCCCGCTGTTGCGCTCCCTTCGGGAGACTCCAAGGTGATTTGTATCAGTGGCTTCTTTTCCTTCTTTGCTTATTTAGATTCTCTGGCGGTGAATCGTATGAGACTGGAGCCACTGAGGGGGATCATAGACTGAGGGAAATCTTTAAAAGCCTCCTGGATTGGAGCCAGAGCTTAAGACGCTCCTTTAGTTTCTCCCCCTCATTACCCCTATTTCTGTCACAGAAGGAGAGGAGGGAGGGGATGCTGGATAAGATGGATCGGTTTGTTTTAACATCCAGGCACAGGTGTGAGCATCACCACGCTGGACTCCGGCCAGACAGGGAGGATTGGGAATGAACGAGAGGAAGGATGGAGTAGAAAGGAGCAGAGCCTGGGACCGGAGCCAACCGGACCTCTTAGGGTGGCGTCACTGACTTATTACCCCTCCCCGATGAGCTAACCTCACCGACAGCGCTCCGAGGCATGCTGCCAGGCCCTTATTAAAGTTCCCTGCTTTGTAGTATCTGTTAGTTGTGTGAGAAGCCATTTGCAGGAAGGAAGGAAGGAGGGGATGCACATGACAGAGCTGACTGGAACTATTAGAAATGCATTACTCGACTGTCGATGGAGGTTTCTGCTGAGTCTTTGTGAAGGAGCCAGAGGGCCGTCAATATGTGGTTCCATCTCTCATTCTAGGAAAATATAAAACTTTTGTGAACGTGTGCAGTGATGTGCAGCAAAGAGCATCACAGCTGGGATGTTCTCTCACCTGTTTTATTTATCAGCTCATCTGGCTACTGTTACCAGGAGATGTTCCCCAGCGGGCCTCGTACCTGAAATGATACCGACAAGTGACTAATGAGATGTACGAACTGTTCTGTTTGTGACAGGAAGTTATGATACGGACTGTTTTTTGTTTGTGTGTTTGTTTGTTTGTTTGTTTGTTTGTTTGTTTGTTTGTTTGTTTGTTATTTCCTCCTTTGGTAGGTCTGCCAAACATCTCACCTCCCATGTCACCGGGACGCCTCCATGGCGATGTTTAGCAGTGCAGAGCAGCTCTGGAACGAGTCAGAGAGTCTCGGGTGGGACGAGAGGAACGAGAGCTCGGAGGCGTCGGGGCAGGATGAGCGGAACTACTACGCCATGCTGTACTCCCTGCTCATCCTGGCCATCGTGTTCGGGAACGTGCTGGTGTGTCTGGCCGTGCTGAGGGAGCGCTCCCTCCAGACCACCACCAACTACCTGGTGGTCAGCCTGGCTGTGGCCGACCTGCTGGTGGCGTCCCTGGTCATGCCCTGGGCCGTGTACCTGGAGGTGAGGAGTGTATTTAAACCACTTCAGGAGCATTGATCTATAACAATGTGTCCCAACCTTTTTTTCTTTTTTTTTTTTTGTCTTACCTGAAAATTAATTTGTCATTGTTTACATTGTTGTGGTCAATTTTATATTCAACTACCACTTTTTTATCCAACAGAAGTTATTTCAACTGTTCATCTATTAGCCTACTTTTAGCTAACTGTCTCAGCCGTTTAAGTAGTTGAGACAGTTAGCTAGTTGAAGTGGTTAGCATACAAGCTAACCATTTCAACTGTCCAGCCATTACTTTAGGCTAGTTTTTTTTTTTTTTTTTTAATCTTTTTTAGCCCATACTTTGAGGTATTTCAACGAGGCTATGTATCAATTAGCTTACTATTTCAGTCATTCATTCAATATTTTCTGATAACAATTGAAACTGCTTATACATTAGGTAAATATTCACTGTCTGTAAATCAGCTACCAACCTTTAGGCTATTAGTGTTAGCTAACCATTTCAGCTGATTAAGCATTAGTCAACTATTTTAACCATTAATGTGTTAGCTACTTTTGGCAATGCTAACTATTTTTACTGGAAATTAATCTGCCAACCACTCATTTTTAGCTAACAATTTCAACGGTTTGTCCTTAGCCGACTACTTTTTACCTGCAAACGTTTTGTTTAACTCCTCAACAAACGTTCTCATACGACCAACCGGGGACCATTAGGGAACATTCTGAAAGGTTCCCCTAAAGTCATACAGTCAGTGTTTTTATATCACCAACTTAGACCCATGTGGGAACGTCCTTCTGCGTTCATATAGGGATCTTTCACTGCAGCATTTTTTAAAACAAGAACGTTTTATGAACGTCCCTAATGTTCCATAAAGTTGTGGGACAATCGTCACTGTTAGAGAACTTCTATGGAACGTAACACAAGGTCCCCAGAATGTCCACTCCAACATGGGCAACTATTACTTTTAGCTTCAGCTATTTACCTTAATTGTTACCTCTACCAAGGAGGTTTTGTTTTCACACCGTGTCTGTTGATTGTGGTTGGTTCGTCAGCAGGGTCACACTAAAACTACTGACTGAATGTTCTCTAAAGTGAGTTGGTCAATAAGTCTCAGTCGAGAACAGACCCCATGGAGTTTTGATGCAGATCGGGATAAAGGGAAGGATCCAGGAATTTCTTCCCACTTGACTCTTGCTGAAAAAAATCAGGCACATTTAGGTGGCTGGTAGCTACTATTGAGTATAATTTGATGCAGATAAAGGAGACTGCTGGGCCTTGGCGGAGGTATGCGCTCTAATGAGGGCCATTCTAGTTTCAGCCATTACCTTTAGTTATTCATTTCAACAGTTTATCCTTTGATATGAGGTGGGCTTAATATATATAGCTATAGCTGACAAGTTACCATTAAAAATTGTTATTATTATAAGAATAATTTCAACTTCTCTGCTCGGTTGCTTGCTGGCAATTTTTCATTAAATCTTTTTGGCGAAACATGGCCTGATATTAGATACCCCGTGTGAAAGATTTAGTGGAATGTAGTGGTGAAGTTTCATATGACGACCAACTAAATCAGGGCTCTACACTGACATTACAATGGGCACATGTGCTTCTAAAGTAAGATATCTGGTAGCACAAAGATATATATGGGAGCACAAAAAATATTTATTTATCAATTTCTCGAACACTTCACACTTAAATAGGCAACACAAACAAAATGATTTACAGTGTTTGATTTCATTTTTTTTTTTCATTTCAGGCGGCACAAAACAATTTCTTAAATTTACAGTGATTTCATTTTTTTCATTTCATTTAGTATCCAATGTGTACTAAACACAAAGGATGTCAGTTGTGCAAGTGCTTTTGTATGTTGGCCGCCTTGGATGTTCAGAACTCAGCCAGCTTTCCACTGCAGGAATAGGATCCAACTCCTCAATGGGGGGGCCCTCCAGGCTGATCCTTATCAAGTCTTCTGTAGTGGAGACTCCGAGAGAACTTCTTGTGGATTTTTTTATCCGGTTCCGGGCAGAAAACCCCCTCTCACACTGGGCAGCTGAGCACCAGCATCATCTGCACCAACTCCAGGATGTTCTACAGAAAAACAACATCTTTCAATTTCATTTAAACTCTCACTACCAACATACTGAAACCAAACAGAGGATACTAAACATAATCACTTATGTCTAGCAAACACCAAATTCTATCCTTCAAATTGAATAATGATGAAAGATGATACAATTTTACAATTTTAATACAAGCCGTCATTTCATTGTTTTGATGCTCTACATGTTGATTTTACATTTGTTCAGTTAGGTGGTGTCCAAAACGGCTTAGGTGCTGAACATAAACCTTAACCATAAACCATAAACTCTGCGTGTCGCTGACTACTACAACATGACTGCGTAAATCAGCTGCTGTTGTTGTTTTTGATTGGTTGAAAATCGCAGTGTGTATTGTAGTAGGTGTCATTGAAATGAGGCAACACATAAAACGTTTACAATAACAGCAGCAGGAGAATTAAATATTCTATACTCTCACAACTATGACACACCTTTACAATCTTTATAAAGAAGAATTATGAATTGCATAATGAAATATAAAATCTAGAAAAAACGTACTAATGGCATGGGAGGGCTTCAGAGGCTGTTGTCCGGTCAGGAGAGTGACTATGAACAATTTCACACTCGGTGTTGGATATGTCGGTGTCTCCATCAACCAGCACGGCCAAATAGTTTGCTGCCTTCAGCCTCAACGACAGGCTGTGTTTCATGAGGTCGGTGATCTCGCCGATCATTTCGGCGCATCTCACGTCGTTGTCATACGTCGGATTGATATCACTCCATTTCTCTTGTGGAGTCTGATCAGCGATCCAAATTTCACAAAAGGCTCCTCTTCCTTCGGGATGAAGGAAGCAATGTTCATCTGTATCTTAAACTGTCTCCTTTTTTCCTCCTCTCCCAGAAAGACCTGCCTGCTCAAGGCTGCCGACACCGTCCCCGATGGCTTCTCATTATTTGTCAAAAAAATGTCACTACACTGAATGTGCCGCCACGATTTGTTGTGTTTTGTGAGGCTGTCCTTCTTCATGTGCAGGTTCCGACACAACGAGTTGCCCACCAGCATTTGGACCCTGCAACATAAGTTTTGAGCCAGTTCATGTTGAATTTTTAGGTTCTTCCTCCAGTCAGTGGGGCAGCGGGGACAGGGTCTTCGGTAGCCGCCATGGCGTCAACATCAAGGCTAACGCTAGCCTCCACAACTTCCGCCGCATCACTTATGACTTTCCACTTTTTCGGTTCCTCCTCTTTCTCTCTCGACTTATCTCCCGATTCCTCCTTCTCACTGTGCTCCTCTCGCTTCCGTTTAAAAAAATACTCAATTGATTTCATCCTGCTTTCGCACTCTCTTTCTTCTTCTATTTTTTCTTCCAGTTACAGGCAGTTCACTCTCTCTTTTTATTCCCTCCGTTGACTTGTCACCTCTCGCGCGACACTCGTTGTGTCATTATAGAAAACTACTGTGATTTGTGCGTTGCGGCCCGAGGATTGTAGTTTTTGAACGATTGCAGATAAAATAGGTTGTGATGGTAACTTGTGACCTTTCCTCGCACACTGTGCGCCGAAATCATTTTCCCGCCGGTTCACACATACATTTTTTTAGGGGCAAATGCGAGTGAAATGCTCGCACTGTAGAGCCCTGAACTATCACCCCTCCCTTCACTCTCACCTTCCAAGTGTGTCGTCCCCACGGTGGCCAGCAGCTGTTTGGTCTGTCTGTTCTGGGCAACTGAGAAATGTCAACATGGCAGACTCCATGGAAAACCCAACAGTTCCTATTTTAAGGTGATTATACACCTGATGAAGACTTGATTATAGATATTATATTCAGTTGCTGCTGATGGATCCCCCTAAATCCCACACACTGGACATTTCAGCTATCAGCCTGTTTATCGTATGTAGCTTACTGGTTATTGTGACAGTGAATGAAGACATGCTTGAAGACCAGCATCACACCCGTTTGGAATCATAATTCGATTCTATGTTGTTTTTGCAACTGCAGATCGCTATACAAGTACCCCTCTTTTTGGGAATCACTGATCTAAAGCTCTGAAGCAATGAAAGACTAGACAGTGAAGAGGTCGTACAGAGGATATGGAAGTGATTGAAATACAGATGCTTGGCAGTGCGGTGGAGTGTGGAGCTGACATTGTAGAGGCGAGAAGAGAGGGGAGGGAAAAGGACGGGAAGTTGAGACGGAGACAAATTGGACTTTTAGAACAAGAAAAAAGGAGGAAGATTCAGAGAGTAAAATGATGAGGTTCATTTGGAGCTTGTTACGTGGTGACAACTGTGTGGGTGACAAAGGGATAGTAATGATGATGATAGATAGTGTCTCACGTAGATTATACATAATTACTGAAGGACATATTGCATATTAACAAATAATGACTTCATCGGCGGCAGGTAATTGGCTGAGCTCTTACGGAGAAACCTGTGAATTTAGTTTTTAGCGACCTTCTTCCAGGCAAATTGTGAATTTTTTGTAGCATTTGATTTTTAGTTGCACCTCACAGATTACTCAAGTGAGAATGCTAATCACTCGCTGCTCAATAACTAATTAACTGTGCTGGCTTACAAAAACCTTCAGGCTTCCGCTTTTTATCAGAGAAGTACACTGCATTCCAGCAGGTGTCCACAGGCTTGTGTGCATGTGGAATTGCATCCCTGAAGCTTGAGGGCAGGTGTTTGCCCACATGAGGTCAAAAAATCGTCTGGTCGAAGTCCAGTTATGTATAACAAGCAGCCAGCCTGCTGCTTCAAGTTTGCCGACTGTCAGTAGAAAGCACTATTTATAACAGTGTGCGGGAGATTCATCAGCCGGTCAACCAGATAAAAAATGAACACACTCAGTGAGCAGAAGCCGACAAATTAAAGGCGATCTCAACCTGCGAAAGGCGAATTAAGGTAGTGAGGAAACTCGACAGGATTCAGTCATGAGTTTAACTTCCATGCGAGCAGTCATGCTGTAAGTACATGTGCTGCATTTTTCATGTCAGATACAAAGAGGAGACTCACAATCCCACAAGGAATAGTTCATTAGGAGATGGCATGACACAAAGGTGCAATATTCATTAATTTAACAGGAATGTAAAGGTCAGTAATATCTTGGATAAGGCTGGGAAAAACACGTTAGTTCAGAGTCAGGGGACTTTTAGCTCCCAAGACTGCCACTGCGAGCACCATCAACCTTGCCAGCTCTAATCCGAAGGACGAGGGGATTAGATTGTTGTGACCAGAGGGTTGCTGGTTTGCGTCTTGGCAGGAAAAGTGACTGAGCACCACTCTCCTTATCCTCAGCAGGTACTAATCATGTGCCCTTGAGCAAGCCACCTTCTCTCTCGATGGTACAGTTGATGTACGACTTGCACTTGAAGGAAAGTGGTTGTATTGGCAGCAATGACTGAGCGCTGACTTTCCACACTTCATCCTAAATGATGTTGCTCGCCCTCAGCGAATGTATGACCTGACTACTGAAACACCTCCATTGGAGGGTACTCCTCTTTCAGGTGAAGATTTTAAGATGTGGAATACGGTGAGGTCTGACAGAAAACACGAGGTTAAGTGATAGAAACGTGCTCCTGCAGACTGCTGATTTATTGAAATGAAGAAATGTGAAAACCTGGAAGGAATGAAAATGTAATATCATCTAGACCTGTAAACACAGATTCCCTCCCTCTAGCAGATGCTCCTTGGAGTATCTCTTCCCATTGTCCTGACAATTTTCACCTCCTGCTGTGTCTTCTTTCTGAGACATTAAGTACACTTCACTGCTGTGAAAATATTGATCACATACATTCAAACGCAGTCGATGCAAGGTGTCTGCAGAGCCCCCACTGAGTCACCATTATATTCCCACACTGTGAGTGCGATATTCAGTATGCACATACATGTTTCCTTCAGTCTTTGTTTGTGTGTGTGTGTGTGTGTGTGTGTGTGTGTGTGTGTGTGTGTGTGTGTGTGTGTGTGTGTGTGTGTGTGTGTGTGTGTGTGTGTGTGTGTGTGTGTCTAATATTTCTATACCTGGACAATTTGCAAGAAAGAAAACGGTCAGAATTAATGCAACACTGGTGTCGTGATCATTATGCCTCCATTATGTCATACATGTTGTGTAGTTTTTCTCACAACTAAGATCTTTCTGTGTCATCACTGCTCTCACAGCTATATATATATATATATATATATATATATATATATATATATATATATATATATATATATATATATATATATATATATATATATGAACAAGGGCAGATAGTTCATTTCACTGCTGGGGCGAATCAAAAAAAAGTTCTCATGAACAGTTCCTGAGAGGGACATCGAGGGTACTCTGAAGGGGCTCTGTGCGACTTCTGTGTTGTGCTGGATGCCGGTCGCTTTCGCCGGCAGTCTCAATTTCTAAACTAATGTTAACTAGGCACTGACTCAAGGCGCCTTGAGAACATGCATAAAGTCACATCCATTGCTGGACTATGTTGTTCACAAAGAAATCCACAGTCCAGCAGCATTAAACATCTCAAACAAATCATCCACAGGTTTGTGTAGGCAACTTATACAGAGGGGGAAGGGGTTGTTTATCACAGCATGTTACAACCTGCTCACATATGGCCAATACAAATGTGAGTAATACATGTAAGTTGATTACATGAAATTGTTAAATAGAGCCCATTTAACTGTATGTAGAGGAAACACTGATGATTGCTGTTAAACTATACTGGATGATTGAAAGGAAAACAACATAAGGGTTTTACCAGCATAACAGAAGTGGCTGCTGATTACCAATATTGTGGTTTCGATTTAACTGCGAGGTAATCGACCGGATAGAATACAGTCTGGTTATAACTGTAAATAACTGTAAATTTGTTTAAAGGTGACTTTTGCGTAGTTCCTAGATCAGCCAACACCACCAAGCACACTGCAAGTATTGGTCCAGAGTTGCTGGTTCCTAATTGTCCCATAATGCAGTGGAATAGCATCTTTGAATTCACTTCACATCTTTCTCACTGAGTGGCCCTAATTTGTGTCAGGCAAAATAATAGTATAAAATAATAACCTCAGTGATGTGACAATGACATCAGCTGGTTTATTTCCTCAGACATAATTAACAGAAGGCAGTCTGCAGCTGTTTCCATGGGCTGAGTGCTATTAACCATGACAACCAAACAGATTCTTATGTGAGAATGGATAAGGAAAAAAAAACAAAACGGAGAGCTCCTTTAGAAATGGTTTTAATATTATGTATCTAGGGGCGGAGGTTAGGTTAAATGTTATCTGTGTTGTGGAGTTTGGAAATGAATGTGAGTGTTTCCTCATCAGCATGTATGAGAAAACAAATGTGTATCTGTTTGTCTGTTTCAGCTATGTGAAGGTGAGAGAGAGAGAGAGATCTGTCTATTTGTGTCTTTGTACTTGTGTGTGCCTGTGCCTGTGCGTATTCCCATGTGTGCGCGCCGCCTCTCTGTGCAGGTAGGCGTATGTTCCCGTCTCGGACTTAAGAGATTCAGTAGTCAGGCGAAGGAGCCCGGGTCCCATTTATCTTTGTCAGACAGTTATTACCAGGCATTATGGAGCCGAAGTGAAAGCCTGTTGGTCTGAGCAGGCCTCTGCCGGTGGGGAGGGTGGATGTGGAGAGGATGGTGCAGGGTGTTATTGGTTTAGCCTTGGGTTAATGTCCTATCTCAGAGTTGGAAAACTCCCTTGAGGACAATTAGATCCTGTGTTTGACACGTTCCCTCGATTCTACATTACCGCTAACAACATTATGCACGTAGTCCATCATCACAGAACATTTACACCGTTTAAGAGCACCTTGCAGATTGTGCCTGCTAAGGCTATCTGCTGTATGCTGACATAAACATGTTCGCTAATTCATGCATAAATGCTCCTAATGAGTGTCTCTATTAGCAGAAACGCTTGAGTTTTAGATATCAGGGTTAATATTTAGGCCGCTCAGGTTTCTGTCTATGCCCAGACTATCTCCATGTGCACATTTTCCCCTCTTCCTTTCCTTTTCTGTCACATGTACGAGTGTGTGCGCTCATGTGTGCCCTCAATACGGTCTTCACACTTCACGGTGGAGAAGGAGGAGAAGAAACGTGTCCATTGTTAATATGCCTGTCTGTCCTGTGCAGGTGGTCGGCGGTGCCTGGCTTTTCAGCCGGCTCTACTGTAACATCTTTGTCACGCTAGATGTGATGATGTGCACCGCCAGTATCCTCAACCTGTGTGCTATCAGCATTGACAGGTGAGTGTGCAGTGAGTGTGTGTGCCTTTGTGTTCTTACCTCCGTGCTGCAGGTTTGACTACAGATGTTGCCATGACATCTCCAGCATAAATGTCATCCGTGAGCGATTTCCATATCTCAAGACGCTATTCTTTTGTTCACCTCACCTCATAGAAATTTCAAGACCTCCTGGAGAGTGACATTGTTTTCCCATCCTGTTCATATCCTCTTGATACCGGTGTGTGTGTGTGTGTGTGGGTGGGTGTGTGTGTGTGTGTGTGTGTCCGTGTGTGTCAGTGAATGACAGTGAGGAGGTGACGGAAGCAAGGAGCGTTCATTCATACAGTGTGCCTTTGATTTCAGGTTCAAGGTTCTCATGCGTGTTTGTGCCTAATTGCTGTGCATTTGTCTGCATTAGTGCAGGAGGAGCGGCGTCGTGCCATCAGTATGAAGCTTTACTGTAAATAAGCACATAGTATTTACATTATTTATTTGCTTAGTTTCTTCTTGTGTCGCAGTTAATATTTAATAGCTCCCTCGAGTCTTTGAACTTACAACCCCGCAGGCACAAAGAGTTCAACTGTATAGAATGAATAAGGAAGGACTGGAGGTGTCATGGGGATATATTTACAGTATGTATGGAGGCCTCCCTCTGTAAGTAAGATTTTCCGATTGATGCTTTCATCTACAAAGCTGGATTACCAACAGGGCAAAGCAACACCAGCTCATGGGCTCAAAAGTCCCAAATTCATTGCATTGATACATTTTAAATGCAATTAACAAATCAGATGGTTCTACACTATTATCAGATTGTGTGTGCTTGTCTTGTAGTGTCAACTTGTCACTAATTATTCCAGTTTATCACATGACAATGTGAAAAGACTTTGGCAGTATGTGAAACAGTTCCATTCAGCTTTGCAGAGCTTTATAGTGGGCTCATTGTTTGGCTTTACTAAACAGCTTGCTCTATGAACCATCGCTGTAGCAGACAGCTGTTTTCTGTGAAACACGTTGAAAAATAGAGCCTGTACACAACCTGCCTGTACACAAACAGACTTAAAGCCCTTAAAACATTAATTAAACAGATTTTAATAGTGTGGAACTCGGAAATAATCAGCTTTTCATCACTTCTGGTTCCCTCATCTCAAAAGTCGGTGGGTTTTCTGAATGAGCTTTTGGTTAGATGCCTGAAATAAGGTCTGTGGTTCACACATGCTTAAGAGATTTTCACGCTGTATGTCAGTAGATGCCCTACGTGCAAATTAAAAAAGCATTTACATGCATCAAAAAAGGTTGTTGCCCAGATCTCGTTCCACACACCAGACCAGATTGCCTGTTTTCTGCGCACCTGTGTGTCATTAGTTAATTTACCCCTGCACACTCTTTATCAGTTTGTCTGCATCTCCAGTGTCTGTTCTTCTGTCCTGCAGAACTAAAAGGGTTAATGTTGGACAGATATGGAAAACCTGGTGCAATGTTACTGCTGGAAGTGTAAATAAGCATCTGTTTACTAGTTTACCATAAAACTTATTAGTTGATGTTAAATCAATGTTATGTTATTGAAGGCTCAAATTACCACAAATTATTACACAGAAAGAACCCTGCAGCCAGGACTGTGTCTTAATGAGAACTTAAAGGCATCGGGGCAAATACACAGTGCAGAGTGTTTTGCCCAAGGGCTCCCTCACAGGTCAATCAGAACATGATCATATATGGTAAGTATTAGTTTATGAGTTTAATTAGTTTTGCATCTTTAATTGCACGTGGTTGCATGTCTGCAGTGACAAAGAATAATTGCTTTTCGAGGGGTGAGGTTTCTTTGGAGCCCTGTGGTTCTCTGTGATTGATCATTAGATGAGTCAACAAGCCTTCTACAGTATGACACGCCTGGTGAGGTGCTAAATAAAAGAAAGGCTCCCAGGGCATTCTGTGTCAATGATGTGTGTACAACACACCCGCATTACCTTTGTGACAGCATTGTTTATTTATAAGTTTACAGCAAAGCGTTGCAGTGATAGCAGGGAAGATTTGTCACCTCTCAGGAGGAAAAGTCAAACTGGGCTTCTCATAGACAGCATAAATACACCAGACGAGAAGTTTGTCTTTGTGAAAGTATTTACAGCATAGGTCATATTGTGGCTGGCGACTCAGAGCCGAGTAGCCTTGTTTTCGTCCTCAACGAAAAAATGTAGCTTAAAGCTGCACTTCTGATCAATAAATCATGGACATGGTTTTTCACCCCTCCACTTTTTCATTGATGCTTTTATTTAACCCGACAGCAACATGGCAGGAGGGTAAAGACGAAGTAAAGCAAGCAGGGAGGGAAGAGTATTTTTAGTAAACGTCTGTGCTCAGGGTTTCACCCTGCATTTTGCCCAGAGAGGGACCAGTGTAATTAGTCTGATGAGGATAAACAATCATGGCAGTTATCTGGCTCTAAACAACATAACATCACATCCATTTTGGGTCCGGGTCCAGCGTAATTGCTGCTCCGGCTGAGCCGTTGCTGAACCCAGTTTTCCCGGGCTCATTATACACTCTTGGCATATAGTGTGGTGATTAACTCTTAAATCAAAGCTCCACTGGTTTTATTGCTGAATACCCAAATTGTTTCTAAATAGAAATGCCTGCTCTGCTGCTTCGTTGTTCGTCTTTATATTATCCTCTTTTTCTCAGCAGTGCATTTCCTGGTGTCCCCGAAGACCAGCTCTTTTCACGGAGGCTCTTTTTCTCCTGCTAATTATTCCCTAATACTATACTATATCAGCACTTTTCTTTTCATTCAAATGTCAGCATGAATCCCCTGTACTCACTCATTTTCAAAGCTTGACTCTAACCTGTGTATGTGCATGTCCAGGTACACAGCAGTGGTGATGCCCGTCTTGTACAACACCACCCATCGCTCCCGGAAGAGAGTTTTTATGATGATTGCCACCGTGTGGGTCCTGGCCTTCGCTGTATCCTGTCCTCTGCTGTTTGGTTTCAACACCACAGGTCAGGTCAACAACATTTTGCCTTCATCATCCTGTCTAGACACGTCGTAGCAGAGAGTCAAGTTATGTAGGATGCAGGATAGGATGCGGGAAACGAAGGCACCGTGATATTGTGAATTTCAGGGTCAAAGTCAGTCATCTCACAATTCGGGGTCAGTGGAAGTGCCAACTAAAATGGGATTTAAAGGTGAACGCCACCAGTTTAGCATGTCAGAGTCCATTTTTTCTAGTTTTCTTTTTGTTTTTTTAGCTGGAAGTGACCATATTTGGATGAGAGACTGTAGCTAGGGAGGATTTTCTGAATGACATAGGTAGTTCGCTTAAGCTACACTTTTTCCTGATTACATTACTTGCCCACCACTCCCTCCCTCGTTTAGCTTTTTGGACAGCTGACACTAAAGGATTCCAATTTCACTCATCAGTTGACGAGACTAAACATAGTTGAACAACAAGATGGTGGCGGAGGATTTGTTGTCAACAAAAGAGAAAAGCAAAAGACCCTGTTATGCAATATTTCACATTTAAACCCAGTGCTAATAGAGAAACCGATAACATTAACGAAGGAAAAGGAGATGGTTACCTCACTGAGAAGTTGAAGGTGTGCTGCCTGTAGCCTGCAGCTCTAGCCTACTTCAAGATAAGACTCAACTCATTTCGCCGGTCAAATGCTTTTAATGTGAAGCTGCAGCAGCAGAAAATATTTAGTTGGTATTACCAGTTAATTCATTTAATACAGCTATATCTCTCCACAGATAGTGAGGATCTATTTTCTAATGAGCCTGGAGTACCGGGTAACACCAGTGTGACAACATAATTAGTAGTCGTTGGAAAATGTTGATGTTAAAATGCTAAATACAAGGTTAGCAGTGGAGGTAACGTTTTTTGAGTAATGTGGGGAAGGCAGTAGGGCTCAAAGTCGCAATAACAGGAGGCTCTTTTGTTCTTTGAGTGCACATTTTACATTTTTAAATATTGTATGCATTCAATTCTGGTAAAATGAGATTACTGCAGGTGTCTGTTCGATGAGTCTGGGAGATGTTTTCATGTTATAAATAATTTGCTGTGCAAACAAAATAATTTTGGCCAGCGATTTGTGAACAAGAGGAATCAACCACCAAAACAATAAAACAGACTGTAGAAATGCGTGAGACATCAACAGTAGCTATTTTAATTTCAATACCCAGCAGCACAGATGCATGACTGCACACACACAATGGAGAGCATTAGTCAGACACAATGCAAAGCTACTCACAGAGATCCAGGCATTTGGTCTGTGAGTGTGTCCACTTGCAATCAATGCATCACAATGCCTTGTAATTGCAGGATTCCCACCGTTTTGTCAGTAACCGTGTATTAGCATTGGGAGGTGGGAGTGATGGGATTAGATCAGGCTTAAAAGAAATGGATTGAAAAGGAGTAGCAAGATAAAAAAAAAATTTTAAAAGACAAGCGCTGCATAAGTGCCAAACAAAACAGTTAAATAACATGAATCTAGAAACTGAAGGCGGCTTGGTGTGTGGCTTAAAATAGGCCACATCTGTCCATGCTTGTTTTCATCTCTCTGTGTATTGAGGTATGTGGTATCGATCCAGGGGAACATCCAGGGGTCGGTACTGTAAATCACTTCAGTTTGTTCATGCCACTGACATCTAATATGCATGTCATAGCTGTGGTCAAAGCCTGTGTCAATTCTCTTCAAACAGCACGATTAGCTCACTTGATAGATATTTAACTCTTGAATTCTGACTGAATAATTGGCCTTCACACTGTCATTATCATGTCAAAGGGTCTTTTATCGTGAATTTATGGTGCAATTATTGCCATATCAATCATCCCTTCGCCACTGTGCATGTATGTGTGCAGCCACGTACGACTCAGCTTGTCTGCAGAATAATAATGAGGACGAGTCATCGAGGTCATTGTCGAAATGGAGGGCATGTACCAGGGTCAGAGGGTGACTGTAATTTACACCTGCTGTCTGTAATCATCCTCGTGATATTGAGTCTGTTTTACATAATTCTCTCTTCCATTTGTCACAGATGACCCCATGGTGTGCTCCATCTCCAACCCCGACTTTGTCATCTACTCCTCCGTGGTGTCCTTCTACCTGCCGTTTATCGTCACTCTGCTGGTCTACATCCGCATCTACGTCTTCCTCAGGATGAGGCGGAAGAGGATCGCCTTTGGACAAGCAAGCGGGAAAGTGCAACCAGGCTCAACTCCACCGTCAGTGGTGAGACAGTTATCCCATTCCTGTTTCCATCTACTATATCTACCATAATAAAATATTATATATTATACATAATAGTATATGGTGCTCTTGGGTAGATATCAAAGAATCACAGTACATAAAATAAGCATGGATAAGTTGAACCACCCTGTTTTACTGTATACCTTTAAATGTTACAGCTGAAAATGACAACAGATATGAACAAGTGTGCTCATTTCACTTATCTCCACAATGAAAACCAGCAGCCACCTGGAAGTGGCAGGTGTTGTGAGAATAACGTCACAGTGATTCGGTCTATTGATGACTCAACGATCGGACAGAATTTTTACATCCAGAAACCAAACAGTTGTCTTATTAACAGCTGACAACTGACCTGTAAAGCATTATAAAAAAGATTTATTAACTATTAAGACAGCCATTATCTATAACTTATAAACCCATTATAAAGGCTGTCTTATCAGTAGGGGCTAACTGTCATAAAGATGTCTGCAGACAGAGAAAAGCACCGTTATTCGCTATTAAATCACATGCGCTCACATTGTGACGTGCAAATTACATTTCAACTTTTTATTACGCCATTTCCTTTGGAGATACTCACCTTTCCCTTTTATGTGTGCTAGCAAAACCTCACCCAAAGCCTCATAACTGGTTCCATTACAGTATAAAGTCATGTTGCCGCTGTCAGAAAAACAGAGTAAAACTGCTCAGGTAAAAGCTGTTTTTCTCTCTAATGCATTACATTTTTATAAGTCCCTGGTAAAAGCATCAGAAAAGTCTCCAGAGTGTTACTTTGCTGTAATAGGAGGGAAGATTTGTGTTTTTTATGCAAGGCTATTTTGGGTAAATGAAGGCTGACTGTAGGCCTTTTAGAGGATGACAAAGATGAAATGTTAATGTGTAGCTCAATTTAAAAGCAGACAACGTCTGTCTTTATGAAAATGAAGCTTCTCTTAATTAAAATGGCTGGAGTTAAAAAAAATAAACCAATGAATACTTTAAGATAGATTTGGCCAATAAAATATCTATATTTAGATATTTGTTTTGTTTAAAGCTTATTTTGAGATTTTTGAGATCAAAACACATCATTTCTTTAACATCACCATCAGTAATGTGTTGACATGTGTGACAATGTTCTTCAAATGTCATTACAGTGCAAATCTGTATTTAGTTTCCAACCAGCTGTCAGTTCTCTGATCACATCCGTCACTCTAATATTTGCCCCAGTTAAATCTATCACACAGCGATGGCTTTATGCTTTTAACCCTGGGCAAGGAGACATCAGGTCATCTTCTGTGCATCTGTATCTACCCTATTTTTAACAAATGTGTGTATAAAAAGACACGATTAGCTAATTCCAGCCAGTATGTTGACCAGCTTTGGCATATCCAGGAGCTCCCTGTGTAATGTGTTTGGATATGTTCCACTCACATTTTTCCCTTCACTGCACAGAAATTCAAGTCCTTCATTGTAACAGCAGGTTATGGATAATTGGTCGTGGTTGAGCCACAGTTAGGGATCTCATCCATGAGTGGAGTCACCCGTTGTAAAATCCGAGCCCTGGAGGAGTTCAGGCTGAGAGAGTTATAATGGAAAAGTGTTTTGAAATAACACATTAGGACTTTCACTCAATCAACAGAGGGAACATTAGAAATGACGAAAGAGGCTTTGAGTTTTTTTTTTTCGAAAGCTATCTTTATTTCTGAGCCTCAATCGAGTCACAAAGCATTTGGCTCAATCGTGAAAGTGACTGAAGATGTGACAGACATGAATACTAATTCCCTTGATTTATTGTCTCTGTGACCGTCAATGAGATTTGTTTGAAGCTTAATAAATACATCCTCCAGGATGAAAAGAGACAAATTGATGAGTTTCCATGTGAATGGCATAAACATTCTGCACCTGTACATTAAACAAGGCTCGCGGTGTTGAACTTTCCTCTGCTCCCCTAGGAGACTTGTCTTCAAGAAGAGCCTCCCAAGGCGAATCAAGACCTGTCACCTATAAGGATTAAAGTGGTAGGTGCACTGCAGATTCAACACAACAACGAGATTCTTGAATTGATCTATAATAGTCAGGCACGAGGCTTCGCTGCATTCAGAAAAACTGCAGCGCGGCCTCACACCTGACTAACTCTCTTTACTGACTGTGTTGGCGTATTGCGGCGCGGTGGCACGCATGGCGCTACTGTTTCTGGCTTCTCAAGCAAGTCTGTCCGCGTTCATGTTCATGCACGCATGAGTTTTCCGTTCCGCTGTGTGCTCGCAGCGCATTGAGGGTTCAGAGAAGAAGCTGAAAATTGTGATTCTGAAGCGTAGCCTGTTGCCTTGTGTTGCCTTGTGTCACCTGGTCACCGGTCAGCTGAGCGAGGTCTCTGGGTGACGCACTGCAGCACCTGCATAATACGCAGACTGCTGAAAGGCGAAGGGAATAACAATCTGTGATTTTCCGTTGAGGAAAATGTGTGAAGAGAAGAGTGTGTGAGTAAGAGATGACTATAAATATTCGTGTTTCACTGGAAATACACATTGCACAATATTTAGAACTGACGTCTCTTATTACTCATTACACTGCAGAGAAACGGCTCCATTTGTTTAATTTGTTTTAGAGAGTGAAGGTACTTGCTGGTAAGAGGTCTTTGAACAGACTGTGAAGAATGAAACAGATACAATAGTCGCACTGATGTGTGTTGAATACTGACTGTGCCTCTGTGACTTACAAACTTGTAGTGGAGGTGCAGGAAGAGCTTTGTCACCACTTACTGTCAGTTTGCACAGCACTCCTGAAATGTATCGGCCATTACCTCCAACCTTTGGAGTCCCCCTCACCAATTTGTCAGCTTATTGGACTACCACTCAGCTTCTAATACTTTCTATATAATGTTAAAGCTGCGCGAGATAAAAAAAAAAAGTAATCACTCAAGGTAAAGGAATGTCTGGACTGTATTACTTGAAATACGAACATTAAAGCTGCGATGATTGGTTTGTTTTTTAAAATTGGGGGCATCAGAACACGATGAAAACACAACATTTACACAATGTCACCTTGTGAAGTTGTGGCAAAGAAGTTAGTAAACATTAGAAAGTGTCTCCTCAGAAAGTTCCACCTTTTTAAAAACCTCTTCCTCCTGTCATATCATCGTGTCTCACTTGAACTATTGGCTACACTGCCCCGCACAGCTACTATTGTCCGTATATGTACTATGGACAAAAGGTTCCATCCATATCCGTTTGTGAACGAGCATGAATGAGCCTTTAAACTACCAAACAGACTAGGTTCAGTGTGCAACTCACATTTTGAGATGTTTATTACAGCAGCAAAATATAGTTATAGTAGTCACTCCCTGCGGATATGTTTTCATAGAGATATTGGGTAGTGATGAGCAAAATGTCTCCCCCAGTGGGAGAGTTCCCGGCCTGAACTAGTTCGCAGGCGTAGCTCTGCTTATGAGGCCATTTATGAGGCCCTGTCTACACATACGCGGGTATTTCTTAAAACAGTGCTTTTCCTAAGCGTTTTGACACAAAAAGCATTTTAGGTCGCTGAAAATGGGCCCTTTGGATCTCCTTGCAGGGTGAAGATGTTTAGAAACTCTGCTTTTTAGTGTTGAACAGATTTTTGGAAACAGTTTGCACATTAAGAAAAGCACAGATAGAAATTAGGGCTGGGCGATAAATCAGTGAAATTAATTAATTTGAGCTTGTGGTTTAGGACGATTTTAAAAATCATTGAGAGGAAAGGGTCCCGGTGGACAGTTTTTACGGATGCAGCCACGTTGCATATCGTTATAGATATTGT
Organism: Diplodus puntazzo; assembly: GCA_963678695.2. Lineage (NCBI taxonomy): Eukaryota > Metazoa > Chordata > Actinopteri > Spariformes > Sparidae > Diplodus > Diplodus puntazzo. The sequence continues at coordinate 18,512,430 of OZ023171.1, read as the reverse complement.
GCCTGTATATACAGTGGATACACATGCTGAAAACCTTCGACCCCAGGTTTGTGCTACGAAGCCACAACTGGGAATGTCTCAAGCCGAAGGTAGGAGACAGGCTCGTCTTCCTGGCCAAAAATGTGTAAAGACAGCAAGCACACACCTCATGCCCTGTACATCTACCAACATGTGATGTTTACTATGCAATGCAATGCAGATGTTTAATTTAGTTTACATATCTTCAGGGATACAAAATACTGTTTGTAAACAAGTATTTAATGAAAGCTATTATCACACTTTATCAATACCAGTATGGAAACTGATCTGCTTTCATAAAAACATGCAATCTGACAATCGATCTGACAAAAGCATTTTATCAAAAAGAGACACATTGTTTGCAAGTTTGAAGGTGCAATGTTTAAAATGGCAGGGCAATTTTGTTTACAATAAAAACCTTCAAATAAAAGAAATGCTTTTAATAATTTCTTTGTCATTTGTAGTTTGTTTTTAAGAAGGAAAAAAATCTATTAAAATCATAAATAGAGTTTGGTGTAAAAAAAATTGGAGATTGTATTTTTAGACCATATCACCCAGCCCTAATAGAAATTGATAATACATTGATGGTGAGAGGGACAGAAACGGCCTCTGTCGGTCTTTGAATAAGAATCCAGGAGGATTCTGTAAGGAAAAGTCATGCTTCCCTGCCTCGTTCATAATGTTTTCTGTAACCAAGCAACCAGCCATAGAGTGAAGTGAACAGCCATGAGATATGCTAACAGGTGTATTATTAGTATGGATCAAGATTATCTCTGAAACAGTGCTAAAATGTTTGTTTGGGAAGGAGGGTTTTTTGTTTTAAAACCGCATTTTAAAAAAATCGCCCATGTACGCTTTCACTGTAAGTTTGTCAGAGCCTTTAAACATTAAAGATGCAGACCAGAAAACCAAAACAACGAGCTGAAAGACGCTCAAGTCACTCGACCCGTTGTTTATATGAATACAGTTGATATGACATTTTGAATATTAAAACAAATGATTGTCTACACTGTAAAACTAGCTGTTAACATGTCTAATTTGTCCTGGCAGCAGAGCGTAGAGCCTTCAGCTCCCTCCAAGCCCAGCCTGCTGTCGGGATGCCTGTGGCACAAACGCCCAAAGACGGGACCGGTGGAGGACTCTGTGCTGCCCCCGGTGGACATGCAGAACTGCTGCAGCATGAGCCATGCCTCCTGCGGCCGCACCGAGCTGGACTTGGAGCAGGAGCGAGAGGAGGAGAAGGCAGAGGGAAACAACCAGCTAGAACAGCCTCCTGTAAGGATGGGCTGCGAGGTGAAGGATCTGTCCAATGGACGGACACACACGTCGCTGCGGCCGGTGTCTCAGTCATACACCAACAACTCACGATTCAGGAGCATGCACGCACGGGAGAAGAAGGCCACTCAAATGCTGGCCATTGTGCTTGGTGAGTGAAGCCTCTCACGTAAAAGTCATGATAACACATTATTCATGTTATTTTAAAGATGAAATATACAACAGAGTCACTTATTCCGCTTCAGCTCCTTTAACATTTTGTTATGGACTTTTCTGCCGCACGCGCCTGGTCACCTGCACTGCGCTCTCGTCTGGCTGTGATGACACCAACACAATTTGCTAACTCCGTGTGCATTTCCTGCATATTTTGCAGTGCCACAATAAATCAAACTGAAATATATATAAATAAACAAGAAAAAAAAGAACCGGCTGGCTTCAGGTTCACAGTGTGTGTCCAGACACACGCCGCAGCTCCTGACAAAGCTTCCACACACTCCAATTATCAGCCAGGTTGCTATAGGCTCGTTCAAGTTAGCTCTGGCACAGCATAGATCTCGCTGACAAAAATGTAATCAGAGGTGTCTGACTACATTACAGGGGTGTCGGTGAAAACTGTGGCACACACGTAGAAAATTATCTCAGTCAGGCCCACTTACCTCCTGCTTTTCAGACAAATGGCTGCTGCTTTGCCCTGATGTTGTGACCCCAATTATAGATCTTGGATCAAGTCAGTGTTTCAACCAGGCTGCAGCATTTGTAGTTGTTCACAGTGTTGTAAAAAGAACCCAAAGGTCATATTAGAGTAGAACTGTTGAATATTGTACTTTTTATTCAACTACGTGCTAACTTTAGTTACTAGTTACTTTAGTTACTAGTTATTGACTGCATTTATTTTAAGTTACATTATGAGCTCATTTTAGAAGTAACGCTTGTCACCACTGTGTTGGTAGTTATCTATTTCGCCAACATGCTAACATGTTTTTCATCTTATTGTACAGAGGACTGTTTAATCCATTCCTTTCAATTTTGCTCTTGTGTTTTTGGTTTCGTCCTTCCTCCATACCGCCCTGCTCTCTGGCTGCTCCAGGGGTGTTTCTCATCTGCTGGCTGCCTTTCTTTGTGACTCACATTCTGAACACCCACTGCAGGACATGCTATGTGCCTCCTGGGCTTTACAGTGCTTTCACCTGGCTTGGGTATGTTAACAGTGCCCTCAACCCTGTTATCTACACCACCTTCAACATCGAGTTCAGGCGGGCTTTCATCAAGATCCTCAGCTGCTGAGGGAGACAGCGTGCCAGGAAATTAAAATGAAAATGAGACTGTGCACTCATGCCACAACTCCGTCATGGTGCATTTGGTATACGGTGACCACAGCTGTACACTGGTCGTTGGGGGAAGCGAACCCGCTTTCGGTCCTGCAGGAGTTTAACAGAACTGCTGTGCAATAAGTGCAAACAAAAGAGGATTTTTTTTTTTATTTTTCCAAGGAGACTCAGACTTTGGGACCACATTTGAACAGTATTACTCAAGTAAGACTTTTTCACATGCTTCCTGATAGCACAAGGTGTTTCTTGTGGGTATGTCTTGTACAGTATGTGTACTGCTCATCGGCACAGTTCCTCAGGACCTTCCAACTGAGTTCGGGAGCTCTCCGGAGCCACGACGGATCTTTAAAGGCTTGTGAATTGATCAGAGAGCCGCTTCGTCCTGAGGCCTGCTGCCACCGCACTATGTGGAATAACTGATGTTCCTCACATCTCCCCACTCCCTCCCTCCATCATCATCCTCGCCGCCATCAGTTACCCATCAGAGCATGCACAAATCAAATTTCAAGGGCATACACTTGAATTGTGCGGGAAGGATCGTATTGGTTTCCTGCCACGACTCACATCATTTTGTCATTGTGCTCCGTGTGGATTCATTAGAATTTTTTAAAAATGTGAGATTTTGATGTAATACACAGTGGAAACATTCTCAGTGTTTTACTGTCTGTTTGTTGGCGAACCTCCATATGATTTATGCACTGCTGAAGCTTTGTGGTCTTAACCAATCAAGCAGGATTGTAAAACCATGTGGTGGGCAGGTCTGTCATTACAGAGCATTTACTGCAGTGTGTTGTAAATAAAAACAAAAGATGAAATGTCCTCCGGGCTCTCTATAAATGTATGCACAAGTATGTTGATAATGATTGGACAGGGACACATGCAGTGAATAAAAGCGTTTTCTGGGAAGAGGAACTGAGCTGATAGAGCTGGATGTCGCAAGGTGGGAGATTCGGAGACATGAAAAGAGGCGCAGCAGTGACACACAGGGAGGATGAATGTGGAGCAAGAAACACCAAACACGATAAGGGATGTGGGGGGGAGCTGAGTAGGAGGGAACAGAACCGAAAAGGGAAGAAATGAACTAATAGAAGAAGGATCAAAGATGGGTGTAGGAGGGGAAAGAAAAGGGAGGGGGTCTGTCTTTTTCAGCCTACATCTGAAGCACTCTCATTCCTCTAACAGGCATAAACACCTGCTCCCATGACACTTTTTGCCATTGCGTCGACTCAGCCTCGTTCCACTGAGGCTACTTACATTAATGGCGCACCAGGTGTGTATATGTGCGCGCGTGTGTGTGCTTGACTGTATTCACGGATGGACGCTCGTGAACATCACACCGCAAGCATCAATAGCTCACATCATTAATTTATGTGTCCTCTTCTAAAAAAGGAAAAACCTATGTGCATCAGAAATCAATATTAAATGCATGTTCACAGGCAATGTGAGGTTGAGATTCCGCCGTGATCACAGGAGCCGCTCGTTCTTCTGTTCCGTGATTGAATTTGAATTTAATTGAGAATGCAATTTAGAGTGCACATGTGCCTGTAGATTATATCCAGTCACTCAGAGACAATAACTGTATCCCCCTTTTACTGTAAATGAATTGCACATACGCCTCAAGCCCTGAAAGCCCGAGGCCGCTGTGTGAGCCTCCAGAGGCCGCAACGTTCATTACATCTATTAATATGAAGCAGCACGACGGCGAAGACGCTCTCATGATATACATGTAGCTGTGCATTTTCATCCTCAGTGAAGCTAAACAAGAAAAAGTCACGTTTGTCTGTAGAGGCTGCTGGAAGGAAAGGTTACAGGGTCACCAGAAATTAAACGGTTTATCCCCCTGGGATCATCTCTGAGCTCAGACAATTTCTTGTCAAATCTGCCAATCAAAAGACAATCTTGGGTGCTAAGTTGACACTTTAACCTGCAGGTGATGCTTGTACTCCATGAGCTTATTAAATATCTAAAATTGTGTGTGGGGGAGCTTCATTCTGAACACTGTGGTGTAAGCATTTCAATCAGTTTCCAAATCCAATCAAAAATATCAAGATGATTCAAGAAATGAGACTGAAGACAGAAGAGATTGAACGGCTGAGGAGTGACAGGATGAGAGGGAGGGGATCGTATGCAGTGAAGGGCCACAGGTCAGACTCAAACCCTGGGCTGCTGCGAGGACACAGCCTCAGCTGGCTTCAAACGGCTATGTCTTAAATATTAAATAACTTTTTCAACCCAGAGTCCTTTCAATATGCTCGAAAAACTGTAAAGTGGAGTTTCTCGGTTTTTGATTCATCACGGAGCGCATGAAGTTTCATGGAAGAAGGAAAGCGACTGTACTTGAGGAAAATGAGGAAACAGATTTAATCAATATTACCATGTTAAGTACACTAACAATTTATTATTAGATTTAAATTTATTTATTTATGCATAACTAGATAAGGTTTTACAGAAGACATATTTTCTGATTGACAGATAGCTTTATGGTGGGGCGGCTGGAGCTCAGCAGGTAGAGCAGGTCGGCTAGTGATCGGAAGGTCACCGGTTCAAATCCCAGCTCAGGGCTGAGCTCAGCTGCATACCGAAGTGTCCTTGAGAAAGATACTGAACCCCAAATTGCTCCTGATGTGCGGTTGGCACCTTACATGGCCTCTGCCATCAATGACTCTGCGATGCAGTTAGCTGGTTAGCTCACCCGGCCTTGCATCCGATAATATTCTGACAGAAACGTAGGATTTGTGCGGTTGCTCTCAGAAAATGGGTAACTGAATACGAAATCCTACATAATGTTGCTTTAGGGTTTTCCTGAATCAAATGATGTACGACACTTGATGCTGACGGCTAGAATAAGGCAGGAAAAACAAATTAAAAACAGAAGAGTCGGACTGAAGATAATACAAATACATCAAATGCTGTTTCATTGCTCCAATAAAGCTAAAAAGGCTGCAAGGCAAAGCAGTTTTCTTTTATTTCAAGTCAAAGGTCAGGTAATTTTGAATGATTCCTCTGGTGCTTTGAAGAAATTGGATTTGTTTTGCCAAGCATACTCAATTACAATAAATTTTGTTTTTGGTGTTGCAGTAAATGTATTACTAACATATTATATTTCCATATTTCTTTTCTATAAGCAGAAAAATGTGGCCTTTTGCTGACGAGAGGAAATCTTCAGCAGTACACAAACATTAAAATTCATCATCATGGGAATATACATTCAATCTAATCTCGTTTAATTTACACTTCTAGCCCCGCGGTTCTCAGACTAGTGGCTGGCCCGCCGGGGGAGAGAGGGATTGGTGGCACTGCAGGGGGTCGCGTGAATGACAAGGGGGGGAAAATATAGAGCAGAACTGAAGCTGAATAGATCTGATTAATGTGTGAATGATGGATAAAAAACAAAAGTGCTTTCATGTTTCTTTCATGTAGCTTTTTAAGATTCAAGCTACACAGAAAAAACGGTAAGTAATTCTTTTGACAGGCGGGAAATGAGAAAGGGGCGACGCTGCAGTAATCAGGGAAACGTGTCAGTTGAGAAACTGTGACGCAGACATCTCACAGTCTGGAGGGTGATATTTCTCCACAGTCCTGATATACAGTAACTGATGCTCCAGTATAGCAGCATCCACTCTGATTTTCCGTTGCTGTTTTCGAGTAAACAGTCGCTTCTTTCGTCGCACCTAAACCACAACCCCGGCTTTGGCTGAGATCCTCAAAGGACACTGTTTGGGCCAAGCCATTGTGGTTTGGACCAAAACAGGTACTTCAAGCCAAAACACGATGGTTTCCTCGCCCTTACCACGTGGTTTTTGTCCGTAAACCCTGTCCCGAGCACAGGCACATCGTTAAATTGAACCTAAAGAAACTTAAAGTTTCGACGTATCATAAACTTTGCCATTGTGTCTGACAAATGGGATTCAGTTTAAGGACAGACGATCAATGAACGGAACAGGAAACACAACAATGGCAGAAGCTCTTAGCGAGCGATCGTTATCAGCGCCATCACCTACCCCAAGCAAGAAACTATACAAAGGAGTGATTGAAAAACAAGCATTAACGTAAGTGATGATTTCGATCACTAGAGGCAGAAGTTTGATGCCGAACTCACAACATTTCTTCAAGGCTGGTGAGAAAACAGCAGTTAACGCTCACTTTTCTCACTGTGGTGTTTTTCCGGCCCCTGTGTGTTTGGAGAATGAATTCAACAGGTGGTCGAATACTGTTTTAGACGTAGCACCTTTAAGACTCCGGCTTCTACTGGAGCAACACCAGAAAAAGACCTCTATGCTTTTTTTAACTGGATAAAACGCTGTACAACTGATGTTAACTGCGTTTGTCCCTCCGCTTCTTCCCGTCCGTCTTAGAAACTCTCCTCATTCAGTATGTACGCCCTGCTGCTATATGCACACATGCCTGGGTGGATACATCCATGAGCTTTGGGGGATTACTTGCTGCGTGGCATGTTTGAGTCTGATGAGTGCATGTCTGTGCAAGCACAAACAGGTGCTCTCCTCCTCCGTGTCTGCGTGCGTTTATTCGGAGTGCAGGGTGGAACATGCGTAATCAGATCGAAGCGAGCAGCGAGGTTTAAAAAATGAAGTGGCCCATCGGTGATTGCAAGGTGGTGGAGGGAGGGTTTAACTGCGCCCAGCTCACCTGCTAGTTAGGGATGACACTTGGGGGGGGATGAAGGCGATGCAGCATTTGCATGTTTATCAGCAGGTCTCAGAAGGGAGAGGATACTTGTATGAGCGACGGCTGCTGCAACTTTTAGTTTCCAGCAAAGTCTCTGCAGCTCTGCACCTGCGCGACGGGAGGAGGCAAAAATAAGTCAGTGACTGAAAAGGCCACCAGTGAATCCTCTCCTGCTCCTTTCCTTTGTCTGAGTGGATATGAGAGGCTTTGAGCGTTTCTGTGGGTGGACGAACAGATGTGATGGGCGCTCGCAGTGTTTAGCGGCGGCTAATGATGATGGATAAAGATGTTGATTACGGACAGGGGTGGCTGCACGCCTTGACTGACTGTCAGTCTGTCCCTCTCTCCTCCCGGAGCCTCCCCCCCTTTCTATTCCTCCCATCAGTGTGTCAAAGCAGCATGATAATCATCCTCCCCTCTCTGTCACTCCCTGTCCTCTATACACACACTGTTGGTTTAATGCTATTTTGAGGTTCAGAGGTCATGTGTTGGGAGGGAACTGATCCCGAAATGGTGGGAAATGAGTTCAGGACAAAATGTAACACAAAAAGCTGCACACTGGCTGCATGAACGACGATGTAGCTGCAGGGTTACAAGGAATAGTTTGACATTTTGGGTAATAGGCATATTAACTTTCTTGCTGACAGCGACATGAAAAAAATTGGTTCGCTAAGCTGGATATGAGAGGCAAGAAAATGAGTATGCACGTTTCCCAACTACTGATGCTTGATTGAAGATTAAGATCAGGCGAGGGTTAATGCGAGGGTTATGCCGCTTTAAGACGACCCAATATCAGCCCGATTATAGCGCGACCCGACTGACGTAGCGTGTCGGGGAATGAACATGGACGGTTTTATCCAAAGAATTGGGATCTGGAATGCCTCATGACGTCCAGACTATTTGATGTGTGTTGGTTTTTAAGTCCAGTTGTTGACCAATATGAGCACAGAGCGCTCTTCTATGACACAATGTCGATGGCGGTGCCGCGAGGTGGAACTTGGAAACAGGCAGAAAAAGGTCACCGAATTGTTTTTTCTTTCTTCTTCTGCTCTTCTGAACGCAAGACAGCCTGTATCATACACATCACCATTGTTTGTGTACATTCTTGTTCCTGGAAGTCAGCTCTAGTTCCACCTTCACTATGATCCCTTTATCTGATAAAGTGATGGACCAAAATATTGGCATCAGTCATTAAGCCGTTAATCGGCTGTTATGCAGGTAGTGGATGTCAATACAACATCCTCCTATATGTGTGTGTGTGTGTGTGTAGGCTGCCATGGTCACAGCTTAATGATGCTGATTGCTAATCAATGCACAATGTGTCCAAGACAGATTTTAAAGCCCTTTAAACATGTCAACCAGTGACAGATCAAAGTGTGTGTGTGTGGGGGGGGGTATGCTCACATACACACACACACAAACACACACACACACAGATACACACACGCGAAAGCTCTAGCATAAATAAAGTGAATCATACGTGTAGTCACAGCGAAGCTGATTGGTTCAAGCAGTGGAAGGATTCATTCAGAAATTATCCGTGTTTTTTAAGTAAGGTTTGTGTTCATACGTTATACACCTTCTCAGAAAAGGACCGCACGTCATCTCTGTATAGAGATTGGATTTTACTTTGCATTATCATAACACTTTCCGCTCCAGTGCTTTTACCCTGCAAATGTTGTAACTGCTTGAAAGACAACCCGGGGACACGTGGGAGATGTTCTGGAACACGTCTGGAAAAGATTAAAAGATAAAAAAAAAAAAACATAAAGTATGTCCTCCCACCGTGTCTGTGCTCTCAATCACATCCTCATCATCCGGTTTGTAAATAGGCAATTCAGCTGCTAGATGTTGCAGGGTGTCACATGTAAATATCAGAGTACAGACAGTGTTGTGGCAAACCTCAGCTCTTAGTTTTGCTAGATCACTTTTGTGGGCAGTTGACATAGGTGGCAAAACTACACACATTCTTTACTCAAGTAGAAGCACTTGTGTAAAAAAGACTGAACTACTGATTCAACTTCTTTACTCAAGTAAAAGTAATAAAGTACAGCCTCGGGAATGTACTCATAAAGCATAAAAGTAAAAAGCATCGCTCTGAAGGACATTTCTACAAGCCACTTCTGTTCAAAGCGAACTGAACCTCATGTCATGTGAACATAAAAACATCAAAGTCTATTAAAACTTAAAGGTGGAATCAGCAGGCTTCCGTCTCAGCTGCTCCTAAATGCACCACGAATGTAGTTGATTGTTAAGTCTCATTCCCAGGACGTCAAATAATGACATTTCTTGTGGGTAAAGAGTCACAGGAAACAGCAAAACCTCAAGAAAATAAGAAAATCAAGGCAGAGGGCTGATATGCACAGACAGGTTTCAAATCAGTCTTGTGATGTTGGGAAGGCAGCCAAATAAGAAATAACTGATAATTCCCCCTGATATGCAAGAGAAAGTAACAAGCCTGTTGTGAAATTGTCTGATTTTTGTGTTAAAATGCTGTTCACCGCAGCTGAAAAGGGCATATCGGAGGTGTCCTGCCGCGTCCTGTTAGGCGAACGTCGTCACCAACCACTCGTGACGTGACGTGTGCGGGTCTTGAAGGGTTGTCCCATTTCATACTGGGAGGTTTCCACTTCCTCTTGTTGTAGCCCCGTTCTGAGGGGAAAGGGGGTGTCGAACATGAGGAGTAGAGGTAAAAATTGAGCCACAATCTCATTATTTTGATCTACTATCTAATCCATTTGATTTAGAAGCTCATAACAATAATTTAGAGTCTTATCATTTGACTTCACCCACAGTATTTTTATTTATCATGCCTACCTTTGCTCTTGTTTTCCTTCTCAGGTAGGAATGGATTATATTGGAACAACTTTTTCCCTTACATTCACACACATCCTTGACAATTTGGGTGTCGGTGGCGTCCTCAAGGACACTTCAACATCTGGGCAGATGCAAACCACCACCCCTATGATTAATGGCCAATCCTCTCTACCAACTTAGTGGCTGTCGTGCATATATCTTTGTATATAATTCAAAATTTATCTTGAGTTCTGTGTCTTGAGCTCTTCTTCGTTTCAGGGTTATTCTACATTGATCGACCGGTTCTCTCGCCGTAGGTCGAGACGTAAAAACAAAACGTGACCGGACTTTGTCTTTTCTTTTTCCTTTTTTTTTTTTATCTCCGGCAGCTGTCGGGGCACTCCCGGGTAGCATGCAAATTTCTACATGTTCATGCGTGGTCGACGCTCGAACACTTTTGCAAAGGAACCCTTGGAAGGTGTGGCCCTGCTGTGCTTATCTCAACCCTGTGATAAGGTGTAACAAGAGGAGGAAAGCCTGGAGAGGAGGGAGTTCTCCGCCCGACATTCATGAGCGGTGTTGAGGGCTTGAGGTCACTGCTCTGCGATGATTAGACGCAATTAGTTCTAGATGGCTCGTGATGCAGAGTGTCGGTAAATAAGACGGGAAAAGGGACGTTTCAGAGGACTTCTCAAAGTGAACTACTTCAGGAGGACACCTTTAAAACCCAGATGAAGCTGTTCTCCATCGAGCAGAAGGAACGTGGGGGAAATGTTCTGACATCTGTGTGCAAACTAAAAGCCAGGACGCGGCAACTACAGCTCATGATTCCTCTTCTATGTGCGTAGTCAATTAGGGATCCCCCGATAAGCCCAAGAGTAACCTTCATCCCAGATTTCATTCAAACACCAGCACACAAAACGAGTGCATAACCAATCACACTTGAAGGTTTGCACAGCGGCCAGCGTTCTCCGACTCTTCAGCGCTTTGTTCCAATGTGTCTTTAGATCCCCTCCTGTGGACGAGACCGATGGGCTAACGCTGCGCTCCTGGGAATTACCATCACAATGCGGCCGTGCGATTATCATCTGCAAGCCCGGCTGCTACTTTTCTAAGCTAATGAGGAACAACTTGCCTCCCTGGGAGAGAGCTGCAACGGGTTAAACTCACCTCAGCACCACAAAATCCTGGATTTCCCCAGAGACGCTGCTAATTCTCAGCGAAATTATGCCAATGAAATGATTATTTCATCCAATCTTTAGGACGTACTGTATCTTTCCAATTGCACCTAGCTGTAGATAAGCTGTGCTCTTTAAATAGACGCACACATTCAATAATGTATCAGGAGCTGGCATGCATAAGTAATGCATTCTATGCACGGTCACTCCTTTCTCACTCTGGACCCTCAGCACCTGTGCTCCCCTTATTCTGTCAATCTGTCGAGCAATTAAAGCGAGCCCTCCCTGCCTCCTCGGCACGGATGATGGGGGCTGACTTGCTGTGTGAGTGGTATGTGAAGAGAATGTGCACACTCGTGCAGGAGGGACGCAGTGAGATGGTCACATAAAGGTGTGCCAATTATATTTTCCTCCTATAGGGGTCAGAGGACCTGTGCATGCGCCATTAAATATTGTATAATTGCCTCACATTTTGATTAGTGGCGCCATAATGACTGCTAATTACACACTTTTGTCCTCATGCTCGTCGTCCATTTCGAGCAGGCTGTCCACGAAGAACACTGAGAAGTGAAAAGGTTTCTTTTCCACATTTCTTCTGAGAGCTTTCCACGTTTTCCAGAGTTTACTTTGAGATTTTCTTTTTATTATCACACCCTCGCAAGCTCCTGCATGCAACTGGTTGCGTTAATCAGCGCGCAGAAACACACACACTCCACCGCCTCTGTTTCCTCTGCTATCTCCTCCTGCTTGCTCTCACTTTCAATTTTCGCCTGCTCCCTGTTTGCTCTCTCTGCCGGCTGAGATGCTCGGCACATGTGACCCCGGCGCCAAAGCTACAGTTTTTCTGAGAGCCATCCTCAACCGGCCCCCCGCACACAAACCTTATTTTCTTTCCCATCTCCTGCCTTCTCCTGTGTCAACATTCCTTAATTGTTCCATCAGCGGGCTCCTTTGGCTCTGCGGTCACATGTGTGTTCTGTCCGTGTGTGTCGGCCCTCATGTATTGATTGTTAAGCGGTGATGCACAGGTGGTTGTTCCAGCGAGGCAATATTGACCTCTCTGTGGCTCCATGCTTCTCCTCCAAGTCTACGAGTGGTAGGAAATCAAGACTGGACTTAATCACTACGCAGTGCAGAAGAAATTCTAGCATTTCATTTTAATGTTTACTGTTATTAATGCGGTGGTAATATATTTTTTCCAAAAAAATAAGAAAAAAGCTGTTCTCAGAGGAAAATAAAGTCCCCAGAACACTGTTTGAAGCTAGAAAGGTGGCAGGGTCCGCCACATGTAAACAAAGTAGAACAGTATGAAATCGTGTGTCTCATATTAAATCAGAATTGGTGGAGATGAAAAATAAAAATAAAATGACAGGTGCGTTTGTTTGTCTTGTCTTGCTGTCAGGGACGTTCGACTTGCTTTAGCCTGGGGGCCACTTTTTCAAAATGAGAGGAGGCCAGAAGCCAGTTAATAATAATTCAGAGTTTATTTATACATTCACCTTCTAGAGAGCAGGAGTCACAAAGTGCTTCACTGAAGAAAAAAGCAGAAGATAAACAAAGGAGAGAATAAGACACAGAGCAAAAGACATTAAAATCAGACAACCGGCTAAAAACAAAACAAATGAAACAAAAACGAGTGTAAACAAGTGGGTCTTGAGATAATTGTAGTGCCTGGTACCAAGGCTACCTTTAGAAGTGCCTGACAACGCCACCTCCCGTGAAAGGACAGGTGGAACACTTAATCCTTTAATATCTACAATAACTAAAATGTAGGCATGAGGCAATATAAACAAAACAACAATCTCATTGGATGGTTAAAATCAATCAGTTCTCCTCACAATAAGGGCGGGTCAGCTATACACAGCAACCATAAGACGACTGTGGGAGACAGAAGAGGGAGACAGCAAATCTACCACCCCACGCATGCACTGCACACGTAATAGCACTACACACTTAACCTCTATTTATATATTTATCAGCCTTTCACAGAGTCAGGCTGTAGGTACAAAAGAGAACAAAAACATTAGATGACATCACCATCCAAATGACTACCACCCAGTACATCAAGTATAATAGAAAAATATACACTAATTGCCTCAAGCCAACAAATCATAATAAACAACAGAAAAATTAACAGTAGAAAACAGTGGCTGGCCTGGTCCTTTAAAGAAAATACAAAATGCATTAGTTGCCCGCCCAAAATTCAAGATATTGTACATATGGAAAACACTAAAAAGGTAGTTAGTATTTAGTAGTTAAATAATGTGGGAGCAGAGGGAGCAATCCAGTGCATCAACCATTAAAAAGAAAAAAAGTTATAAATACCACAATCCTAAAATACGTTAAAAAAATAGTCAGTCCTAAACTGAAACATAGATGAATAGAATATACTCAAAATAACTTTCAAGTAACGTTACCATTTCCACACAGGTTAATATATTTAACACAAACAGCGCCGGCAGCACACGGACACATGCTTACATAGGTGAGACACAAACAATAGGCTAGCACAAACCTGGGCTATTCCATGCTAACCATTGTTTAAACTATTGAGCATTACCGTCAGTTTCGCTGTTTCCAACATGACGGACAAGACGCTCGCGTCTGGCTTTCACCCAGTATGAGAGGGAGAGTGCACCATACCGGGTGCTGCAGCCAAGTCAAAGGGCTTTCCACTGAGACGAACAGTATTTTATCACTTCCTGATTGACACCCGGCCACATGACCGCAGGCGATCAATCGATCATGTGACTATGTGTCAATGACAAGTATCACACTTTCCCCACATAATATTCAAAGGTCTCCACATCGTCCACAGATCCAAAGGGAACGACTTCTGAAGTATTGCAGCGACTACCTCAAAAGCACTCCCTTTGTCTTAGCCTGGAGCCAAGAATAAATAGCACGTCCTGACCACAGGACCTCAGATTCTTTCTTGTATTATGGCAGCAGCTCTTAAGACATACAGTGTGAACCACATACGAATGAATATGTAAAGTCTCCCGCTCGGGGGCTCAGAACAGAAGACATTTCCCAAGTGTTGCATGGGAGGGCCGGGCGTCGGTAGAGAGAGGAGAGGGGAGAAGAAGAAAGACAGGCCGAGTCTCTGGTGAGTGCTTAATGAAGTGAGGGTTGACCTGAATTCAGACACAAGGACACACACACTAACTGAGGCTAGTGTACAGTGAGGTAAACTACCATACTAAACTAAACTAGCACGACTATGCATGAACCTGCCGTCAAAGTGGTTTCGCTGCAGGTGAATGCACCATCAATCTGGTGAAAATCCATCTGACGTGACTCGGACACAAATGTACACAGACAAAGTAATATTGTAATGTTTAATTCATGTTACAACAAGTCTTGTTCACTAGCTGGAGTGGACATGAGGATTTCTCTCTGCTTGAACATTGTTGGAAACATTTGGGATAACGTTACGGCCCCACTCAACAACATATAGAAGAAAAGGTTGAGTCGTTTTTAGACATTTCTATGCAGAGTTCCTCAGTAATATATCTTTAGCAGGCGGGTGTCTGGACATGAAACATGATTACAAAAATGTTGTAATCATCAACAAACATTGATTCTATTCATCAGAACATCAAGAGACCGTAACTCATCTTATGTACTTATTAACTAAATTAACCTGGCACGAGGAAGGACACCTGACCCTATGTGACAGATGAGTCATATATTTTGATACAGTTTAAAAGCTGCAACAGCAGCTCAGTTGTAAATGATTTGGTTACATCAGAAAGATTTATTACAACATTAAACACAGCTGGAGCCTCGTCCATCTTGCAATCATGCAAATGAATCATGAACCATAAACTGCTCCTGTTATTTTGGAGGTTTTTTTAGTGTGAAATACACAAAGCTGCATAGCTCAGCGTCTGATCCATCTGTTGCTACAGCCTAATTTATCCCATCATACAACACTGCAATATCTGCCAGCTAAAGGACAGTATTGACCCTTCACTAATTGGTATTCCGGTGGGAATCAATTTGTTTTCATTGTTGACCAGCATCCCATTTGCGTCCTTGTCGCCCCGGTTACAGAGACTCAGATGCATGTCTTTGTTCTATCAGTGCGACCTGGAGCAACATTCAGCAGGGGAGCACCACGTCCACTCAGGCAGCGGACGCAGAGTGGAGCTACTTTGACAAAGCAAACATCAGCCCATGTCTATAATCTGATGTTTAAATGCTGTAGTGTTTTCATTTAAATGACAGACACTGACACCTTCAGACCCCTCGGCCCCCGCCACATGCTTTTCTACAGTGAGGGCAGCAACAATCTGCTCCAGGCAGTTCGACACTGACCTACAATGGTAATGCCTCATACATGTTTTATTTTGTTTATTTAATCTGTACAAAACAAGAAGTAGGAGATTTTGCTATTTTTTTGTAAGAAGGTGAACTTGCGGACATGGTTTGTTACTGATTTGGTCACAGAAGAGATCAGAAAACGTACTAAATATTGTAGTTGAGAGTTTTATGTTGCGCCTTTACTAATGAAGATAGTGAAATAATTATACGAGGCTCCACAGTCTGAGCCAAGAGGGAAAATTTTTATTCTCTTCACAACTGTCAGACAGACTCTTTTCTGTTTTTGTTCTTTTCAAATTAAAATCAATTTTACAAGAAGGCCACTCAAAAATATATCGTTTTTCTCCTCTAAACATTTGCTAAAATATCTATTGTCTTTTTAATTATTTTGTTTTTCTGATCCACCTTTTGTTTGCATTAAATTAGTGATTTAGAAGACGAAGAAGAAGAAGACACTGTCCTTTTATACTGTCTGTAGTTATTGAATGTGTGTCATGCTGCACACTGCTGAAGAGCTGCCAAACTGACTCTCATTGATCTTTTTATCGATCTGAGATGATATACGTTATTAAATCACTTAGAAAAATTCATTTCTTTTTACCAAACACATTACTTGCAGTGAACATCATAAATGAATGATTAATTAATCAAAAGACCAGTTACCAATATTTCTTTGCCCCAAAGCTAAAATTGCAACCTTCAATTTTTGAAACCAGCATTTTTGAGCTGCTGCGGCCTTTTATCTTCTTGACCACCATGACAAGCTGACGTCCATCAAACTCAAAGTCTATTTCCCGTTATCTCAAATTGTTAGCCTAGTGCACACCGGTTATTTGCTGCTGAATTTGAAGCTCTCCTCCAACAATTTGCGCTCGCTCTCTCCCACTTGAATCCGTCTCCTCTATTAACTCTGCTTCCCTTCTTTCCTGTCTCTCGTACCGATTGCCTTCTTGTCTCTCACACCTTTGCCATCTTTCCCCATTCTGAGTTTTCCTGACCACCGTAATCCACCCCTTGCTCTCCCAGCTGCAAACCCCTGCTGCCCGTTAGTCCTGTGAAACTTGTTAATTAAATCTGCAGATTGAAAGACCCCCGGGGAACAATGCTTAATCGATGGGCACAAATACACGACTTTCATTCAACAGAGCTCGCCCAATCCTCGGCCCAATTGAGAGGAATGCGTCCGCACACTCTTACAATTAGGGAGAGGCCGTGTAAAAAGTGGAGGAGCAATCTCGATCGATCACCAAACTCTCACCATCTCCCTCTGTCACAGAAAGTAGATTGTTTTTCTCCTGCACAACAACTCTTTTTGTTATCTCTAACTGCATTCCCCCTCTCTGTTCTCCCTCCTCTTCTTTTTTTTTTTTTTGCAACCTTAAGCTGGAGACTTCATGAGCAGCCGACCTGTAATGGAGGAGGTTTCATGCAACCAGCGTCACCGGCGATTCACAGCGTCCCAGAACAGAGGTTACGTGCAAAGCAAAGCACATTAAAACTGTGTTTAACCATGTGCACAAATGAAGACAAATATTCATGCATGAAGCGTGCCACAACGGCTCTCATACTAAGTGAGACAGAGGGGGTCCTGGCCTCTCTGCAGCTGCAGGCGGCATCTTCGTCCAGCTGTTCTTTTCGCCCCTGCAGCCATCTCTGTGTCTGACCTCCCCAGCCACACAAACACAACAAGCCGACCCAGCTGGCTCCAACATCAGCAGCACCCACGACAGCGAAGCGCAAAGTCACAGAGAGCACATTGGCCGTGAATCATCGCAGACACAACAGTCTCTCTTAAAAATAGACGAAACACACCTACAGCGCCCCGCGGAAGATGTCAGCGGTGACCCACCGCAAGGTTTTACTCTCCCGTTCAGGTGAACTTCAGCGGCTGTTTCATAAAAATACGCTGAAAGGGTTGTTTGTTTAATTCGTAAAATTTCATTGTGTCACTTGGAAAGCGAGAGACCAAACTCATGAGCCAAATCGATCTTCTGGTGGCTAGGAGCGGTGTTTCCACGGTAACGATCGGTGACCCATGACGACAAGTAACGATCAGTGTCACCCGCGGACAAAAAGCGGGAAATTTGCAGGGGGGTTTTTACCAACAAAATATATTTAGAGCTGCATTGAAATCTCCAACATGGTAAATGATATTATATCTGCTGATTCTCTTTTTAAAGGAGCAGGTTTTCTGCTTCTGCTAAGAACGAAAGTACCTGAGCACAGTCACGCTGTAGCTCAGCCGGCCACGTTCCTCCAGGAGTGATTTCCTCCCTGTGTGTATAAAGGTCAGCACATTATGCAAATCTTGGGCATCCAGCACAACCTGCCACCTCTGGAAACTCCTGTGCTAAACATAAAGACTGTTGTCGATTTAAAATGAAGATGGATTCAGCATTTCCAGGGCTTGTATCTAATGCCTTCATAATGCAATCAGCGTTTGCAAGGATGTAGCCAGTGTCGGCCAAATTTTAGCGTCAATCAACCAAATAGTTTGATCAACCGACCGGCAGACTGGCGGCCACCCCTCGAGCCACCAGCATGGCTTGAAAAAAAATATAATAACACAATCATAAAGTAATGCAAAGGAAGTGAAAATCTCTTGAGAACACCTACAGCGAAACTCTCAGAAGACACATTAAGGCACTCACATCAAAGATCTTCTGCTTTATGTCAGATCGCCACACGTGCTTCGATCTGACATGGATTAGGATGATGTCATCTATCGATCAATCTCCGGATGTTGTATTCGGTGGTCGTGACTGAAAATGTGGAAACGCAGATAGTCCCTTAGATGTTAAATGCAAATCCAGGCTTCCTCGTATACGTGTGCTGAAGAGACATAAGATGTTGTGACAGCAACCGAGGTTAAGGCCACCAGTATCCGAGAGGCGGGCGGCCTTAGGGACCAACAGGCTGAAATAATAATGTCCTGCTCCTGTTTCAGCAGGGTATTTTATACATTGTGCAATTTTTTTATGCATTTGTTGGTTTTTTTCTTTGTGCTTTACATTGCGCCTCTGTGAAGCACAGCCTCTAATAAAAATGTATGTCACGCAAACTTTCAACAAACAGTATTTTATCCGGCACCTTCGAAATATCCTTGAAAGTACACAGTTTAACAAAAAGCAATGGAAATATTTCTTGAAACCTGTTCCTGCCTTTATACAGTAAATTGCACAGTGTCATAAACATCCCCTCAGGGCTGTGATGATACTTGATGCAGGTGGGATACTGCTGATTGGACATGGGTATACTACGGCCCCATCTTATGCATTTCAAATGACTCCGCTTCTATAGACGGACGTAAATGAAAAACAGATGCAAGTTTACATCCTCACACCCTCGTCTCGCCCCGCCGATCACACTGCTGCCGTGATTTTCGCTACTAATCGTCCCAAGTGGGTTTGAGTAAGCGAGGCCTCGCTCAAGACCTGGTGGTTTGACGAAGTGGACATCTGCGGAGATTTGTGTCCGTCCACGTGGTCGCCTGACAGCCCTTTCATCAACGACATCGAAACACTGGACTAATGCCAGAGAGTAGATGAGTGTTTGGGCGCCATCACTCACAGAAACACACACTCCCTTCAAGCCTGGGAGCAGCGAGGCGAGCGATTCTGCCTACAGATTGTGCGGAGCAAAGCGAGCCGGGGAGGGTTTTAGGTCGAGATAGGGAATGGCATTTGACACAGGTCCTATAGGGTGAATATATTGTGTCTACGGCTTGATTTAATCAAGAGACAAGGAAATGGTCTTCAAACTCAATGAACGTCTGCCACAGTCACACAGCTGGTTTCCTGCCAAAAACCCAGAACATATTGAGAAACGCTGTGAAGACATGAGGAAGAATGTGTTGCTGCTTGTGCTAATTTCTTTTTGGGGCTGTTTGACTGTGATGTTGACGCCAAGATCACCACTAGAAGGCTTCGTTCCAGTGTTGCCAGATCTGGCGAGAGAAACAGGCAACCGCTTCTACAAGGAAAAGCCTGATTAGAAGCGACTTGGCTCCACATGAAAAGAGGAGACCTGATCAATTTATACACAGCCTTCAATTAAGTGTTGGATTCAAAGCAAGGCAACTTTATTTACATAATCACTGCCAGAGCAGGGGGGTATGGACATTACTCCTTGTGTAATGTTTGTGCAGATGGCTAAAATTAGGTCTGGCAGTGCGCGTAATTTAGCGCTACTGAACCCCGTCCACAGAAGCTAAGTGAAATAATGCTGGTGAAATATCTCATTCTCAATCTAATCATTATGATTATTGAGCAGATAAACCTAGAACTGAATAGAGCAAGACGTACCTTTAGGAAATGAACAGGGTTTTACTTCAAAGAGCCGTATTATCAAGTTTAGATCAGAGTAATCAATCTGGCGATGATGGTAGGTATAACAGCTCCACATTTGCATATTCATAGACTGAAAATCTCATTAAGGGATTGGAGGATTTCTCAGTTTTGGAGATCAATGTGGAAATACTTACGGTTTCCAAACTGTTCTCAGAGGAGACATTTGAAGGAAAAATCTGCTTAACACGCCACCATGTTTTGCAGTGGCTCCGTGCCGTGCAGGGGTACATGCGAGGTGGCTCGAAGCTTGACAAGCATATCTGCTTTTGATGCTTCATTCAAATCCAGAGGAACTCTGCTAACGGCTATCTCCGCTCATAAAGCCGAGAAGAAAGAATCCCCTGTCTTTAAGAGTGTGGATCTCTCTCCATGCTCTTTGTTTCTCCCACTCAGAAATTCACTTTCTATAACGGTCGCCTGCTCCCTCAAAGGCTGGCATCGACCGTCATTCCTCTGTGTACACGTACTTTATGTCATATCCCATCTAATGTCTTACTGCCAGTCCTGCAAAATAGGGGATATGAAAAGTTTGACAGCTTTTCAGAAGAAAATACAACTGAAGTTTATCTTAATGTTTGCACCATTAAGATTTAATGCCACGAAGAAGCCACTGCTGCACTGGGACATCCTCAACGTTCGTGCTTTGGAGGCAAACAAGGCGCTGATGTCTCACTTCATCATTACAAGGAACAACCAAAGCCCTCTGAGAATGTGATCACTACTTAATCAAGTCTCTGCGTGTAAGCCCGTCAAGATGCTGAGTCACGCTCTCGCGAACAAAACCCTCAGAGCTGTCATTACAATCAGACCCTATTGATTTGGGCCCTGATTGGCGCTGATGTCCCAGTCAGTGTTTTTCCTCAGGAGCGCGTAAAAGGGCGAAGAAACAAATCACATGGTGGTTTGTTGACACATCTGTACTAACACGAGGCGCACACTGACACAGCGGGAGTGAAGTCAGTGTGTTTTTGTGATTCACACCACAGGTGAAGGCTGCAAACGAGGCGGTTGGGTTACTATCGGCGAGGCAGCACACCTTACAGCTTCAAACAAACAACTTTACTGGTGCACTGTGTAGTTTTGGGGAAGAACTTTTACTCAAAAGAGAAAGAGCTTTTTTTTTTTTTGAACGCCTAAAGCAAACCAAATAAACAAACTCTCTTGTTTCCTGTTTAACTTTGTTTATATTCTAGCCTCAAACCGTGTTCTGGGAACCTCATTTCTGAGAACTGCTTGTTCATTCAGTTATGGAAAAAAATCATATTTCTTAGTTTGTATTATCACCTCATTAATATTGTAAAATTCTGAGTTTGAATTTCTCCTCCAAAACTACGCAGTGCCCCTTTAAACTGTGCATGGGAATTTGTAATAAGCAAACGAGGCCTTATTGCTTTTTCAATCTATAAAGAACATGGATTTGAAAATAACAATAAACCATCCTGTAGTACGGCTGATGTGTTTGTGAAAAGATCATTTGAAGTGGAAATGTGATTGATGGCAGCGTGGCGGCATAAATTCGCCTTCCTTTACTGCACGTCGTTTTTCTCTTTTCAAACAAACGCCACATTAGCTATAAACAACGGTGGCAATCAAATATGACCGGTTTGAAGGCACATTACAAATTACCCCTTCGGGATCCTTAAGGATATCCCATAAACAACTCCCACAAGGTTAGATTCTGCATACAAAACGCTATCAGGGGAAGATGAATCCCTCAGTCAGCACTCATTGTGTAAGTGCTGCCTCTTCAGAAATCCTTGGAGAAACCTTTTTGCTACATTTCCTATAAAAAGGGGGGATTTTCTGCTTGAAGCTGCTGCAGAGAAACTGTAAGTGCTAATGTTTTAGCTCACGCTTCTTCTCCTGCTTCCATTCCAGCAACACAGACCTCAAATTACACCGAATGAGGCATTCATTCCCTCGTTTTATCCCCCCCCCGCGTCTATCCAGCGCTGCTCGTCAGCAAAGGTCAAATCCTACATGACCTTTTCATCCGTCTGTTGCGCCACAAAACCAAACACAGCTGACCTTTCATTCAACTTCCTGCGACCTCTGGGGCAGCAGAACGATACAAATGAAAGGGTTTGCTCGTGAAACACGCAAACTAGCGAAGCAAAAGCTCACCTGACCTTCTGTAGCATTTGGTCTCTTTTGAGCAAACCCTTGATTTACTTTAAACAAATTTGCTTTGTCCGGAAAAAGAGAGAAGGCGTGCAGGCCCCCTGGCTGGAATCAGCTGAGCCACACAATAATCATGCATTTAGGAACCGAGTCAAGTCCTGTTATCTCTGTGTCCGCATGGGTATTGTTCTGCTATCGATTGGTGGGACAAACACATGTCAGAAAAAGGAATGCTTAATATTGGCCAAGAATTATGACCATTTTTCTTACTATGTGTGAGTTCCTTTCTGCTGACTCAAAAAAAAACACTTCCAATAAAATATGGCTTTAGGCCCATTGCAGCTCTTTCTCTTCCTCAGGCTGGCAGAGTGCTTAATTTAATTTGTGTGAGCGCAGGAGAAGGAGCAGGGATCTGAATAAGAAGTCAGCCTAATCAGTATAGCTGAAACTATCAGTTGTTCAATCAAATTTTCAATGCGTACAAAGATGTGTTTTTTCTATTATAGCAAATTGAATATTTTCAATTCTGAAAAGCGCCCAGAACTGAATGGATTGCAAGTTTGCGCCCTGCCATTCATGTTTCCCTCAGGATGAATTTTTAATGTGCTGATCCCTTAATTATCACTAATCTGTCGTGCCATCATTGGGTCAAGACTTCAATTTGTCCACTACTTTATGATTTATGGCCAAATATCTGCAAAACTAATGCCATCAGTCACAACTGTGCTTCGTCTTCAGCGCTAATTAGCAGATGTTAGCGCGCTGATCTCAGATCATGAACTTGACAAACATGCTAAAGATCATTAGCACCCGCTGTTCTGCTCAAAGCACCCCTGTGCCTGTAGTTCAGTCTAACAGAGCCACTCTGTACTGGCTGTACTCTTCATCTTGGGATGCACTTAATAATTAATCATCAAAAAAAACTCAGCACATTAATCGATAATGAATCTATAATTGGAGCCCTGGCGCACTGGCATGCAAAATGGGAATATGGCTCCTGATAAGAGCAGTACAGCAGCAGATAATACACAGTTTATAAAAATTTCCGTTCTGCTTTTTTTTTGTGTGGAATCTGTCATGTTCTGTTTATGCAACAACTCAGGTTTTGACTATGTTGTGTGACTCAATGTTGACATCAATACATCCAAATCTCAATATGGCCGAAACCTTCCCTGTTCAGGAGCTATAATGTATCCAATGTAAACGTCCTTCTTTTTCTCTCACTGTAATAGTTATCCGTCATATGGCCTAAATATGGGATCAGATTTGTATAAAACTGCACCGCTATAGCCGTCACAACTGTAGTCATTTTGTGTCATTGTGGTGATTTTGTCTCATTTCAGTTGTGTTGTGTCTCTTTGCAGTTGTTTTGTCTTTGTAGACATTTTGAGTATTTATAGTCATGGTGTCTCTTTGTAGTGATTTTATGTCTCTTTGTGTTCAATTTATGTCTCTTTGTAATCATTTTGTCAGTTTGTGGTAATTTAGTTTATCTTTCTAGTAATTTTGTGAAGTTTTCTGGTCATTTTGTTTGTCTTTGTGTTCAGTTACTCTCTTTGCAGTCATTCAGTGTCTTTTTGTTGTCATTTTGAGATTCATTGTAGTTGTTTTGTGTTCCTCAGTGATAATTAGTGTCTCCTTCTAGTCATTGTGATTCTTTGTGGCCTTTTTGTGACTCTTTGAAATCAATTGTTTCTTTTTGAAGCCAAAATTCAGTCACAGCGGTCCATATTTCTTTCATTTTTTTAAAGACCCTTGTGAATTGTGCATGCTCTTACCACCTCACAGGCTCATCTGGTGTGTAAGCAATTAAACAAATGTCGCGCTACAGATACTGGTAGAGAAAACAAATGTGGTTATGTATATAATTATACTGTGTGTGATTATAAGCTGGACATCAGCACACAATCAGACAACTGATGTATTCATATCCACAAAGGCAGAGCTCTTCTGCCTTTTCGGGTTTTAGATCACATTTCATTAAATTCACCCACCAGGGCAGAAGGTCATGAGAAATCTTATCCAGTAAGTCTAGAGCATTAATGTATTATTGCCTCTCCATATTTCAAGAGAGTATTTCAACATAGACTTACACATTATGATGTGCTGAGTCGCAGCCCTGATAAAATATTCACCTGCAGCTTCCCGGTGGGAGCAGGTCCTAGCTGATTCGGAACATCATCAGCTGATGATTTATGTGTATAAATGGATTATGAAGTACATGAGGGAGGTAATAAGGCGTTTGGCCTTCTGTTTAGGGAGCAATCATTTATAGTCAGCGCGGTAGCAAGACTGACGGCTGCTCCTCGCCGGTGGTCAAGGGTTACCATGGGGACAGAGGCGAGGGTCAGGGGCTGCAGAGCGAGTCACAACATTGTCACTTTACGGTTCCCTGGTCGTTTCTGATTGGGTGAAATGGAGGAGGACCTGTATGTTAAGCTGACAGTGTGGTGTTATATCATGGCTGATAACAGTTAAGCACTGATTATTAAAGACAAAAGGCCCCTGGGAGCAGACATGTGGAAGCCCCCCAGCTTATCCTAAAACTATACATCAGACTGAAAGAGATACATAATTGTTTTGTGTCCCTGTAGATGTGTTGTGCCTTCAGTTTCGCAGCGTTTTTCATGATCTTTTCTGTCCTTTTTCTGTTTGTTTGTGGTTGTTTTGTGTCTAAGTAAGCATACTAGCTCCTTGTCGTTCTGTGTCTATTTCTAAGTTGCTTTGTGTTTTGGGTTATTTTGTTTATCGTAGTAGGTATTTTTGAGTGGCTTTGTTTGTCTTTGCAGTCATTTTATCTCTTTGCAGCTTTATGTATTAATTTGATATCTTTGTAGACACTTTGTGTCTTGGTGTAGACATTATGTGACCCATTGAAGTAGTTTTGTTTTTCTTTGCTATGGGTTTGTGTCCCTTTGTAGTCATTTGTGTCTCTTTGTAGTTTTCTAATTTCTCTGTAGTCATTTTGGTTCTTGTAGAAGTCATTTTTTGAATCTTCGAAAAGTGGTTTTGTTTGTCTTTGCAGACGTTTTTTGCCCCTTTGTTGTACATTTGTGTTTCTTTTTGTCATTTTGATAAAGTATTAATTTTATTTCTTTTTAGTCATTTAGCCATATATGACTCTCTGGAGTGCTTTTGTTGGTCCTCTAAGTTGGTTTGTCTCTTTTCAGTTGTTTTCCTTTCTTAGAAGAAGAAGAATCAAACTCAGATATTAGCCAGTGGTCAAAGAGAACTGGCCTGCCTGGGCCTGTTTGTCTTTGCAGTTTTTGTCATTTCGTGTCTTTTTTAAAGTTATTTTATGCCCCTTTGTAGTAATTATTGTGACTATGTACCCATTTTGTCACTGTAGTCATTTTGAGTCTCGTTTTAGTCATTTTGTCTCTTTGCAGTCTTTTTGTGTCACTTCTAAGCGGTGCTGTTTCTTCTTTGTCTGTGTACAACTTTGTGTGTCCTTGCAGTCGACTCACTGAATTGGATTTCACGCGAGAAATGTAAGCAATCACAGATAGAAGCTCCCCAGGGAGTCAGGAGGCCCAGAGGCTGCGTCGGACAGGCCTGTTAAATAATCGATCCCTGGCTGTGGCTGCCCTGACACTTCAAATCACACATCAAATCAATGATTATAAGTTTCAACGCATCATGGAAACTTGCCACTCAAAGTGGAAAAACACAGACACTATCTCACTCCTGTAAGACTCGGGATGTTTTGTTTGTGACAACACAATCCCTCACTAATAAAAAAAAAAAAACCTTCTCTGGCCATCATTTCCTCCAAGATAACACCCACTGCACCTCACATCACTGGCTTTATGAGACTGTCTGTTGTGTTGGGAGTGCAGCTGAGCTCATTCGTTTTCATGTTTCGCTGCCACGACAGCAGATTACAATCTGGCTGCCATGTGAAGTGAGAGATGAATATGAGGCTCGGCTGACTGCGCAAACTTGTCCAGGAGAGCGGGGAGACAGAAGAGAAACTTGTGGTGATCCAGTATGAATAGCCCCCTCCATCTGTATAATTGGTTGCAATGAGCTATGAGGGCCACCTGCTGACTGTGTCATTCAGAGCTCTTTTACATGGAAATTGTGCCCAGTGTCACTCAGCAGAGAGCGAGGGAGGCACACAGAGAGCGAGCACGAGCATATCAGCTGAAGTCTACCCCAGAAATGTTTAACTCCTGAGAGGAAAATACACAGAATCCTAAAAAAAAAAAAAAAAAAAAAAAAGCTATTATGGACTTCAATGATATTCTGGACACATTTTCCCACATTGTATAATATTTGTTTATCCACCAATTAGGATATCATATGGAAAATAATCCCAAAAATGAAGACTGAAATAAGTTGAGACTTACCATTTAGTCTCATCTCTGTAATTGGCGTCCTGCTGGCAGTGCCAGTTTCAAGCTGCATTTATGAATATTTTTATATGAAATGTAAAAGCGGTGGACCTACATCTTCACTACTCCATTTACAATTATTCCTAGATGCTGCAGTTCAGCTGTAAGGAGAGTTTTTGCATCTTTATGTTCATTGTATTGGATTTGTGGCACACAACTTGACCGTTGGGATTGTTCCGTTGTTCTCAATACCTCATTTTCAGCCACAGCAGAATGCCGTTATCAATAAAGAAACTCTGATACATCCTCTGCACACTACCTGCTCAGCACCAAACAGCAGACAGACACTGTTAGTGACTAGGAGGTGAACATAGAGGAGCATTTAGCAGCTTAAGAGCCAAATTGGGGTCCTCAGGAGACAAAACCAGATCTAAAAAGAGAGTGAATATTGGACTTATATTTATATTGGACCAGAAATACTGTATGGCTCCACATGAATGATAATTTGCTAAATGGGTAAATAAGCAACTGTTTTCTAACACACTCCCCATGCCAACTTTTAGAGGTGATTATATCAGTGTTGTGCTGACAGCTTGTTCCACTGTGCCAAAGCAGCCAACAAGATCAATTCATACTGCTTTAAGTTCATCCAGAAAAACAGAAGTGCATCATGGAAAATTTCAACTAAAGTAACTTAAGTTTTAACATATCTGCGTTCAGAAACATACACTGCTAACATTATTGTGGCGATTGGGTTCGCATGTAGGAAATAGTCAAACCTTGTATGGACCTCTTAATGTGATGCGTTCTGCTAAATCGTATTTGCTCTAAATTCACATTTTGTTCACATTCTCAAATCTTATTTCAATATTCTTGAGCAATAAACTGCCAGCTCGGGTGTGTTTAAGCTCCCCCCTTATCTGCTATATGCTAATTTATATTCTATTTCACTATTCTATATCTCATCATTATTGCAATCACTATTTCTACATTTGAAGGTCACAAGCTCGATAAATATATGTCAAAATGAATAATCGGCTGGAGTTGCATAGTCTAGACTTATTAAGAGTAGTTTCACTCTACAGCCATTAGCAACAGCTTCAAAAGGGCTGGAGACGGAGACCTTGTTTCACAAGCAGTGCATATTTATCATGGGCAAATTGGCTGAGCGTGTTGTTATACCAACTTTTGTCAGATGAACATCACATAAGGGAACATTATTTTTTGTTACGCCTCCACCGAAACAGTTCCTCAAGAAAGTGCAGGAAAAGGAGGACAAACCATTAGCTACATATTCTATTTTCACTTGCTAATCAGGGGGGTTGACTTTAAAACCTTCTGTTCACCAATTCTTGTCCACTGCCCTCCCATTACACCTTAAAATAAACATTGTGGAGGTCGCTGCTTGTTTTAGCCTTTCCCCGTAGACATTAATAGAGTTCCATCTTCCCCAACCCATTTTAATCCTACACGTATTAATAAACAGCGCCCACCTATTGACGACAGCAGATCATCAAACCTGCATTCTTATAAACCTCATTGTGGTTAAGGTAACCCACAGGTACAACATAAATCCTCATACCTGTTCCATAAATCTGTCACACTCTCCTCTCTCTCGGCCTGTCCCCCACAGACATCTGCACGGTCTGACAGTCAATTATATCCCATCACCTTCAAAAAGCCGGCATGGGAGGCAGTAGAGGACCATATCTTTACCTGATCTTTATCCTCCCCTCAGCAGCAGGAACAGTGGAGCTGTCAGCGCAAACCTTCAGTTAACCCTCACAGGAGACAACAACCGGTGGCGTGTTTAATGAAAACAATCCTATTAAACATGATGGTTTGTCAATGTGTTTGAAAACTACATGAAATCCATTTCCATGACTGTGAGAAGCTTGAGTCATCCAAGTGAAACATTTAGAATATTAAAATATTCACGCGTGAGAAAAAAAAACGACATATGATGAAGACAGATGTATAAAGTATGAAATAAAAAATAAAAAACTTACGGAAATCTTATTAAACACTTGACTTTTTAATGTATGACAGAAGAAAAAGAAGGACGTAGTTGGTTCGCCCTCTGCTCTGTCTCATGAGCTCAGAGGATAATAGTCATGCGCTGACCTGCAATCAGCCCAAAACAGGAGGCGCACAGAGATTCAGTCATAGTCGATAGTCTTCTACCATCCATCGTCACATCTCTTTCTTCATGTAGATTCCTCTTGCACTCTTCAGCCACCTGACCCTCTGACTCCTCCTCGCTATCAGCTCAGATCAATACACAAGCTTAAAGGCAGCCGTTCTCCTGATGTGAAACCAGGACACGACCCCAAGGTACAAACGTCAGACGGGTCTCTTTATCTGCTCTGTGTACGAGGTACATTACTTTTTTTTTTTACACTTTTGAAACGCATGGAATGACTCAAAGTCTCAGCATGATCTGAGCAAGATAGAGCTCTTATAGCCAAGTCAGTTCAGAGATCCTTCACAGGAAAAAGCAATCTCTCAGATTTATCTGTCTTAGTCCTTTCTCCCTGCCTGCCCGCCTCTCTCCCCAAGTACCCGTCTCTCGAGGAGGTCCAGTTTATCCTTGGCGAGAGCTTCTCTCAGGGCACCGAAGAAGCCGTGATAGTGGGCCGTGTTGTGGATCATGAGCAGGACTCCAGCCAGCAGCTCATTGGTCACCAGCAGGTGGTGCAGGTATGCCCTCTGGTGGTTCTTACAGCAGTAGCAGCCACACCCCTCCACTAACGGTCTGAAGTCATCCTGGTACCTGGAGAAAAGTTTAAATAAATAAATCAAGTGTTCCACAATGATTTTCAAAGCGCTGCTGCTGCTGCTGCTGCTGCTGCTGCTGCTGCTGCTGCTGCTGCTACGAACCTCTTGTCTTTAAGATTCATCTCGAAGGGTGTCATCTGAGTCTGATCCTTGTTCAGGTCCCCATTCTGTTGTGGCTCCCCTGCCGTCTCCCTCTCTTGGTCCAGCTCCAGCACTGCCGAAATATATCAACATCTCATTAATCCCACCAGAAAACACCTTAGAGCACACCATAATCTCATATCATTCAGCAGGAGATTACACCCCTGTATACAGAGCTCCATCAGCCCAGCGGATAAAATATAAAACGGGGACGCCTACTATAGCTTGACACCATTTAAACACTGCTGTCGCCTATATTCTAAACCCAATTAGAATATAATTACATGCTGGTTATGTTCTGACTTTCAACGCCTGTATTTTGACAGATGGGTGTTGACCGTGAGGCGACTTCACTTAACTTAATGAAAATGGAGAAAGTGTCCAGAGCTGACAAAGAGCCGTCTTTCATTAGGAGGGCTGTACATCAAACTATCTGGTCGGTTACAGACACAAGGGACGTGAAGTTTAAAAGCACAGGGTGGAGAAAAAGGGTAAGAAAGTGCACAGTCCACAGTAAAGTGCATGACAAAAGACAGAGATTAAAAGGCAAGAGCAGAGCAAACTGGGCTTAGTGCAAACTGAACCGGGTGAAGCAGAGAGCAGCAAAGTGTGTAAACAAAGCATAAAAAAGGAAATTATTATGGTCTGTAGCTTAAGGAATGGGTGATAAGCTTGAGAATAAAAGGGACAAAAATGAAGCCTGGCCAAAGAAAATAAGATAAAAGGAAGGAGGACTAAGAGCAGAAACTACAGAAACAGTGAAGTTGAGGAAAAAGGGTTTGAAGTTTCAAGGCTGCAGATAGTTGAGGACCTTAAACACCTTCTCAGGGTTTCTGCATGTGTCCGGCACTTAAAATAAGTTATTTTTAAGACCTTTTCAGGAAAACTTTTAACCAATGTTAGACTGATTTTTGGGCAAAACTTTTCATTCAAGCATTGCAGGTGAAAATGAATGCTACTAGAATATCTGTGTTCCAGTGCAGACATACGTTTAATGTAGGAATATGTTTATTAGAGTGAGCTTGGTTAATCTACATTTAAGGACTGTATTTATGAAAATGAATTTTAAGGCTTGCAGGGAAAACACTGACAGCTTCTTAGCTCAGTTAGCCGTGCAGCCTGCTGGACACCTGGGGGGATGTTGGCAGTTACGGCACGAGGGAAAGAGCTTTTGACCGCTGGGGCAAAGAGGTTTTCAAGCCCAGGGCTAGCTAGTTAGCATCCTAACTGAGTAGGATGAAAAAAGGATAACAGTAGATATCTTTCACATATGCTCAATACTGTTAATTCATCACATACTTTTGATAATTTAAGTTCATTTTTGTAAGTTGTAATCTAAAATTCTTACTTATTGCCCCTTCAACTAAATTTTAACCAATTATGTAGCTAACGGGTCTCAGTATAGAACTGCAGAACAGATGGAGGACGTGCAGTATGAGGAGAAGGACGGTTGATGAAAACAGAAAGTTGTCAGGATGGAGGAAGGAAAAGGGAAAACTTTGGGGCGTGTAAAAGAAAGGGGCTGAATTAGAATAATGGTGTGCGGTGTCAAAAAGGACGTTAACTGGGAAGTGAGGGTGTTGAAACCCCACCCCCCTGTGGGGCTTTGTAATTGGCTGAGAGGGTGATTAAAATTTCTCTTCAGGTTTGACACCATTGCTGCTCTCACCTCCACTGAACTCCATTACGCTCCCTGTGCAGAATCAATTAGTGCTGTCTGACACTAAATGCTGGCGGTTACCAAACTTCACTCCGTCTCTCATCCGAGTTTAACGCAACTTTTTAATGAAGCACAAAGTTCTCTGCGGGGCGAGTCTGTGCACCTCCCACAGCTCTTGTCATAACACTTCTTCGGCTTTTCACTTGGGACAACAATCAGAAAGACGGCCCCTGACTTAATAGCTACCATACTGGGGCTGCTTTGAGATACAACATTGATTTCATTTCACTCGCTGAAATTCTTTCTATCCAATTATTCCGACTGACCTGGGGCGAGCGAATACACAAGAGCTACACTACACACAAACAAGCAAGCGAACACATCATTTCATTAGCCATTAAATCAGCCTTATTTTCATGCTAAATAAATCGCTCATCTTCAAGGCAACAGACCATATATCGAGGTACAGTTCTTTTCTATTCATTATGTAGAAACTGGCTCCAACAGCAGTCAGACATCATCTTGTTGCTCACCAAATTAAACGAAGATGAAGGGATGTTCGATCACTGAAGACACTCTGCTGGGTCTTTACGCTGAGCAAGATTTCTGTGCAGCCTCTCTGCTGTGAGATGAATCGCCTTTACATTTGCATTAGAGCATCTGTTAGCATTTTCAACTCATATGCTCCTCCTATAGGAATTAGCATAAGCCCACTACGCTGATTATTGGACATCTTTAATCATCTGTTCAGCGCTTTCTGATGACTCTGTGTCATGAATAACATCAAAGCGCTGCCCGCCTCTCAGCTTTGTAACATTCATTCTTCTCTGTTCGTCACATTCCCGCACATTAACGTCAAGATTTCTCTTCTCATTTCTTTTTCCGCGTCTCTTTTATGCACAGAAATGACTTTAAGTAAACTATTATTCTCAGAGGAATCATATTTCCCACCACAATCACATTTCATTCTCATCTAAATGCATCCAGCGGGACAGACCCCCTACCCAAAGTCCCAAATTACACTGTCAGTTTGCTAAAGGCATTTATTGCACTTGCTATTCGAGTGAAGCACCAGTGTTTTCCATATTTTTGGGGGTCATTTTCTGTATCACACTAGTCATTTTGTGGCTTTGGGCAAGGTTGCTTTACCTTAAAGGTCGTTTGGATTGAAAAGGGTGGAATTATTAAAAAAAAGGTGCCTTTACCCCTTTTAAATGCAAATGTCTCGATTTAAAATGCTACATGTTTAATAGCACATAGACAATTGCAGAAGTTACTGCTTGAGAAGAACAAGAAGTTCTCTCTCAAAAGAATATGAGCACATGGGAATCCTTCTGCAGTAGAAAGTGATGAGGAGGGTCACTGCAACTTAAATGGGAATGTTTGAGCGGCTGAAAGTTAACAAGCTTGATCTACAACCCCTGATATGTTAAAACCATGTTCCAACATCAAACTGAGGCTGGGCCACAAGAGAAAGCCATTAACAATAAAATAGGCTGTTTTATTTATGGAGTTTGGTTCTGAGCCACCATATTCTTCTCATGTACTGCACACTTTTGCAT
This sequence comes from Diplodus puntazzo, assembly GCA_963678695.2. Taxonomy (NCBI): domain Eukaryota; kingdom Metazoa; phylum Chordata; class Actinopteri; order Spariformes; family Sparidae; genus Diplodus; species Diplodus puntazzo. Next base: position 18,479,872 of record OZ023171.1, on the reverse strand, counting down.
GTTTTTTAGCTGTAAGTTAAGTTACATGACTATTCTAATGAAACACATCAATGCAGAAGTAAATATTGACACTTCTTACCAAATTCATACAACAATAGTGGGTATGTACTGACACACCCCCAATAGACATTCGCATCCTGGACAGCCTCCGGCCAAATCCCAACGTCCACACTCACACATTCCTGTTACACCATTCCAACCCCTTGCAGATTCTTCTCATACACATACCAGGTGATGTCAGCTAAATCCATGAGCACTCAGGGCTTAAAGCCTTAGGGGGGGGACACTGGGACTGAACCTCTCAGTCTCTCTGAGCCGCTAGCTCAGCTACGACACAGGCGCCATAGAGAAACTTTTACAAAGTAAAAGTGTGGTGAATGTCAAAGCTCCAGTGGAGTCTATGTTTTCAGTGTGAACGTGAAGAATCTGTCAGTGCCTTGTCATGGCTGGTTAGCTCCGACTACTGGCTGTTCCTGCTGCACATAACGGTGGTCAGCCTGTCACAAAGAAGTCGCTCTGGTTGGTGTCTGCTTACCTCCCTTATCGCACAAACACCAGAGCTGCTTTTAAGAAAACAAGTAAAAGAAAGAAAACAGAGTACTTTATGTACTTAACTGACTTTAAGAACCAACGGTCGACAACTCAACTTCAGTAACATGTTGTCTGAATGTATTTAATGTAAATAACTGTATGTATGAATGTCTAATTTCTGTGAAGACTAAATGAACTAATTAAGACCACGTACTCACAAGACCACGTCCCAATACAGTGAGTGTCCTGCGCAGTTCGCTGCTGCAGTTTTCAAATTTGCTTACAAAGAGGAAACTATTGTTCAGCACAGCTATTCACCACACCTGCAGGGGGCGCTCTACCTGCGCGCTCCGGGTCCGGGGAGATGTCGAAGTCGAAGCACAGAGCGCAGCCTCGCTCCGTCACCTGGAAGGGGAAGAAACTCTCAAACAGGTCCACGCCAGCCTCCACGCACACCAGCACCTCATCAGGTCGTCCGACACCCTGCAGCAGTCTGAAAGTCACGCGCACACAAACACACACAAACATCAGAAAGCAAAACATTGAATTTAACTTTAAATAAATCCTAATATAAAACACAAAAATCCCCACAATATGTAGAGGCTAGATCACATGAGCAGCTTTTCTCTACCTTTTCACAACATGTGCACTTTGTGTGTTTGTGCCTTCAGTTAGCTGGCTCCCTCTAACTGTCTGCCTGCAGGCGTCAAGGTCAAGCCCAATTTAGCATTTGATAATGACTCCACTCCAATTTCCAGTGGGAGGAGCACCTCCTAACAGCCAGAGCTACCAGCAGGGACGATGTCATACAGTACGCCAGATGAGCCTGTTCTCAAGCAAACTTGGTGAAGCTCACAGGGATGCAGTCTGCCTCTCCTCACAGTTCCTCTCATTTACTCTCAGAGTCACTGCCAGAGGCTCCTCCATCACCTCCTGGAGAGGAGCACTCATGTGGGACAGTCTCTGGTGAAAAGCCCTTCTGCTCTACAAAAGCTTAAAATGAGTCAGTGTTGTCAATATGGTTGCAATAATCTTCACGAGAGGCTGTTTATTATTATACAATCTTGAGTGTGATACTCATAATGTAAGAGGCTTTTTCAGCCAGCACTTAAAGATTATTTTCATCGAATGAGTCTGTCAATTATTTCTACAATTAGTAAAGAAATATATACAAAACAGACAAACATGAAAAGCGTCCATCATAAGTGCCAAGAGCCCGAGGTGACATCTTCAAAAATGATTTGGCCAAAATAAAACAGACAAGGCAGCAAATCGGAGGAGAGAATGATAAACGATTAAACTGATTATCTTAATTGTTGCTGATTGATCAATCAATTAATCAATTAAGCTCAGTTGTACCAAAGGGTTGCTTTATCAGAGGTTTATAAAACATTACATTGTTGGTGAACAGAGAAATAGCTATCCGTTTAATTAACTATAAGTGTACCATTTGCTAATGATTATTATAAAGTGTTACAATAAATCACTGTCAGTAGACAATGCTAAATGATTATTGACACTGGTACTATCTTTAAAGGTGGTGCAGAGATAACGACTGTGGAGCAGTTGGGGCAGCACAGCAGAGCTGCTCACTTGTAATCAATCAAGCAGGATAACTGACTGACTGGGTCTGCTCAGACTCTCAATCACTTTCTTTTCATTATCAGTCACTGCACTTTAAACCAAACTGCAGCACAAGTTTGTCTGTTTACTAAAAATGTAAAGAAATCAATGGGTTAAATAGTTTATCAATCTATTTAATGTTTAACTGATTTGTTATTTTGGTAATAAGTAAGAATATTGAGCATTCGCTTGTTAGAGGTTCACAAGTACAAAGAGTAGAAAACCTTTCAACAATATACATTAAGTTAATTAGAAATGAATGAAATGAAAATGAATTGATTCTTCAATCAGCAGATACTTAGGGGACAATCAACTCTACTCCAACAAGAGGATTTGCTGCTTTTCTGTTTATGTTGTAAATTGAGTATTTTTAGATGTTGGGAAAAAGACATTTCCACTATGTTCTGTTGTATAAGATCAAGAAATAATTAAATACATGACTAAGACTTTTTTTAAATAATCACATTACACACGTATATACTGTAGAGCGTCTATGGACTGTTCTATAAGGTGCACCATTCAGCTTTTTTACAGGCCTATAAAAAAAGAGGCCGAGCTTTTTACACATGGAATAGCAGTTGTAAGAGCGAACATGACTTTGAGATGCAGCCGCACTTAAAGCCATATGTTTACATTTGTGATGGTAAATGTCAGAGACAAACAGGGTTGTATTTTCAGTTATGGTGGAGTGAGAACAAAAACATCTAGACATCCTACAGTTGAAGAGTATAATACTATAAAAACAAAATTGTTCCGAACGGTCATACTGCCCGTTTCCTTAATATCAGTGACACCTTCTGGGAAAATAATTTCACTTTACAACTGTAATCAATAAACACATTCATCTTTCTCACACAGTGACCTGGGTTTGTCCTCAGGCAGCTCCTTGGTCACAGCAGTGATGAGCTGGCTCCTCAGGACCTGGTCCATTGAGCCCGTCTGGAGGCCGTCCAGGCAGAATCCCGCCACAGGCCTCTTGGCTGTCTCCCTGGCTGAGCGCACTCTTTCTTCCAGGATGTCTCCCCCCTCCACCACGCCGAACACCTCAACTCCCTCCAACTCCTGGCAACGAGAGACAGTTTGGTGATTAAACAGCTGACAGAGAGAAAACCTGGAAGGCGGAAAGGGGAGGGACGTATCATCCTGAAACTTGACAAACCATTTATGTTTCACATATTGGAGGATCTCAACTGCAAACAAGAGAGATATTATTCGTTCATCCATTCATTCATCTCAATTTTGATGACTCGACATGAAGCTGACTGCACATCAACTAGGGGAACAGACGCAGCAGGAGGTGGGGGAGTGGAGCTCAATCAAGCAGCGCACAGAGAACAATGTTGCGGTCACGCATTACCTGCAGCACGCTGTCGCTCCTGTTCGACTCTTTGCTCAACATCATTCTACACTTAACGTTTATTATCCCGAGGGAAATATGTTTTGCAGCCAGGCGATAAAATACAGAAAAGAGCACATTAACGAAGCGTTAATGCAGTGTCATTCACACGTCCTACAAAACGATATTAAATACAACATCTTTGACACTTTCAGATTAATGCAAAAACAAAAAAAAGATTGCAATGAACTTCTTCCTGTAAATTAAGTTACAGATCAACGAAGACTGAAGCAATGATATCGTCTGAAGCATAACTGAGTTACGGTGTCACGTGGATAACTAATGACAATCAGTTTCACTTGGTTCTCTTTATCATTAAATTAGGTAGCTGTTCATTGCTTTAAAAAGCAAAAAAAATGATTTCATTAGTCATGCCTGATGCAGAGCCATTACACAGCCACTAATAATAAATGCACTCACTGATTATGTATTCCTCCTAATCTCACTGTGTTTTCGGCCATATCTCAGCAGCACAGCGGTCCCCAGTGACAACAAGAACACCCAACATCAATCCCTGCCTCACATGCTCGTGCTGTGCATGACTGATTCACGAATGTAACAGAGCGGTGTGTGTGTGTGTTAAGACTGCCGGTTGTGTGTGTGTGCACCTGTGATTTTTGGTGCACCAGCAGACACTCGTCCAAGTGAGTGAGAGTTCGATCCACTGACTTTCGGACCCTTTTGCGAGAGGTGTTGTTCTGCCACGTCTCTCCGTCTGCCATGCTCTGGTACCAGTCGGGCTGCACGGTCCGCTGGAGAGCCATGAACTTAGCCACCGTCAGTTCAATCCGCCCACCGCTGCCCCACACAGACACAGTCTGTGGACAATGAGAAGGCATTTTTCATGTGAAAACATAAAAAAGTAAAGTTTTAGAGATGCTAGAATTCCACTAAAATAATTCTCTTTTCAAAGAAGTAGCTCTCCATTGTCGGAAAAAGACATATTGATTTTCTTGCCAAGAGTTAGATGAGGAGATCAATACAAATCTCACAGTAGCTGGTTAGCATAGCATAAAGCCTGTGAACAAGGACAAACAACTAGCCTGGCTATGTCTGAAGTCAATCTAAAGCTCACTAATTAATAAATATAAAGTGTTAAAAGACAAAGTGTGGTTTATGTGTTAAGTGTGAGTATTTCTGGGATGGAAGCAGTGACTTGATGTAGTCTCCACTGGTTGCCTGGCGACAAAGACGAACACATAACCCCAACCCTAAAATCACAATTTCAATCTGTTCGAGGCAGGACATGTCTGTAGTCCTGCCTTGAAAGTACCAATAGTCATCCCAACAATATTGTATTGCTCAAAAATATTATGTTATTTGATGTTTTCATGGGTTTGGCATTTATGAAGTGCTTTTGATGAGATTTCAGAATATCAAGATATATATTGTTGATCGTAAAAAAGCCTTAAAATATTGCAATGTTATTTTGAGGTCATATCGCTCAGCCCTAAAAATAAGCATACATTTAATCTCACCTTGTTAGTTGTATAACCTGTTGGGCAGGAAGTCGCAGGGTCGTGAAGTGAGCAGTACAACACAGTATCATGAAGACCTGTACAAAAAAAAACACGAAAGTCAATGTGCATCGCTCACAGAGCACAAGACCAGACAAAGGCTGAGCGTGAAGAGAGGCGACAGTATGAAACGCATCATTAATGCACTAATGTGACAACTGAGTCTCGAGAGTAACGAGGTGAGGCCTTATCAGCAATTCAATCACTGCTCTTCCCTTCTGGGACTCAAGAGACAGCACTGTGGTAATCACCTGACGGTTTACAACACGAGGAGCTACAGTGATTACTTTTCCAATTTCAAATTTGTTTGCTTGAGGCCTGGTAAAGCTTCGTACCACAGCGACTGTGGTACAGCAGAGCTGAATGAGGTCACTTTTCTGGGGCATTTATATAAATATTACTATGAGCTTCACAACCTTTGGGTCAGGCTCACGGAGCTAATCAGGTTTTCCATACTGAACTCAACATACAGTATATTTAGAAGCAATTTGCTACGTCTTTTCAATTTAGCCAGTGGTAATAACATTTATATAGCCTTAGGTCTTCAGAGTAAATTTGTGCATCACGTATGTGTGACATTTACATTAATCAACTAGTCACACCAGCACAGGATTTTGAGCCTGGCAGAGGTTCCTCTGATGTGGCTGTTATTTAAAACATGACAAATGCTGAAGGTTGAATAGCAATTACAGTGAAGCAATCAACAAGCAGGTTTATTCAAAATAGTTTAACAAACAGTTTCTTTCCCCCTCTACAGCTTCCCCATCTCTGACACAGAGATGAGCGATTGAGAACAAATTTCTTGTTCTGTTTTGACAGTAAGAGAGAAAAATATATTAAATATGTTGGACATCCATTAGGAAACTGTTTTAATAACTGACAGTCTATGTTTGATGCAAAATCAGAGTAGGCTGCATGAGGAGCTGAAAGAACTGATCAAATAAAGACCAAGTTACTTTAATTAACAATTAAATGATACAAAATTAATCATTTATTTTAATTGCAGCGCTCCAGTCTGTCACTATTCAACAACAGGCGCAACAATACATTTTCTCAGCCCAGTATTGTGTATTTTATTTATGTGTATTGAGTCTTTATTTATATATTGAAAAGCATGTATTTGCAATTTGTAACAAGATACTTTTGAGGGTTTTTGTTTTAATCTCGTTGTCTGGTTAAAACATTTTTAATCATTACATTCAGACCAGCTATCAATCAATTAATGATTAATCATTAACATTTCTACCCTTCACACGTCTTCCATTTTCAATATAACAACTTGAATGCATCTGAAAACTCAAATCCCCAAACACATTAAAGGATGTTGAGAATAGTAATTAACAAGGTCCTCTCAGTAGCTGTTCTATTAAGCTTCAGATTAATATTTATATATTCTACAAACTTCTCATCCAAGTCGGCTTCAATGTAGAGACTGAAAGAAGGAATAGATCAGCTTGTGGGTGAGACTTTTTAGCTATTTATCTTTTGTTTTGAAGTAATTTCAAATCTAAACACAAAAGCTTTTTATTAACTATTTGTATGAACTGACTTTGCTGACTGCTTTAATAAGGCATACACTGCTACTTAAATAATCAGTTATGAATCACTTTATCACATACCAGAGCCAATTTATTGACAATTACTGAGTGATTTCAAACAGCTGCCCATACCAAATTTAAGTTGACAGCTTTAGGAGCACACATTAAAGCAACATTATGTAGAAATTGGCATTTTGTGTGATTTTCGAAGCTGTAATTTTAAGGTGAATAAATTACATAATGTTTTAAGTGCTTCCACAATGTTAAACGCAATAAAATATTTAGATACTGTTTGCATAATTGAAGACGCTTGCTTAGTGTTCAGCCTTTATCAAGTTGTAAATAAAGTTCTACTACATTAATACGGACCCTTCATGATTTTAAGTTAATTCCAAAGCTGATGATCTATTACCTTTTCATCAATACTGAATAAATCTACATGCATTGCAATAGCATTAGCGTCATCCTTATTTACCTCTAATCAATGCTGTTTAGTGTGCTAGAAAGTTCCAACTCATTGTCCTTACTGTGATTACTCTGTGGAAGATAAGTGGTACAAAGGTAGGCGAGAGAAAGAAAAAAAGATGGAGGAGAGCTGTTATTGTAGTACCTGCAAATTTCCTGAATCCATCCTTAAACTCCTCCAACACTTCCTGGTGCTCTGCTCTTGAGGAAAGAAAGGTGATGAAGGTGTGTGTTAGATATAGAGAGAGTTCAGTGCGAGTGTGTGTGTGTGTGAGTGTGTGAGATGAGTTTTGCTTACATATTGGACAGAGTGATCTGAGTGACAGAGGGGAGGTTGCTCAGGGTATGCAGTGTGTCCTGGGTGAGGTGGGGCACTGTGCCAAAATGAGTGTACAGCAGACACCCCGGGACATCCAGGGAGTGCTGTCCAGTCTTGCCGAGCCCCTTCAGGACACCCAGCCGGCTTCTTCCCTGAACCACTCGAGACAGCTCCAGCTTCATTCTGCTGCCAGCCATACGAGCAGCTGCAAACAGAATAACTGTACTACACTAACGCACAATACTTAACTAAACCACAAGGAGTTCTATTGGCAGTGAATACAGCTAGCTAACGTTAGCAAAAGTGCATGTGATTTAGCCACGTAGCTAAGAAGCCTCACATGTCACGTGCTACTTTAAGCGAGCATTCGCCGAGTTTTAATGTTTGCTGCTCTTAAACGACGTACACGAAGAACGTACACTTTCACAACTGTGCATTATAATTGTACACGTTTATGATAAAAGTGTTTAATTCGCTTACCTACAAAACTCACGGGCCGACAGGAACTACAAGTCGCGGAAATATGTCGTCATCATCAGCCGCGGCGGCAGTTGGAAGCGTACAGTGCTGCGTCGTGCCTCCTTTTTCGAGCAAAAAGACATTTTCTTAATTTGGGCTTATACAAACCTTTTAAGTATGCGAAGCGGTCTGAATTGTTTAATCTTCTTTCAAGTTTTAAGTCAATTTTAAACGTGTTTCGGGTAATTTAGAGACGTGACGAACGTTGCTATGGTTACCAGAGAAACGCCTGAACTACATGTCTAGTGGGACATGTAGTCCCCGATTCACCGTTGGCGGTTTATTTAGACCAGATAAATGGTTCGTTAACTACATTACCCAGAATCCTTTGTGATCAATCTCGATGGCAGTTCTGCATACAGGTCTTGTGTTTTGCGAGGTCGCTTTGTAGTGACTTCTGAACACAACAACATTTAAATACTTTGCGTCGACGGTTGGTAGAAGAGCACTCCGTAAAAATGGGTAGGATAACATTATAGTAGCGGAAGTAAAGGTCAATAACTATACAGATAATGACGTCCCCAGGTCACAACCCTCACCTGTCTAGGTGGAGGAGGCTCAGTAAGAGTACATCAGGAGACAAGGTGAGTTTAGTTTTTGGATTGAGGGGGGGCTGTTTCTGTAAAAGCTGATTTGGGGAAAAAGTGAGTAAACTGTGTCTGCCTATTTTGGATAACTCCAAGGTGCTCACCTCAACATGTTTTCTTATCTGAGGGAGACACCTTCAGTATTTTTTTTCAGTCAGTTTTCACCTTTCAGATATTTATTCCAGGATTATAAAATCACCTACACAGGTAAAACATAATTGTAAAAAGGTTTGTGAATGAAGGCGCTGCACATAGGTGTTTACACTTTATAAGGGCATTTCTCATGTCAGGGCAGGGTTTAGAAATGTCATACAGATGGCCTTTCTCAGATACTCACATGCCATAGACAGAGATAGCTGGATAGCTGCTGCTTAAGCATCCACAGTTGGACGTCTGGGAAATGAATTTTAAAGTAATCTGCTGATTTAAAGCAATGGCTAAGCTTTCCTGTGAAATAATCCCTAGACATCAGGCACTGGCTCAGCCCTCAATTTTCACAAAGCACCCACAGCTCAGGGTGTCTGTGAGCCTGGCTAGGCATTTTTAAGCAGGCAAAGGTGACCGTGACACCAGCGTTTTCTTGGCCTCTGTGGTCTGTCTTGCAAAGAGTAATAGCTGACACTTCAAACTGTTTTTCCTTCATGAACAGATTCATGTGAAAAATGATGATATCGACCAGTGGAGGAAGGTAAGAGCAACTTATGTGCTGGTGCAGCTGCTTGTGCTTAGGCAATTTCAGCATTCAGTAATTCAGTTTTATACAGTGTTCTGTTATTTACAACCTAAAGAGTGAATCAAATAATTATCAGATTATCTGACAGTCTCAGCCCTACATCTCTTTGTCTATATGCGCGTCCTCAGCGAGTGGAGATTGCTTCCGAATTTGCTGTATCTGAAGTGTTCTGCCCCAGGAAACCTCATTCAGGAGCCAGAAACCTCGCGGTACCATTGCAAAGCTCTGACCAGCTAAGAGATCATGATGATGCTTACGGTGAAGGTAAGTTATCCCATGAAAAAAACAATAGACGTGTCTCTGGAGAAGAGTTACCTATATAACAGGGCTGAGTCTGTGCAGGAGCAGGACAATTATTTTTATGATTCTCTCTTGCAGCTCAGGCTCTTCTTGGTGATTGGTTGAGCAGTAAGTTGCGTCTTGAGCTGGAAATGGATGAGGAAGATGATTTGATGTGCTCTGCTGAGAGGAGAAGCCCTGTTGCACTGGCGAGTGCTCGGCCTGCAGCTGTGGACTACACAAACTTTGATGGTACAAAGGAACAGAGGAAAACTGTGTCATCTTTCCTACTAAACTGAGGCTCTTTATTTTAATTAATCAGCATCAGCTCAAACAGCTCCCAGGCCATCATGGGAATTGGGAGGTTTACATTTGACATGGCAAGCCAAAATGATTAATGGGACTAATTAATTAGAGTGAGGATTTTTAGCTAAATAGAAAAAGTTGGTTCTTTAAAGGAGAAGTTCACCCTTAAGGAATGTTTAGTTGTTACCATGCAAAACCAATTCCAAACGAAGTTACAGGACAAATTCACCCCAAACAATTTGAATGTAGTTGTGATCTGCTCATACCCATGACAGTGGAAAGTCAGGTGGAGTCTCAAAACATTTTCGAGAGTTTCACAGCAAAACAGCGTTGCAGCATTCTCCTGAACGACTGAGGCAGATGGAGACTTCAGACACCCTGAGATCCCAATTGATTTTGAAAAGATGAAAGGTTGTTTACAGCCTTTGTGAAGACGAAATCTTTGACATAGCTGCTAAGCTAGTGGCAAAAATATTGAAAATACTTTATTTAGATGCCTATTTCACACTTTAAAAAAAAAACATTGATTTAGCATTGAATATGCAATGTCAGCATGTTTCAGCATATTAAAGGTTTTTAGGTTGATCGACCCAAGCAATTGTTTTTTGTCCCAGCACATTCATTTTGACACTATGCTTAAATGAACTGAAACCAGTAGCCTTAAAAGGAAGAAGATCAATCTAAAAACATATTTATATGCTTTGCAAAATACTCAGTAATATGTAAAGGGCAAGTGATCTTGAGTTAGTGGAATAAAATAGATTAAATCACTGGTGTGGTCCTTTTTAAAAGTCCACAGTCTTCGTATAATATTTTTTCTTTTCAAATACTTAGATCTGTACAAGTGTCTGGCTGAGGAGGAGGAACACAGCGCTGTTAACAGCTTCCTACAAGACCTGATGGAGCGAGAGGTGTTGGACTGTGGGGTGATGGAGGAACTGGCATTGGATGTTGGACAAACAAAGAGGAAGTTCAGAGACCCGATCGTCACCATGGAGGCACGACACCTGCAGGTGTGTGACCAAAGTGAATCTCAAATTCCTTCATTTGAACAAGAGATGAAATGCTGGTTGTTGGGAGACTGTCAGCAATTCAGCTGGAAGCTACATTTTCAATTACATTAATCACTACTGATTGCTACGAAGGTGCGGGAGAACAGGGCCAGGCGGGAGGATGAGAGGAAGAGACAACAGAGAGAGAAGGAGGCTCAGCGTCAGGCCAGAGAGGAGGCAAAGCGGAGAGAGCGAGGGGAGGAGATGAGGAGGAAGCAGGAGGCGAAAAGGCAGGAAGAGATGGTGCAGCAAGAGATGCTGAGACTGCGACGTGAGATGGAGGAGAGGAGAGGCCTGGAGCAGCTGGTTCGACACAGGTACGGTATCCTCTGCTGAAGTGGAAGTATCTGAAATGACCCTCATGTCTGATTGCATCTGCTGCGACCTCCACCTTCCTGTGATGGATTTAATGGATTAATGGTAACTTATTGACCCGTAAGCCTGTGTTGAGCCAGCACCCTGACCAAAACAACTGTCGTGGAAGTGACCCTGTGGAGGATGCATGAGCCTTTTGGCAGATGCCATGAGACTGGTCTGTAATCCATCACAAAGTGTAGACAGTCCAAGGCTTTTCTTTATCAAAAGTGTGTTGTGAGATTGTGAGAACTTTCATCATGAACATCCTTGATAACTCTAATCAATGGTCGTCATCATGCACACATAAAAATGAGAGCTTAAGATTTATTAGGGTGCAACTAAGGATAATATTTATAATACACTCTATCATTTAGTTGGCACTGGAAATGTGTGTGTGTGTGTGTGTGATTCTTGGTCAATGTAATCTCTAAGCTCATTATTTTTAAGGAAGTCTAGAATCTCGTCAAGATCCATGTTTAGCTGTCCCTTCAGACACTCAGAGTCTGCTAATATACATGTGAGGGACAGTTCACAAAAACTGTTCACATATTTCAGTTAATTACAAAGTGGTAGACCGAACAAGCAGCCGACATTAAAACAATCAGTCAATCAAACTTTATTTATGTAGCACCTTCCAAATAATTCAAAAAGCATTTCAAAGTGCTTTATACGTGATTGAAAAAAACATGGGATATTATGGAAAGCCAAAAGACAAGAGCTGGAGGATCTGAGTGGTCGTCTTGGTTCATAAACCGAAAGGATACAGTCTGGTGTCTAAACATTGCCATCCACAGAGCCATATCCTGCTTGTGTAGCTAAAATGTGTAGGTTCATATTAATCAGAACATTTTTTTTTGTCATTAAAGATGTTTTTTATTGATGATTTGTTATTTTTTTTTATTGTCTAATCATAAAAAAGATGTTTCAATTCTGAAAATCTCAAAAAGTCAGTACTAAAAACAACAAATTGGATGTGAAATTGAACAGAGGTAAGCAAAAGGAAAATAACCCACTGGGTCGATGCCAGGAGATGTATACAGTGATGGAAAACTGAATGTGTATCAGATCTGTTATCTTATTATTCTCGTTGATAGAGAAAATGTGACATACTGCAACTTTTTTGCAGATGACTGCGATTCTTTATGCAGTTTATGTATGCTATATGTATTCCACAGGGAGAGGGAGAGAGTGGGAGGGCAGAGGGCAGCCAGAAGCCTCCAGTCAGCTCCTCCACTTCCCACAAAACAGCAGCAGCAGGACACAGAGCGACGCTATAAAGAACAGAACATTCAAGCCAGAATTCACATGCAAAATCTCAAGGTTGGTGCCTGCACTGAACGTGTGGTAGTATTTGCAGGTTGGAACAATTCTGCAACTTGAGGTCTTGCATGCATCTGTGTGCATGTTTTTAGTGTCTCCAGAGGCATTTCTCCAGGTGGTATACGGTGGTGTTGGACCGAAGGCTACGTTTGAATAAGGCCTCGGCGCTATGTGACTGGAAGAGGCAGCTGAGAGTGTGGCGAGCGTGGCGAGCAGTGGTGTGGGCAGAACAAAAGCAACGAGAGGTGTCAAGAACTGAGCAGGAGCTACGCGCTGAAAACAGGCGAGAGCTTAAAAGAAATTACGTTAGTTTACCACAGATGGCCCAATGTAAATTACAACCCATATTAAAAGTTAAACTATTAATTCTAACAGTATTTCTAGTAGAAACTCAGCGATTTATTTCCTGGTCCCCAGGCCCAGCAGTAATGAGACTTAAAAATATGATCACATCTGTCACCTCCTCCAGACAATGCCACCTGGCCGTGGAGAGCGACCGAAGACGTTTGCTACGGCGATGTCTGAACGAGTGGCAGCTATGGTGTCGGATGGAGAAGGAACAGCGAGCGCTTTTGGCCCGGCAGCAGGAGACCCGCCGCAAGATGGCTGCCTTAATCAACGCTGCATCAACAGGCAAACTCAACGTCACAGAAACTCCAATTTATCAGGCAGTAATGGCCCCACCTGAGGCTTCTAACCAACCAGAGAATGAAGAGAAGGTGAGGGATGCAACAGTGCACAGCGCACAGGGATACATTGAGATGTTAACTCTCTTTGATGAGTCCCACTGATTATAACCACATTTTTAAGTGAAATTATGACTAAAACATCAGCCTGAAGTTTGAGACTAAACTGAATGAAACATTTGTTTTTCCAAATCGTCACTTTGCACGATAACCTGAAAACTCTTCGACCAGGGGAAGAACATTTTTCCTGCTGAAATATTCACAACTCTGGAGAGTGCAGGAGCAGGAAAGGAGGTGTAAATATATAGGACAGGAAGGTATAGAGCAGATGGAGGAATAAGAGGTGTAGGATAGTGGAACAGAGCTCGAGGGGCAGAAAAAATGGAACAAGAGATGAAGTTGGAGTTGCAGCAGTTCATGGTGGAGGGGTCAGGCCCCTGTTGCTTATGTATCAGGCTTCCTGGAGCTCGAATAAGATTAAGTTGCTTGATACTGTGTCTATAATATCCCCCCTAAGCTTTCTGCAGACTTAGACCTGAGGGCAGGTTTGATCTTTCTCATATATAATCTTGATATCTGTTCCCCCCTGTAGGAAGATCAGCGCAGGTCAGGCACCTCAGCCCACAACGCCTCTGCAGTGCAACAGAACAGGACCCCTGTTTGCACTGTGGCCCAGCCCACACAGCCATGGCAGGTGACCCGACGCCATGCAGCACCAACGGCCGCTGAGCTCCGCGAGGCACAGTGGAGAATAGAGGACAGTGGCTTCACCAGTCCAAAAAGGGCAGCGATGCCAGGCAGCAGATTTGAGAACAGGCACGCTGTCCAGCAGCAGATCATCACACAGCAGAGGAAGCTGTTAAAGGAGCAGCAGGACCAAATTGCACGGCTGAGGGAGGGGCAGAGCATGAAGGGCTTGGAGCTGGAAATGGAGAAAGCCGCACAGCTAACTGAGCTTTCATTGTTAGGAGGCTCGAGACCAAAGAGCCACAACTCTGACCTCACAGAGCAGAGGTAAACTCACTGCACTTATTTGAAAAGTAAGGCACAAAAGCTCTAGATGTGTGCGTATAATATTCAAAGTAACACATACTGATTGACAATTGACTCATCAACAACTCTTAGTTTGCCAGTTTATGAAAAATCTCACCTTCAAGTAAGTCAGTCTGGTGTTGGTTTGGTGATGTTTGTAAGTCATTAATTTGGGGTAATGAAGGCATTAGTGTCATGAGTCTTTCACTTTCAGATGTACCATCAACAAATGGCTAGTAAGTCAAAGGCAATTATATATTTTAATAAGTCAATAATATTAGAATATTGTGCTTTTTCATTTGCACAATCTACAGTCCATAAAGTCTGCAGTTATAATTGTTAATAAAAAGTTAATAACATGTGTTTAGATGTACTGCAGCACTTTCTAGAATATTTTATTTAAGTCATGCAGTATAAAGCTACACACTAAAGCGCATCACAAATGCGCCCTTGTCAAATAAAAGCAAGCTGGAAAGATGGAACATCGATATCAGTGAGTGAACAGCTGTTAATAGACTTTTTAAGTTAATCTTGAAAGTGCTGACGGAGCTGCAGCTCCTCACATCATCATGCAAGGACTTCTTTTGATTTGCAGCTGGTACAGAAAAGGCTGATTGCTCTCGGTTCATCATGATGTAGTAAAATGGTGTGGTGCAGTCTTGTATTGATAGAACTGAGCGTGTGTACACAGAGTCACATGATAGAGGAGGAGCTTAACCATTTAACCTTTAACAAACCGGACACAACTTTCAGTCCAGAGTTTTTACTGTTTGTTTGACTGTTTTAACATAAGGTTGTCTTTCTGTTAATAGCTTGCTTACTTCTGCATTTCACAGTAAAACCTCTGAATCCTTTTGTATTTATTGAGAGTGTCAGTGTGAGGAGATTGTACCATTTTATTAGATGAAACACACCTCATGTCTTAAACCTTATTGTTCAAAACCTGGAAATCCAAAAGTTGCACTCGACAATGGTCAAACAGTATTTTCTTCATCAAATGACTGATGATGATTAACTGTTACTAAAGCCAGTAGTTATTAACCCTTTTTTGTAAAGGGCTGACTTATCGGAAGTTGTAGAAGGTCCAGTGGGTCTGGCTATAGATCCCTTAACAGTGTATTTACTGTTTCACTAAAAAAGTGGATTTAAGTTTTCACAGGCTAAAAAATAGGATGGAAAGGACAAAATGATATTAGCTTAGAAATGAGTGTAGGAAGTTGAGGGAATATGAAGTTTACGTGCCTTTGTGTGTCATTATTTACACTGTTTATCTGTACATTTTCTTATAATACTGTGTGTAGCCTTGCCCTTCTATTCAACCTTAGAACACACTGTAAGTAAGAGTTCTACATCTTTAGATGTTGGCTTACCTGTCTTTCTACACTGCAGTCTATTGGTAACAGAAGCTGACTGTTTTTAAAGGGAACGTTCAGCCAATATTTGAAAGTTTGCCGTCCACAAAACATTTCTGGAGCTTCACAGCAAGATAAGATTGCAGCAATCTCCTAAAAATAAGAGGTGGATCGGGATTTTTTTTTCAAAAACTGAAATAAAAAAGCTGGAAAACCTTTAACTGCATAGAGCTTGTCCAGTGTATTCCAAGTCTCTGGAAGCCCTGAGATCACAAAATGATTTCAAAACATATAACTACACCCGTTACAGCCAAAATCTTCACTGAAGCTGCCAAGCTGAAGCGTTAAAACACCCCGTCTGAAGTGGACAAGTGCACAAGCTGGACCACATGTTGAGAGAGTAAAGTGACTTTTCAATCAATTTTGGTTCTTGGGGATTCGGATTACACTGGGCGAATTCTACAGAGCCATTTAGCGTTTTTTAGTTTGTTCTCTTTTATATTGCAAATAAAGTCCCCCTCTCCTTCAGTTGTTTAGGAGAATGCTGCAATAACGTTTAGCTGTGAAGCTCCAGAAATGTTTTGTGGGCCACAAAGCTTGGAATGACTTTCCACCGGCATGGTGGTGAGTAGATAATGACTGAATTTTGATTTTTGGGTGAAACTACCCTTTGAGTCAATACCTATCTGTGTAAAATTTGGTAGGTAAGAATGAGGAATGTGTGGACAGAGTTATGACAGCGTTTGTGCGCCTCTGTTTTTGATTTCCACTATCACAGGGAACCGAGAGCTACTGGAAAACCTAATGTTCTCTGTGCACCTCAGAAGAAAGCAGTCACACGGCAGGCATGCCCCCATCCAATCATCACAGGTTAGCATGCAGGTTCAGCAAGCGTAACAGCAGGGAGCGAAATAGACACGGATTTAAATACACATACTGTATAAACATACATAGAAGGTTCATATCTTCTTCCAAACATATGGTGACAGAACGGTGAAGCTCTTTTGTCAAGAAGATTGGATGACCCCCCGAGTCACACAAATGGAAACTTGACAGTCGCATACATAAAAACCTCAAGGTCTGAAGTCCAACAACAGTAACTCACGTAGTTATTACAAGGTCAGGGAGAAACTTTTTTTTTCCTGCACTGGTTTTGAGATTTCGTTTTTCAGACTGTGTGAAAGAAAATGTCCAGAATACACATTTACATATATATTTTAGCTTAGATTTCCATTCCATCTTGTCTTAGCATCAGTTTTACACATTGAAGTGTTTACAGGTCTTGTGGAGTACTGCTGAATACGTGAAAAAAAGTATTTCGTCGCTCCAGAGGATGCGGCATGTAACCAGAAAAAAAAAATCCTCCAGTGATGTCAGTCAAGTCGCATTGTGGTTGAAGTAGGTTCCAGGTTTTAAAAGAAAGAAGAACAAGAACAACTGCCATATCACTTTTGATCATTTTCATTTTTTAACTGTCCATAATTAGTCTGACAGTGTAACAGGACTGCAATGATAGATCAGTGGACACTGACAGGCAGTTTATCAAATTACATGCAGCTTCCTCTGGAGACACAAAAGGCTTTATACTTCCTTTTTCACATACCGGAAGTCCTCCCCAAGTCCTGTCAACATACTTGACATACTAAGGTGCTATATGTAAGAATGATCAAATTCATACTCAAAACAAACAGGGGCCAGCATAGCTGTTGCTGCCTTAAGCTAGTTAGCTTAGTTAGCCGTGCATCCAGTGGTTCTCATTGGGGCTCGGGGACAGGGGAGTAGGGCAGAATGGTGAGCATGCTAACTTCAGTAGATATCGCCTCAACACAATACAGTTCGTCATAACATCAAAACTGTTACTTTCTTCACATTCTGTTAATAATTTCAGTTAATGTTAAAAAAAAAGGTCAACTAAAATTTAACTTGTGTAAAATTGGTGGGTACACTTCACTTCCAGTGGCCTGTTCAAAATATGAATCATACATACACATTCGGATACAGTATACACCCAAGACTCAGAAGAATGCCTTATCCCCAAATCACCCCTCTTCTTCTCTCTGCAGCCATGGAGGCCCGTGCACGTCAACGTGCAGCACGGAGGAAAGAAATCGAGGAGCTCAAGAGAAAGAAGGAAGACGAAAGACTGGTAAGAGATGGAGGAGTTGCTTTGTGGTCCACCAACACTGTTCTGTAGGAGTTGCTTTGTCCGTTTTTTGAAAAGAAATGAAATTTTTCAGGCCGAAATGAAAGCCGCTGAGGAGCAGAAGCAGAGGGAGGAGGAGGAGGAGAAGCGCAAAGCAGCAGAAAAGAAGAAGGAGGAGAAAAGGCAGGAGAGGGAGGTGAGACATGTTTCATATTTTATACTCCCATGAAGACATGAGTCGGAATACAGGAGCAGGACTGTACCCAGGCGACCCATTGCAGAGTATTAAAACAATGCTTCTTTGTGTGTGTGTGTGTGTGTGTGTGTGTGTGTGTGTGTGTGTGTGTGTGTGTGTGTGTGTGTGTGTGTGTGTGTGTGTGGCGAAGAGGGAGGAGGAAAAACAGAGGCAGCTGAAAAGGCAACAGGAGCTCCTGAAGCTGGCCCATCAACACTACCACAGAAACCTGCTGCTGAGGCGAGGCCTGGCGCCATGGAAATGCCTCATTCAGCTCAAACAAGCAAACATGCAGGTAAAGTCAGCAACAAAGACTGTTTTCAGCCTGCCCTCATTTTAAGAGCCCAGGAGGTGGTATTACTCCTGAAAGTATCCTATGCTATAACAGAATTACAAAAAAGCAAAAGGGAGGAAGTTTGATCTTCAAGGGTAAATCCAAGTCCTGAAACACGTCACAGATAAGAAGAATAAAAAGCGTTTCTGGTTATGGAGTGGCTTGAATATTAAAAAGAGCACGTCCAGTCCTGCATCTGCTCCGAGGCAGTCGCTTAAAGGCAATGTGTGTCTGTCAAAGGCTCTTTATAATTTAAATCTGTACAAGCTGCAGTGCGACATGTTTTATGGCTGAAGGACCAATGGGTGGACATGATGCTTTCCAATTTTCTCCCACTAAGAAGCTTGTTTAATTATCTATTTTCCATCAGAGAAAGATTATAAATCTGCTACGTCTGAAATTCCAGCGGCAGAAAGAGGATTATACATGCTGTTTTCTGTGGTTTCGCCTTGTCTGAAGCGGTACGGAGGAGAAAAGCTGCCAAAATCAAAAATAAATACGTGCACAGAAATGATTTTAAAAATAAGTGGCATTCAGTTGTGAAAAAAATCTTTACATAAATTGATATTTTCCATTTTAATGTGCTTTTACTTTATTTACTTTTGTATTTAATTCCCTATTTATTTACTTTCCCATTTAATCTTCTATTAATTCATTTTAAATGTATTTATTCATTAATCTATTTTCTTATGTATTATTTTCCCCTCGCATCTTTCACCCCATTTATGTGTTCCCTAATTTATTTTATTTTTTCTATTTGCTTTTGCATTCCTACTTTATTATGAAAATGAGGGGCTGACCTTCAAAGTGTTTCAAAGAGAAATTAACGAAAAGGTCAAAAATGCCCCAAAAAATCTTACCTTTATCCGCACCAAACATTTATATGTCGAAGCCATCCTTCATCCAAGTTTTGTGGAAACCACTTCAGTAGGTTTGGTGTGATCCTGCTGACAAACCAACCAACCAGAAAACACGCAACCTTAAAAAAAAACTTAACCTTCTTGGCAGATAAAAATTAAAACAAATATTAATTTATGTTAAATGCTAAAAAAATATGAATATTATTTATTTTTAAGACTCATTTATTGACTCATATGTATTTATTTTTATATTTGGTTGTTTCGGTCCTCCATAAGTACATATGAACAGCTTTGACATGCTCAAAACACTGGAAAATCCTTTGAACAAATGGTGTTTTAAATGACATCTAAGTACTGTCATAGTTCATAGTAGAATCTAGAATCTAGGCTCTTCATCTATTCCTCTTTTTGCCTTAGCTGTCAGTTATTAATGTATTATTTATTTATTTGTTCTGTATGTTTTTTTTATCCCTGTTGCTGGGATGATTTTTTCTGTGATCATCATTCCATTTAATCATTATCTTTCGATTAATTCTGTTTTAGATTTTCAGAAGTGCCATATAAAGTTTATTATTATTATAACTATTATTCGAAAGTACCACAAACCATATGCTGTGTATCTACAGGCAGCCTGATCTAACACATTTAATAGACTGATAATTGTGAGAAAGGAGAAAACTGCTCTGGTAAAAATACTTGCTGAGCAGCTAAATTAAACACAGGAAGCAAAGCTACGAAACACACATATACCCACCACCCAACGCCACATTTATACTATTCAACATGCACAGATATAGCTCAGACACACACTCAAACAAGACAGTGGGAAGACATTCAAACAAAAGCATGTGACAACTTCATAGCCTTACTCCCTTGACAGTATCGTCATTCAATCTTTAAAATGTTCCAGCTTTTGCACAGAATCACACAAAGCGCAAAAATCCCTGCGTGCATACATGTTTCACAGCAAGACAGTACAAATCCTCTTTGTTACATGTGAGATTCAAGCGCTTCATCATTTGATACAGCTCTATTGTTTCAACCTGGCACATATGATTGAGTTTGGACGCATTCATCTGCTTGCATCGGTCGTTTCTTTTCAATTCCCGCCAGCTGGCCCAGCGTCACCGCAATCTCTTCCTCCTGAGGCACTGTACACTAGGCTGGCGGCAATCTGCAAGAGAGTCCCTGTCTGTGAAAGAAGCTTCTGCAGACCAACTGTACCAGCACTTTTTGCTGCGGAGGAGCTTAAGCTGCTGGGAAAGAGTGTGTATACACACGCACACACACACACACACACACACACACACACACACACACACACACACAAGCATAGTTAGTCAATCAGAATTGCAGTCTTCGCCGTCTTCTGCCAGTGACTTAAAACATAATTGAGTGCAGGTTGAGGAGGAGATTAGGAAAAGGTTGTTGCCTTAAATGCGCTGTCTTTAAGATAAAAAAAAAGTTTAGATTAGTTCCTACTCATTTTCTTGATGAAGCTTAAACTTACTGAGCGACTTGTGTTTGAGTCGAATGCCAATACACTTTTAAAATGTTCCTATCTCTGAGGGAGTGTTGTCTATCTCAGCTTAAGGACTGGCGGATGATTCAGGAGGAGCGAGCCGAGCGTTTCTATCGCACTCGCACTCTGAGGAGGTTTCTGCTTGCACTGCTGGACCATGTGACCCAGGAGAGGCTGGTGGAGTGGGACCGTCAGGAGCTGGCTCAGGAGCATAACAACAGGTCTGTTGCCCGTGACTTTCCCATATGTTCCCTGTAAGGATGATGCTGAGTGCTCCCCCCAATAACCTAACCGACTAACAGGGTGTCATATTAAAAAGAGCAGCTTGTAAAACTTTAATTAATAGTTGAAATGTAATATCAGAGCACGCTGCACCCCCCAAAATACACTGAATTGCTGTAAAACATCCAGTTAAACTTAACTTTAGAGATATTTTAAAGCCTATTCTATAAGGACGTATTAGATTTTAGATTAGATTTAGATTTTCAAGACTTGCTTGCAACAAAGATTCATCTCTGATGATAAAGGTTAGACACTGGAACATGCATCTTCAAGCAGAAGCAGGTGTTGAACATTTTATATGAAATATAAAAGCCTCAGCAGTGCATCATGTCCTTAACTCCAGTGAAGTGCCTCATACAGTGTCTGTAACAAGAAACGCCTCTTCCCATTATGATTAATGGAGTCAGTTATGTTTTTTTGCTGCTCAGGTAGAAACTTCAATTTAGCTAAACTAACTGGCATAGCATAGTGATTTTATAGCCTGACTGCTCTCTAGCCCTAAGTAATTAAAAAAAATTTATTTTCTGCAATAATTCTCCTTATAGCTACCTCATTCTCAATTAGTCTTGTGAGTACAGGTAATATATCATTAAACGAGAGCACCTGTGTGAACATTAACATCAGCATGCTCACAGTGACAATGCAAAAATGTTTTTATACAGGTAATGTTTACCATCTTAGTTTAGTGTGTTTTTGCTAATTAGCACTAAACAAAGTACAGCTGAGGCTGGTGAGATCATTAGTTTTATAGGTATTTAGTCATAAACTCTTAAGTATTAGTAATTTTCTTTTGAGCTGCCGGTGACGCCAAGAAAGCTCTTAGGTTTGCTGTCATGCATCAGATGGGAACAGAATAACAGCTGACAACGCTAACATGATCCTCTGCAGGTTTAATCTTCACCGTGTTCACTATCTGCGCTAAGCATGCTCTAGAGTGTGGCACTAGATCAGAGTTGCCCAAAGCTGGCCAATAATATGGTTCGTTTTGGCCCTCCAGATGTTTCCAGTGAATAAATATGAAAAACTAATTGAAAAAAGTTACAATGTGAAATCAATTAGTCCATAAAGCCACACGCCAATTTAATCTGTGTAGTGTTTTTACCTTAAATAAAATGTGTCTGCAATGTTTTGCCAATCTGTTCGAGAAGTTTCCAGATAATTGACTGGATAATTGAAAAACTTGCTGCTGGCGCTACAGGAAAGTCAGGGGGATCACAACAGTTGGGACGCATTCTCTATGGATATGTGAATCGAATACGTAATGGCAATCCACCCCATAGTTTTTGAGATTTTTCAGTCTGGATCAAAGTCATGGTACGACAAGCATGTCCTTAGAAACAAGCTGCTAGCGTGGCCAAAAAATAGGTTTGGTGCTTTGAGAATTTTTCTCTAAATTGCTAAATTGTTTCCTACAAAATACACATTTAAGATAAACACACTTCTGGTTTTTCATTATGCTTAATAACATTATGTGGTATTCAGTTTCCCATTGTGGCCAAAATTAATTATTTCTGTAGCACTCGTCGAACTTAATGATGTCAATGTCTGTGGTACAAAATGTGAGTGTCAAGTGACCACAGCCTGCAGGTGAATTCCCACCGGCTGACCAGCTGTCATTGTCCACAGGCCCCGCAGAAACGTCATGTGAAAACTCATTATGTGCTGTCAACCCACAGGTCTCTATAATTCAGTTTCTTATTGCTCACTTGCTCTGTTCCCGTCTGTCCCTCCATCTGCCTGCACTTTAGACGGGTGCTGCGGCGATGTTTCCTGGCTTGGGGGCAGCTTCCATGTCTGCTGCGCGAGGAGAGAAAGAAGGAGGAGCGGCGGGAGAGGCTGGGGCGGAAAGTGGCTGCTGTTCTGCCTGATTTCTGCACCTGCCCGATGTAAAGCCTCTAGCAGATACTGTCCCTGAAGGAGACAAACTACATACTGACGACATAAGCATCAACTCATCACATAACTCTGGTGGGGACACAAACAAATGCAGATACACAGGAACATTTCTCACACTCTTTTAATATAAATAGATAAAATTAATTGCATACAAACACACAAATAAATTCATTAAAACCTTTGAATCCCTTTGTGGGATGAATTAAAGCAGCTGTCTTTGGAGAGCACTACAAACTCCATAGCTGAAATTCATCTTTCCAGATTCACATGCTGATTGTTGTGCTGTGGTGTTTTCGTTTATTTGTGGCAAACATCTACAACACATTGCACAAGGTCAACACTGCAGAGGTGTGTTTGTTGAGGAGAAAGAAGGTGTGCAGAGAGACCATCCTTGAAATGCTGCTCAGCCCATTGCTTTGTGCAGGACTGACCAACTCCAGAGTTGTTGTCTTGTTGCTGACGCTGTGCTCAAAGAAAAAGTCCCTAGTTTACTTATTCTCATTTTTCTTGTGTGTTGACTCCCAGCAAGGCACTAGAATGTAGAGGAGACATAAAAACAATGTTCAAGCCTGGGGGAAAGCAGTCAGTCAGTGTGAAGAAAACAGTGATATTTGATGAGAGGCAGCAGTGGAAGGAGATTGTAAGTCAGTGAGTGGGTAAAGCTGCATAGCGGAGATGCCAGGCGTCGGTGACATTAATGGCTGTGAGCTTATGGGGGTTTGTAGTTATTGCTATATGTCAAAGTCGGGGCAGCTCAATAGCCCCAATAACCCAGTGATGACCATCCTGGCAGCCATAAGAAGGCGACCAGCAAAGTTAAAGCCACGCTGCCATCCAGTGGACACAAACAAAACAGCAGCATTAAACTCCAAACTCTTAAAAAAAATCAGGGTTGCATAGCAGTCTCTTACACCAGGTCTGTTGGGGCAGGAGAGGGAGGGGGGTTCAGTTTTTCTCCCATGGTCATGAACTCTGCCCAGTTGCCACGGAACCCTCTAGAGTAGACGCCAGTGTCTACGACGAGTCCCCAGTAGGCACTGCGAGCGGTTTTGTCTCTCAGGGCGGTGCGTGCCTCACGCTCGGTCACGTTGTAGCTGACGTTGATCACCTGCACCACCAGCAGGTGCAGCAGCCCTCCGGTCACGATGCAGCTGTACCAGGCACAGGTGAAGCAGAGTGCCGTGCTGGAACACAGGCGAAGAGAAAAGATGGTGAAAGAATAAAAAACAAAAGAAAAAACACATGATGTTGCATGGTTATTAATGTTCATGGTAAAGCTTTATATTAAGCTCTAATTTGGTCTTTTTTGGCATTGGTGGTGAAACATATGTCCATCACTTGGTTAAACCCACTAATGATTCAGTGAATTTGGGAAATGGAAAAGGTAATCTAATCTAATCTAATTCCGTTTATGTCTATATTAACATAAAACTGCATGCACACATGTCAAATTCTGTGTGAGCAGTTTAAAAGAGGACAGATCGTAGTTCAATGATCCATTATTTTTAGGACATGATGGAGGTTCAAACAAGCTTTGTGTTCAGTAGTCTGAGGTTCAGATTGTCATTCTGAGGGCCTGTTTGTATTGTGCGATGCCAGAGTGGATCAATCAAAGTATTTTACAACTGCTCTCATTGCTCTGAACAAATTGGTGTCTGTCTCCAACAACTCAGTGGGAACACTCCATTGTGCTCTTTGAAAATCATGCAGTACTACACTGACGGAAGCCTTATGCCGAATATGCCAGAACCTCTCGCAAACTCATTTAGTCATCATTTAATGATCAGTTCTGGGAAAAATGTCAAAACACTGCACAGGGCCCGTTAAAAGAAGACAATGTTTTTTTTAATTTGCTGCTCAAAGGCCATCTGCCATGTCCTGATCTGATCCATGAATGTGTACACATGCAGAGTTGTTCATTTTCCATATTTAGTTTGAATTATTGTGATTGTCTTTGTACAGTTAAGCAGATTTCTGTGCTGTGTAGAAAGGTTGGGTTTAAAATTAAAAATGATCCTTACATTGTTAAGAATACAAGTATCCATGACAACAAGCAGCGGTAATTTGTAGTTTGTGTCACATCTTTATACAACGGAATGAAACTTGCTTGAATCAACAACTGATGGAGGAGTTGTGAGGCCTATTTAATAAGTAAAGGAACAGTTTGACATTTTTGGACAAATACTTTTTGGCTTTCCCGTAGAAGAGTTAGATGAGAAGACCAATACCAATCATATATCTATATTGTAATAAAGTAGCTAAAACGTTTTCTAAGATTAGCATTGCAAGCTCCAAACAGCTAGCAAAAAAGCAAATAACTGACTAGCAGCACCTCTTAAACTCACGTAATTAACACATTTGTATCTCCTTTGTTCAACCTGTCAACTAACCTGTGTGTAAAACATTTTTAAAAAGCTGTGGTTGTACTGGGGATTGTGTTTTCACATTTTCTGTCTTTGTGCTTAAATAAGCTAAGCTAACCAGCTGCTGGTGCTACCTTCATATTCATGATACAGGTATAAGAGTGGAATCCATCTGTTCAGCTAATGGTGCGCTTCCGGCTTCCAACCTAGAAGTGTCCTTCTGCATCTGCTCACAAGAACATGGACACTCGCTGCAAGCGGGTGTTTGAATTTGTCTGCGAACTTCACAAGCAACCACAACAGCTGATTTAACCATTAAGGGCATCTAAAGAAGACAGAACAAGTCGGCTCCTGACGCACATTCTCAAAGGACAACTACGAAGTTGTATTCACTCACGGTTTACAAAAGAAACACTATTTAAAAGTAATAAGTGAGGAAGAGGTAAAAAAGTAAATGTTCACTTTGTTTGCCGCCACGCTGCTGTCATGTTGTGTATTTATTTCAGCGAGCTCAGGCTCACAGATCTCGCCCAAGTGTGACTTCAGTTCAGCAGTTTTCCATGTTGGAGGATGTTTCTTTTCCATGAATATAATACATAATACTCTGCAAGAAGAAAGTACTGTATATACAGTAAGCATATTCCCCAAAATGTCAAACTATTACTTTTAGAGAATAAAGGATTTGGCAAGTATTAATGTTTTAGCATAACACACATGACGTTAAGGTTTTTGTATAATTATGGTTAATACATGTATTAAAATTATTAATCAGTTGTGGACGGGGTATGTTCTAAGCAGCATATTTTACAGAAAAACTTGCTGTACTTGCTAGTATTAAGACAGAATACAATTTTATAACTTAATTTCCTGGCCACACACAACTGATTTTCACCAGGGCTCATTTTTGTACAAGCATGTTTATGACAATCAACTGTTATCAGAATAATTTAAGAGGATATAACGCTCAAGTTACCCATTAAGTTTATATGTCTCTTGTCAGTACCTGTACTGGTTGTAGACTCCCGGGCAGTAGAGCAGGGCGGTGAACAGGTGTTGATTCGGACACACACTCTGCAGCACCAGGCTGATGCCATACAGGGACGTCAACAGGAAGAGGACGAGTGTAACCAGGAAGCTGCGGTGATTGGCCTGACCCACACAGCTGTTTATCCTACCGGAGCACCGACACAGGGCGACGCACAAACACACAAGTACACACACACACACAGGTAGACAGAACATTGTACTGAGACTCAAGGGTTACACTTCACTACACACATGCAGGACCACACATGTAAGTGAGGGAGTGGCTGATAGCAAGATACTTGTAGCTGTAGATCATATGAGTGCGTGATGTTGTCTCAACACAACACACAAATATGGTCAATAAAGACACAGCAGGTGTGAGCACGACAAACACTCATATCCTGGAAAGAAAGACAGTCACTTAAGGTGTGTTGTAAATTAAAAATAATGTTGTTTTTTTTAGATTTATTTAATAGCTTGTGTAGAAAAAGAAAAGCTGGAGACAAACGAGACCACTTCAGTGTTTGAGATGTGAAAGAAAGTGGAGGAAACAGTGATGACAGGCCGAGTGAGAGGCATTTTAATGGAACCCACCAGACACAGTGGTGGTCGAGACGCAGCACGCAGACACCACAGATCCGACAATGTCCTGCCCTCGGGGGCCGCGCCACCCTGCACACTGGACACCAGTTCCTCCGGCTGCTTTCCTTGAGCGCCAACCCCTCCTGCTCCGACGATCCCGCCCGATTGGCTAGTGTCATCGTCACATCCTGCCTGCCCCCGTGTGGAGCAAGGTCCCTGTCTGGCAAAGAGCTGTAATACGTCACTGTGCTGTGGACGGAATCTTGGTTTGGCCGTACAATGCCAGGGTCGCTCTTGGTGTTGACAAGGGCCACCAGGGTCAGTATGACTCCTACAGTCACCACAGTCACCTGGACCGGGCCGACATCCCCACTGGGAAGCACCTCTGTGATGAACAAGTAGTACATGTACCCGAGGGAGAAGAGGGCCAGGCTGAGGAAGAAGAGCGTCCGTCCCTTCTTGCGGTGGGTGAAATAGTAGTACCAGAGCACCAGGCCGGGCAGAGCTGTCAGGACCACAATGCCGAGCAGGAAGTGGAAAGCAGCAACATGCAGGAGGACAGGAAGGAGGATGAGAGGAGGGATGACGGACAGGTCCACTTTTCGGGCGCCACCCCAGAACCACGGAACACGGATCCGGTCCGAGAAAACTTCAGTCACTTTTGATAAGGATTCAGGTTTCTGAGGCTCCCTTTTCAGGAACCTTAAGTTTGAAAAAAAATGAAATATTTTCACTTCGAGTTATCAGCAACTTCTTGTTAATGTGTCAAATCCAGAAAATGAGCAAATCCTAATCTATGTAACCTTGTTAAAAGACCACAAACAGGAAGAAATCTCCATGGTGGACATCTTAACATGTCACAGCGGGGAGAGCACATGTGTAACCAATAACAAGAACTAATAAGTAATTTCATGTTTTTATAACACACTCCACCTTGATACGAACTAACACTTAACGTGGCGCACCACCGACATGAACGTAAAGGTTCTTCAGTTTTATCCGACATTAAATAGCCTGACAATTATTCAAATCAGATCAATTATCATTTAATAATTATTCGTTGCAGCCTTCAAAGTAAATCATTTAAATGTCTCTAACCTGTCACAGGCGTCATCCAGGTCCTCACAGTCGCAGCAGCAGGCCGCGACATGGCTGCGCTCTCCAAATCTGTTAACATACTCGCAGCAGCACAAGATCTCCTCCTCCTCCGGCACCTTGGTGGCTCGCTTCTTCATGACGGACAGCCTATCAGAATATTAAAAAGTTTATTAGCACCTTGTTAACTGAACTTGTGTGAGCATTTGTGTTGAAGATAAGGTAAGTGGCCGATAAGAGACAGGAGGTGAGAGACTTTAAATACCTCTAAAAGCCCCACTTTGCTGAAATGTTTTAAGCATTCAGCAGCTTACCAGCCATTTGCATTTCAGATTTTCACCACATGACCCTACCCAGTCTACCTTCTACACTCACATCTGTCACACATCTGTCGCCCTTGCATGATTTACAGCCACTATGCTGTCCCAATACTGCAGCCTGCTGGCTCATTAAGACTGCATAGATGCATTTGGGCTGAGGTGAGGCAGTGGCAGCATTTTTTACAATCACGGATCTTCAGTGTCCCCTCCATCACACAGAGCGAGACCCAGTGGGATAAATCCTTCAGTTCAGCTCAGTTAAACCGCTCTCTGGGGAGGGGGGAGAATCTGGCCCGGTTAGCCTGAATGAGCCTCTGATTAGCAATAAATCAACGTATAAAATGTCTTGTTGTTAGTCACTGATAGAAATAACAGGGTAAAGATGACTTCAGGGTCAGGAAAGCTCACCCAGCATCTAACTGGTGAGTCCTTCCAGGCAGCCATCGAGAAAAAAATCTGTGCGGGCCTAAAGAGAGGACAGATTGGGCTACATGTGCTGATTAATGTGTGTGTGTGTGTGTCTGTGGTTTCACCAACTGGCACATCTGCTGCCTGACAAAAAAAAAGCTCATACTGCAAGGATTCATAGCATGACTGTGGTACTCAGCAGTTTTATGTTCTGCTGAAATACTGAGGGATTTTCTGTGGTGTGCAGTAATGTCTGCAGGAAGGTGAAGAGCTTGTTAAATATAATGGAGGATGGATGCATCTCTATGTGAGTGACTGCTGCTGTTAGTGGAATTAAGAATGGGGATATATTCCTTACAGGTCAAATGGTTTTTTGGCCGAGCCAGCTAACTTCTGGGTTAGCGCCTGGCTAACTTAAGAATAAAATAATTTAATCGTGCAGCTCGTCAAGACTTTCCAGATTCTTTTGGACTGAATGGCTGACGGTGAAATGTGTCCTTTCGTGGGGGTTGTGTTTGTCAAAGTAAATGTACCCACTGTTTTACAGATGCTTCTTTTATCATGTAAGCTTATGGGAAAAAGTGATGATGTAATCAGACGGTTTGGCCACTATGAAAACGGTCTTCACAGTCTGGCGCTGTTCCCGTGGGCTTGACCCGTCCCGTCCTCATCACTCCTACCTCCCAGTCCAGACCGCTAGCTGCACGGCTAAATGAGCTAATTAGCTGACAACAGTGACAGTTAGCAGCAGTTAGCAGTATGTGTGACTTCAAGAGGAACACAGTTATTACATATTGCACCTTGAACAGACAGTATTGATTATTTTATCCAACTGTCTGCAAAAAAGTATATTTACCAATTTATTCTTGAGAGTAGAATTACAAAAAACTTTAGTATTAAATCTGTATAATTCTTCAATTTACATGACAAACTATAAAACAATGGGTAGGACAAGCTATTTGTAACTGGGGTTATTTGGGGCTAATAATAACATTGTAAAAATGTATTTTTAAAGACTATTTGTATTAATAAGAAGCAGGAAACAGTTGAAGTTGTGCAGATTATAGGCTTCCGTAGTTCGCTCATGTATTTGTTTGAGGTTAACTGAAAATAAAGTCTTGCTCTCCAACATTT
Organism: Diplodus puntazzo; assembly: GCA_963678695.2. Taxonomy (NCBI): domain Eukaryota; kingdom Metazoa; phylum Chordata; class Actinopteri; order Spariformes; family Sparidae; genus Diplodus; species Diplodus puntazzo. The sequence goes on along the minus strand of OZ023171.1, from coordinate 18,450,060 downwards.
ATGCTTTTCTCTGGTGTTAGAGCTCATTTTCGTTTCACACCGGAGGATGTTTGTCTCATGACAGCCATTTAAACACCGACAGGAGGTCAGATTCTGTCAACAACCGAAGCTCACATTCTGATGGGAGACACACGACAGACGACAACACACAGCCTGCACCATACCTGGACTCTGGGCTCCTACATGCCGATGCTTTCGAGTAAATATCGACGGTAACGTTTCTGTCCCGCCGCCTCCTCTCAGCGGAAGTCTTGCTCCTGGTACCGACTGTCGTATCCGGTGTGTCTCGGAGCGTCTTGACGCCGCGGAAGTCTCCAGAACAACAGAAGCTGCAGGGACACGAGTCCCGCTTCAAGTGACCGGGTCGACGGGGATCCGGTCCGCGGGTTCGGTTGTGATTTTGCCGCCGCGGGAAGACGTCCTCGTGCGTCTCTGCCTCCAAACTGAGCAGACTGTCTCCCTCATGACGTCAGAGCAGGTCCCCGCCCAGGACACGTTCACGCCACACACCTTCAGGACGCACGAGCTGTTCTAACTACATCCAGCTGTTCGGTTCACTGTCCAGCTGTGCAAAATACCAAATACAATGAATTATATACAACTTAAACTATGAAAGACTTGTGTTCTTAAAATGAATGAAACATTTTTAAATCAAATGAGCCTAGAATGATTAAATAAGTACATTACTCAGAATTGTAAAAAAATCAAAGTCAGAATTGTATTATTTACAATATTTATGAGGTAATGTGCACATTGAGAAATATTCAGTTTCCTGTAACTGAATAAACAAGCTGTTCTCAGAGGAAAATAAAGTCCCAGAATGCTGTTTGAAGCTAGAAAGGTAGCAGGTTCCACCACATGTAAACAAAGTAAAACAATATGAAATTGTGTTGGTTTCAGTTTATTCAGTTTGTTTATTCATAAAAAAAATCTGTCAATGAAGATCTTTCTCCTCTGATTAAAATTCCTTCCCCCAAACTACATACTCCACCTTTAATTACCTTACCTTAACTACCTAAAATGACTTGATGAGGGAGCAATTGTGTCACAATTTCATGATTTAATTTTAATATGTTTCATACAAATCATCTTAACTAGTAAAGTAAATAAAGTATCCAATAACTAAAGCTTATGTGGAACGTAAAGTAAAATATTTACCCTTAAAATGTAGAGAGAAACTTTTATACAGTATATTGTATCAAAATCAAAACCATAAAGTTCAGGAGCTTCAATTTTAATAGGCCTACTTAAGGACTCAGTGTGCCAAGTTACTAATAATGCCACTGGATATCATAAAAACCTCCATTAAGTAGAAAACTGGAAACGTAATCTGTAATTATAATATAAACTCTGCAGATACACTATAATTTCCACTATCATGTATCAGAGGGATACTAGAGAAGAAATCATATATTTCCTCTCGGGGTAAATAAGGTCAGGCAGCTGATCAATAATTAAATACAGTCTCAATAGTGTTGAATTTCACAAGTGACTAAGGAACAAAGATACATTTGGCTTTACTCCCAGTTAGTTTTCCACTTCTGTTTCCAGCAGCAGTCACAACTATTCAGTGGCCAAAGTATAGTGATGAGTTGTTCAGCATAAAGTTTCTCTCCATAGATTCTAAACAAATTAATCCAACATTATATCAAACTTTAACAATAGTATAATTGATCCCAGTATGAACTTTGTGTCCTCAACCTATGGAACTCAGTATGTAAACGTCTGATCTCATTACATGAAATGTTCTCAGTGAAATAACTGAGCGATGAGACACATCAACATAACAGCAAATGGATCTGCAAAAATACTGAAGATTGATTCATCATTTGGCTTTTTAAGTAAAAGTGTCTAAATTTACTGGACCCAGCTTCTAAAATGTTCTAAATTTGCTGATTTTCTTTATCTCCTATGATAATAAACTGAAGTGTTTTGGGGACAGCTGAACAAAACAATGCTCAAGTCTGTCAGCTGCTCTGCTAAATTGAGAATTTTACTATTATGTAGACAAATATTTTATGGACATTTATAAAATGACATTTTTTTGACAAGAATGATTAATCAAGAAGGACTGAGCTACATGCCGAAGTATCCTTGAGCAAGATACTGAACCCCAGAATCGCTCCTGATGTGCAGTTGGCACCCTGTGGGGCAGCCACTGCCATCTGTAAGGGTCCTGCAATGAGCTGGCGACTCATTCAGGGTGAACCCTGGCCTACGCCCATGAGTAGAACTGGATTTGGCCCCAGTAAGCCCCGCAACCCCTCAGGGGGGACAAAAAGCAGCAACATCCCGCAACCCTCACGGAAAAAGCGGAAAAGAAAACGAACGAACGATTAATCAAGAAAATAATTTACAGACAAATTCATTATTGCAAGACGTCTTGTTTATTAAAATTGTGCATTGCAACGCGGCTAACAATACAAGAAACATCAACCTATTTTAAAGTGATCAACCACAAAACATTCAGAAGTGGCTTAATGCAAGAACAACTGAACAAATCACGCACACAAACGAGGGTGAAGGCAACACTGTAAACATCAAACAAGGCTCAAGGCAGCGTGTCACCAGTATTTGATAAAAGACTAAAGTGTCACATTGGAAATCACTGAACTAACTTGAGTGCACATTAATGAGAAACCCTGAGATAGTCTACTGACCCGACTCCATTGAAATAACATCAGAGCGAAAGGTAATTAAAATTAAACCAAATCATACTTGGTTCAGTGCAGAAATGGAAAATGAATCTATATAAAAATGTGATTAACAGGGAAACCTTGTAATCAGTCCAAGGCGGAGCTAAAGGTAATAACCAGATTTGGCTCATTTACAGCATTATAAAACTCAGAGGTTACTTTTCCATTTGCAGTTTACTTTACAGTTAATGTTGCAGACATTCCTGCAGATTTCATAAACAATACAAAAAGATGCATCATGATTACGAAAGAAGACAAACATTGAAATTTGAGTAACTGACATTACAATTTTTATTGGAAAGAATAGAAAATCCAAAAAAGGTACCTAAAACATCTGCCTCATCTACAAGGCCCTTGTGCAAAAAAAAAAATTACTGGTGCAAATATGTAAATAGAGAAAATAGTTTCTTTAAATAATATTGATTAACTTCCCTTGAATAAAAACTAAAAAGTAAAAGTATTTACAATAGCTCATCTGGTGTGGCACGAGGCTCGTCTGAAGAAAGAAAGGCACATCGGGAAAGAGTTTTCTGAGGTCCAGGCCAGCCGAAGGAGCTGACGGCGGCACCCTACCGAAATCTAAACGCCGCTGATCCGCGTGCAGCTGACTCAGATTCTACTTTGTCCTCGCAGCTGTCGGTCCTTTAAAAAACATCCTGGCACCTGACGCCCCACCGCAGGCTTTGGGACGCGTAACTCCGGGCAACACATGTGACATGTCAAGGGTCTGGGGACGTCTGCGTGGCAACGTCACTGGATACCAGAGATCTCAACGAGGCAGTTCACTGCTGCAGTTTCCTCCACAGGGCCCGGGGGGGGGGGGCACAGGCAAACCCTGTAGTCGCCAGGTGTGGAGCGTCACTGCGGCGCTGCTGTGCGATTGGCCATGGCGAAGTTTTGTTGTAGCACCACCAGAGAGCTGCGGAGCTGCGGGGGGAGGAAGAAGAACTGAATCAGCGGCTACACCACCTGCTTATCAACCCAATTTTTCAAACTGCAGTTGCCCAAACACATCCATCCATCCATCCATCCATCCAGCAGTTTGAAAGTTTGAGAAAAACAAGCTTATTCACTTCCTGGTGCATAGTCAGATTAGAAACATTCAGTGTTTGTCTGTTAAATACAAAGCTAAGCCAGCTAGCTTAGCATAAAGACTGGACGCAGAGGCAGAAGCTAGTACCAATCAGCCTGCTTGCACCTTGCCAAAGCTTACTATTTAACCATTATGATTTTATGGTCTATTTATCAGCCAATGGTAAAAAAGAAAAAAATCCACCCACTACTAAATTACAAAACTATCTTGTTGTTTTATAGGGTCATGTGCTCGACAGTTTCTTGGCTTTGAGAAGTTGCCAGGCAAACAGCAGAGATTCCAGGAAGTAAACCGGTCACTGACAACACCAGTAACTTCCTGGGTGAAAAACAAGAAAGCTGTTAAAGGAAGGGTCATTACAACACCGGTGCCAGACTTCCCTTCACTCTCTGTATTTCTGCGTGTTGCTATTTAGCAATTGTATCATGTGTTTTAAAGGCTTATTTCATTTGTATGTGAATTCAATTAATCATTTGCATGCAAGTTGATCTTATGCGACATTTATAATGGGCTGGAGGTTTTGATTGAGGTCAGTAAAATTCTCAAATTTGTGAGTTAGATCAGCTGTGATAATCTCCTCACAGAGCTAACTGAGCCTGTAGCATTTATAGCCATGAGGTATAGCTTTGTTCTTTTATAGCTGAATGATATCTATAGCACAATTAGTAATCAGGAGGTTTGTAAACATTTCATTTGAATATTTGATTTTCATCGGTATCATTAGTTATTATTAACCCTGCCAATCATCCTATAAGCAGCCTCCGATCGAAATAAAATAAAGAGAGAAGAAGGAATCAAGATTTTTAAGAGACACTTCACTTTGCAACTTTTAAAAGTAAGTATGCTTAAAATCCTCTTTGGATGCTGTTTGAACACCAACTGCAAATACACGAATGTGCCTATTTTAAAAAGCCGTTAGTATCCTATTCTCTGAAGTGTGTTTTATCATTACATAGAGGCATTTCTTCATCAAAGGTCATGTGATGCAGATATGTTGGGTTGTAGCCTGCTTGTCCATGCACCTCACATAGACTACAATAGATTGAGTACCGGAATCTGGCACCAAGAATGTTGTAAGATGTGAAAAATGTACATCACAGTATAAGATAGTCTACAACTCCTGCGCTCTCTCACAAAGCAGTGCACACTCTCCAACGTCATGTCCACATTAAGGCTGCAATCAGACTTTTCACGCAGGTATAATCTGCCTGTCCTACCTGCTCTAAAAGGTCAATGGAGTCCTGCAGTACAGTTTTTAGCAGCTGCATGTCCTCTGTGCTCCTGTACACGTGTCCCTGTCTGGGACCATACTCAGGGGCCAAGCTGTCAACAAAAAACAGAAAAAAAGCCAATTCATCTTCTGCTCAAAATATGATATTCACATGTGCTTCATAAAGACAGCTGAAGACACAACTATAGAGGCAGGAACAAAGTGAAGAAGATGTGAGGGGAGGGCTAAAAATGAAGTAGCACCGATGTCACTTATATAACCACATTTATCGACGCTTATAAACAGGCACTGTGAATGTCGTGAGTCATTAGAATAAGAGCGTTGTCGTACGTGGGCTGCTTAAATAACAGGCAAAAAAGGTGGAAGAAGACCAGCCCCTTCCCCTTCTCCACCCACACCGAGACTTCTGCTTTCTGTACGATCATGGCAGTTGAGAGAAGATTTAAATAAGCATGCTGCAAAAGAACAGAAAGTTGTCCGACCTGGCCTCGGCCCTCTCCTTCAGCCGGTGCTTTGTGGTGAGGTACATGCGGTGGGCTACGTCCTCCATGGCCCACAGCTTGAAGAACAGACCCAGATTCATCAGCGTCAGAATCAGCAATCTGAAACGGACAGAGAGCACAGAGCTTAATTTAACCGGCGACCACGAAGGGTTGGAGGGTCCAAGCATACGCCAGACATGAACACAGACAAAAGTTAGACGCATCGACTTTCTTCACAATGAAGGCGGTTTGGATCCAATTAGAATCAAAATTAAGATTAAAAAAATTCTCAGGTCAACTCTTCGCCTTCAGTGTTACACAATAAAAAAACACTTTCACGGAGTCCTTTGTTTACTTACATCACACTCATCCCGGCCACTATTGCCGTGGGGCTCCATCTGTGTGAGCCTTTCATTTCTATTGGACCTGAAATGCAGACAGATCAATAAATTAGTAAAAAATTTTCACTGGTGTGCATCATTTTTCAACAGAGATATTTCATCCTAATGGTATGCAACAGCTATTAGACAGTAACATACTACAATGATGCGGCCGATGATGGTAGACTGTGACGAGTTCAAAGCAAGATCAATGTCTAAATTTAAACATTTTTTAAGTGCTTTAGGCCTCACGTTTATAGTTTCTTAGTGAGATTGAGGACATTTCTTTAAAAAAGGTCTTAAATTGTACATGTCAGCCATGTTAAATGGAAAATTGTAGACACACTGCTCATTTAAACACTTTTGGCATCACTACATATAAAATATCACTATATCTAAAAATATATTTACAAGTGAAAATGCTCAAATCTCAAGTAAGGAGTCTCAATATAAAATATGCTTAATCACTGTTTTGATGAAAGTTAAATGAGAAGATTGATACCACTCTTATCATGAAGCTGGAGCTTGGAGTTTATTAGCTTAGCTTATCATAAAGACTGGAAGCAGGGGGCAAAAGCCTGTGGGAGGTGCTCCGGGAGTACGGGGTCAGAGGCCCTCTGTTAAGGGCTGTACGGTCCCTGCAGGACCGGAGCAGGAGCTTGGTTCGCATTGCCGGCAGTAAGTCAGACCTGTTCCCAGTGCATATTGGACTCCAGCAGGGCTGCCCTTTGTCACCGGTTCTGTTCATTGTTTTTATGGACAGAATTTCTAGGCGCAGCCACGGGCCGGAGGGGGTCTGGTTCGGGAGCCACTGGATTTCATCTCTGCTTTTCGCGGATGATGTGGTCTTGTTGGCTCCTTCGAGCCAGGACATCCAGCATGTCCTGGGGCGGTTTGCAGCCGAGCGTGAAGCGGCTGGGATGGGATGCACCTCCAAGTCCGAGGCCATGGTTCTCGACCGGAAAAAGGTGGCTTGCTCCCTCCAGGTTGGGGGAGAGTTCCTGCCTCAAGTGGAGGAGTTAAAGTATCTTGGGGTCTTGTTCACGAGTGAAGGAAGGATGGAACGTGAGATTGACAGGCGGAACGGTGCAGCGGCCGCAGTAATGCGGTCGTTGTATCAGTCTGTCGTGGTGAAGAGAGAGCTGAGTTGAAAGGCGAAGCTCTCGATTTACCGGTCAATCTACGTTCCCAGCCTCACCTATGGCCATGAACTTTGGGTCATGACCGAAAGTATAAGATCCCGGATACAAGCGAGGAAATGAGTTTCCTCCGCAGGGTGGCGGGGCGCTTACTTAGAGATAGGGTGAGGAGCTCTGTCACCCGGGAGGAGCTCGGAGTAGAGCCGCTGCCCCTCCACATCGAGAGGAGTGACTATGCCACCCAGCTGGCTTGGGAACGCCTTGGGATCCTCCCGGAAGAGCTGGAGGAAGTGTCCGGGGAGAGGGAAGACTGAGTGTCCCTGCTCAGGCAGCTGCCCCCGCGACCCGGCCCCGGATAAGCGGTCGATAATGGATGGATGGAGGGGGCAAAAGCTAGCCTGGTGACAAGAACTGCCTACTCAGCCCCTCTAAAGTTCTCACACCTGAACTTATTTATTAAAATTAGTGTAAAAACAACACCTGGTAGTTTGAGCAGCATTATGTGTAGAAAGATGTCTTGTGTCCTGCCTGGCAAACTCAAGTTAAATACTTAGAGTACTAAAACTCATTGTAAAACAACAACATGCCGTGTTTTTTTTTATACTTAGAAAAAGAAGAAAGGAGATACAACATGAAGTTTAGAGGTGCTGTTTTCCCTGCTTCCAAGCTTTATGCTAAGCTAGGTTAACTGCCTCCTAGCTGATGCTTCATATGTAAACGGACTGACACGAGAGTGCCATCAATCCTCCCATCAAAATCTAATAAAAGGAAGCAGTTAAGCACACTTCAACCAAATGTTAAACTGTCCCTTTAAAGCCATCGTTCACAGTGTGATGTCATGTACCCATATTGGCATCTCTGTGCTGCTCGGGGTCCTGCACGCACTGCTTGTTGGGCTTCATGTGCTCCGGCAAAGTCCGACTGTAGGTGCGCCTCCTCCTCCGAAGCCCACTCATAGTCCCAGAGTCTCCACCTCCCTGGTTCATCTCTGCTTCCTCCTCCAGCAGCTCTGCTTCTGTACAGCGTCAACGCAAACACGGGGCAATTTGAGGGGACAGTGAAAAACAGCATGTCGTACAAGTATCTGCATGTAGACGCTTATTTATTCAAACTAGAGTGGAAAGCCCGTCTGCTTAATATACAACTAATGAACAAGAAACCTGCACATATTACACACTTAAAATGGCTGATAACTCTACAGCCCGTTTCTCTTTCCTTGCAAATGCAGCTGTGATATGACTCACTGCAGCACAGCCTGGCATGTGCTGAAAGAAACTGTTCATATCAGATCAGAGATTAAAAATAAACCACACACTGAGGAGAGGAGATACGGAAGTGCTCTCTTCTGCGTCTACAGTGTGTGAACTGGGCTTTCTACTCACCCAGCTGTCTGAAGTTATCTTCTATGCCGCTCCAGGAGTTTTTGGTGATAAAGGACTTAATCAGGCCCCATGGCTGCTTCTTGTATTTCACATCGGTGTAGACCCTGGAAGCACATCACACATTTTAAATGTCAGTCGCCTAAACAAAAAAAAAATAGAGAACATAACCCGATTGAATGATAAAACCTTACCTTAGCCGACACTTCTTCTTCGAGTTACGTATGATGTAGTACCGGGTTTGAGTGTAGAAGTAGTCGTGATAGGGAACGTCATGAGTGAACACCTCCGAGTCCAAGAGGTAATACTGACCGTCCCTGGATTCTTTGTACAGTGTCTGACAGGTTATTAAAGCACAAGCGAGCGTTAAGCCACGATTCATCCATTCAAAGCGTGCAAACACGCCATTCACACTGATTTGTAAACACACCTGGTTCTCTGTGGCGGTGGAGGACTTGCCAATCAGAGGGTTGCTGATGGTTAATGTGTAGTTCAGGCTCCTCTTCATGTTTCCCGAGGCGTCCTTTTGCCAGGCAGTACTGCTGGCGTCTGATAACACAAAAGACAATGTTACACAAGGCGCCTTCAAAAAAAAAGTTAGTTTTGGGGGGGAGAAAAAAATCAATCGATAAAGATCGTCATTGCTGATTGTTGTATGTCTCAACAAACTAGACAAACTAACTCTTTGTTTTCATGACTGAATAAACAAACTGAAACTGAACACGACTTACACCGTTTTACTTTGATTATATGTGGCGGACCCTGCCACCTTTCTAGCGTCAAACAGTGTTCTGGGGACCTTATTTTCCTCTGAGAACAGCTTATTTGTAAATATTTGAGTTTGTATTATTACCTCATTAATCTTGTAAACATTACAATTCAGTGTTCATAATGCCGTGTCCCTTTGGTTAGCTGGAACCTGCTGATAAGTTAGTTTCAGGAGTGACACACAATAATTTGACTTCATTACTTACGAAAGAGGGCCAATAAAGATAAGGTACATAACGATAAGCAACGATGTTAATGGTTTTGCTTTTCAATCTAAATTAAAAGCAGGCTTACTGGTTGTCTTCCTGATGTTCATGAACCTGCGGATGAAGCTGGACTCGGTGAAGAGCAGCTCAAACATCTTCTTAGCGCTGATGTGGAAGACCTTGTTCAGATAAAGTCGACCCTGCACCTCCGGCAAACCCACTCGCTCCTCCACTGATGAAGCAGAAAACACAAAAATACAAATAAAAACATGAGCTCAAGAATCCTCCAGGGCCTGGGCTGAGTCCCCTTACCGTCTTCTACGCTTTCGGAACCGCTCTGTTCGCTCACACCGTTCTCGTTGGCGTTGAGGTCAAGGGAGAGCGAGGAGCGCTTGGAAACCCGTTCTGGAGCAAGGCGGTCCAGCGCGGGAGCAGGACTGCGCTGCTGAGTAGGGGTGGTACGGGAGTCATCCTGCTAGAGGGTGATACAAAAAAAAAAAACGAGTTGTGAAAATGTTGAGACTTGCAAAATTAAGAGAACAATTTAGAGTACAGAAAAATATCATCTTAAATACCATGCAGGTGGAGTTCTGAGAGCCGAGAGGGGAAGGCAGGTCCTCCCCTTGAGGCGTGGAGGCGTCTAAGGGCCCAAGCTCCAACCCAGGGAGGCGAAGGGAGTTCCTCTCCGGCCTCCCGGGACCATCATCACCACAAGGCTTCGCCGTCAGGCTGCAGACAAACAAGACAGGTGGTAATGAATTACAGCATTAATTATTTAGGTTATTGTTATATTGTGGTACATCATAGGTGTTTTAAAGGTGCAATATGTCAGAATGGGCCACCTGTTGAATTCAAATCGGAGCACAATATCACAGAGTAACCTCTAACTGCTGCCAACTACTGCTATTGTTAGCATAATTCGGTGTTGTTTACGATCAGACTATCAACTACAAACGGGCTGGGGGCTAATTGGATAGCATGCTAACTTCAATATACATCTCTGCATCACAATGCATAGACCATTTGTTGACATCTAAACTGTTATTTCTTCACAGTCTGTGAAAATGTTAGTTCATTTTTTTTATGTTTTCCTGAAAAACAATGGGTCTCATTCACCAATATGTTCTTAAGAATCTTCTTAGATTCTTTCTTAAGTTGTTCTTAAGAGGTTCCTTAAGAAAACCTTACGTCAGATTCATCAACACGTTCGTAAGCCTCAGAATTGTTCGCAGCTGCGTTCTTTCATTGGTACATTTAATTTATTTTAAAATTTTAAATTCTCTGTAAATTACCAAAAATATGAAATGAATAAATAATTAAATAAATATGACAGAATTATCACTGTAATATTGCATTTTACTGAACTGCACAAGAGAAGAAAACACCAACATGTCGGCACTGAAATGTGCATAAGAGTACTCCTGAGTGTTCGTAGGATTTGTTCTTACCTAAGAATAAATCGTGGAAAAGAAAAAATTCATAGATGCCACAATCTTTGTAAAATCTTCGTAAGTGGGACTTAAGAACAAATTTGTTCGTAAGAACGGTTCATGAATGAGGCCCAATGTCTTTAAGTCCATGAGTCTTTTCCTGACAATGTTGATGAGCCACTCTGTTAATTTGTTAAACTCCACAATATCCATGAAAAACTGCTGTAGTATTATCCATGCTAGCGGTATTGTTAGAACAGCAGTCTGGTCGCGATGGTAACAGGTTATATATGATTATTAACCCCATTCCCATTCTCTGTTTGAGAGAGAATGTCGACTGGTAAACAGGAAGTAAAAGCAACTGGAGGGGGGGCTTTGAACTTAAATTCTTACATACCGCACCTTTAAAAGGGCTGCGTTACAGTTAAGTGATGTCACTTCACTGACATGCCTTTATCAGCTTAGCCATTATATCCACAGTATTGATGAGTACTTATTTAAAAATGTCAAGATCTTTATTGTTTAACGCAAATACAAAAACAATTGCAATATTATCAGAAGGCCATGTCATCCCTGGAGGTCAGCTCACCTGGACTGCATGTTTGATTCTGCTGCTATCTGTAAGCTCTCCATCTCTTCATGGCTCAGGCCCAGGTCATACCCATAGTGCTGTTTAACCATCTGCCAAAACTCAGAGCTGCTCAGAGGCTGAATGTGGGGAAAGAAATAAAATATCAGAAGAGACGTCAAAAGGACGTGAAAACATTAACCATACGGTTTCCTCTTGCCTAAGTAGGGTTCAACGAGTTTGAAGTAGCTGCAGGTCACCTGGAATCACGTAGCCTCCACACAGTATCATTCAATCTTATCTCTATGGGTGACAGGCAAACCTACAAACCTCACTGTCTCTCTTGACTACACAGATAGGCATCGTTCATACTTGTTTTAACCAATGACAGAAAAGAGAAGCTCAATCTTGGCGATATGACCTAAAATAATGAATATCTCAAATAAAATACACCTCAAAACAATATTTACAACATCAGCAGACACAGGTCATCAGAGACAATCAATAGTTTTCACATAAAATGAGATTACCAAGACAAGATGTGCTGTCATCACTAACAAAACGACCGAAAACTGTCTGTATCTTCGCAGGCCTGATTATTCCGGCACTTTTATCGCCATATGGGTCCGCGCACGGTCTCGTAGCGCGTCTTAAAACCCGGCTGAAAGTTTACGATCCATTCACACGGACTGTACTCACTTGTCGGGAGACATTTCCGAGCAGCTGTGAGCTTTCACCTGGCTGTCCTACAGTGATCTGGAGCCTGAGACGCACCGCGCACTCACTTTCAGGAAGTCCCGAGTTCAACTGCGTAAAGACGCGCCGCCCAGATTTACACCGCGATTAAAGGTAAATAAAGGCCGCTCCACCTGTCGAAAGTCCGGTTCACTTCTGTTCACACGGCCGGAGAGGCTCTCACGACTTTGTGTGATTACTCTGGCAGTTTCAGCCCCGAAACGAGCGGAGCGTCAAGCGCGCTCTGTGCGGTTAGAGGCGGCATGGAAATGAGCCCCTCATGGCCACACCTGCAGAGGTCAATGAACTCTTGAAGGTGATGTTTTTTAAAAATCTACCTGTTTGTGCTCCACATCCCTGCAGGCTGACACCCCTGTGAGTAGGCTGCCATAGTGCCTGTCTGTAACAAGAGTCTACTATTGGCTGTTCTGCCATCGGTTCAGTGTGCCAGAGAAGCGCTGCTGTGTAGTTTCTCCTCTTAAAAAAAAACAAGTTACCATGATGTGTTTTTTCATTTCCTGAGCTCTCTAAATTTGATATGTTTTTATGGCCTACTTTCTGTTTACACTCACAGTACAAAGACTGAGGCAATCACAGTTCTCCAAATAAACACGAGCTGGTGGTTTCTTCTATAACTGCATCCCTGACATACTGGAGTTATTGAGTCATTCTACAGAAATGTCCACTTGTGAAGGGCCAAAATGTCAGAGAATTGACTTCCTGCTCAAACTTTTCAACTTAGATTCAATGAGATATGGAATAACGTGGTCTATGAATCCACATAAATTAAATCTTAATGACTTTTTTTTTTTTTTTAATCATTTGTTACCCATAAGGAAGGTAACACCAGTGACAGTGTTCATGAAAAAAATGCTACAGGGCATCAATCCACATGTTGTCAATGATGTAAAACTCACTGAAGCATGTGATTCAATCCATTTGTGTCATGCGTCTTTACAGTTCCCGACTGATAAAAGTAGGTCACTTCATATGAACTCTGGAGATTAATGTGAACATTTCTTATTACTGAAAAGAGACAGTGGACTTAACTTCCTGTGACCTATTTTCTGAAGATCTGAAGTAATGACCTGGTTAAGTGATATCATCAGTCTGGAAATTCTACCATGGTTATATGTTACATGATTGCATTTTAAATGGTAGAAATCAAAATACAGCACTTTCCTTCTACACATGACTGTGGGGGCGAGTAGTTCTGTGGTGCTTGGAGTATTAAATAACCTGAAAACAAATGTTGCCAAATTGATTGTTTGTTTGTTCAAATATCCTGTTGTTATATTATAAAATAGCATATGTGTAATCCGACGGACAATTCAAACGGGCTTCAGAACATTATTTGTCTCTTTCCATTCACTACCATGCATATCTTTCCTGAAATAATGCTGCATTCCACTGCACTCCAACGCAGAAAAACACACCTAAGACACGAAGTGGATGAAGTGCAATGAAACGGGGATCCAGCTCGGAAACTTGAGCGACATAAACACAGATGACATCACAGCAGTAAGGCGGCGCTCGTAGTGAACATCTTGTTCCTCAGTTTTTAGTTCATGTAGTGTTTGTGTTGTGGAAACTTTAAAGTTGCCATTTTTAAGTGAAAGCGCACTGGGGAAATCTTTAGATTGCTGATAAAATACATTTTGAGTGTAAACAAACGTGCATTTTCTTTCTAAAAGTTGGGCTTTTGCAGTTTGTTCAACGTCTATTTACTTTTGCAGCGGAAAGAGCAGGTTGTAAGTTTACCTTTAAACTCCTGCGCGCTGGCGTTCCAGACACAGTCACTCAAACAAAAAGTGTCTGTTGGAATCAGTGAGCAAACCTGCTGAGCTGCTTTGTGCAGATCTTTAGCCTACATGCAATAGCAGCAGCAGCACTGATAACCTCAAAGGAAAGACGGTCTGAGGCCGTACGAAATGTACTCTGGACCGATTAGATAAGTGCTGCAGAATGGGGTAAAGTCACAGACCTGCTGGAGTTCAACAGCAGAGTTTTATGTGGTAAGACTTTAGTAGGCCTTGTGGGCAGATTGAACCTGTATGAGCGGTGGCTGGAGTATGAAGATTGTACTGATGAGTGTCTTTAGATGGGAGATTGTGCTATATAAAGGTCGCAGCAGGTTAGTGGAGCAGGGCCTTACCTTCTCCAGCAGTGTGTTTTGCCACACGCGGAAAACACCCTGGAAACTTTTCTCCCTTGCCGAGAAGGAAGCGAAGAAGAGCTGAGGGCGAAGAGGCGAAGAGATAATCGATTATGTCTTCATCAGATGTGAAATGAACTCTTAAATCACTGCTCTTTGTCTGAAAACAATCTACCTTCTCTGTGCTCGTGCACACCTGGATGGCGTTGGGAATCAGCCGAGCAGTTTTCTCTCTCGTCATAGTTACGATGTCTTTAAGAGTCAGAGTAATCTGTCAGAAAGGGGAAAGGTTGCCGTAATCATTCAGTGCACACGTGCTTATCAAAGAATGCCTTAGAGAAAAAAAAAAAAGAAAATCCTCCGGATGGTTTATCAGATGGTTCCTCCACCACTCAGGAGTTGTTCTGCGATGACATCTTTTAATGACTTTAAGTAACTCCCAAGAAGAGACGTGACCTTAGAGCTGGCAGCGGTGAGTTAATCAGACATTGCTGCGTTATCGTGGTCCACTGAGGCCGCTGCAAATGGAGCAATTAGTGCATCATCCTTGTAATGTTTCCTCTTGTATCAAAGATATTAAACTCCGTAGCTGTCGCACATGATTACAAACTAGAATTTACTGAATCTTTTTAATAACTGACAGCAAAACAGAATTACAGAACAGACAGTATACAAAAACAGAACATACAATAACCAGCAGTTATGTGAATGAGTTCTGTTCCTCCACTTTCTTATTACCTTGGTACCCCAAAACACATTGCTGTAGAAACAGAGCCAACCCTGCGAGAGGTAGAGGCGTCCCTGAAGGAGGATGTCCCGCTGGAGGGCACATGGGTAGTCTGAAGGAGAAACCAAACATGCAAATGAGTGTGCCTGAGGTGTTCTTTGACTTTCTACATCCATGAAACAGGTCACTGTAATGAGAGAGAGCGATAGCCGTGGTGAGATTTACCTCCCCTCAGTTCACTTTAGACGAGACAATATGTGGCCAACTGCAATCCAGTTTGCTTGATGTAAACTGATCTTGATTTCCAAATGTATTAGAAATCTATTTTTAATTTCTAGTCAAAATGTTTTTAAGATTTCAAAGCAAGCTGTGTCATGCTGAGTTTTGGAGTCTTGGATTCAAATGTTTAATTTTAAATGTGTAAAATTACTATATCCTGTATGAAACACTCAAACATCCAGGTAGAGTTTAACACAGTAGATGAGATCACAGTGTGGGAGAATGTTTTAAGATGTCTTAAAATGTAGGATACATTTTACTTGTGTCATTTAAACTTTAGCATTAACACAAATTGAAACAAAACAAGGACTATTTAGCATCTTTATGGTTCAAACATATTTGAAAATACATACTGGATCCCAGCAAAGAATGTCATAAACTTAAATAATAAAGTAAATCTGGATGTTGAACTTTAACAGCAGTCTGTAACTCACCCAGCAGGAGTCTCTCTGACTCCGGCAGCTCTTTGAACAACTTCTTAAACTCATCCAGCCTCTGCTTGTAGGTCTGCTGAGGAGCTTGAGGAGCTGCGAGACACTGTCCCTGAGGGTCAGAGCTCTGATGGAGGTGATGTGAACATTGTTTATTTAATAAGAGACATTATTACATACATACTTGTACAGTTAGAGGATTTTTTTTTTGTTTCTGCATTGTGTCTTTTTATAACAACCTAAGTTTGAGGAATTAGTAAGAAACATCTCCTTTGAGTCTGAGCAGATGATAAACAGCATTAGAAGCCTTCCAGGCTTTGCATCACGGAGGCACCAGCAGTCCCGCATGTGTGTGGCGTAGTACGGTGTAATGAATGTGACCAGTCACAGATTTTCCACTTCACATTTCATTATAGATTACAGGAGGACTGCATGATTTGACTTAGTATGGATCCATTCATCTGAATGTCATGTACAAGCAGCAGTAGCTTCATGTTCATACAGTTTGGTGCTTAGTTGTTCATTTTTTTACCTCGTCCTCATCAGAGCACAAACTGACATCTACCAGGGACGTCGACTCATCCGTAATATCGTCACTGCCCAATTCTGACCGGATGGATATCCCGTCCATCTGCTCTGCTGCAAACAAAATAAATCAAAACTTAGACCATCAAAAAGGCAAATCACAATCACGAGGACAAAAAGTAAGAAATATGAAACAAAAATGTGAATAAAAAGTTGATTAAAAAGACTACTAAGGGATAGAAAGTTGAAATCATGCAGATGAGAAATGCTCACAATGTGAAGTTAAAATAATCATAATAAATCATTATCATCGAATAGAAAGTTGTATCATGAGATAACAAGTCATACTAATGGCATAAAAAGGGGGTTAATAGGGAAATTATGATTAAAAAAGCTCAGAATTATGAGATAAAAGTAATAATCATGAGATACACTATACCCAAAATTAGTTATCGATATTGGGATTTTGCTGATACATCTTGTTTTTTTAAATCATGAGATAAGTCATAGGCCTGTATGAGTGAGTAAAAAAAAGTCCAAATCATTAGATAAATGTTGACTTCTGTTTCAGAGTTATGACTTCTAGCTCATACCTCATGACCTCGTACTTTTTTTTTCCACTTTAACTGGCAGAGATGGTCTCTCATACCATAAACCTGCAGACTGACACTACACACACCACCACTGCATTTCTCCAGTGGTGTCATTATGAGAAATTTGGGTGAAGAAGAAATGTAGGTTGTGTGTCTTTAGAGAGGTTGGCTTTGAGAACACGACGTAAACCTCGGCGGTAAGTATCATCAAACAGGGAGATCCAGCAGCAGCAGCAGCGCCACAGGGGAGGTCATTATCACCGCTACAGAACTGGTTTGACGAGGAGACACACTGGAGGAAGTGTAGTCATGCCAATGCACTGAAACCTCCATGCGCGTCAGACTGTGTTTCTTTTGTTTAGGTGGACAAATGTCGTGAAAAGAGCGAATTTGGAGCGACAACATGTCTAACATTTATAGACATCTCGATATATTTAGCGCGTAATGCCACCACGGTGTGAGCCTACACGTCCAGACTCTTTGTGTGCTGTTTGATTGCGTTGGCTGATACCAGCTATCAGTCCACATGGACGTCAGCTGTTGTCAAACACAATCGAGCTGATAAAAAGTTGCTATCTGATGGGTAAAGCCGTCAAACGTGCGTTTTACGCACAGAGCCATGAGCGCTGCACAGGCGTGCTGCTGCGCCTTCTGCGTGTCTCCACACGCGGCTCATCTGAGACTATAAACCCTTCTTGTCAGTCACTTACCTGGCGCGGAGTGAGCCCGGGGTTTGTCTTCTCTCTCAGCTCTTCGATCAGATTAAAAAAAAAAATCATCAAGCATTCCAGGAAAACACCAGTTTGTTCCTCACAGATCTGAAACGCCACTCGTGCGTCTTGTTCCAGGTGTATCTCATCCGACCAGGGGAACGTACCTGCAGGGAGTTGCCTTGTCATCTCACTGCTGACGCTCATTGGTCTTTACTCAACTGCTTGAGGGCTCCGAAATGACTTCTCCCCTTCATTTACAAACCAGCAAGACGTGGATGCACTTTTGTAGAGCAAGTACCCAGACCAGTGTGATGTTGAAGTTATTTTTAGTAATGACATATTTTTAAAATAACAACAGCTCATTGCTACTTTTATTAAATTGCAATCCTAAATGATGTTCTGAACTTTTAAGAAGAAAAATATCTTCACTGACAGATTATTTTTTTGATGCCTAACAAACAAACTAAACTTTCCATGACTGAATACACAAACTGACCTTAGAGGACAAAACAATTTCATACTGTTTTACTTTGTTTACATGTGGCGGACCCTGCCACCTATCTAGCTTCAAACAGTGTTCTCTGGACCTTATTTTCCTCTGAGAACAGCTTTTTTCATTCAGTTCTGGAAAAAACTAACTACTTCTCAGTTTGTATTATTACCTCATGAGTTTGAATGTGTTCATAGTTCCCCTCACAATCACAATGATTGGTCCCCAGGGCAGGGTGCTGGAGAGTATGAGTGACATGCAGAGAGACCAGTTCTGCAGGTCATCAGAAACTATGAGGTCACGGCGAACACACAAAACAAGACACAGCCCTTTTTTTTCCCCATGTTTTAATTCTTTGGGATTAACATGATGAAAAGTATTGGACAGCAGAGCGTCACCGACTCTTACACATTCACACAGCAAGGTACACGACACTGCACGGCGTGAAACACAACCATAAAAACAAAACAAAAGAAAGAACAACAAAGCCTTCACGTCAAAAATGCTGGCAATAAATAGACTGATCTTATTAAATTTATATTCAATACTCTTCTGTACAGATGGTTCATGAATTACAATACATCAACCGAACAATCCCCTTGAGGAAGAGCAACACGGTTACACACAGGAAAAAAAAAAAATCATGTAAACAGAGAGAGAGGAAGAAAACGGCGCAGAGATACTTCGGTCACACACACAGTAAACCCACACACGCATGCACGATCAGCGACCATGCAGAGGATCCAGAGTACGCCGACACGAGGCAACACATGATAATGAATACAGTACATCTTTCTCTTTTCCCTCCACATGAAAAGGCGTGCACACACACACACATACTCACTCACACAATCACTCACAAAAGAAAGAGCACAGGGGAGCACGTGGTGTGTTTCGGGAATACAAGGAGGTGGAATGTGATTCTGCAGTGGAGGGCTCAGAGATGACAACCAGGGAGGTCGAGAGAGGTGGGAGCCTATTCTTCCAACGTGCGGAAGGAGTTCTGCATGTCCTCCAGTAGCTGAGCGTATTCCGCCTTGATCTTGGCCTCGCCGTCCTTCACCGGGTCCTGCAGCGGCAAAAGAAACACAGTCTTACAAATGTGAACAAAAAGCTTTCAGTTTCACAAGAAAAGCCCCTTCCGCGTGAAACAACGCGCATACTTGTGCACAGAATAGGAAGACGTTTTACCTTTACTCTTTTGTACGTACATGTTTTATGTGTTATTTGTTATGGTTTTGAAAAAAAATCCAGAAGCATTCAAATAAGGATTTTGCCGTTGATTACCTCGTCAACAGTACAAACGTCGAAGCATTGGGGTCAGTCCAAGCAAAACATTTTTAAATAAAAAAATACATATTTACAGTTTTTCCTTTGATTTATGAGTCCTCAAGCTTAAACACTTCTTCAATACAGAAAGGCGCAGGCAACGTCACGGTCGCTCTTTTTCTCTTTCCTGGCCTAGGCGATAATATTCACCGTATATTTGTCTCCTGTTGATTATGTCATGCACCCACATCCTTCTTGCTCTGATGTCATGATGTCAAATAAATACAAGTGGGTAATAAATAAACAAGAAAGGGGCAGTGTCGATCATACAGCAGCTCGTGTCAATATATTGCTGTCGTAGAAACGAGCTGCACATGCAGTGATTTTCTGCCTGAAAAAAATGCCATGTGGATACAATCCCTAAGCCCCTCATTTTACACACAAGGCCGAAAAGGCATATTCAAGCTTTAGCACACACACACACACCTTGAATTTCATTGAGCTGATCTTGTAGAGGATTTCTCCCATGTGCTCCTTGATCATGGCCCAGGTGATCTTGTTGTCGCTCTGAGCTGTTGTCTCCACCGCGTGTCGTGCCAAGTCGTAGAACGATATCATGTTGGAGAGAATGCCCACGGTCTTGTAGAAGGGACAGAACCTGAGGAGAACAGACAGACATTTAAATGGTCAGTAATCAGTAGATCAGAGCTGTGGTTTAGAACCGTTCTAACATCAGATTTACATGCACAAACTCAATTTATCTTACTCCAGTATTTATCTGAACTGTGGTCCGCGATAAGCGAGGAGGCGTTTGATGTTACCTGTCATAAGGAGTGTAACCGTTCTGCTGCAGGAAGTCGTCTTTGATCAGTTTGGCCACTTCTAGGGTGATTTTATCTGTTTCTGCAAGTGATGCCTGATAAAAAAAAAAAAAGAAAAAAAAAAAGAGAGAAATAAAATACCTTACAAAGTGTATTCGAACAAGCAGAGTGTGTTGGGGGGGGGGGGCTACATACGGGGACAGGTGTCGGAGTCAGATTTAAGTTCATCCAAAGATGAAAAGCCTTATCCTGAATTACCTTTCCAACAAGCTGCACGATCTCAGCCAGGTCCTCCTCCTCCTGCAGGATCTCCTTAGCTTTGGTACGCAGGGGCACAAACTCAGCGAAGTGCTTGTCGTAATACTCGTCCAGAGCGCGAGTGTATTTGCTGTAGCTGATCAGCCAGTTGACAGAGGGAAAGTGCTTCCTCTGGGCCAGCTTCTTATCCAGACCCCAGAACACCTGAGAGAGGACATAATCAAGAGCTGAGCACCTTTATTCAACAAAGCTTCATTAGAGCGATGGTGAAGGTTGACAGTATGAGCTGATGATTTACCTGTACAATACCGAGGGTGGCTGATGTGACGGGGTCAGAGAAGTCACCACCAGGAGGCGACACGCTGAAAGAAAGAGCAGATAGATTTAAATGTTCAGCCCAGATATAATGTGCAGGGTTATATCTCCCTCTAGTGGACAAACTCAAGCTGTACTCACGCTCCGACGATACTGACGCTGCCCTCCCTCTCAGGGTTGCCCAGACACTTCACCCTGCCGGCACGCTCATAGAAGGAGGCGAGACGGGCGCCCAGGTAGGCAGGATAACCGCTGTCTGTGGGAAGATTCAGAGAACACTTGTGAGGGGATGAGGGGACGAGGCACTGGAGGACGTGCATTAGGTCACATCTTTTTGACCGTCGTGGAAAATCTGACGCGCGTCCTTCACAAAGAATTTCACAGTCCGGCAGCATTAAACTACTGTAAAAAATCATCCACACGCTTGTACAGACAACCGAGAGCGACGGGGAAGGTCTTATTTTTCATGCCACATTACAAACAGCTCACATGTGGCCATATAAAAGTGATTAATGCATGAAAATTGCTACAATTTCTTGCATAGAGCCCTTTCAAATTATTTGATAGGTCTCAGCAGTCCAATGAAGAAATAAACATTTGGTTCACAATCTAAGAAGTCTGCGTAAACCTGCAAATATTCATATCTCACAATTGATTTTTGTTATTTTGGCTTAAAAAAAAAAAAAAGGCCAGTTGGTTATCAATCATTTAAAATTCTGATTAGACGATCCACTAACTAATTCATTGTCTGATCATTTTAGCTGTGGTTGGAAGAGCACATTATACAACCTTGCGCCATTTGATGGATTCGCAGAAAGGTTTAAAAGGATAAAAAATATCCCCAATGCCGATGGAAAGCCAGGTAAAGTTTTGCAGTTCACGAAACATTTCTGGAGCTGATTGATGAGAAATCTAAGACAGTTTATTGATTGCGCAAGCAGAAGATTGTGTTAGTGTTGTGAAATTCACAGATTCACTCCTACTTCCTTTTCAAAAGTAAAGGCTGGTCATTAAAAAAGACCCTATTAAAAAGAGAATGAGTTTCCTAATTTTCTGTAAATCAAGTCTGATGCCTGATCTCAAATGATCTCTTCTTGTTTTTCATTAAATAATTCACGAAGTACCTTTAGCTCCTTAAATCTACATGAGACTCCCAACTTACCAGCAGGCATCTCAGCCAGACGGCCTGAAATCTCCCTGAGAGCCTCGGCCCAACGGGAGGTGGAGTCAGCCATCATGCTCACGTTGTATCCCATGTCTCTGAAATACTCAGACAGCGTGATTCCTGCCAAAACAAACTGAGTCAGTATGATCAGAGTAAATGAGACTTCTAGCAAGTGATCAGAGAGTTTGTACAGATACCTGTGTAGATGGAGGCTTCTCTGGCAGCTACAGGCATGTTGGAGGTGTTGGCCACCAGTGCTGTTCTCTTCATGATGCTCTCCGTCTTCCCGTCCACCTCCATGGTCAGCTGTTGGCCGGAGAACACTGTCAGAACACTAATCACAGTCTAATTGGGATAAAACACTGGAGATGCTCTTGCTGACCTACCTCGGGGAAGTCTCGCAGTACTTCTGACATCTCGTTACCACGCTCCCCGCAGCCTACGTAGACGATGACATCACTGTTGGAGTACTTGGACAGGGACTGAGAGATGACAGTCTTTCCACAGCCGAAGGCTCCGGGGATGGCTGTGGTTCCTCCCTGCACACATCTTCACGCAAAAGAGAGGCGAGAGTCAAGAAGTGACTCCAGTGCAGAAAAGGTGCTGCTGGGTGAAATATTTTCAGGAGACTTACGGGAAAAGAGCGTCCAGCACTCTCTGTCCGGTCAGCAGCGGGTGATTGGCGGGCAGCTTCTCTGTGACTGGTCGCACTTGTCTGACGGGCCACACCTGAACCATTGTGAACTTCTCCTTCACCCCCTCAAACTCCAGCTCCATCACCACATCCTGAAACGGACACACAAGGCATCAGCACAAAGCGACATCTAACAGATACTTCAGCTGTAGCTGGAGGCCTGGCGCACTCACGCTGACGTCGTAGTTTCCAGGTGGAGCCACGTAGGTCACAGTTCCTCTGTTTTTGGGAGGCAGCATGATCTTGTGCCTGATGAGGGAGTTCTCGTGCACCATGCCGTAGATGTCGCCTCCTGTGATGTGACTGCCAACCTAACAGCGATTAGATAAAAAGTGGTTAATTCAGCGGTAGCTTGAACACGTCAGGCTGAAAGTTTGAAATCTGCGCGGACACGTACCCGCAGGCTCTTGCTTGGATTGAACTCCCACTTGAGGTCTCGGTTGAGGGCTCCGATGTTCACACCTCTGGGGATGTAGATGCTCTGTGTGAGGTCGTTAATGTCCTTTAGTGGTCGCTGGATACCATCAAAGATGGAGCCCATGATTCCTGGACCTAGCTCCACAGAGAGAGGTTTCCCTGTCCGCAGCACGGGATCTCCAACAGACACACCGGCTGGATTCAAGCTCAGGAATTCTAATATAGCGAGATGTGAGTGTAGCGTTTCTCAGTGTGCTGAGACATTTTTTATTTTAAAAAATCATGCTTCACTGTATCTTTTTTACAAATACTGCTCATAAATTGAAAAACAGGCGTCCTTACATGCAGACTTAGCCACGCATCACTCACTCCTCTCTCTTGTCTCATATATGACCTCTGATTGAATCAAACTGATTATCTTGAAAGAATGTACACCGCAGAGCTGCCACACAGTGAATCAATATGAAAGTCGTCACATTAAGTAGCGGCAGGGACTGGAAGGTCACGTGGTCAAAAGGATACATGTCTCCTCGTAGACCTGGATGGTGGCCATATCTCCCTCCAGCCTGATAATCTCCCCCACCAGCTCACAGTGGCCGACACGGACCAGCTCGTACATGGCTGCTCCCGCCATGGCTGTGGCTGTCACCACTGCAAACACAAACGAAGTGCACAATCAGTATGAATGCAGCTGAACAATCCGCAGGAAGTCAAAAAGCTGTAGCTAAAACAAGAATATCCCACTTTAATATTTATATAGTGGCATATATTCATGTGTGCTAGCCAACCTGGTCCGGAGACTCCATGAACGTATCCAAACTGGCTCTCTCTCTCCTCGTCCCTGATCTTGGGCAGCTTGGACATGTCCATCTTCACAGATTTATGAGTCCGACTGGAGGGAGAGCAGAGAGGAGAGGAATAGGGTGAGGCAACAGAGAACTAAAGGCAAGCAGGTTAACCAGAGGACTGCAGGAGAGGCCATCAACAACACAACCACTGTGTCAGCTTTTTAATTATTGAAAACTTTGATTAGCAGTCTGTGGGTACGAGTGCTTTGATTACTGCCGTTACAGTTAAATACATTCGAGACAACAGAGTGTCACCGGTCTGTAGCATAACTGGGGCACCATTAAGTTAATATGAAAAAAAAAACATTTTGTTCACAACGACAGCTTCTCAGATATGAGGATTTGCTGCTTTTCTTTGTCATTTAGGAAAGGAAATAAAGAGTCTTTGGGTTCTCAAAAGAAGAAATCTGCAGTTGTCACTTTTTTGATATTTGCTATAAAGCTCAAATTAATTGATTCATTGTGAAAACAATGGACAGATAGACTGATAAAAGAAATAATCATAGCACCAATTAAAAAGGTCAAACTTTCTTTGGATTATTACTCTTTGGCCTTTCTGGATGATAGAAATGGGGAATGACATGTAGCAGGGTAGGTAAAACCAAATGAATTGAACTTAACTTCATTTCTCTTAGTAAAAGCAAAGTTCATCACCTGCAGCCATACTTTTCCATATGATATTTAAACACAAAATGACTTGAAGCAAAGAACTAGAACAAAACGTAATTTTCTAAACATTAAAAAAAGGATGGAAGGAATTTTCTCTTTTTTTCCCCTCTCTAATTGAAAGAAAATCTAAAATGCTATTGCTAACCCTAAACCCACATATTCACGGTCAGCAATTTGTCTGGCACTGTGCTGGGACCTTGGTCGTGGAACCCCCTACTGTAACCATAGAAACCGCCAGGGAAATACAGTAAAATCCCTGCTCACGACTCTAGATTCCTCAGCATTACGGAGCCTGATCTAGGCCGCCCCCCTTGGCTCCTTCTCGGCTGCTGCACACACCTCAGGTCCAGTAGTACAGTCAGTCAGTGTGACGCGTCAGGGTACCATTAGAGAGGATTCCCACAGAGCGGCACGTTTCTCTGTTTTCCTTTCATATATATGTATGGACATACTCTTGTTTATTGCAGCATGTTGCACCATTTTTCTCCTATCATTCATATTCTTCTGTCATTTTCACATCACATTTCTGCTAGACACTACCCGGACTCTACTCAGGCGGGAGTAACAAGAACACAAGCTGTCATCGGTCGTGACAGAGTCAACCCCATCGCAGGCTGACTGCAGATACTCTGCTCACATTGAAAGAGCAACTTCATCAGCTACATACGGCATGCTTCAGGCATCAGACATCATGCTCAGCATATTTAAATTTGGTAATTCTCAATTTTATATCTGACAATCATATCACATACGCAGTACTCTACATCTATGCCCTTTCCTTGTCCTTCCCAGTGATGTACAGATCTTCCTGTTTACGCCAGGCTGCTTAACCCATCTGTGCAGGAGTATAGTAGCACCACCAACAGGTCAATGCAGGTATAACAAGAATGACACCTAAAAAAGGTTTCACTCTGTTTCTCTAGCAAAGACCAAAAACTACAAAATTCACTTGCTTTGGATCGGTAATAATGTGTTTTCATCTCAATTTAAAGTTGAACTAGAGAATTGAGTATCAATGTTTACCTGACAGAGAGCAGCATATAATGGGGAGATAAGCTCTTTTGTTCTAATGATTATTGTTAAATCACACAAAACTGCTTGATTAATTGTAAATTAAACCTTGGAAGTAATTAACTTTGCATTTGTTACGAGCCTCTTTACAAAGCAGTTCAAGCCAAGTGTCATAATAATCCTGCCTACAATAACAGACATGACACTTGATCATATGACCCTGGCACATGACTGGCTGGACTGGCTCTATGTATGAGTCTCTTTAAGGAAGTGGAAAAGTAGCATGGCTCAAAACTGGGAAGTACAAATCATGACTTTGTGTGGAAACAATGGAAAAATCCTTCCCCCTGAAAACAATCCTCCACAGAAGATAGGCATGGACCAGATTTTTATCCTAAATTATCATACCACTGACCAATGATTTAGGCAGACTTGGTTGTGATATAAGGTAAATAAAGGTTGGGATGTCTGTTGTCACAATATGTAAAATAAAAATGACAAATGGATAGCTTGTAAAACAGGTTACTACAGAAAGCAGTTTTATTTTGTTTATCTAAGCTCATTATTAAATATTTGAGCTGAAGGACAACTCTTTGACAGCACTGAGGAGAGGTTATGATGTGTAGGTTCTGGTGTCTGTGCAGAAAAAGGCCCAGAAATGTTACATGTCAGTGAGATGACCATGAAAGAACCTTTGACACACAGATGTTAATTGCAAACTCCTTAAATGCACGTAGCTTATGGCATGAGAGTCAGCTGATTTGTATTGTTTTAATGGGGAATAGCCAAACTATGAGTACATAAAGACATGTTGATGACCCCGTGGCCTGTATGTGGTATATGATGACCGTGGCATTTGCTCTGAAACTGATCTGAGAGCAGAATATTCTGTTTGATAGCTTTCCTCGAAACTGTACCTCTTGCTAGCTTAACTGACACATCGAAGAGAAACTAAAATACAGCTGATAAATCATTAACAGACATGTCTGTCATTTCAACTCGTTCCCACCTTGTTTTAACGGCGAAAATAACGTGGCTAGCACCGTTTGTTATTCAGTATTATGAAAACGATAGCAAGACTGGTGCCTCGGCCTGGCTGAAAAACTGCTGGCTCCACCGTTTTGGCGCAACGGGCTAACTACTCAATTATTCCATTATCAGCACTCAACAAAGCCGTCTGTAACATCGGAAATATGCAATAAAAATATAATAGTTACCGTCTAGTTGTGAGGTGGTGGTTTACTGTCTTGCCTCGAGAGAGAAACGATGGTGGCTGTGATGCGTGACAGCGGAGAGAGATCAGCTGACTTCATTCACTCGCTGCTCGGTTTTACTGCGGGGCCACTGCAACTGCCGCCATTTTGGATCCGCCCCCAACAGCAAGAATAAAAGTTCATAATATGATATGATATGATGTGATATGATATGATAATATATAAACATTCATGTATGTATATTTTCCCCTTATAATACCATATGTTATTACATCTACATTCTATTGTACAAGACATTTAAATGAGTAATTGATGTGTGAATAGAATTATGAATTTTACATAGGACTGTAGATATTTATGACCAAAATTGACTTAAAATTGCAATAATTATTTACATCGATCTGAAATGGGGTGATGCTTAAAGGGACGAAATGTTATATACCCAATAATTGTATTTAGTGATTCCTCTCTAAAAACGTGGTAGGATTATATATGTATGGTAAATGTTATGATTTTTATTTCTTTTTCCACGACAGCTTATTAGAAAAGATTTGCGTTTTTTATTTAATTTCGCAAAACTACAAAACCAGTTCTAAAAATGAAAGCAGTTGTAATGTGATGGGGGTTTTGTGCCCCGTGTTCGCCCTGATAGGTTGTGCTTCCTGTCAGGTCTAACACAAATCCCGCCTCGTTTGCTATGATTGACAGCTCTATCCCAATTGTAGCACGAGATTACTCTTGCCTTCTTAACTCGAATTTGACAACAGAAATGTATCGTATAACACAAACACAGAGCGTATCCTGTTGATTGTTATAATGTTATACATTGTGGGTTAACACAGTTAACATTTTGGATTTCCCTGACAACCAGGTTTCAGCAGACAACCTGACAGACCAAACTACGGGCAGAAAAAGTCCGACAAACAAACAGCAGTGTTTGTGCGCATGCGGGGGTCAGGGTTGACAGTCTCCACACAGTCGTGGAAGGAGTGCGGCGGCTAAGCTAACTGCAACTACCGCAACTAGCTACATGTGGAGGGTAAAACGGGAGGCATCCCCGACCCTAACTCTGTCAAAATTCCTCCTTTTTACCCAAAACAACTCTAAAGTTCAGCCTCATCGAAAATAAGGGATAATATCTGTTTACAATGAAAGGGTGAGTGTAAGCTTTTGAGTCACGAATAAGTAGCTTAGCACGAGTAAAGTTTTTCCTGTCTGTTTTTTTTCTACAAGGGGAGGCGGGGAGGAGACGGCGAGGCTAGCTAGCTTGCTAAGCTACTTTTAATTGAGTGTAGGACAAAAATACATCCGACAGCGCCGTTACTGCAACAGTTCGAGCGCGGATATTCTCGTTAATTTAAGCCGCTTGTCGGACCGTTCGGGTCGCGAACAAGCAATGCTAACTAGCTAGCTGCTAGTGTGAAGCTGAGTCAGAAAACCCACTCAAGCTAAGCTAAACAGGCAGACCCTTGGTCTCAGGTATTTTGTGTGCTCGCGTCAAAGTCGACAACAGCTCAACTGAACTTCAGCTGCAGAAAACTAGTAAAGTCAGTTATCTAAATTAGCTACGTGACAAGTCACTGGCACAGACAGCTTGTGTTTGTCAGCTAACGTTACCGTATTAGCTTTACACCCGACATCAGTTTCAGAGTTTGTGCCAGCTTGCTCAGCGTAACTTGACATGTCAAAAGTTGCACACTGGCAGTGATGTTCGGTGTTGTAACACATTTCTGGCTAAGGTCTTGATTCTCAGATCACGCCCTCAGCCAGCCGCGATGAACGCTGAATTGTGTTAATTGTTCGGATTGTTGCCGTTTGAAGTGTGGATGGATGCTGTTACTGTATATCCTGATGATCAACACACGTGACCAACAGCTGTTTTTTTGGATTTGTAGATGCCTATAAATACAACTGTGAACCTTTCAACCACACAAGCTGGAGAGTTGTTCGGGTCACACACACTTTCCCAGGCTATCTTTGAGTTGACTCTTGATTTTAGCAAGTGTCATATCCTTGTTTATTTCAGTAAGAATAATTCAAGAATATCTAAACAAGTAGTTTCAGGTGTTGATGCTTTGTTGAAAGATGATTTAGGTAGATTGTGTCTAGCACCAGAAAATACTGTATGGCATCCCATTGTGCTGTGTGACATTTGTGGGTCAGCAGCATGGCTTCCACCACATCTGGATTGGTTGCCATTTGATTTTAATCATCATTTCACACAGGGGCTGCAATTTCACAATTCCTAAGATTAACAAGTATTACATCTGTTAGTTTCTTAAATCAGTGGTTACTTGGTTACCAGTTTGTCAATGAAATGTCACACAATAGTGAAAAACCTCATTAAGATGATAAATATTTAAATTCTGAGTTTGAATTTCCCCTCCAAAACTACATAATGTCCCTTTTAGTTCACACAAGACAAAGATTTGCATCAATCTTCATTTTTTAAAAGCTGCATAAAGATGTGCAGATTGTTTAAAGAATGGACTAATGTTGTACATAGACAATATTAATTGATTAACTGTTTTCAAAACATTTATATATATATATATATATATATTTTTTAAAGAATTCAGGTGGTTGGTTTGGTGAAAAAAAATATAAATACTCAACTGTATTAGGCTAGATCACAACTTTACAAAGAGGGTTGAGTGGGTCTTTATTGCATTTGTGTCAGATTATCCTATATATAACAATACCCGTTGTCAGTCATTTGACCGTTTTGCTCTTGTTCCAGTAGCCGGATCGAGCTGGGGGATGTTACGCCCCACAACATTAAGCAGCTGAAACGCCTGAATCAGGTCATCTTCCCTGTCAGCTACAACGACAAGTTTTACAAAGATGTATTGGAAGTTGGAGAGCTTGCAAAGCTAGGTAAGAAACATCACTCATGTAACCAACTCCCAAATAACCTGAGAAGTTTTTTGTGTTTTTTTTTTTTTTGTTGTTTTTTTAAAGCATGAAGTGTTGGTGATGTTTGAGTCTTACCTCTTTTTTTGTCTTGCAGCATACTTCAATGACATTGCAGTGGGGGCTGTGTGCTGCAGAGTGGATCACTCTCAGAACCAGAAGAGACTGTACATCATGACGCTCGGCTGTCTAGCACCCTACCGTAGACTCGGAATTGGTAAGGAGCTCCACATGTCTGGCAGGCGCTGCAGTGCACCTTTTGATCTTGTGTTGTGTTTTTCTAGCTTTGCCTCTGTCTCGTGTATTTCCCCCGATGTGGGATGAATAAAAGTCTAAGTCTAAAGTCTATGTCTGTCTTTTTCTCCAGGTACGAAGATGCTGAATCATGTGCTAAACATCTGTGAGAAAGATGGCACTTTTGACAACATTTACCTGTGAGTGTCTGATTGTAGAATTTGTGTTTTTGTAGTCAACTCTAGCTACAGCCCCACACACTTTCTGGCCAGATTAATTAGATCTTTCTTTATTGTAACTGATTGATGTTATAGATTCGATCTTTCATTGTTACTTTTTGAGCAGTTCCTTGTTCTCCCAGTAACTAAATTTCTCCTTTCCCTCCCCAGTCATGTGCAGATCAGCAATGAGTCAGCCATCCACTTTTACCAGAAGTTTGGCTTTGAGATCATCGAAACAAAAAAGAATTACTACAAGAGGATAGAGCCCGCAGATGCCCATGTGTTGCAGAAGAGTCTGCGCAGCCCATGTGCACAGCCCACCGGAGAGCTTCAGAAGGCAGAGTAGGGGCACAGCGTTTGGAAAGAGCACAGACGTGCCCGCCTCCACAGAAACAGAACTGTGACAAATGCCCCAGGGTCGACACATTCAACACTTTCTTCAAAGGACGCTAAAAAGAGAAAACAAATTTAAAGTACAAAAAATGCTGCATTTATTTTGCAAAGGGGTCCCCTTTGATTTTTTGCATATTTTATTCCTCCCCTTTCCTCATACAGATAATTGAAAATGACAAAAAAGCTCAGTATCCAAAAGTGCTCCTATGGAAAAAGTTGCCAACAACAGTTTTAGACTTGGTGAAGGGGGAGGGTGTGGTGTTTGCAAATCATACTGTTTGTGTTTGAGTTGTTTTTATGCGGTTATAAAGCTAACGGGGACGTATCTATACTGTTGAGCAAAAGGAAACAGTTGGTTTGAAGCTGTAAAAGTGTTTGAAAGACCATCACTGACACACGCTAGTCCCAGCTGGTCAGCTTGGAGTGATGCTATGAGTTGTTACATGGAACAGTCACAACTCTATTCCCTCCCCACCTGAACCCTGGGATTTATGGGAACTGTGTCTGACCAGTTTGTTGAAATGTCATGTCCATAGGGGAGCAACAGAAATGTATCCCCTCGGTACAGGCATGAGGAAGGCTGAACGGTTTTGAGGTGGTGGGAAGACTTGGTCACCACTCATAGTTTCTGAATAACTTTATTTTCCAGCCTGTTAATTTAATTCCCCTTCAACTGTTATTTTTATTTTTTACATCAAAATGGCAAATGGTTCAGAGGTTCTCCTGGGTTTACTGCTAAAAGTGAAAACATTAAGGAGTAAAAGAAAACAAACCAAAACAAAACATTGTATTGAATGTGTGACAGGACACTCCATAATGTTTTGTGAGGGATGTTCGAGTAACAACAGATTGGCTGTTTTGGATTAGATTGGGCATTATTTTTAGTAGTAAAATGAAGGTGTGTGAGAATGTGTGTCTCTAAACGCGTGGAAGTGTTTGGAGACATCTAGCCTTAAACACCTTTGGCACTTTATGTAGCCACCTTGCAGAAATGGTATTCACATACTTCCTGCATCAGTCAGCTTCTGTTGTTACACACACCTTCATTAGGTTTTTGAAGCTCTGCGGATAGTTTGGAAATTTTGGTATGGTCTTTTGAACAGCGTTTTACCCCGAGGAAGCTCTGACCCCTCTGCATGCAAGGAGAGTTGTGTCCTCTCCACTGTAGTATAAGCATGTTTTTCCTTTCTTTGAAGAATTTTATCTTTTCTGGAGCTCTATATTGTAAGACTTTTTAACGTCTAAATAAAGGAATTACTATTTGCAGTAAATGTGTTGCTCGTTGTCTCATTCTTTTATATCTGCAAATTGAAATGTTAGCTAATTACGCAGAAATGTAGTTAAAAAAGGATAGACTGCTTATAAAGATCTACAGACTACATGACCAAGTACATTAGTTGTTGACCCGACCCTGGATGCCCTCTCGCTCGTCGTGATTGGCTGAAATCTACCACATCTAGAATACTATTGGCCGTCAACTCACCCAGAGCCCTCCCCTAACTGCAATAAGTTAGATCTATCTAAATTGTTTTGAGTTGAATGCTGTGCTAGCTAACAGTTAGCCTTCAAACTCACAAGTTCTTGCAAGGACGGACAGTCTCCAAAATGCCGAGACTAGAGGTGAGTGGAAACTACCATCCATACGCAGCCTGGTAATAGCAGCGACGCGAGGAAATCCGCCATTAATTTGCCTGATAATCATGTCGGTAACGGAAAGCTAAGCTAGCTTTAGCCAGCTAGCTAACAGAAAGCTAGCTGAATAGGTAATTGCTCAGGTTGCTTGTTTCTTTTGCTAGTTAAGTGACGGGGTAATTATATGAACATCGCTTATTGTCAACGTAAATCGGCAATCACAGCTTTTCGTGCCACTCATTAAACAGTCTGTAATTATGCTGTAATATGCAGGTAAATTAGTTTAGGTTAGCTGTAAAGCTAGGTTAATCTACACCAGATTGTTAGCATCTAATTGTTGTAGTGCAGGCTCAGTGTATCTTAACAATGACTTTCGACTGATATCTGCCGTTATATGACATCATTACTGTTGGATAATTGCATCTGAATGCAACCTTGGTGTTATATATTTGTCTTATGCCATCAAACTTGTTTACACAAGTTAAATAACTTAACAATTCATACTGTGTCCATATGCTTCATGATTTCATTGCAGGACGGACACGAAAGGGATTTAAGGACCAGCTGTTAAATGTGTTGACTGGTACCTTATCACACAGGCAACTGTTAGTATAGGATGCCAGAGATGACTGAAACTCAGACACCCGGTCGTAAACCCAAGTAAGGATGTTTGTTTAATTCAACACAGGTACTTGGATATGCATGTATGTTATACTAATAAAAAAAATGGGAACTGCTGTTTTGTTTTGTGCAGAAAGAAGAAAAACAAAGAATCCCACAATGCAGGTGATATATCTCCTGTTATGCTTTTGTTCAAGTCTTACATCTTTGTGTACGTTGATCTGTATTCTTTATTTGTTAAACTGGTGGTCATCTGGAAATTAAAATGTGGTGTCTTCTTTATATAGTTGAGAGACACAGAAAAGAGAAGATTAATGCTGGGATTAACCGCATTGGTAATCTCCTGCCCTGTTCCCAGGCACTTAAACAGGTAAGAGACAAGCTGGCACTTTTGGCTTTATCTGCAACACTTACACAACAACTGCACAGTTAACTGTTGTGTGGTACCTTTATCCCATAATCTATAGAGTAAGAACATGATATTGGACCAGGCTTTTCGCTACATCACTGAACTGAAGAAACAAAATGATGCAATGCTTCTGGAAGGAGGAGATAAAGTCCAAGGTAAGATTAATAATTGTACTGCAGTAGCAGACACCTTTATTTATATTTGAAGTTAAGAGACTATGACTGTAGGCTGCAATGTGTGTACTTGGAATCATTAACGCATGAATAAGTACACTTGATTGATTATGCGTGTTCTTGGTCTCTATGCAGCCGAGGAGATTCGTCGGCTGCGGCGTCAGTTGGAGGAGCTGAGGAAGGAAAGCGCTCACTACATTGATATCCTCAAAGCCCATGATATTAACCTTCTAGAAGACCCCACTGTTCACTGGAAAGGCAAACAGCGATGCGCCAAGGTGGCAAAGGTGACACCCACCCACCAACTCCCAAAGGGGATCATCGTATATTCCAATGGCAATGTGATGTGTCCAGCAGGAAAGGAGACAAGCCCGGCGAAACAGCCTTCTGAAACAGTAATTCTTCAGCCGTCCCCTGAAGTCAGTGCCAGGTTGAGGGTTAATGGAGCCCTGCTGCAAGTTAATACCTCTTCTTCCACCCCTGCACTTCTCCCTGGGTCAACCACTACTCCCACCCAGTCTCCACCAGGCCTGAGAATGATAGAGCAGTGTGTGGTGGAGACCCCAGCTGCAGCCCCGACTCTGCCACCCTCTGTGTCTTACATCACCCTTCAGATCCCTGCAGCCACCACAACCCTGCCCCAGAAACCACAGCCTGCCGCTCCAGCGCCGACCCTCACCATAGCAGCCACGTCACCCTCACAGCTCCCTAGTGAAAGCCCTGCTCAGCCAGTGTCCGGTCTCACCACGCTCACCCAGGAGATAACCACATCCAGAGCAGGAGCCCCAGAGGTTTCCTCTTGGGTCACACAGGACACTGCTGTGAGAACTGTAAGTTACACTGCTATGCCCAATAGCCAGGCCCTTCTCAGGCCTGGGGCAGCAGGCAGTACACAGACTACCTGGACAACACTGCAGATGGCAGGTAACACAGTACAGCCAGTCTGCCAGAGTCTCACCACTCCAGAGGTCATCAACCCCACCCAGGCGGTCCAGCAGGTGACTGTATGTCCAATGGGCAACAAACCTTCTGTTCAGCCCATTCAAATACAGATGCAACCACATGTGCCTGTACAACAAGCACCCATTACAGCCCACATTCAAGCACAGCCCTTTCAGAGACCACCCCAGCTACGGCCGGCAATCCTGAACCAGGCCCTTCCTCAGCCAGTCCTAGCCCCTCAACCTCAGTGTACTGTTCTCCCCAGGGCAACAATAGTACCCCAGCCAGCAGTGGTGACACACCCTGCCATCGTTTCACAGCCCCAGCCTGCTGTACTTCAGCCAGCGTCATTGGTTCCCCATCCTCCGACAGCCCTCATACCTCAGCCTCAGCCCACCTTGGTGCCCCAGCCACAGGCCACAGTGCTGCCCCTCCTTCAGACCATGCAGGTGCTGCAGGTCAACCCAACCGGAGGGACGGCTTCGGTTGCAACAGCCCCACAGAACACTAACAACCCAAGTGTGGTCATCCTACAGCAGGCCAGTTCTTGCCCAACCCAGTCAGTTGTAAGGGATGAAATAACCAATCAGACACCTTGTCAGCATATTGTAATCATCCAGGCACCCAATCAGGCTGCACCTGCCCCTCAGACTCCACAGGTTGGCATAGTGCCTGCAGCTGTGTCTGCTGCAGTACCTGTTATGTCCACCCAAATACCCACAACCAGCAGTTCAACGTCTGCACCTTCCTTACAGAGTGTTGGGGGAAAACAGCTGGTGCATATTCTCCCACGCCCTGTTCAGCCTCAAATGAACCATCCCCTTCAGGTCACCCAGGCCTCCTCTTCCCCACCAATTCCTTCAACCCCACAGACTATCACTGTGAATGGCCAGGTGTTTGCCCTGCAGCCCATGAAGACTTCTGACCACTCCAGCTCCCAGGGTGGGCAGAGTACACTCCAGCTGGTCCAGCCCACCACCACGGAGGAACCAACAACTAATGTGGCCCTTAACAGTTTAGGGGCACTCAGCAGTCTCAATCAGAGTATCTCTCAGGGCCTTCCACTTACCATTTCTAGCCAGAGCAGCATTCAGCCTTCAGCTGCTCCATCATCAATAGTCCAGCAGATACCACCTCCTGCTCAAGCACCCATCCCTGGAACCACACTTGCTCTACCTGCCCGGCAGCTACAGGTCCCTTTGAATCCAGTCAAATCAACGCTGGTGGTTAACGCCTCCAACACTACAGGAAGGAGGCTCCGTACAACTTCGAATGCAAAGAGGGCAACAGCTAAAAGGACTAAACAACCCAAGAAAAAAGAGCTCAGTCAGGCACAGCCTGCTGTTGCTGTTTCAGCCAAGCCAGTGGCTGCTGCAGGAGAAAGTCATACAGTTCAAGTTACAGTGTCACAAAGTTTACAGTCCTCGACTGTAAAAGTCACAGACATTCCCCCTGCTTGTACCACAGCTGTCACAACTGCTGATTGTATTGAAGCTGTAGCAAGTGTCACCTCTACACAGAATACTCAGATAATGATTGTATGCAGTTCTTCTAATGAGTCAACTGTGCCGAGTCAGTCCAATCCACAGACTAAAATCCCCGTCAGTGAAACTCAGTCTGATGTCATATTCAGTCAGACTAGTAACACTAGTAGTGTGGCAACTACAGTTACAACTGTCGATGCCACATCGGTCAAGCCATCAGTCAGTGCAGCTGTTGCCACTGAGAGTAAACCAGCTGCAGTTTCTGGAAACGTCTCCACTGTAGTCAAACACTCAATTCCAGAGGTTAAACAGGCAACCACCAGTTCAGCAACTGGCACAACACAAAGTAAGTCAGCTGCCACTACTAGTGTTTCTCGACAGACCAGATCTGTTGTCAGTTCTGCAGGTGCCACTGAGACTCGGTACACTCCCACCACTGCTGCATGTATGACTCCAGTCTGCTCCAGCAGTGTCACAGCAACTCCGCCAGTATCTTTCAATCAAGCAACACCACCAACTTTAGTATGTCATCCCCAGGGATCTAATACCCCAGGTCTTCTGCCCTGCAATAAACTGGTTTCTCAGACGACAGCTTCACCCTCTGTCTCCACAACTGTGGGGCTTCCATCACCTGCCACAAGCTTTTCTGTAGCCCACAGTTCTGTTGCAGCCCCTACAACAAGTTCAGAGTTTAGGAAAAGGGTCACTACCAGTAGAGCTCCAACGCTGCAGACTGATATGAACATTCCCAATCCCTCCCCCTGCCTTCCCATTGTCAAACCACCCCAGCCCGCTGGAGGAGACAGAGAGGCTCATGTGGATAGACACGCCACAGTAGCAGCGAAAGAAGGCTTGGTGGCAGCAACTTCTGAAACTCCCTCCAGAAAGGATTTTGGCATGTCTCAACAGGTGTACACTAACCTTGATGATCAAACTATAGAGCACCCTATGACATCCAGCAGACAGACAGATTCTCCCATGTCTACAGGGGCTGGGGTGGGCAGAGGGTTCTCTGTGGCGTCCATGCTTCCCCAGGGCCACAGTATTAGTGCATCATCTGGCTCATTTGGAACATTTACATTCACCTCTGAGCAAGCAGAAATGCTGGCCTTGGCCATGCTTGAACAGGACAGTCCAGGAAGGCGGAGCGGAGGCTGCTCTGGGGACAACACTGCTTCAGCAAACCCCACCACAGCCACATGGGAGCCCCCCAAAACTCCACCAGTGTCTAGCAGTAAAGAAAGGGGCTCAACTCAACAGACAAAAGTGACTAAACCCATGGACACAGTTACAGTTAAACCAGCTGTTCAGGTGTCTGTCAGAGGACCGGTGGGGGAGGGGTCAGTCAGTGGACCTAATGGAAGCAGACATCAACAGAACATCTCATACTCTCAGTCGCAGTCCCTTCCCCAGGCCCAGTCTCAGAGCTCCTCCCAGAGTGGCACTGTTGCCAGCCTCAGTGTCAACAACCTGATCAGGCCCAGTTCCAGTCAGCAACCCTACCCTGGCTCTCCCAGTCTGGCTGGCCAGCAGAGGTCTGTTCCCTCACCTGTTGGGACCTCGGCACACATATCCCAACCCTCAAACAATGCCCTCTCACCCTGCTCTGGCGCAGCCCAGCTGAATGAGTACACCCCATTAAAGACTGCATTAATGAGGGCTCAGGCTGGAGTTGGCGTTGCTGAGCGGCAAGCTAAGATCATCTCCAAGAGGCAGGCCCAGGAGGAGGTGATGCTGAACACTGGAAAACGATCCAAGCCTTGCCCTCCATCAGCTACCAGTGTTAGCCATATGGAAGTGAAAGCACCAGACCACAGCCAGATGATGGTGGGGCAGCTGCCTCCCACGTCTGCCGCTGTCATGACGAGGATTAATTCAGAAAGTGCAGGCCCCCTCTTCTCCACAAACTCTTTCATGAGCCCAGTAGTCCGACCCACAGATGGCCACTGCCCTCCTCAAGGGCCCCCTGAGCAGAACCAGCCAGGTGTGCTTCATCTGCCTCAGGGTCATCTACAGCATGCTGCAGCCCAGCCTGGCCAGCACCTGGGAGGAAACCTGTACATGAAACAGCAGCAGCAAGAGCAGCAGAGACACCATCTGTATCATTTGCAACACCACCTGACACAGCCTGACCCTGCACAGCGCCACTCACTACACCAGAGGGCGCTTCAACAGCAGCAGCAGCAAGAGCAGCAGCAGCAGCAGCAGCATGTGCAGAAGAAGAGGGGACTCGTGAGAGGCAGTCAGAGTGGTTCACCTGCTGGGCTGCAACAGAAGCAGCATCACCTGGAAAAGTCTGGAGTTCAGCAGCCGCACTCACACCAACAGCAACAGACACAGCATCAACAGCACACACAACAGCAGCAGCAGTCACAGCAGCACCAACAGTCACACCAACAATCACAGCAGCATCAACAGCCAACACAACACCAACAGTCTCATCACCAACAGCAGACGCACCAACAGCAGCCACAGACGCAGCATCAACAACACCAACAACAACAGCAGCAGCAGTTACAGCAGCAGCAGCAGCAGAGCTCTCACTCCAGACACCAGCAGCATCTGCAGCAGCAGATCCAGCAGCAGCAGCAACAGCAGCAGCAGCAGCAGCAGCACTTTAGACATCAGGAGAAGAGCTGTGAAGCCCAGGCTGCAGGATCCAGAGCCCACCACAGCAGCCACCTGGGTCAGCAGGAGCACCTCAAGGTCAGTGATAACATGGTAGATAACTGAGGAGATTATGTCTTGATGAAAAAAGTGTGGCTCGCTCCTATGATCACCTGTAAGATTCATGAGTCAAATCTTTATTGTCATTGTGCGAAACAGCGAAGCGTCTCCCTGGCGGCATAGTGCAGAATACTAGATATGCACCCAATACCACATGATTTATTTCTTAGAAATGGTCCCCTGCTACTTCCAGCAGCATCCTGTACACCTGTATGCAAGTAAAAGGATAAGTTCACCCAAAAATGAAAATGTCGTAGTCATTTTCTCCCCCCCTGTGCCAATGAAAAGTGGACTACAAAAAAAGTTTTGTAGTCCACAGAACATTTCTAGAGCTTCACTGCAAAACAGCATTGCAGAATTGTCCTAAACAACTGAAGTAGATGGGGACTTGATATAAAAACATAAAATGACTCCATGCAGCTTGTCCAGGGCTCCAGAAGTCTTCAGAAGCCCAGATTGATTTGAAAAGACATAATTTACACCTTTTTAAAGCCATGTTATTCTTTTTAGGTGATGTTTTTTCACTGCTCAAGGAGCAAATATCTATAATTACTTTGTGACCTGTGTAACTAAAAACAGATCCATAACACAACAACCATACAAAATTAGCACTTGATATCAGCCAATACACAACGGTCAGATATGGGAGAAAAATTATTATATTTATCACTACCTCTAGTGTGTCATTCTGTCAGTGCAGTCAATTGTGTTAAAACAAGTTCAAACTGGGATGCTGGTATATTTGGGCACTGGTTGGTAAATCTGTCCAACCTATTTGACACTTTGGCCAACAGCAGTGTTCCCGTTACAAAGACTTAGCTGCAGACCATATTTACACAACCACAGCAAAAAAAAAAAATCCTAAACAACGAAAACAAAATGCTTGCCGAGGAGCTTTTTCTGTCCTGGGCCTCCAGTGAACAAGCAGTCCTGCCCAATTAGCCGCAGAGACAGAGGAATGCAAATCCGAGGATGCAAGTAATTTAAAGTGAAACACAATTAAATGATTACAATATCTAACCAGTTGTCAGTGTTTTCATTTTATGCCGTCTATCTATACACATCTGGGAACTATCAGTAAAACACTGATTGACTTTATTGCTGTCATTGTATTTTGGTAATTCATCTAAATAACCTTTTGACTTTTCTCTCCATCAGTCTGGTCAGGACCATAACGCTATGCAGAGGATGATGAGCACCAGGACTCTGGAGCAGCAGCTCATCTCTCCTCCCAGCAATCCTGTGTCCCGGTCGTCTGACCTGGCTTGCGCTCCATCACGCCAGGAGCGTCACCGTGTTTCCAACTACTCTGCTGAAGCGCTCATTGGTAAAAGTTCCACCAGTGGTGAACAGCAGCGCATGGGTCTCCACCTCCAACCTGGCCGTGGAGCCACACAGGAGCAGCCGGACCTCCGCGGTTACCTCGACACATCACGGGGGAAGGCCAACATCGCACACAACCAACAGAATCGGCTCACCTCTGAACACTCAGTGTCTGCTGATGTCCAGCGGGTCTCTGAGTGTCCGCCATTCAAGGTCATGGGAGGAGGAGGAGCAGCAGCACATCAGCTCAGTGGTTTTGAGGCTCAGGTGTCTCGTGGGAGTGACATGGCTGCTAAGTCAGTGCAGCCCTCCCAGAGGGGTCCTCAGGGGCAGCAACAGGGAGGGTTCAGGATGGGTGTTGGCCCTCCAGCGGACGGCAGGAACCGGGGCGGCTACAGCACAGCTCATCCCGGCTCACAGGGAGTCCAGGTTGGACCTGCACTACCCCGGGAGCAGGAAGGATGTCACCAGAGTTTCATGCAAAGCCTCCTTTCCCCCCACCTGCCTGATC
This sequence comes from Diplodus puntazzo, assembly GCA_963678695.2. Taxonomy (NCBI): domain Eukaryota; kingdom Metazoa; phylum Chordata; class Actinopteri; order Spariformes; family Sparidae; genus Diplodus; species Diplodus puntazzo. The sequence goes on along the minus strand of OZ023171.1, from coordinate 18,409,776 downwards.
AGAGCAATCACCAGCGGGTGCAGTGCTGTCCCCCAGTCAGCATGGAGTACAGCTGTGTGCCTGGAAGCTCTTCAGGAGACATACAGGGCAAGGCCTCCAGCCCCAGTGTGCCACAGACACAGAAGGCCCAGGCTATGCGCCTCGGAGAGGGCAACAAGGGCCACATTTCTCAGGTCAGCAGTAATATGCACGGAGGCCCAGGTGTGCGTGCAGGTCTGCCCCACCCTCCGACCCCACACAGCAGCTCTGAGCCGGGCCGCTCCTCAGCCACCTCCAGACCTCCCACTGCTGTTAGCCAGCACTCTCGCCACATCGCCCGAGATGCTCCGCCCACCAAGCTGAGACCAGGCGACCGGGCTCGATCAGGTGCTCTGAGACACAGCAACCCCTTTGAGCCCGAGGGCCACCTGCCTCTGCCCACTGGTGGCGGGGTGCTGCTGAGCAGGCCACAGTCAGGGGGAGAGGCACGACGCAGCACTATCGTTCGATTTATGGCAGATAGTGCTCAGGTTCCTAGTGACAACAACCTGGTTCCTGACCAACACCTAACTCAAAACTTTGGTTTCCCCTTTATTCCTGAGGGAGGGATGAATCCTCCACCTCCCATCAATGCTAACTCCACTTTCATCCCTCCAGTCAGTCAGCCCAATGCCTCCCGTACACCATCTCTTCTCCCTGTGGAGCCCCAGAACACTTTACCCTCCTTCTACCCTTCTTATTCTCCAGCAGCTCACCCCAGCCTTCCCAGCGACGTCACCCTCCAATACTTTCCCAACCAAATGTTTACCAGCCCGAGCGCCGACAAGGGCAGCGCTCCTCCACTCAACAACCGCTTTGGCTCCATCCTCTCCCCGCCCCGTCCTGTGGGTTTTGGCCAGGCCAGCTTCCCCTTGCTTCCAGATATGCCACCTATGCCCATCGCCAACTCATCTGGAATCACCCCTCACATATCTAACTTCAGCCTCACTTCACTGTTCCCTGAGATCGCCACAGGCATGCCCACCGACGGTTCAGCCATGCCAATGTCTCCCCTGCTGTCTCTCTCCAACACCTCGTCTGCTGACTCTGGGAAGCAGCCTAATCGTCCTGCCCACAACATCAGCCACATTCTTGGCCATGACGGCAGTTCAGCTGTGTAAGAAGAGGTCCTGCTGCTTTTTGATGAACTGGTGTTCTAGAGAGGAGAGTTTGATTTTGAATTCAAGATGTGTTTCTTTTAAATATTCAGGAAGTCATGGCGAACGACCTGATGAACGGTTTCTAAGCTGATACGACACCACGTCTGTCTGGTGGTGAATTTTGTTGTTTACATGTTCACACGGTCTCAATCTCTGTTCCCTCTGGCATATGTATGATGTCAAAGTTATAATTTGTAATTATCTTTTGATTTTAAAGTGACAGGAAATCATGTTCCTTTAAAGCTCTTTGTATGAAATGTTGGTTAAACCGAAAACAAAATGATATTTAGGTTTAGAACTTGAATTCATTGTATTTTTGGGGTCGTTAAACCTTCTGCACAGTTACCTACCAATGTAATTTACTAACTTATATCAGGTTGTAGTGTACAGAATCTTTGTTTTTCAAGAGCTATTTTGTAAATACCAATGTTTCATATCAAAATTGTTAGATTATGTATGTATTTGTAAATACAAAATTGATTAATAAAGTTTATAAGGAGACATTTGTATTTGCTGCCAACGGGAGAATCGTGTTTTCATACTCCACTAGATGGCACTTGAACTCATCACTATTTTCTGTGTAGTTCTGGGTGGTGCAGCAGAATTCTCCAGTGGGAGAAACAATGAAAATTAGTGGCGTTTGTGGTGTCTTGTTCAACAAGAGTGGATTTAAAACTAAGTTGACACATGTGTGAAAAGGAAACTAGACAGCAAATTATTTGTTTTCACTGTGAAAACACAGCAAAACAAAAAGAAAGCATTTTAATCATAGTGTGCAGACTTGGAGCTGCCACATAAATATATCCCGAGATTGAAAGGATGCACCAAACTCCAGTCAAATTTCATAAGCTTTTATTTACATGCAATAGTGCTCCAGCATGTGCAGCCACAGAACAGCCACACTTTATAAAAGGGGGGAGTGTAGATTCAGGATCTCCTTCATTTTTGATTGTGGATGTCTCTGGCAAAGACTAATACTTATGCACCAACCTGTGAGGGAGGAATAATACTGGCACACCTGTCACAGCGCCCTCACCTGGCAGTCATTTGGTAACCAGCGATGAGTAAACACAGAAGTGGTTGCAGTATAAAGTTCAGCTTATCCATGACTGAGTTTAAGATAGTTTGTTTTTTTTCCAGAATCTCTCCCATTCAGTGATTTTAAAAAAATAACAAAATCAAAAAAATAAATAACTATACAATATATAATCTCTTGTACACTACTGGAACAGAATGATTTATGTTGAATACACTTGTTAATAGTTTGTTAATGATGAGCAATGCATAATACATTTGTGTTACTGCTATACAAGAAGACAGGTGGTTGTATTTTGAAAACACGACAAAGCAACAGAACTAAACAGCAATGAAGCACCTCATAATTACAGCATCAGACTGGTTTGAATGGTCCCTTTGTTTCTGTTGTACATAAAGCTAAGTACCTAAGGTCCAGACGTTTAAGGATGGAGGAGGATATCTGTGAGGAATGACTAGACATGAAGTGCTGAACTGAGAGGAATCCCCTGCAGATTTAAAATGCCCCCTGGCTGATCTTCTTCACGTGAGGAATAAATTTCTCAAACCTCCTCAGGAAAAGCAGACAGCATCACAACTTGGTTCTCCCTTTCTCCGTGGCTTGGCGAGCAGGGGGAGGTATGAATAAAAGAGTCTTTTTTTTTTTCAATATGAAAATAACCTTATATACAGTATAATCAGACACTTATGTACAAAAGCATAAATATATAAATATCTGTGATACAAAAATAAATATTTTCTCTGGTTTTCTTCTTGTTCAACAGTCTCTCATGCATCTGTTGTGTTGGCTGTCCCTTCGTCCCCGGGGGATGCTTCATTCGGGAGGATGTTCACTTCCTGTATCGTCGTGTCTTGGGACTGCGGCGTCGTGGCTGCCGACGACGAGGTGGTGAAAATCCCTTCGTCTTCTAGAGAGAGAAGGGGAAAGGACGTCGACTCTGCAGGAAGAAGCAGGGAGAGAGAACTGGTCAGAAAACACAATTGCACTTGTACAACTGTACAACTTTCGAATTTAAACAAATAGGGGGCAGCATATCACTGGAGTAACCGCTAACTGCTGTATATTCTAGCCGCCGTTAGCAAGTTAGCTCAGTTAGCTCAGTTATTTATCCTGCTCTTGCTTGTGATTCTGTTTTTGCACAAGATCAGTTGCCTTTGTCGTTTAATAATCTTCTATCTTGAGTCTGTGAGATTCGGTTGAAAGCTCCAAAAAGAAGCTAGTCAGTTAGTAAACCATCAGTTAAAATTACTTATACACACGTGACATCTTTTAAATGTCAGGCTCTCCCCTCCACTCTACCAACTGATAATCCACAGTGATTGCTCCCTGTTGGGATCATGACATTGGATAAGGAATGCTACGTTGCAAAAGATAGTAGACGTACTGTGAGTGATGCCATCCTCCGCTCTGTCTCCTCCACGGATGTTGCCCTCACCTCTCAGCTCCTGTGAATTGAGGTGCTGGTGGGAAGAGTCGAGGAGCTGGAGAGTGGAGTCATCAGCAGGACAGCAGCTCTGTTCAGGATGATCTGAATCACTAAGGAAGACAAGGAAAAGAGTTTTGTATTAGGGCTGCAATTTATAATTGTTTCCAGTGATAGTCAGAGAAAATGTGAGGACAGAATGAACAGTGACCTGCATCAAGTAGTTGTCAACTATTAAATTAGTCACAAGCTGTTATGGTAATCAACTGATATGTTTGAGTAATCTTTTTTAAAAAACTCTGATTCCATTCTGTTTTTTTTCACTCCTCTATGACAGTTAACTGAATATTGGGTAGTGGATAAAACAAGACATTTCAGGATGTCTTCTTCCCCTTCTTCTTCTTCTTTTGGAAACACTGACTTACATTTTGCATTATTTTCTGACGTAAAACACAACAACTAATTCATAAGTGGAGAAAATAAAGTACAAATCAGTCAACAATTAATTAACTGTTAGTTGCAGCCCTAGTTCTAATTGCCACCAAAATGCGAGTGACCTACACTCAATACTGTGCTTGAACGCATCCTGTGCAGATACAGACGAAGCACTGTAGCTGCCTCGGTTTTCCATACGTGGGGAAGTTTTACACCATAGTCAGACTAACACAATGGTTTCGATGATTCTTAAAATAATAGGAAGATAACTTGATTACGTTCTCACAGTACATCACAGCACATACTGTACATGACATTTGCATGTAAACATACCTGGTGGAGTAGTGGTAAACGGGCAAATGTCCGTTTGACATCGTCTGTGGTAACAACGTGTCGCACTCCATGTCACAGTCCACCTCATCCTGCAAAACACAACCACGTATTAGAGCATACATTCAAAAGTATTTCATAGCATGGACAGATTATCAACAACCTGTATGGAATGTGTCTTTACCTGCTGCAGCCCCGGCAGGCAGTGTGTGTTGTGGTGAGGCTTGCCATTCGGAGTGTATTCTCCGTTAGCAGGGTAGACGCCGTGCGGAGCCGCCATGTGGCCATCCAGGGGGCAGTGGCCAACCAGGGCAAGTCCCTGAAGGGGCACCATGGTGTACTGGCATGAAGACACGGGGGCGGCGACGGCAGGGAAACACAAGTCGGATGTTTGCTCTGAAATAAGCACAAAAACATAAATTACAGAGATGTACAAGAAAATACTTTTAATGGCTGCAAAGACTTAAAGGGCACTTGTTTTCTTTCCTTCAGTGTTTTATAGGTTCTGGTGCATGTAGAAGACCTCATCTCCTTTAAGGAACTGAGAGGAGCACTCACTCTGTTTGGCCCAGGCCCTCCAAAGGCAAAAGGGGATGAAGGCAACAATGATGAAGACGAAGGCTCCAAGGACGATACCAACTATGAGGTAGGGGAGGTCGCCAGGCCGAGGTATGAGTCCGCCGGGGTGTTCGAAGCCGTGGTCTGGCGTCTCCGATGGGATAGGCCGCTGGCCTGGACGAGCTGAGGAGACAAAATAATCGTTAAATCTCAGACTCGCCTATGTCAGCCTGAAAGCGTGAGTGTCAGTCCAAGCTGAGGAAGCAAAACGACCCTCACCTTTCGTTTCACGGATCACCACGTTGCCAAATTCACTCTCTCCCTTCTCGTTGAAGCTCTGCATCTTGATGTCGTAGGCGGTCTCAGGCTGGAGGTCAGTGATTGAGTGCCAGTATCTGTCTCCTTCCACCACATCCTTCTTATAGTCACTGTCATTATCGCTGTCTGACGGCCGGTAGTAGATGTAGAAACCGTAGATGGGCGTGTTGTTTACAGGAGTGTACTGTTGAGAGGGAGATAAATCATGGCACAATGAACAAAACACTTATTTTAGTAGACAAAAACACATTAATTGTTGACTTCCAGCCACTCACCGTCCATTTGAGGATGATGGTCGTCTCATTGATGGCTTCGTTGTACGTGATGTAGGGTCCGTCGACGGGGCGCTCATGGGGTCTCCCACCCACCACTGTGTATGCCTTCGAAGGAGCACTGGGAGGACTGGAACCGATTACGTTCACCGCCACAACACGAAACTTATAGGACGTTCCTACAGGGAGAGGAATAACCATCAGTAATCTGTCTCTGGAGGCAACTCGCCGCCTAGGATGAAGCTGGGTTGACTAATGATGTTTGTTTTCACATTACTTTATGTCTTCCGTTTAAGAACAAATGCCATGTTGATTGCGTTTCGCTTATGGTTTTGACTGATGACAGCAATTACTGAACTGACTGTAACAACACTCATTACGCTGATGAATTTACAGGCCGTGGGAGTGCAATTATGGCAGGACATCGTCATTATAATTATACGGTACATCCTCCTTCTCCCCCCCCGACCCAAACTTCTGTGAATAAAAACAACACTGTCTGAGTGCGTGTGAAGATGGCCGACCTTTCTCAAGTCCCGTGATCTCCACAGAGAGCCGCGAGGGGGGGATGTTTTCCACCGCCGTCACCCAGTCCTCTCCGGCCTTCTTCACCTTCTTGTACTCCACCCGAAACGACTGGATGGGGAAGCCGCGGTTACCCCGCGGAATCCAAGTCACGTATGCCGACGTTTCCGTTGCTGTGGAGACTGTGGGCTTGTCAGGGGCTTCGGGAGCTGCAGAGGAAGGAGAGTGGTGTCAGATCGAGGACAGGAAAAGACAAAGACTCGCAAACAACACTGTAATTATAAGAAACAAAACACATTGCATTCAGCACTTACTGAGAGCTCATCCTTCAGAGACAGAGAGGAAAGAGAGATTGAGAAATGTTAGTCAAAAGGAGAATGGTTAGTTCAGGTTCTTTCGTAAAACAGTTAGTTTAGCAGAAGTCAGTTATTGTTAGTTTAGTTAATAGGATTTTGCAAGTGCAGGATTCGAGGGATACTTACGAGAGAGGCTCGGGGAAGGGACAGCGGGCGTTTTCGGTGGGTCGATTTGCCCTTTACGACCTGAAGATGGAAAACACAAAGAGTCAGATTTTAAATTAAGGAACCGCTTTAAGAGCTATATACATGTGTGATTAATTTCTTTTCTGCATGACAAACAACATTTGAACTGGAAAAAGACAAGCGACAACCTCTCGGGTTGGAAAATGATGCTGATGTAGAAGAGCCAAACACTGCAGTTGCTCTGATGGCTGCGTGAGACTCAATCCTCATAGACCCCCATTTGAAAATGCTTAAGTTTACAGCAGAGGTAAAAAAAATTGATCTGGTTTCAAAAACTACAACTGTGCAGACAGAATTTTGATACAACTAACTCGTTGAAATTATATTTAGGCTAAAATGTGTGGATAATCAAATGGGAGCTAGCTGCTAGCTGTCTGGCTTCGTTTTGCCATCCATGCTTCACCTCTTCTGGACGTTTTTTGGATAAGCCAAAAGTTAGGCATAGCCACCACACCAACTCTTCTTCACAGAAACTCCATCTGTGTTTTATACAATCTATGAATTAAGCTTACAACCATGTTGTATTTGGAGAAAGTGCTTTGAAAAAAGGCTAATGCCAGCATGCTAACAAGCGCACAATGCCAGTGCCAACACGCTGATGTTCAGCAGGTATAATGTTCACCAGCTTGGTTCAGAGTGTTAGCACTAAACACAGTGCGGCTGAGGCTAATGATTCATGTCATTGGTTTTTCAGCTTTTGGACTAAATCCCATTTTTAAAATCATGATGACGTGAGATGAAAAGTTTAAGGATTACCAACATGATTAATTCATGACCAGCACTGGCATCAACATGTTGTAAATGCTCCACGTCTGCTCTGACAGTGATCGTACCTTTGCCAGTTCTGAAGGTCATCATAGCAGGTTGTCCCAAACCGGCACAGTTTTTGGCAGCCATCTCCACCTCATACAGGCTGTCTGGCTGCAGCTTGGCCAGAGTCAGCTTGTGGAGGGAGCCTGAGATACTGCTGGACGTCCACTCTGCCAGAGGGTCTCCCACCTGAGTGATAGGGAGACAGACGGGTGAGTCGCTGATAAGGAAGGGTACTTTTTGAGATAACATACTGTTTAAGTGTGAGGTGACTGCGGTACCTTTCTGTATTTGACCATATACTCCAGCACAGGGACTCCTCGCTCATGCCGTGGCCTCCAGGTGAGTTCATAGTAGTCAGCCTTGCCCGTGCGTGGCTGGCTGGAGATGATGGGGGCGTCTGCGGGCAGGATCTGTCCCGGCAGCTCGGAGCAGTCGAGAGGCAACATGGCGCCCGAGGCCCCAGGCCTCACAGGCGGCTGCTCTCTCAGCACCTTGTCTGGGCTGAGCGGCCGATAGATCGAGGGCAGCTTCCCTCTAGAAGAGATCCCTACAAAAGAAAAGACATCATGAAATCTAACGACTGAAAAAAAAGAGTCGGATCTGTGACAAATGACGGGCTATCTGACTCACCGGTTGAGACTGTGATGAGGCGAGCGGAGGCCTGTGAGCTGCCCACCCCGTTCTCAGCCATGCACTGGTACAGTCCATCATCCTGAGGGCCCACATTGGAGACGCGCAGCACCTTGGAGGTCAGGCGGTGGCGAGGAGATGGGGCCAGGGGACGGGCGTTGTGGAGCCACATCACTGAGGGAGTGGGTTTACCGCGGGCCTGGCAGATGAAGCGCACCGTCTCTCCATACGCGGCCTCCTGCTGCTGTAGCTCCACCGTCACCTGAGGCGGCTCTGCAGGAGACAGACTCAAAGTCAGGAGCCTAGTTCCAAATTACATCATTTTTAAAGATAATGTCTGAGGCTGAAACAGACAAAAATTGCATCAGTGCAACAGAGAATTATTACCATCTCATAAATTACAGCTGTTTTGCTATTAGGCCTCCTATTCCCGGAAACAAGCAACCCGAGGAGCTTACTTTCGGCTTTGACGGATACTTGCTGCTATTTTACATGTCCGGTCACATGCTATCGACCACGTTTTTTAATTGAATCCAGATAATCCAGTAATCACTGATTAATCCATAATGACAATAATCTTATTAAAAGGGGCAAAATGTAGTTTGAGAAGAAATTCCAACTTTTTTAATTTTAATATTTTACAAAAATTAAACCACAACCGAACAAGTGCCAGCGCACCATTTGAAGCTAGAAAGGTGGCAGGGTCCGCCAAATATATTGTTTATCATTTATTCAGTCATGAAAGAGTTTGTTCAGCCATAAAAAAGTCAGTCAATTAATCTTCTATCTGATTAAAACCTCTTCCCCAAAACTACATAGTGCTGCTTTAATCAATTTTGAGTTTAGTCTATAAAAGTTTTCAAAATAAAAAGGGTAAAAAACATTTCACAGAGCACATAGTGACATTTTCTTAGTCGTTTTGTCCGAACAACCATAAGAAACTCTAATATCTGTCTTTCAAAATGATAGAAAACAAAGAAAAGGCTGCTGGGACCAGTGAATCCGTTGCTCGATAAAAGCCTGCTGGATTATTAAATCTGTCTAAGCTCGAACAATTTCAAATGTGTCTGACTAAAATCACAATCATGCAGTGTGTGTGTGTGTGTGTGTAGGGTCTGTATGACAGGAGGGAGTGTAGAGCCAGGCAGGCGGGGCCACGCCAGCTAGTTGATGGTTGGCTGCTTGTGAATCAGGGAAAGACAGAGCTCATTACAGCAGCTCTCTGGCTTTAATTAGAGCCAGCTGCAGAGAGACGAGCCCACAACACACACACACACGCAGAAAATCACTGTAAAAACAGTCATCCATAACCTAGACACATTCAATGAACTCCTGCTGAAGAATAGAGCGCTCTGTCTCCACAGAGTCTTTCTTACACAGCACCTCCTGGGCTTACATGCCTCCGACACGCTCACACACAGACCCCCGTTCTCTCCGCCGCCAAACGGGAGTCGGACTAATTATTAAATCCACGACACGGACAAAACTCCACTCATAAAAAATCTGCATTCAAGAGCGGCACGCTCAAACCAACTTTTCCTTTACTCACCAAACACTTGGACGTCATACAGCACCGTAGCAGAGCTGGCCGAGCCCATGCCGTTGTCCGCCCGGCAGACGTAAGTGCCGGAGTCGGCTTCACCCACCGCGTCGATCAGCAGGTTGCTGAGCAGGAAGCGAGTGTTGTTATGGGAACGCAGGTCCTGCCCGTCTTTGGCCCATATGACCTGCGGCGTGGGGATGCCACTGGCCACGCACTCCAACACCAGCCGCTGGCCTTTGGTCACCATGATGGAACGGGACGCCGGCGGGTAAATGATACGAGCGGCCTCTGAGGTTGAGCCTGGAAAAAAAGACGAGGACTGTCAGTGTGATGTGAACAAGTCCGTGCCTGTTTCCCACACGTCTCAGTTGCCTTCAAATTGCTTGTATATGTGTTGTGGTTGAAATTTCCGCCAGAACACAAAGGGATATAAAGCATTTGCAGAATCATGAACTGTGCAAGTCATCACCTGAATAAATGTCTCTTGGCAAGACAGGACGGTAAAAGTCACACTGAAGTTCAGAGCCCTTCATGTGTGCCACATGTGGCCACAGCAACGGTTACAAGCTCTCAAATGATGTATTCTCTGATGTAATTACTTAATGGCCAACACATTCACCCCTGAATTCAGTCTTTAGGTCATGTTTTCATTACAACCAGCATTGCTGAAAAAAAAACTCTGTAGTTGTGGATTATGACTCACGGCGTATGCGCAGGCGGTCGGCAGAGATGGACGTCTTGACCTCCTGAGTGACGGGGTTGTAGGCAGCACACTTGTACGGCCCCTCGTCGTCCTGCGTGGCGTTGGCTATCTGCAGGTTCCCTGACGGCATGATGAGGTAGTTCCCTACAGGAAGAAGGAACAAACGGTCAGAGTCAGAGTGTGCCAAACTGATTGGACCTGTAAACTTCGGACCAGCTTCTGTGAGGGATGTCGCTTTTGATGGACCGAAGATAAAGACTTGAAAGGTTTTGTTTGTCACCTGGTCGAACAACGTGTGTAGTGAAATACAGGGTGTTAGATAGACGATGAAAAAATGATCTGGACATACATGAGACTTGGACTGATTGACTTGAGACACAAATCTGCTTGTATTTTGAGTAGGTGTGACGCGTTGAGCCATTAACTGTAAAATGTACGTAGACATGTCACTAATCTATTGTGCAAATGTTCACGTCAGTGAGAAGGATTCGATGTGCTAGGGAAGCAATGAGATGAGATCATGTTTGCACTCTTATTTTCATACTTTTAAGTAAAACCAAGAGCAACAGCAGGTAAATCACACGTGTAATCTGAGCACTGCGTGCCATTCCAGACCATCGGTGCACCGCCAGCAGGGACCACTAGGTGGCGCCCTAGAATCTGAGCCAGACCCGGTGGATGCATGTCAATGTGGTATTTCATTTCCTCAGAGATAAGCTGCAGATATCAGTACCTACAGCTCCCAGGCATCATCAGCATACCAGCCACAAACCACTGGAGCTTTTCTTCTCTTCCAGGCAACTTAGAAGTAAATAGGTTCAAAAATAAACAACTGCATTCCCATGTTTCAACATTCTCCAGATAATACCCTTATCAACGGTCTTATGATGAGCCAGATAGCTGGATTATAGCATTCCGGTAAATTACGAAGATAGCCTGAGAAGAGAGGGAGGCAGATTATGTGAGAAGCTAATGGAGTGAAGCAGCTCGGTTACCTTTGGATGTTTCCAGCCACTCCTGCTTGACGCTGTACCGGACCTGGGCCTTGGGCTGGCTTTCCGGGAGGTGACACTCAATAACAGCCGTGTTGCCTTCGTCGACCTCGATCTCCTGCTGGTCATCAGGCTCAAAGTCCCGCAGCTCTGCAAAACACAGATGAGGAGGAAAGGGGGGGGAGTCAGCGCTGTGACACAGTTCACTATTCTTTCATCGTGTTAATGCACAGCGTAAATCAACATGTTTACAGTCAGAAAAACCGCAATCATCTGAGCAATAACAGTCTGTATAACTGTGCTGTTGCCGTATTGGGTGTCTCTTGTATCGGCCTCAGCCACATTCCCACAACGTCTTTAATGCGCCCTCTCTTTGAAAGAGAAACCTCCTCTGCATCCATTTAATAATTTCTCTCCCGACAGCTTGTCTTAACACGATCTGACTTAAGTCGCAGGAATTTTTACGAAAAAAGGCACTCCGGCTAATTTTCTCTGTTTTACTCATTTCATGTCACTTTGGATAAGCCGAAAGCCTTTAAAGTGGTGTCTGTAACATTCGAGTAGGTGTCATTAATCCTTTCAAACATTATACTGGGACTGGGGCCGGTTCAGATTCTGTGGGAAACAGGGGGAGTGGGATTACTGGGGCCATGTGCTGCTGCGACTGTGTCCCGCAGACACACAGTCTGCACAGGACAGACACTCATGTGACCCCTGACCTCCTAAACCCCCCCTCCTGCCTGAGCAGCCCAGAGGCCTGGCCACGGGGTCAAAGGTGAGAGGTGTCCATCCTATAGAGTTTCAAAGAAAGATATCCAGTTTGGGTTTGGGAGGAAACGGCAAAACGTTGCTCTTAAGTAGCCGAGGAAAAAAAAAAAAAAAAAGAAAAAACCCACAAAAATCTAAGCGGGGGGTTGGCGAAGACGCTGCCATTTTATAGATTTGAAGCAGAGTGGAAGAAAAAGAAGGAGGAAAAAAAAAAGAAGAAACAACTGTAGAAATGTGTCATGAAGGAGTCCAGGAGTGAAATGAAAGATAAATAAAACGTCTCGGGGAACGTAATTAAAAAGTCTACTGGCCTTTGTTGATTTATTCTTAACAAACATCCATTCTGTCCAGAGGTGCTATAACGGGTGTGTTTTTCTTGGACCGGCTGCTCCTCTCTGGCAGACGACCAATTCGCTGCTGGTATACACAGTCAGCTGATGAGGCTTCTTTGTATACGGCTCTAATTCAATAAGTGAAGTTTATCTGCTGATAGGGACGTCCCTGTGATCTACTCAGAGTGCTGAACAAACACCTTCACTGCAGGCTGCTGATTTATTCACCGTGCGTGTTGGAGCTGCCCCCCGCTGTCTGCGTCTGGGGGAGCTTTTTAATGGGAGAAATGTGGTATAATCACAAACACAACTCCATCGCTGACTCCGTTTTCAGCTCTTATTCTGAAAGATGAGAATCCCAGCCAGGACATGTCAAGCTAAGTGTGTGTGTGGGGGGGGGGGGGGGGGGGGGGGGGGGGGGGAAGAGGCCTTAAAGAGAGACCGTGTGGCGCTCCATTTGCTAAATCAATCAGGTGCTGTTTTTACAGCCACTCCCACCTTCTCCCAAATTCCTCCAGTTACACCTTTTAACCCCCCCTCCCTCAACTCCACCGCCCCGCATTCTACACAGGAAGAACCCCGCATGGGTGCCTCTCAGGTGTGTGTGCGTGCATGTGAGTGTGTGTTCATCCTGCCGGGATGGAGGATTGATGGTATTCATAAAGTGGAGCGGACCTCCCGCACCAGCAGGTCTGCTTGGCAAGGCAGACTTGAAATATTTCAAGAGAGACAGTGCATTCATCATCTTTATGTGTAGCAGTAGGAGGCCTGCATATGTGTGTGTGTGTGAGTGTCTGAAATAAAACATGTTTGTGCAACATGTTGTGCGTTCACGTTGTGCAGATACACGCAGAAAGAAAAAACAGGGAGGGTGATTGTCTGCACAAGAATTCAAGCGAGCGAGGAGCTTTTAACTTATGCCAAAATAGCGCAGATTCATTAGAGTCGGATAGCGAGGAGGGTCTGGAATCAACCTATCCCGATCACAAAAAACATGTGCGTACAACTAAGAGGGCTCACATGGAAAGGCAGGCACGTACACACTCCCCATGGAGCAATTCCTTAGGCGCTTTCGGGGTGGCCGAGTTGAGACCGTTATTAAATTAGAGAAGTTTTTCAAGGAAGGAGGCGGGGTGAGCAAGTCTGGCTCCACATGTAGTTATCTCAACGCGATTCATCCATTATATGAAGGCATCAATAACCTTTACCGCTTTGTACACGGAGGGGGAAAAAAACAGCAAGGTGAAGATGACAATTGAGGAGGGAAAGTGAAAGATAATGAAAGGAGGGGGAAGAGGAGAGAAAGTGACAGGGTGAGGAGAGAAAAATGTGCATGGGAAGAGAAGTGTGTGTGTGTGTGCAAGGGCTTCAGGGAGACAGAATGTGACATCACGTCTCATCTTGTGCGAGGATCTTGTCTCGACTGGCCTGAAACACCTCCAGTTTCTGCAGCTATGGCAGCCTCATACATCACTATGTGTAAAACAATACAGTTAACAGCTCCCTTTTTTGTGTGTTCAAGTGAGGCATACACCCATATCCTCTGTCCACACACACACACACACACACACACACACACACACTTATCCCCTCCACCCTGCCCTCTAACCAATTACGGGGCCATAATTTCTGGCGAGCCCGGCTGTCGGGCCCTGTGGAGAGGAATGTGCTGTTGTGGGGAGCAGAGGGGCCGCTGGAGGCAGGGGGCCCTCGGGCTGAGTCCAGGTCCCTCCTTCCCCTTCTCCTGACCGGCCCCGGCCCCCGGGTCCCCTCCATTCCTCCGACTCGGGTTACACAGCTTCAGGCCCCCCCCCTCAGTCCCATGATGCATATCAAATATAACCCCACGCACTCCACTAAAAATGTCAGCAGTGAGAATAATTCACTTTAACTCTGTTCATATCAAGACAACGGCACATACGAGCAGCTAACATCCAACAACACGGAGCTGCCATCACTAATCACTGATGAGCCACAGTTCGTCGCCATGATGAGAATTACAGCTGGACTCAGAGCAGTGGAAAAGTACGTGGTTTACAGAGTCGTGTTGGTGAGCATTTTAGGCAAACAAATCCCGCCTCTTCACTGTTTTTGTTCTACTAGAAGAACATTAAGTCACAGGCGCTCTTTGGGTACTCTCACAAACCCAAAAGAGGCTGAAAAAGGGGCCCGTGTGTTCGTGTTTATTTGTCTCAGCTGTGTGTGTGGGTGGCTACTCACTGGCAGCGGTGACGTTCGCGGGCACACTGGCCAGGGCTCCAGCGCCGGTGCTGGCCACACACTGGTATCTGCCTAGAGTAAGGTTGGACAGAGCGGGGATGTACAGGCTGTTAAGCCTCAGGACTACACCCAAATCTCCGTCTAAGAACTCCCGGCCATTGAGGCGCCAACTGATGTTGGCGGAGGCGGGCCGGGCGCTGCAGCGCAGGTTCACGCTGCCTCCCAGCTTCTGAACCACGGACATTGGCTCCTCAGTAAACACTGGCACCTCGTCTGGAGAAAAGATTGGACACGGCAATCAGTATTTTGTCAGCACATGAAGACATTTATCACTGATTACATGTCAAACAATGTGGCCAGATGGGTTCCCTTTGAAACGCCTAAAATTAATTATGGCTGCAGCGAACAACTTTTTTCATAATAGTTTTTTCTTAGAGCATTTTGTCCTTCCTTGATTAATAGATATCCAAAACTGTATATCTTAGAGTACAAAGTGTTGTCATTAAATGTCTCGTTTCACAGGCCAGTCCAACAATATACCACAAAGTCAGACTCCGGCTGTCAGGATTACTGAAACAGTTTAATACAGGGCTGCCCACACTGATACACAGTATGCTCCACTTTGGCCTCACAGATGTGTCCAATGGGTCTTGCGAAATGATTTAAAAATATGTAGGATACGTGACGGGCAGAGTGACTCTGCCCCGAAAGTCAGTCAAGTCAGGGAACTTCTGATCCTTGGTCCTAGGACCACTTTGCATCTTAAAAGGTGCATTAAGTAAGAACTGGCCACCTCTTAAATTAATACTCCAAACAAACAGGGGGCAGCATATCGCCTCAGTAATTGCTAACTGCTGCTGACATTAGCTAGTTAGCCCAGCTAGCTCAGCAAGCAGTCCAGACTGGGAGCTTCAATGTACTTGTGTGCACTTGAGTGGTATAACAACAAAGGACTGGGCCAGGGCTAGCAGGCTAGCACGCTAACTTCAGTAGATATCTCTGCAACACAATGCAAATACGTATTTGACATAGTATAAAAAAAATTCTTCATATACTCTTGATAATGGCGGTTCATTCATGGATTTAAAAAAAATAATAATTCCAGTCCACCACTAAGTTTCAGATTGGTCCTCCAAAAGGAAGCAGTTGTCTCAATTTTCTCTCAATCAGCTCAATCAATGTGCTAATCGTTGCGGCTCTACATACAATACTTCTTTTCAGTTTACTCATACCTCTCATGCAAACTACCGAACTTCTTCAGTTCATTTCAAATAAACTGCTGTTCCTGCTGCCAGACACGTACAACACCTCCCTTTCTGTGAGCTCAGCCAGGATATTTTGTCCCTGGCAGGACTTACCCTGCACCAGGTGTTCTGGAAAAACTCATGTAAAGGCATTCATAAAGTGAGCAGAGATTGAGCCAGTCGAGTGCATTTGGAAATGGAAACTTTTTTCAATTTAATTTCAGCAGATTTGTTTCTCAGAGATCCAGGTTTTTTTTTCAGTGTGGGTACTCACCAGTGACGGAGGCGCCGCTCTGCAGGCAGCATAGCAGCACTGCACCCAGAGCGAACAACACTGGAGCCCTTCTCTTTTTCATCCACGGAGTCCAGTCTCGCTTTCCAGACATCTTCCATACACTACCCCCTGAAACACACACACACACACACACACACAGAGGAAGGTCAGAGGGTCATTTACAGACTTGGTTGGCTGGAAACAAACAGCACAAGCTGCAAAAAAAAATACAAAGCTGCCAAAATTCAACTTGGAAACATACATCATCCTTCCAAACAGTCGATTTGGATTCACACACACACACAAACATGCAGCCATTAACGAAACACAACCCATGCACGGCGGCGCACTCTGCGCTACCCTCAGCAGCCAAACTCCAGACACAAATAAAGCCTTTCTTTTCTGTCAGCCCCCATCTCACCGCTGACCCCATCTCCTCCACCTGCACCCGCACCCATCCAGCCTGTGTTCATCAAAGGGGCGCCCTCATTCTGCGGGCCGTAACCCGACCCCTCCACCTTCCCGCTCAGGTGTAACCGATACAGGTAGAGGGTCCAGGAGGAGGAAGGAGGGGAAAACACACAGGCTGCATTCAGGAGTCAGGACAAAGAACAACTAATGAGAGGGAGGAGGGGGGACGGGAGGGGGAAATGTATATCACAGCAGCGAGGCGTGTGTGCGAGTTGGAGGAGAGGAAGGGTCTTTTATACGTCGGTGCAGTACGTATTGGGAGGAAAATGGAGAAGACGATGGTAATGGTCAGTCTATTAACAGTTAATGCAGAGAGGGGAGCTTTCCTCTCTCCCTTGTCGCCTGCTGCCAAGTTTCCCGAATTCTTTCCTGTCAGGTTAAACTAACAACTTCCCGTCAGGATGAGGAGGGTGGTCCTGCAAAACTGAATCTCTATTACTCCCCCTCTCGCTCTCCCCCCCTCCGTCTCTCATATACATGCATGTCACCAAAACATACTCAAGGGCACAAACTGTCCTGCGACGTTACAGTAAAAATGGAAGCGCACACACACACACACACACACACACACACACACACACACACACACACACACACACACACCCAGGGCCAAAGCAGGACAGTAAGAGAATGGAAACTCTTACAGTGCACCTTCATCATCTAATGGCAGCAGTGAAAATGTTTAGCCGCCTGGCACGTTTATTGAAAATGAGCAAAGCAGCAGGCCGACGGAAAAACAGCTGTTAACTGCGCCAACTGTCACACCAGGCCACGTATTACTCCGCCACATTTTAATTGCTTATTATGAATGTGTGTAAACAGTTTGAGATTGTTAATTCTCACGACATGAGCAGCTACGGGGGGAGTACTCCCAAACCTGCACAGAAACATGTGAAACTGTAATGATTTACTGAGTGGGAACAAAAGCCATTTCATTCACTTATCTGCAAAGAAAAATAAAATATTTGCACATCATATTTTTTATTTTCTCTCAAACGTATTCAAATCATGATGATGTGACATTTGTTGCGGTCTGTACCACACACCTGCATCGTATATGGAGCAACATCATCATTTATGTGGAGTCGTGTGTCTGACTGAATGAATGCAACGCCAGTTTTCACTCTATTTTAGCTCAATTTTTGGTCTCCACCATCTACTGAGGGAAAAACCTGGCCAAGTGCTCCATCTGCTTACTAGTCCTGAACAAGTTGCATTTTGTTCATTTCTCAGGGAATCATTTATGAATCTTGATGGACAAAAAACCAAAATCAGGTGTATTTAGGTGGCTGTATCTATGAGTGAGTACAATTTGATGTGGAAAAAGGGACTGTTGGGCCTTGGTGGAGGTATGCGCTCTACTAGGTTCTATTCTATTCTAGTAACGTCATCTTGTTGCAAACTCTTCCTCTGACTTGGTAGAATGGTTTTCTGACTAGAAAATTTGCGCTTTTTACTTATTCAGGTCATTACAAAAAAATATTTCAGATTGGACTTTACGTCAGACACAACAAGCAATTTCGATGATGTCATGATGGACATTTTCTGCAATGTTTACTATGAAAAAAACGCCCTGAGCTGCAGCCCCACATACATGTGCCGTTTCATTCACCCTCTCAGGAGTCGCCCATCAGTAGTGGGCTCACTCAGTAAACAAACAGCAAGCTACTGTGGAACCAGGAGCGAGCAAAGCTGAACGCCTGTGGCTTCTGTGGCCGGTCGCTGTATGGACACAACCCGGGACAGCTGCCCGTAAAAGACACATACATCTGTATCGAGCACCTGTCCCAGCTGCGAGGGCCACTGACCGTAAACCACACCAGTCGCTCTGCCAACTGGACACACAGCAGGACACACTGGCCCTCTTACCTGTCTGATATCTCCCTTTCACACACACACACACAAGCAGCAAGACAGGAACGGCATTTTGTTCTAATCGCGGAATGAGAAGGCCCCTCATATATCATCACTCTCTAAAAACAGCCTCACTCCTCCGAGCCCGTCTTTCTGTCTGATTCATTAGTCAGCAGGGTCCTTTGTTTGCTTAGCGGATACCCTGCCTCCAGATGAAAAGTTGGCCTGACATCTATGTCCAACTTTTTCCATCCATCCTTCCCAGAGAAGTCACAGACAGAGAGAGGCAGAAGAGCCTCCTACGCATCAGCGGGATTGATAAAAAACAGAGTATGCACACAGACAGCTCCCCTAAATCAAGAACTGAGAGAGTGTGTGTGTGTGTGTGTGTGTGTGTGTGTGTGTGTGTGTGTGTGTGTGTGTGTGTGTGTGTGTGTGTGTGTGTGTGTGTGTGTGTGTGTGTGTGTGTGTTAATGTGTGCCTGTGTCTGTTTTGTTTCAGCGTTAGCAATGAGGAACAAACGCTGCGTGGCAACACTCTGTGGGAGCAGCTTTGTGGTATTAAAACATACTTCAGTGACAGTGAAGTGAGGAGAACTGTGTGAACTCCGCAAAACTGCTAGATCCAGCATAGAAGTATGATTACAGGAGTGTAAAGCTATTTCTGTAATCATGTTGAGAAACTGACACTGGCTACTGTGAGACCTGGCTTACTTGAGAGTCGACTCCCAAGTGACTCTTGGGAGCAAATCTTGCATACATCCTAATGACTTGGTTACATCCTGAGACCAAAGGAAATACAGCAGGCAGCTGCAGATAGGACTCTGTGTACAACCTCCATAAATGTTACTGTCCCAGTCCTGTTTGAGATTATCAAATGTATCACACTGTAGCGATAGCATGCTAAAAACCATACAAAAACACACATTTCATGGTACAGTAGCTAAAAACCTGATCTGCAATCAGCTGATCAATCCAAGGCCGTAACGAAATTGAATTCAGTCTGTACCAGCACTGTATGCAGGACAGGACGTCATCTGTCAAAAGAGTTATCGAGCATCGTTTTTTTTTTTTTATACTTATACTGAATCAGAGTTTACAAATTGTGGTATGGTGAAAACCTTAGTTTGGTTTACTTGCTCCTCAGTCAAACTAATTCTTACTTCTTACTAATTTCTATCATTGTTTCGCCCATTTTAAAACAGCATTCATATTCTTTAATCCTTGTAAAGATGCTTTGACATCTCACATTTTAGGGATTATAAAAGAGTTTACTTTTGTTATTGGTACAGCAAGACCCAGAAATTGGTTGGTGGATATCGGCCCATCAAAGATATATCTGTATTGAAATATATGTTGTTCAAACTCAATATCAAAACTCAAAATCCACCATGTTTGTCAAATTTCTAGTTGATTATTATCTAATTACACCCAATTGAAGACACAGTTACAGAGATAGTAATGCTTCCGTCAGATCACTTTCACTTGTATTTAGACATTCTAACTTAGTCCTAGTTATCTTTGAAGTGACATTTCTTCCAGTGCAGACACAGACCATGTTACGGCATTTAACGTCACCACTGTCCGATTGTCTTTTCTTTGTCAATATCAATATAAAAATCCAGTTAAGTGTTTGGTTTTAATTGTCACAGTCAATGATTCCAATGTGTCCCATGCAGTTTGGTTCACAGTTTTTACATTGGGGGGAAGCGGGAGGCCCTTGTATTGGATCAGTTCTTGGTATTGGAAGCTATCTGGGGGAAAAAAAAATGAGAAAATGTCTGAAGTGTGTGTCACTTTAAAAAAGTAAACATTCAAAGGCTTAAAGGCAGCTTCACTTGTACTTTGTTCGCTAAGACTTGTGACACGACTTGGACCTGCCCTCCAAGTCTTAGGACGTGACTTGGACCCAACTCTGAAGACAGATGTGTGTGTGTGTGTGTGTGCCCATGTTTGGTGTATATATCGTGCAGGGGGGACTCGGAGGAGAGCAGCAGAGCGTTCCAGGTCGCGGTGGTGTTGGTGTGTGCAGGCATGCATCATGAGTGTAGGTATGCGAGTGCCTTATATGTCGTTGTGGGAGAGAGTCACTTGACAGAAGTTCATTGTGAGCGTGCTAAGTAAAGACACCGGGGCCCCTGTTCTCCCGGGCCACTGCCAGTCCCATTGTCCCCCTGCCTCCGTGGATAAATTCATTTTGACAACCCTGCTAATTGGATAAAACCAGACTGGAGCCTCCTCCCTGAGCGCTCACATTCCATCTGCTTTCTGGCATGAAGAGGACACACAGGAGGGGAGGAGGTGGTGGAGGGGTAGCAGGGTAGTAACTCCTTCTGAGGAGCTGAGCTGTTGAATATTTATCACCTCCCCAAACTCCCCTCTTGCCCTCCCTCCTCCCCCAGTTTTACGTCTTTTTACACCCAGCGGCAAACCCCCCCGCCTCCTCCCTCGAGGTTCTCCAAACACCACAAAGCCCCCCCTTTAGATAAACACATGCGGTGTCAAGTGTGAGGAGTGCCGGGGGTTCAACTGCCCCGCTCGGGCCCGCGGCCCACAATACCATGCCGCATAGCTGCCATGCGGGAGGCCGGTTGCCCCTCGCAACGCTAACAGGCAGAACGCACCTTAATAGAGTGGAGAGTCATTGTAAAGCAGTGAGCCGGTGCACGGACAAAGACCCCGCGGACCCCTGGAGAAAGGGGAGACGCTACTCTGAAGGGCCCGGGGAAGAGCTGATGGGCCCTGCTCAATGACCAAAGAGAAGGGGGGGGGGGGCTCAATGACCAAGAGGTTTGAGTGGAGAGTTTGGGGATGCAAGAAGACGAAGGCAAAGGAGGGGGGGGGGGGGGGGGGGGGGCTCAATGCCTTTATGGATTGATGTGAGATGGGTGAAGGGGGTTTATGGAGGCAGGGGGTGGGGGTTTGACTGGGAAAGCAGAACGGCTACTCAAATTAACAGAGAGGATGTCAACTGGCGGGCGAGCAGGAGGAGAGAGCAGGGCCTCGTCAATGAGAGGGTGTGTTTGAGAGAGCGCGTGTGAGAGCGTCGCTGAATGTCCCAACATATTTTCCCCCTCACTCCGTCAATGTGTTTGCTGGTCTCTCTCCCGTTTGGCTCGGAAGCAGGATGAGGAGGGTCCGGAGGGTCGCTTAACAAAACCAGCAGCAACACACCCGGTTCACCATCTGAGCATCACACAGGGAAGAGAGCAACAAGATGGCAACGAGGGGAGGGCAGGGAGTCATAGACGGGGTTGCGCGTAATGATCTCTTACATTGTTGATTCATTTGACTTGACCTTGTGTCTTTAATTAATGAGCTGGTTAAAAGAGTGGTTTGGTCTATAAAATATCAGAAAATAGTCCTTTTTAAAAGATTAACAGTATAATAGTGAGCCACAGGTGATGCCTTCAAACTCCCCTTTTTTTTGTGGTCAAACCAAAAGTCCAAAACTTAACCTTCAATGTGGGGCTGCAATAAATAATCATTTTCATGATCAATTAATTATGTGCCTATTTTTGTATGATTAAAGGGGCACTATGTAGTTTTGGAAAAGACATTCAGAAAGATGATGTTTATAACACTGATAAGGTAACAATATAAACTCAGAAATATGTCTTATTTCCAAATGAAAAGAGGAAAATAATAGGATAAGGACAGTAAGGTCCCCTGAACACTGTTTGTAGTTGCACATATGAACAAAGTAAAATATGTAAGAAACTGTGATTTCCTGTCAGCTCGTTCAGTCAGAAAAACGAAGAATGTTTGTTTATTTAGTTTGTTTAGCATGAAAATCAGAGACAAAAACAGAATAGCAGTGAATGCTCACATTTGAGAAGCTAAAGTCACTGTTTTGCCTGATAAATTATGTCAACAAGTAATTTTCCATCACTCAGCAAACTGAATAATCGCCTCATCGTTTATATCAATTCTGTCAGCCAATTCTGTCTGTTATCATTACACAAATGTATGCAATTGGTATTTAACTGCTATGGTTATCAATATACTATTGCTTGTTATTGACTTTTACAACAAAGATGGAGATTTTTGCAGTATAGTGAATCTTTCACGTGTCAACAATAAGCAGTGTAGTGATTTGTGCATCTAGTTGATGATGCACGTAGTGACGTGGTGAGATCACACTGCTGGATGCGATCTCGTTCAAAGTGCCGTGGATAATGCAGTCTTAAAGTGGAGAACCTCCGAACCTCTTTGTTGTAATTCCCTTAGGCAAAGACTTGGCAGAGAACGGATCTTTAAATATATTCCCATCTATCTCTCGGCTTTTCTCGGACACAAGGGAACCTTCTGGAGTCTTATCTTGGCATGAAAACTCGGCCCAACAGGTGGAGCGGGGCCCGGTCCAAATCCTCCACTCGAGACATCACTCGTTCTCATGCCATAAAATTACACATCAAAAGCATCTAAGCATCTCTAACGAGGCTGAGAATTCACCCCCTCCTCCTTCATAACACACACACACGCACGCACAGACACACACATGCACACGCTTCACAAAGTATTAACGAGCTATATGCCCGTCCAACCCCTGCTTTCGCCCCCCGAACCGACACTAACGAGCTACAGAGCGTCTCAAGGATTAACGAGAGGGATCTGGACAGGCCCGACATGTCGAGGAGGGGGGCGTTCTAATCAATTAGGCACCGAAGCATTTGCATAATTTAGATAACGAAGCTGAATTAACCACGGAGAGCTAATTACTGCACCATGGCGAACACACCCACCCACATTCCTCCGCCTGGTGTGGGATGCCAGCGTGCCCACTGGGGCCATGGGAACAGGATTGGATCATCACTGGTGCTGGAGGAGTCTCAGCCAGAGGGATGGAGCACACAGGGATGTAGGTGGTGGTAGCCAATCACATCACAGGGATGGAAGGGAGGGAGGAAAGATTGATGGACGGATGTAGAGAAAGAAGCGGAGAGATGGAAAGATGGGTGGATGAGAGGGAAGAAGGTGCGATGAAAGGACAGATGGGTGGAAAAGGGGGATTGAGGGATGATGGAAGAAAGAAAAGTCGAAACGAGGTAAAGGTGGATGGAGGGAAGGAAAAAGAAGGATGAAAGGCAGAAAGCAAGAAAGAAAAAAGGATGATTCGACAGGTGGAAATAAAGAAATACATATGGATGATGGAGGAAGGAAGGAAGGAAGGAAGGAAGGAAGGAAGGAAGGAAGGAAGGAGGTAAACAAGGAAAGAAAGTCTGTTGTAGGGAAAGAAGTAGTGGAGATAAATCGATGAATGATTTATGGATGGAAGAAGGAGGAAAGGACAGAAGACAGACAAAAAGCAGGAAAGCAAGAACAAAAGAAAGAGGTGTATGGATTGAGAATAAAATATGGATGATGTTAGAGGGAAGGAATGGTGACTGGGTGGACAAATGAACAGAGGATAGATAATCAGAAGGAAAGAAAGAAGGACGGATGGACAGAAGCAACGATAAAAACAAAGGATAGCTAGAGAACCAACTTCCCCTTTAAACCACAATCAAACTCTGAATAAACATGTTCATAAATCAAAAATGAAAAGTGTGTGTGTGTCTTTTAACTCTGTAATGATCATTTCTGAACACACACACACACACACACAAAATCATCATACAGTACTGAGAAAGCTACACATATCCAGCGTATTTCACAGTACTCATCACACAAACACACGCGTGCATGCAGTTACATATTTCACTCACCCACAGCCATTCTTTCCCTGCACACACGCACACGCACACACACACACACACACACACACACACACACACACACACACACACACTACTGATGACACATAAGCAAGCAATCACACAAACTCCTATTACATGGTAAAAGTATACTCACAGAGGCACATAAATATGTCGACCTCAGGAAGTTTTTCCAACACCAAATGTCAACACGCGAGACAAAGAAGAAGAAGAAAAAAAAAACGGGCTACCACTTATCCCCAGCCTGAGAGATAAACTACAAGCACGACACGGGATTCATGCATGCTAATACAGACTTTCATAGCTGTACAGATACGCAGACTGCCTCCTTGTGTGTTCCTGCATCGTGGGGAGGAGGGAGGGAAGGAGGGAGGCGGGGAGGAGGGACGTGAAGGGGGCGAAAGGGGCCCCCCAACTCCCTTTGGCAGCTCATGCATCAGAGTGAATGGAACCAATTATAAATCAAGAGCAATTTCTCCCCATTATTCAGCAGGAACCAGGAGGGAAAAAAGAGAGGGAGAGAGCGAGGAGGGAGAGAGACTGACCCAACAACTCTCAGTGGGAGACGAAGGAAGGAAGAGAAAAAGCAGAGGGAGTGAAATACTATATGAAAAACAGATACGAGGACGCATTAGGAAAGTGAGATAAGGCAGAAAGAGAGATGAGGGAATGGAGAAAGAAAGTTACAGGAAAAACACATATGGGGGAAGGAATCTGAAAAAGAAAAAACGGAGAGGAGGCAGGAAATTAAAGCAGAGAGCGAGGGAGTGGGGACGGTGGAGATGGTGCAACCCCGACTTCGGCGGCCCGCTCGGCGGCTAAAGAGCGAAAGCTGCCGGGCCTGAAAAGAGTTCCTTAAGAGGAGAAACAGCTGGAGGAGGCTTTCAAAGAGCGCCCTCGCCAGTGTCAGGAGCTGGGGTTGTGTGTACCATTTGTCCTGCCAGTCTCAGCTCACAGATGTGCAGCGAGATATAAAATAAAAACCTCACACACACACACGCAATTTTGGCAGAAGACAGAAATGCGTCGTCAATGGAAAATTCCAGTTGTGATAACCTCAGGGGCCCAATAACTTAACTAATCTGGTGCCCAGTGATTTATTCTGTTGAATCATGTCTTCTCCTGCCAGTTTGACATTCTTCGATGATGAGTTTTTTCTCTCTGGGGCAACACTTTCAAATCTGATTATTGGTTAAAGCCCTGGAACGAGACCCAGATTCCTTTAACGTTTTTTTTGTCTTTCTTTTATTGTTTGGTTCACACATACTCGAGACAGGGAATAACGAAACGCGGTTAACGCGGGGGAGGTTCGCTTCGTGCAGGACTCTTCGAAAACGTTACTGAAATGTGTGTAACTGAGACGGCCCCCGGTCTGAGTGCAATCTTGTGCCTGTGTGTGAATGATCTATTAGAGCGTCTGGGTTGCTTTTGGCTCGTAATAACACCCCCTAATCTTTGTCCAAATATCTGCTTTGCACACACAGGGCTATTTGTCTACACACACACAGCTTTCTCCTTACCGGAGTCTGGAGTTGATCAATGATCTAACAGCACTCGCACCAGCCTCACAATGCATGTGTTTGTGTTTGCTCGCGTGTGTGTCTGTGTGTAAAAGAGAGAGAGAGTGAGAGTATGGGTAACTTCATTATCCAATCAAGGGCTTCTTGACTTTTACTTTAAGTAGTGGAACAAATCAACTCAGCTGGTTTAAAGGCTTTGAGTAATCCTCATTAGGCTGCTGAGACAACAAATGAACGCATGGTTTTCTTCATGGTATGGATACAAAGCCTTTAAAAAAGGCGCACTTTGTAGTTTTTGGGGAAGAAATTGCAATCAGGAGAGAAAGTTCAACGTCACTGACTTGTGTTTTAAGGCCTGGACAAGCTCCCTCTGTTTTCATGACTGAATAAACGGAATGATTCCGTTTATTCAGTTAAAGAAACAAATTAATATGTCCGAGTTTGTATTATTACCTCTTTGAATTTGTTAACATTCAAACCAGGCGTTTTACTATCTTTTCCAACACTACGGAGTGCCCCTTCAAGAAACATAAAAGCATTTTCACAGGAAAAGTCTTTCGCAATGACTTTGTGTCTCCCGTCTCTTCCTTCCTCAATAATCTCTCTCTGTTTGAGCCTGTTTAATTAGCCTCTCCAACTCTCTGTCAGAACTTTCTCCTTCACTATTCTTCACTTTTTTTCTCCTTCCATTCCTTCTTCGCTCCCCCTCTCTGGCTGACAGGGAGGATCAGGGGGAAGAGAGGTATGCAACCCCAGGGGAGGGGCCTGGAGCTCGGCCACCTGCCGGTCCAGGTGTCCCTCCATGGTTATCCGATGTCTCGACTGGACACAGAAACCCTCCCGGGGGCACGGGGCCCGAGTCCTGAGCCTCCAATCTGTCAGTGCTGGACGACTAATGCGTCGCATGTCAACAGGCCAATAACGTCCAGCTCCGGGAAATGAGGAAGCCTTATTTGGTGATGAGTGTGCTCCCTGCTAGTTCATGAAAAGCACATCAACTTGAAAAAAAAGTCTCTCTGATATTATAAAGAGTTAACACCTTCTTCTTTTTCCCAATGCGACCACGCAGGTGAGACCGGTTGAGGACCAGTGCACACACACACACACACACACACACCACATACATATGTGCAGTAAAAGGCCCACAGATTCAGCCTGCAGGTTGTTATGGCTGCATGAGTGTACCCGCTGTCATAGAGATGAAAGCATGCCCTCAGGAAGGATTTTTTTTCTTCCTTTGTCAATTAACGCCAATGTTACACCCACTACAATAACAACGCTGCTTTCCAGCGCCGCAGCAGAAACTCAGGGAACTTTGGCTCACAAACACAAGCTTGAATCAGACCCGATGGAAACGTTTGCAATCTCAAGATGCATCTCCAGATCCATCTGCATTGGAGCACTTTGAT
The DNA here is from genome assembly GCA_963678695.2 of Diplodus puntazzo. Taxonomy (NCBI): domain Eukaryota; kingdom Metazoa; phylum Chordata; class Actinopteri; order Spariformes; family Sparidae; genus Diplodus; species Diplodus puntazzo. The sequence goes on along the minus strand of OZ023171.1, from coordinate 18,382,670 downwards.
TTACGTCCAGGCTGCGAGAGTACGACGTGTTAAATCCCATCCATCCACTCGTAACTTACATCATAGTTCAATATGGCACCGAGATACGAGCAAGAAACTGTTGGCTGCGTACCTAAATCCACACGGTCACTTCTCTTCACAGGCTAGAAACAGGAACGAGAACTCGGGCTCCTATAGAGCTGCTGAAAAACTACCCGCCATCTTTTAGGCAAATGGTGGAAAACTGCTGGTACACGTCTGCTTGGCAGGTAACCAAGATCAATCAAATATAATTTCGAGTTCCAGCTGCTAACCAAAAGACAATAAAGTCTGTTTCCTGTCCTGAAACTGGAGGTCTCTCTCGCCGATACAGGTATGCACATTTTCGGTCCCAGGCTGCGGCACAGTGTAGGATTTTAGAGGACGCTTTAAAAGGTCTCTACTTCCAGGCGATAGCTGTTGTTTCGGCCTGAATGACTTTCATTCATCACAGCGTCCTGTGTAGAAAAAAAAATCATAAATCATGATACTCCTACAGGGACTTGAATCGCACTTGAAGTATTGAAGAATAGATTGAAGTCCACTTTGCCGGAGTGGAGAGCTGCAGCTCACCGCTACTTTCATTTTCTCATAGTCTAACGACATCTCCAGCTCCCAGAGCCTGAGGTGACGTGTTCGGGGTCACGTTGTTTGGAGCCCTAATGAAGACGTGGTGGTCGAGACATGTTTGCTGCTTTTAAAAAGGAGCACTGTGCAGTTTTAGGGAAGATATTCTGACCAGAAAAAGGACCTTCATTGACTGATTTTCGTACCTAGTCCAACTTTTTGTTTTCATGAGCGAATAGAGAAATTGACCTTATAGTTTATATTTGGCGGACCCTGCCAGCCGTCCAGCTTCAAACAGCTTGTTTGTTCAGTTCAGGAAAGGATACATATTTTTGAGTTTGATTTATTACCTCATTAATACTGTAAATATTAATATTCTGAGATTGAGTTTCTCCTCCAAAACTACATAGTGCCCCTTCAATGGTCGTCCTTTTATTGATCTAGCAACATTTTTTCATATTTCCTTTCTCATTTTGATGCCTCTTCTTGTTAGGAGGGCCTGGATGGAGAGATGTTCAAGTTACGATCCACACAGAGAACGATTTGAGAAACTAGATGTTTTGCCACCTTTCGTCTGTGTTGTTGCGCTTCTGCATTAACGGAAAACTATAGTTTTACTTCCAGGCGGTAACTGTTGGTTTGATCATGGACTTCACCCTGAGAGCGTTCAGTCTCACATCCTGAATTTAAAAAAACATGATCATAAACCCTCCTAAAAGGATTAAAACTGTGTCTGGGTCTACTTTACCATAGTCTTCACCGTGGGGTATGACATACTAGTTTGAAAACTTACATAAGATGGAAATATTTGCTTAATAGATGGATTATGAACGCCTATAATTGTGTCTCTCCAGGCACCACATAAGCAATCAAAAGGGGCCCAACAGTGTGAGAAACAGGCAGATAATCAGACTGGAATCAATTAGTCCCAACTTTGATCCACCCGACTGCCAGAGATGATCAACAACAACAACAAACCCAGCGGCCAAACAACAAGAGCCCTCTTCTTTTTTTCTTTCTTTTTTTTTTTTTTTTACTGCGACCAATTAATTCCCCTCATAAGCCGTGCGCCTAATTGGAGGAGGCCGGGGCCCATTCGTTTCGACTTTTAATCCAAGTGACACTGATTCAGCGCGAACAATCGGGCCCTCTTGTCTGATGCCATGTCTGTCACCGAATCGCAGAGGTTTTTCCTCCGTGCGAAGCGGGGGCCAAATGTAATCCAAACAACAAAACGACACCTGGGGGCTGGAAACTTGAGCCCCTGCGGCTGTTCCTGCGGGGCACTCCTCCGTGTCCGTGCGCCCCCCCCCCCCCCCCAACAGTGAGTGACACCCCGGCCAACACTCATTAGCAGCCCAGGGGGATTAAGACAAACATTTTCTCATTAAAATCAAACCTTGAATGAGGGGATGATATCAGGGAGAGAGCCTCCTGACAGGGGGAAGGCAGGATGCCGCATTCCTGAGCGCCCGGAGCAGCTGTCAGTTTATTGGAGGCTTTAATTGGGTTATTCTGACACCAGACTTTGGTTGGAGGGGTGAAGCAGGGGGGGCAGGTATAGAAATGCTCTCAGGTGGAACTGTTATGATTTCCAACTAAGAAACGTACGCATGCTACATTGCGCACAAAAGTAGAGAAACTTTAGGATTTAGTGTAAATAAAATAACTGGCATATAAATGACTTTTGAGCATCTTCATGAACGTGCATTAGGCTTTTCTGAGCCCTTCCTTCACTTTGGTCGCTCTGCCGGAGATGTTCCCCAGCCTGCCGCTACATCGCAGCGCTCCCCGGTGATAATATGGGGGTAAATCTGGCACAGCTCACCATGTCTGTTTTCTGTTACCCTATGGGAGCGACTATAGGCTGCGGCCTTCAGGACGCGCACGCATTTCCCCTTAAAAAAACACGCGTAAGTCCCAAAAACTCAGCCGAGAAGCCCTGCAACGTGTCACACCACGCTCGCCCCCCGCTCATATTCGCGTATCTGGCTGGAAAAGTCGGCGGAAACGCGCTTAAAATGAAAGAAAACGTCGGAGAATACGGACGCGGAGCTCATCCAATCACAACAGGCTAAGTCCGGAGGACAAGTTAACGCTTTTTTCGTTAAAAAAAAAAAGTTGCGGAGAAACGGAGCACGCATCGGTCCAAACACGGGAGACGTGTGTTAAAGAAAAGTGTGTTGTGAAGTTTATGTGAATCAATAAGCGGAGGAAAAAACAAAACAAAACAAAACAAATGCGGCTATCAAAGTAGTCCCCCAGCACTGAACTCTTCATCTAACAACCAAAATCATCAACTTTTCCAGGAAATAAAGCGGCTCAGAAGAAGGCAGAGTCTTCGGTTTGGCTGCAAACACGCACCGAAAGTGTCACATTTGTTTTTAACTTCGTAAAAACATGTTGATATGTAGCGTAACACCGCACAATCGTGGACCGCATGAAGGGATCAAACTTACCCAAACTGCTGGATTTGGTGCACACACCTCGCTTCAAACCGACCGATCCTCTCCTCGCCTCTCTCCTCTGGGTGAGTTTTAGTCCGCAAAAAAAACAACAACTTTTTACTTCTCTTTTCCCTCTAAAGCCTCGCTGCTTTGGTAATTTACTGCGATGCCACCGACATTTTCTTCGGCTCCCCAAGTTCTCACATTGAAAGGCCGTTTTTGGATGACTGAGCCCTCAAACAATTCTCCCTTTTGCGACGTCTTTTCGGGTCCTCCCACTTCCCAAGCAGGAGGAGGGATCTGAACAATGGGGACTGGCTCCCAAAATCCCAGAGCGGAGCACTGCAGCGCCGTTCCTCCAGACTACAGAGCCCTGCGCGGGACACATGAGGACTTTCCAGAGGTTGTGCGTAAAACTAGAAACCTGAATCAACATTTATTAAGTTTTAAAAAGTGCATGTTTGACCAGAAAAACTCCCTGAAACGTGATTTCTGTACAGCTACGGTGTCCTGGAAGAGAAAAGCGCGCCCCCTCCCCCTCCTCCTGCTCTGTTCCCCCTGATTTGGTATGCGTTGGTCCCCACAGAGTTTGTATTGACCCCCGTCCATTGAGGCCTGCAGGCCCTTCAGTGCAGCTGTGCAGTGCTGGTGCTGTGTTGTTGTGAACTGGACGGGCCCAGTCAGGACTGTGCAGCACACACACACACACACACACACACACACACTCTCTCATACCACAGTGATCACAGCTCAAATCCCCCCTCTGCGCTCCCTCTGGAATTCTCTTCTCCACTTCAATCAGCACACTTTGAAACGAGGGGAGCCGTTCCCGTCCACTTCATTAATAACCGACTATTCCCAGATCACAGGGTTTGATAGCGGGGTCCTGTCGGTGGGAAGTGGGCCGCGTTTCACAACCCCTGTGAATGCCGGAACTCCCACCATGATGTACCTGTGGGGTTATTGCGGCTCAGCGGGCCCTCCATTCACCGACAGGCTGCGGCAATTCATGACACCTGTTGCTCTTGTTCAGGTGAGAGTGTGTGTGAGCGGACTCTGACCATCGCCGCCGGCTTCAAGATGTTCTCTAGGAGCCATTAATCGTGGGTGTTTTCCGTGTTGTGCTGCACTTTGCCAACCCTTTGCGAGCTCTTGCCAATGTTTTGGTGTTGTTGCTACCAACTCTGTTTGTATGTGGCTCCCTCACACTAGTGCCACACCGCACTTCACTGTCTGAAGAGTGGGAGAAAAAAAAAAAATGGGGACTCCCAACCCCAAAAAACCCCTCCATGGTGCCCCTCCCCCTCTCTCCATCTCCCCATGCAGGGCTGGATGAATTAGCTCGGGACAAAAGGCTTTGTGGGCCGGCCATGAAAGGCCTATTAACCATACTGCATCCCCCAGAGGCCCTGCCCGCAGGACACCGCCTCCCAGAATGCCACTCTCTCAGCAGGCCGCAGTCCCAGCATGCACCGCTTCCCTTCAGCGCTAACCCCTGACGCCCCCGAGGCTCGCTATAGAGCCCCACACAGATTGTCATGTAGATGATTATAAATGTTGTTATGAAAGTGATGGAGAGCGAGGAGAAGGGGGGGGGGGGTCGTTGTTGCGGTGTGATTTGTGCGTTTTACCAACAAAGAAGAAGAGTTTGACGGAGTGAGAGCGCAGGGTGAGCTCAGGTGTGAATCCATCCAGTGCATGTCATCATTCATGGGGTGTGTGTGTGTGTGTGTGTGTAGTGTATGAGGTGATTTTTTTTTTTCCCTCGAGGGTCTCCACTGTGCTGTGCCCTCTCCTCTCCGACCTCCCCGCTCCATTGTTTAGCTGAGCGCCATGGCAACGACCCGCTCTCTCCTTCCCTCTCTGTATCCTGCTGACCTTAGCAGCTGTGTCACTTCCTCGGCGTGACAAAACCAGATTGAATCACACACACACACTTGTGCTTTGTGGTGCATGGGAGCTCTAAACCAGCACACTTTCACTCTCACATTCATAAAAGCAAGACAGAAGAGGAGGCTCTCTCGCTCTCTCTGTTCCACTCATCAGCGGTGAATGTGGATGTTGCTGCACAGGGCGAGAAGGAATATTGAAGGACTGGTTCGGATGCCTGCATGTACCTCAGAATTGGTTACCGTAATCACTCCTCCCGTCCTGATTGGCCGTGAGGTGATCAACTCCTCTTGCAACTTCATGTGGCTGGCCAGGAAAGGAAGCTAAAACATGCTCAGCCTACCACAATGCAATTCCTGAGGCAAGGTGCTGCCTCAGCCAATCAAATTGGTGGTAAATCACTTTGTAACGTCAAGAACACCTACCATTTAATCGAGCGAACAAGTTACAAAACAGCCAAACGCGAGCAGATACACTGTCACCAAGTCACGGTCGAAAGTTTCGGCCGTCTCAAACTTTGATTTGTACACACGGCCGCCATTTTCCTCCGTCGTCACACTCAAGGGCTAATGTCATGCGGCTGTGTTCCAGGTTGCAATCCGTATAAATTTCGGAAATTGATAAGCAATTAAAGGACAGTGGAAAGTGAAAATCTAGAGGGACGTCCGACTGTGATGTCAGGGTGAGGAAAATGGCCGTGGCATTGCTCGCTTCACATGAAAATGACTCGTAGCCTGTTGTTTTGTCATTGGTAGTCAGAAGACACCATAACCGAGGATGAAGGGATTTTCATCATGATAATTACATAATTTCAGAGACACACAATCCTGTATGACTTTATGAACTCACTGCTCTGCCACTCAAACTGGATTTACAGGATCGTATTGCATCCTTTCACCTGCATCTGACGTCCTACCAGTGCCGCCTCTTTTAGGTTGTTTGGACTAAACCCAAAGTCAGAGGTGAGGAACAGTCTTTGTTTGGTGCAAAAGTGAACTTGAAGATGGCGACCTTTGATACTCAGTCCATATCTGTTGAGCTAGATCACTCAGTGTTACAACAAAGGCCACTCAAGACCTCTGGCGACCAAAGATTAGAGGCTGGCAAAGGTGTTGGTATACTCAAAATGAAGTAATTTGTACGACATGTCGACCACATCTGAAGGCTAAGGTGTTTGTGGCCGTCTGGCACAGCTATAATCGAAGGCGGAGTGAAGAGCCAGGTGTCACCGACAGAGGTGAGACGAGATAATCGTTTAAACGTGGGGATAATGACGCACACTTTTGGACAGAAGAGATCGTTGTGAGAAAGAAGTTCAGAACGTTCTTGCTTTCCAATTTCTGCGCAGGTGGCTAATCTCTGCATGATGTGGACGAGCTTATTGGATCCTTGTTTTCAAAAAGTAAGCGCCTCAGTTGGAGCATATTGATCCATTTAAACAAACAGATAAATTGACACTATATGCTGCCGCTACAGCTACAGAGGTGAAGTCCCTCCCCTTTCAGCTGACCACCACATGACCTTATATCAGGAAAATGGACACTTTCGTTTGAATTGTGTCGCGTTTGTTTTTCAGTTGAAAAGATAATTTTTCAATGCGGGAAACAGAACAGAAAGTTTCTCATAAAACTACCGAAGTGCAAGACTGTTGCAACATAACGAAACGTCACGTTTCAACATATCTGCGGTTTGCAGAGACGTGCATTGACAGCATTTAGTCCGGTGATTGGAATGCGTAGTTCACTGAGGGGTTTTACAGATGCTGCTCTACTTTCTCTGTAGCTTTCCTTCTTGACTTGCAATATTAGCATTTAAACTGACTGATCAAACGTGGGTTTCCTGGCACAATTCAGGTGAGATCAAGATATGTGGCGAGTACCACTATTGCGTTTCTTAAAAAATCACGTTGCCAGTGCTGCTGTGAGAACCCTCTTGTGACTTCGGACGAGCTTGTTTTTTGTTTTGCTGCATTTCAGGTCATGACAGTGGAGCTGATGGATGATGCGGGCTGATGACGAGTCTATACTTGCACATTTTTTTTATAATGCACCGGGCCCTCGCTGCCCTCTCCTCTACTCAAAAAAACTCATATCATACAGCGTGACACAGATTATTAGAAAACCATCTCACACAGTGTGACATAAACCCGCAAGATGGCTGCTGTTCCACTCTCTATAGGGGCCTTTAGAAAATACGTTTCGGCCAGTAAAGACAGGAGGAATGATAACAGCGACCGGTAACTCTTATGGACGTGTGAGTAATGTATCGAGATAACCCTGAAGAAATCCAAACCGATCTTTTAAAAGTGACAAACTGAACTTTCTTTGTGAAATCAACCTAAAGCTCTGTGGGAGTTTCAGGGTTCATCTGCACTGACAGGAGCAATGTGCCGCTGGTCGCTGCATAAACACCCTCAGTCACGGTTCAGCTCATTACAATAACCCAGACATTCAAACAACAGGTGTCTCCGTATCACCCTGGTGTCATCCCATAAGGCCTTTCTATTCATGACACGTAACACCGTTATAATACCAGAATAAAGGCCTAAATGAAGCGTGATTGGAGGTAGAGTCAACAGCACAGAGGCAGGAGCTCTACTTCCTGACATTTTCTTAGCATATGCACCTAAAAATAAACCCATGTGAGCTGAGAGACTGCAGAGCACATATCAGAGCTGTCCAACGAGGGGTTCAAAGCCCAGACTGGAGTCATCTGTGTTTTTCCACAGCTTCTTCTTCTTCTTCCTCTTTCTCCTCGTCCGACTTTCTTTCCTGTGCTCCTAAATTAAAAGAACAACTCGCAGAAGGAACTCATGGGAAAATGTCTTCACAGAGAGCTGACTGATGGTGTCTTACGACCTCTGACCTGCAGCCTCATGCGCATGATTTATGTAAAAGTACAGTGGAGGCGAAAGCACACAAATTCTGTAGTTGAAGTAAGAGAAACAGCGCCAGTCCTGCACTCTGATTAGTAGTAATTCTCTGACTTGAAATTAAAAAACTACTTGTGAGAAAATGAAATTTGCTGTATTTTTGTAGAGACATAGAAGTGTTGAGTCTGTAGTAACTACGGTGTTTGATTGAAGAAGCTCAAACCATGAAAAAAACGTAGACCTGTTTTTAATTGAGGTCTTTTTTTCTGCTGAACATAAGACACAACCGTCCACAGTGAAGTCCATGGATAATCCAGGAAATAACGTGCAGGATATTGCTTCTTTACGGAGACTTCGCTGTGCAGATTCTCATACTGTCACTGTCTCTGTAAAAACCCTTGTCTCCAAAACGTCAACAGGCCTGTTTTCATCTTGGTAAACGTATATTTTTTGAGATGTTCCAAATGGTCAGTTTTGTACGGTGGCCCTAAGGGTACAAACAGAACAACATTTCAGAAAGCACATTTAATTGTGAATTGTTGTTGTGCTTTGACCCTCAGAGCCATCGGGGCATTTTCTCAACCCTTAGAGGAATAGTCCGACATTTTGGACCGAAATTCTGACTTTGAAGTCATATACACAGAAACAGGGCAAACAAAATACACATTTTTAAAATGATTAATAGACATTTTCTGCGCATATTTAACAGGTAATATGGTATTAACTTGTAACTGTTAGTTGCTGTCCATGTTGAGAGACCTCGGCAAGTTATAAAAAGTCATTTTTAGCATTGACCTTGATAACAGGTCAGATTAACTAATGTTTAATTGTTTTTTAGAGAATATTCTTGTGCAGCAACAAGTGCAGGACAAAATGTATCTGTAATCTTATTCCTATCCATGAAATCTTGTGTGTATTATAGGTGTGACTCCCACTTGGTTCCGTCACATAACGTTAATCCTCTTTCTGAGAATAATCAGTACGAGCTTTAGGCATTCATGAAGATCTAGATTAACAAGTGAATACTAGAAAAGCTGTTTGTATTTCTTCGCTCACCTGACCAACACTTCTAAAGCCTTGGAAATGCTGCTGGTGCGTCAGTTATTTCATACTTTGATAATAACGCTAGCTCCACTGTAAGTATCATCCCTAATTGTTTCTACAGTAACCTCCCCAGGAAGCTTGAGGATGAAGCTTTCAACTTCAAACAGCCTCTAACATGATGTTCAAACACTCTGAGCAATAAAATACAACACATTTTTGTAGCATGTTGTTTCTTCATTGCAACCTAAAAGAGACCATGATCACACAAAAGTCGTAAGAATGACCTACCATCTCCTGACCACCCGAGGTGCCCGTGAACGTAGGGTTGGATGAGAAGATTAATGTCACGATTAAGAGTTACGTTAACCATTGTCCTTCATAATAAACTATAAAATGTGTAATTATTCATTAAATACTCAGTACTTAAACATTAGTTACTATTTCCTGCACCTTACCACGAAGTCATTAGGCAATCCCTGTCACTTAATAAGTTACATTTGTTTTTACTCATTGTTTTTACCCTTCTTGTGCCCCCGTAGCAGAACTAACAAGGAGCTTTTACTGGAAAATGTACTATTGGATCTTTAATAACAAGCCAGAGACGGCAGGATTCTCAGTAAAAGGTAGTAAATCCTCTAATAATACATCACATTTTATGAGCTCTTTTTTTGGTATGTTTTGTATAAATCTTGATTGTGCAAAAGTTGCACTTGCTGGCACAGGCATCAGATAAATAATGTAATGAAGTACAATAAAGTTGATAAAAATGCCATTAATAAAGTACCTGAACACGGTTGAAGTAAACACACAGGCACATGCTGCACGGCGCCCTGGGCCTCACATCCAGACACACAATCCAAATTCTCAGAACAACTCAGGGAGAGGAGATTTATGGCGTCTTTTTTTTCTGTCAGATGTCTTCTGAAGTACGCACACACACACAAACACACACACACACACACACACACACACACACACACACACACACACACACACACACGCACACACGCACACACAAACACACACTTTAACTGTGCATCTCTGCCTCAGGAGCTTTTCATATCCGGAGATTTTATTGTTCTTTTTCATTCTTACTGATGCAAAGCTTACTTTGTGTGTGTGTGTGTGTGTGTGTTGGAAGGATATGGAGGGTAATAGTCTGTTATTGGTTCTCATTCCAGTGTGATTGTGCTGTTGAGACAGAGATCCAGGCTCAGGTGGGGTCCGACCCCAGGCTGAGTTACTGTGTGTGTCATGATGTGGAATGTGCTGTGTGACTGCTCTGATTAGATGTTGTTTTTCTGCCGAGAGGTGCCTCATATCTCCACAGAGACTTCTGCAACTGTTTCTTATTGCGCGGAGGTTCTTGTGCCGAGGCGGCAGCGGCAGTAGCAGCAGCGAGGGCTGTTTGTTGAGATCCATTTGGTTTATTTTATTTACTGTGTTTATTTGTTTGTTCCAAAGAGTTTGCGACTTGATTTCTTTCCAACACGGGTCGTCGTCACTGCTCGAAGCTTAAGTCTGTAACTTTCCATTTCTGTTTGAATCCTGCTCCGTTCTGTTAGTTGTTTCCAAAGTGCAATGGCTTATGATCCATTATCCAATATTCATTCTCATCTTTGAGCATTTTCCATTTGGCTTCTTTGCTACCTCGCTTAGGAGCTTCTTCTTCTCTTCTTCTTCTTAAATCTGCAGCAGAAGACTGTGACGGAGCCTGACTTTTATTTAATCCATCATCACTGAAAAAGCCCGCGCTCTGATGAAAACCAGAAGAGGCTCCTCGGAGGCAAAATGACATCCGTGTATGTTGTATACAAAAGGGGATGAATGAGGACGACGGTGGTGAGAAACAGCAGGTGTTTTCCACAAACTGATCAACTAGTTTCCTGAGTATCTGAATGAATACAGTCAATAACTCTGTGTACATACACTTATGCATCAACATGTGCTACAAAAACAAAATCTTACATTTGAGCTGGCTGCTGCAAACCCTGAAGTTCTGGCCAGGCAGAGGCCTCATTACAGAGAAAATGTCTTTTCAGACAGAAGCAGAAGCCATTCCAGCTGTGTCGTCTGGTATCTAACTTTATATAGAACTATGAACTTGATCCTTCCGTTGGCACTGGTCCTGTCATACCTGTATCTGTGTTTAGCATGTATAGGACTCTACTCTCTGTATCCATGGCAACAGTCGTCTCACTTTGTTTGTCACTGGCTATAATGGACAAGAAAAGACACAGGCAATGAATTTGACCTTCAGTGAGACAGAGGTAACGTTAGCTTCTCCAGCAGGCAAACGTCAGCGGTCGCTTTGTGTCTGTCACATGTTCTACAGATATCGACAATAAAACTGTAGTAAAACGCTGGTTTGATGTCGATATTACTGTCTACAGGTTGTTTTCTGAGATTCTGAATCTCTGGATGAAGCACCGCTGCAGCTCCGTTTGACATGCTCGTGAGAAGCGTGACTCACGCCGAAAGCGCGGCCAGCACGTTGGTCTCCCAGTTACAGTATGAGTAGCTTTTTAATCATGAAATGTCAGCGTCTGTGTTGCTCCACATCTTCACTGTAGCTGTCATACAGACAGGTCTACAGAATCCGAACTGAGGTTTCCTATTTTATGAAATTAGGTCAGTTAAAACATTTCTGTCACGAGGCCCCCGCTAAGTGTGTCATCCTCTGCTCATGTTTGTTGTTAAATGAATGCAAGGTATCAAAAAAATGCTGATTATTAACCAGATATCAGCACAGAAACGTGGTGAATTGATGTTTTTACACTGCGACTTTGAATATAATGTGTTAATCGAGCTTTAGAGGCTCCTACAACCACATTTTACCCCCTTTAAACTGAGTCAAGCGAGCTGTTTCCAGCTGTTTCCAGCTGTTTGCAGCTGTTTCCAGTATGTGAGTTAACTTAAGTGAACTTATGTGACTTTTTCATGCTTTAATGATATATTTATTAAAATCTTATTTTATACACATATATGTACATACCATACGTATACTGCAACAAACAAACAAATGCATGCCCTGTCGACCAAAGCACACGCTGAGGAACAACAAATCCATCTTCTCTACATCCACTCCTCGGCGCATTTTAAGGTTAAAAGTACTTTTCATACTTATGTTCACAAAATCAAGCACAGATTAACTATGTTGTGAGACTTCCACGGGGGAGCACTCATTCCTCCTACTCATACACGACAGATACAGTTTACAAAACCATTAAATCAATCATCAATGCTGTTTCCCTTTTTCCTTTATACATCACTCGATGTAAAATAAAAGTTATTAGCATTTGCCTCCTACCATGTGTAACACTTGGACTATCAGTCATTTTCCAAAACATTGCGATCTATCTTTTAGCATTCAGGGGACGCATATCTATCATTACTTGTTCACTTTTAGCATATTTGTGGTCTTTTGGGTAAAGCCCTAAAAATAAAAAATAAAAAAATCCCCGAGTCCACTGGAATGTCTTTTGAGATAAACTTTTCTGTTGCTTTTTTAACCTCCTCCCAACCCAGATTTTATCTGTGCGCTCTGCCAATAGGGATGAAATAGTGGTCACTTTCACCTCAGTGCATTTCGTTAATAAATCTGGATTATTGCTTTTATAACTATTATATTGATTTACCGTACGGACATGAGAGTGGGATCAATGAAGAAAGAAAGTGAAGGATTCCTCCAAGAGTATCATTTTTACATTTTGTGTTTCAAATCTGATCTTAAAAAAAAAAAGAAGAAGAAGACTTGTCCTTATTTGTGTCCAACCTTTATATGATCAATCTGTTTGTATTCCTCTGGTATGTAGAGAACATGTCTGTGTTTCTTGGCCCTCCGTCTGTACACTTAATAGACACTTGAAGGCTAAACTCTTTGCATTGTTAGAGTGCGGATCTTGATCTTGCAAATTTTTTCCAGTAATTGTTTGCCCTCAGCAAAAACCCCCCAAACATAACTTGTGTGTTGCAACATGGAAAGAAATCCTCTTATTGACACAATCTGACAGCAGCACGCCAGCCTCACTCCATCTCACACGGCCTTCTCCTCCTTCAGGTTTTATCAGTGCAGCCGTGTTATGACCGGTGCCGAGCAGTAAATATTCTCCACTCTTTGTGGTATAAAGCCTGCCGTCTAAAAGTTGTGACTTTATATCCCTGTTGGAGCGAAGTGTGAGTTTTGACTTTAGCTTTAACTGTGTCCAGATGAGGCAGACAGCCGTAATTGGACATGGAGCCAGTGAAATCCCAGTCCTGCTCCGCTCAGCTCGGCTCATGTAGCTGCCTGGCCCGAGGTTGGCCTGAACTGTCCTTACAGCACTTTACTTTTTTTTCAACAACAAACATTTACGTCTAAGCTGTTCATCCACCTCTTCTTGTTTTTGTTCTCGGGGGAGTCAGATGAGGAACGGCCCATCAGAGGAGTTGGGTGGTACCGAAAGGTTGGATAGTAAAGTTAAGTTATAGCCACAAGCCGGCGTTTCTGAGAGGGTCAAAAGGTTGTAGGAAAGCCGAGGTCGGGGAGTGTAAGTTGTATATCAGACGTCAGGGAGTGAACGCCAGAAGACAGAGCGGCGGCAGGAAGAGAAACGCTCCAGAAACTTGACATGGTTGCGAAAGAGATTTGACATTCCACCTTTTATCAAGCACCTGGTTTTATCATCCAAACCTTCCCTGCATATGGTTTTATTTGGATCTGTCTTAGACTCCCCTCTCATAGTTTTTCCCTCTTTTACTCCCATCATCCATCTTGGCTTTCGCTTCTCCTCCCTTATTTTGACTTTCTTACTCCCCCCTCTCTCTCCCTCCTATCATCTATCTACCATCCCTCCCTCTTTCCATCTCTCCCTCTCTGACTTCCTGCTTTCCAGCCTGCCAGACGGTCATAATTAACGGGGAAAACGATAGTCCCCCTGGCCCTCGGGAGCCCTCTACACTAACTGCCCTGAGAGAGAAAGAGAGTGTGTGTGTGTGCGTGTGTGTGTGTGTGTGTGTGTGTGTGTGTGTGTGTGTGTGTGTGTGTGTGTGTGTGTGTGCGTACACACATCCCTGTTTCCCTCGTACCTCCAGACTTGGCCAATGGTCCGCACTCCACTCAATGCGTCTTTATGTTCAGTGTCAGCGGCGGAGCATGATCTCACCCACTCCAAAAAGCACACCAAATGACTTACAGAGACTCCCAAACACAGGCCGCAAACACAGAACCTCCTACTATCCAAGAGAAATAACACACACCCACACACACACACACACACACACACACACACACACACATAATATACAAGGCGTCCACTGGCAGCAACTCTCATTATGACTAATTCTGACGAGAAAGTAAAGAGAGCGAGGGAGAAAGAATCCATGTAGAAGAACCGTCTGGTTGTTTGGTTAAACAGACACTCGACTGTGCTGTTTTTCTCTGTGTTTATTAATTTATCGTCCGACTCGCGTGCGGAGGGCTAAAAAAGCCACAGAACAGAAAGCAAAAATGCCAAAACACAACAGGGTCTCCTTGAAATAACACCACCTGTCCATATATGTGCATGACTGCGTAAGTTCACCCGCCTCCTCCCACCCTTCCTCCTTGTCCTCCTCGCTGCGGTGCTGGGAGGCAGATCCCAGATCAGAGGCCAGGGAGCTGGGAGCTGATAAGGAGATGAACTGATGCTATCTGTCAGTCACAGCCAGAGGGCGGGGTCTCTGAGCCAGGAGGTCAGGACTCTCACGGTCCCTCGGCTCTCCCCTCCTTCCTTATCTAAACAAACAAATGGTTCTCCTTGAGATGCTCTCACATGATGCAGGCAGAATATGAGCACAGCAGGGTGGACACAAAAACATGAACACCTTACATACATTTGTTACACGGTGCAACAAAACAATCCTGGCATCAGAAACTCCAGACTGAATCGACAGCTTTGGCACTTGTTGCAAGCCGTGATTTTCTCTGTTTTTCGAAATAACTGGCTAAGAGCTGAGCCTGAAAATGTAAGAAACAGAGCCCAAGTTGAAGTCTTCAGATAACTTGTTTTGTCAGATCAAGTGAAGGTGAACTGGTGCGAACTTGAGTTTGAGTTTGAAAACTTTATGCCATCCTCAAGCATCCGTTCAATAGCCTATGGTGCTCTTTGTTTTGTATTATGTTTGTGGAATTTGAGTTCTTGTTATGGTATTTACTGCTCCGTTTATACGGGGGAAAAGGAAAAATGACCCTGCCTTGGCAAAAAAGTATTAGTATCACACCTAGCAGAACAGTACCTTACTGTATCGCATTGGATTGTACCTTGTTGTACTATATTGTATTGTATCGTATCATACTGTATCATACCTTGTTGCATTGTATCCCACTGTACCGTTCCGTTATCGCACCGTATCATATCGTATCATAAACACTCTCTCAACTTTTGCCAGCTCAAGCTCAAAATCATAAATTCTAAAATCAATTCTGGTGATCGATTCTTCATTTCAGCACATTGTCCTTGCTGCTTGGACCAAAACATGATCCTAATAATCTCATTTGGCTGCTCAGGTGATGATATTTCAATGCCAGATGAGATACAGCGCCGTCTTTGCTGTAGTTTTACAAGTAACTTAATGCTAATCTTAAAAAATAAATAAGTAAATGTTTAACTGTCACATTTGGTTGAAAGTTTTTGCTATAACAATGTACTGACACATCCTGGTGTACACATCCGCAGCAAGGTGAGAAGTTATACCAACAGCAGTCAGCAAAATAAGATTTGCTGCTATTCTGTCTCTTTTTATGGCATTCAAGCTTTAGTTTGTGGATTTTTTTAAAAAAAGTTTCTGATACAGAAAAGCAAGTTTGACAACAGAACAAAGATAACAGTTGTTTGCAGTAAATAGACAGCACGGATTAGTTTGGATTTAGAATACTCTTCCACTCTGATTTGTACAATTACAATTTTCTCAATCAAAATGATCTTAAATCTGCGGTTTGTTGATGAGCCCTTAAAGTAACAAAGTGTAGCATGATGGGGAAACGTAGCTGATTGTTGAGTCTGATCCCCAGATTGTCAGATTCCGACTTACAGCTCTGGTCAGACGCCAATGCCTGAACGCCCGGGAAGAGACTCAGCAATTGTCTTTTTCCTGGAACAGAGATTTTATTACGTAAAAAATGATTCTGGAATATGAGCTGTCAGCAGTTCAACCAAAGGATGACATTGTCCCGCAAGCTTTTTTCGAAGAAAGTCAGAAAAAGGGATCTAAATTTGAGAAGTGTTAATTACCTTGTAACAGAACCCAACACCCAGTTTGGGAACCAAGAACACGAGGAAGATCTTTATCACAAGTACATTTGAAATGACCTACATTTTACTTATACTTCACTGAAATATGAGTAGTACGAGTAATTGCCCTTAAACAGGACATTTAGGAGTCTTTCCTTCACTAAATATTGGCCTATGGGTCTCGTGGATTGCACATATCCACACACAAACAAAACAATCCATAATCTCAGCTGTTTGTACAACTTAATTGATGTTTTTCAAATGCTGTTTTCACCCCAGCACCTGTTTCCTGCTTGTGTATATGTACACATGTCTCAGTGTTTGTTCGGGGCCCTAAATGTGCGCAGGTATATGTGCTGGCGAGCGCGAGCGTGTCCGTGTGGATGTGTGTCGGTCCAGCAGTGTAAATATTGTGTTGTGCTCTAGTAACAGCTCTTCCTCTGGCTCTGCAGTAGCAGCACGCTCGACTGTTTATTTTCCTTCCTGACGGACGACTTCTTATCAAATAAGCAGACACTGCCTCCTAGCCCGCTGTCCAACCACGCGCTCTCGGAGGATATCCCGCCCACTCTCCTCCGGGCCGTCTCGGCTTGTTCATGATGACCGACGGCTGAATGGGCCACTCACACTGCTCTCAGAGTCCTGAACTGACTGCAATAATCTCCCTTTAATGTGCCTGATTTACAGTGTGTCCTCCGGAGTTCAGATACAGAGCAGATGTGACAGATGACACACTGTTTTCTCCCTGTCGCCATGGCAGCCCCCTCAGTTATGACAGAGAGATAAGGGCCGGTGGTGGCTCCCACAATGGAGGCTTTATGAGTCAGTACGGGTCTGGAGAGTCACTGCAGACACTTTCCAGAGTGAATGATTGAATTAATTTGAGATGCACTCCACTCACAAAACCCTCCATTCACTCGGCGGGTTAATCTCTTGTAGTTTTATTGCCCCTTTGGTTTATTCTCTAACCTCTTGAGCGCTACTTTTCTCAATATCCCATTACATCTCTTGTTAAGCCGCTTTGAAATCAGTAAATTAATCGCCCTAATACTGTGCTGTTTTTCTCCACGGCCGAGGTGAAAAGTTCATTCCCGACTTCGAAACGGTGGTCAACAAAACCCTTTCAATACAACATCCATTTGTCGCGGAAAACATCTAAGATTTCATAGCAAATATGCAGCATGTGTTCTGCAGCTTTCAGTCACATCATCTTCATCAGCAGATGTAAAAAAGCCAGCTGTCACTAAAATCAAGATTCTCAACATTTAGGCCATCATGCGTGATAAGTCCATCAAGCTTTCAGGTGGGAATCTTAGCATCTACAACAACTTCACATGTGGTTAAACTCCACCTGATGATGAGGACCGTGATATGATTGAAGGCTCCAGAACAGCCGCTGCAGATGTTTCCTCTGCAACTCATTTGGAATCTTTATTGAACAAAAAGTGTGGGATCTTGACTTGGATTTTCGACTCAGAAAGCAGAACTGTCTCTAAGTACGACTCTATCGCACTGGCTGGCACACGTACCTGCACACATTTAGCGGTGAACAAACACAAACACATGTGTAACCCAACACAAAATCACTATTTGAGAAACATAAGCTGAGTTGTACAAACAACAGAAATTGTTATAAACATGTCCCTGTAATTCAGCCTGGCACGGCTAGTTGGTATCTTTGGAAAATGTGGGATGTCAAATTTTGTAGATTTGTTGTAATGATGGATCTGCAGTTTTTTTTTGTTTTTTTTTTCACTTTTTGCAGAGCTTTTCTCATTTTCCCAGTTATTACATTTCAGCTTTTATGAGCTGAAAGCCTCAAACTAACTCTCTGCTGCCAAACGCTGTTTAAACCAAGACTTTCAAAGACAGCAAATATATCGGGGTGAACATTGAGGAACAGTGTATAGAAAATGCTCAAAATAAATGGAAAATTTTCCATTTGATAGAAAGGTCCAGCTATTAAACCAAATAAAAAGTCTCAGAGTTGCATATTTCATTGTCTTATGGCTGCAATGTAGTGATAGAACAAGAGTACAGAGTATATACTGTGTGATAATCTCAGACAGCGTAGAAGAAGATGAGTTCGAAGGAGAAACTAAGAGGAAAAATATCCGTAATGGCGTCTACAGATGGTGAGATTACTGCAATCTTGAGTTTTTTTGCAAGCTGTACTGTGCAAAAGACATTCAATACACTTGGGTATGACATTACATGTGATATATGATGTTTGTACAGAGATAACACTGAGTTGTATGCGACAACACAGGTCACACCATTGTCCACCTGCGCCGCCATAGCACTAAACCTTGAATCCATCGCTGATTAACATTTCTGATGGCGTCAGAATTTTCGCTCAGAAAATCTCCTGGTCGCAAAACTTTGAATCTTTTTTTAATAGCCTCTGATACCAACTGGGCATTTGGAGAGTGCTGTTGCATTTTGGGAATCGAAGGATCCAATGTTTATGGAGCTTGAACCACACTAGAAACACTAGAAAACGATACGGTATCTTGTCCTTCGCCGCTTTGATTTTGACTTTTCTTTCTTTTGTAAAGTTCTCTCTCTCGTGAAGAAACAGTTAGGAATTTGGCAGCCGCACACAGAAATCACTGAGTCACCCTTTGGTAGCTTTTAAAAAACTCTCTCAAACTACTTCAGTATCACAAATAAAGAGAACCTTTGCCTGATTTTCTGTTTTTCAGTTGTGATGTCACTTACTGTAACATACGAAAACCACCCAAGTTGAACTTTCTTGGAAGCTTACCTGGGCCAAGAAAGCTAATTCATCCTGTCTTTTTGTTTCTTTCCATTCATTGCTCTCAGGTAGAATTCATCCTAACTGAAACCACCTGGCCATTACGAGCCTCCTCGTCTCCATCACGCCTCCTCCCGTCCGTGTCTGTGTGTGTGTGTGT
Source organism: Diplodus puntazzo (assembly GCA_963678695.2). Classification (NCBI taxonomy): domain Eukaryota; kingdom Metazoa; phylum Chordata; class Actinopteri; order Spariformes; family Sparidae; genus Diplodus; species Diplodus puntazzo. The sequence continues at coordinate 18,363,664 of OZ023171.1, read as the reverse complement.
GTGTGTTAGTGTGTGTGTCAGAGAGGAGCGAGAGAATCTGGACCATGCATGGTTGTGATTACATGTTTATGTCCATATTTGTAAGTCTGCTGGAAGACGTCTGTGTGTTAGTGTGTGTGTGTGTTTGTCTGCAGCACTGACGACAGAGTGCGTCTACGTGTGTGTGTGTGCGCGTGTGAGAGTGAAAGTGTGTACACTGCGAGTTGTGAGAGTAAATAAACGATGTGCAGCGAGGACTCACGTGGCGTTATTATCAGAGCTCAGAGAAAAGACAAACTGTTTTTTCACTCCGGTTTGATTCATCCCACCCTCTGCTGCCTCCTGCCTTCTTCTTCTACGACCCACCACAGCACACACACACACACACACACACACACATATACACACACACACACACATACACCAACTCACCCCCACCGCCCCAAATTCAACACATGGCTCCAATCAGGGGATTATTTTTAGCACTTTGTGTTTTCATGGAGGAATTCTAATCAGTTGTATTGTGATTGTTTTCAGTTTGCACACTCTCAGCCTCAAGCGGATGAAGACTTCTGTCCCCTAGCTCCACAAACTGACCCCCTCGCAGTGTCGCAGAGGCGAGTTTGGGTCGCGTTGGCTTCTCTCGCAGACGCCTGCCGCTTGATTGCAATCATATCCCGGCAGCCTGGCGATCGGGGAATTCTTTTCAAAATGGCCCAGATGCAACGCGAGAGCCAGCCTTCTGTGGAATCACTTACTTTGATGATCCCTGAAAAAAAAAAAAAAAGAATCCACAAAATAAAGTTTGGTTTGGAAACCACAGATCAAACACACACACACACACACACACACACACACACACACACACAGACACACACACAAGGGCTTGTACAGTATGCAAACTCACACACTCACAATTTGTGGTACACTGAGGCATTCTTTCTCCCTCCTTCTCTCTCGCACACATACGTACACACTAACTTACACTCATTAATCTGGGCAGACTCAGGAAACCGCTCCAGTGAGCTGGCTAGAGGCCCTGGGAGGGGTGAGGAGGGGAGGGGGGGATGAGAGAGGGGGATCAAAGCGAGGACGAGAGCAGCAGACTCGCTGAAAAGAAACAGCAGAAAAGGGGGGAAGAAAAGAGAAAAGAAAGTTTAGAGAGGGAAGAAAAGAGAAAGGAAAGTTTCCTTTGCTCTTGAGCTCTGAGAATGCAGGAAGGAGAGGGGATCTGAAACCCCTGGATTTAATGAACTGGGAGCTTAGAGAGTGTGTGACGGTGTGTGTGTGCGCCCATCCATATACCTTCAGGGTGCGACGGGGGTGTGTGTGTGTGAACGGAGCAAAAGTAATGAATAAATCAAGCTGGGCGCAGAGAAAATACAGTTCTGCAAAGAGGGGAAAGAAAAAGCAGAATAAACACACACACACACACACACACACACACACTGATAGATACACGGACGGACAGAAACACACATACGCGCACACGCTTGCGCGCATTTCTCCCCCAAAAAGCTCCGCAGGGAGGGTCGACAGTCCTTAAGAAAATATTCCCCAAAGCACTAATTAGAAAAACGATGGTGCTCGTTAATAGCAGCCCCCCCCAACACACACACACACACACGCACGCACACACACACACACACACACACACATTCTCCCCCCTCCACCTAAACTCCACCCTCACCCCCCAAGTCTTGCAGAAGAAGAAGAAGAAGAAGAAGGGGAAAAAAACACAAAAACAAAACAAAAAAGATTCTGGCAGAGGGAGAGGAGAGCGTTCCTCTGGCAGGCCTGGGTCAGGGCCCTATTTACCTACCGCAGCACTGCTCTCTCTCTCTTTCTCTCTCTGTCTCCCTCGCTTGCAGCACCGAGTGCCTCCCCTCAGTGCTGAAACCTGACCCTCCGTCTGAAAACACACACTCACACACACACAAATGTACATACATCCACACAAACCAACCAAGAAGTGGCACATGGTCTTGGTTAAAAGTTTCTCTGGCTCCGAATGAAATCCAATCTCTTCTTGCGGGAATTATTCCTCTTCTCTTTTTACTAAAACTCCATTTCAAGAAAATGTGAAAGAGGAGGAGTTATGTTTTTCCCCTACGTTCCCCTCAATCAATCCCCTCTTTTTTCTCCCTCATCCTGATCAAGTTGCACTGTAAAAAAAAAAAAAGAAAGAAACAAAAAAGGAGGGAGAGCGAAACAGCCGGAGGATTTCTTGAGCCTTTATTATCCATCACTGGAGCCAGTTCAGGAAAATTGAGACAGAGGGAGAGGAACAATAGCTCAGACTCTCACACACAAGTGGTTCATAAGCTTGGAAACACACACACAAATACACACACACACCACACACACACACACACACACACACACACACACAAAGTGCATGAGAAAACACTGCCGCTCAGTTGCCTCGCGCAAGTCTCAATCAGAGCAGATGAGGTGGCAATTTCAGGGAATCAATTTGTTTTCTCTCCGCTCTCTTAGCTCTGTATCTGTTGCTGACATTTCCTCCCCGTGCCATGGCTGAACCCAACCGCCCATTACCGCACCGCACAGGCCCTTATTAAATGTATATATAGTCACGCCTCAGACCGGGAGACACTTTCTCACACAAAAGCCCGAAAAGAGCGAACACGGGGTCGTACAACAAACTGTTCTTGTGAAAGAATACAGGCGCAGGGAGGGGAAACTGAAGCTTGACCACGATCCAAAATGGCCTCGGCTAACTGTGTGGGTGGATGAATACAGTCAAAATCCAACATGCCTACGTCTTGTTTCATGGTGTCCTTTCCTCCCCCCTTTTCTCCCCCCAAAATGTGTGCCTCTCTGTCACGCTCCTCTCCAGCCCTCATTAGAAACATCTCACTTAGGGTAACTGTGTTATTTCAGTGTTTGTAGCTCGTTATGGGAGTGTTTTTCCTGCGGCGTGGGCCCTCGCCATGAGTATGTGTGTGTGTGTGTGTGTGAGGAAAGAGGGAAAGGGAAGGGGCAGGGGGGGAGGATGAAGGGGGGAGGTAGGGGAGGGTGGGCTTCTTAAACACGGGGTGAGAGCGTAGAACGTAGAGTGTGATTCCAGATGTGTTTTTTACTGCTCTGGCAAGGATGACAGGGCTGTAAAGAACCTCTCCGGAGTAGCCTGGAGGGGGAGAGAGCGAGACAGAGAGAGAGAAAAGGGGGGAGGAGGGAGGAGTCAAGTGCGTGGTGGCTTAAGGCCCTCTAGGATGAAGCCAGAGAGGAGTTGGGGAGCAGGGGAAGGATTGGGGGCGATGGTGGACATGGTGGTGCTCAGGGGTTTGGGAGAAGTTAAGTACGGGGCAGTTTTTAGGGCCTCAGGGACTGAAAGGGGGAGGAGAGAAAAGAGGGGGGAGAAATGGGAGAGGGCAGAGGCAGAATGAAATGGCTTTTCCTGGCAAGAACGCTCCACTTTATTGGCTCAGGTGTGTCGAGCGGAGAGTCTGGAACTGTGAAATGGTGACTGGGGGATATTAGTGTGTGTCATAGTGTGTGTGCATGTGTGTGTGTGTGTGTGTGTGTGTGTGCAAGAAGAAAATAGAGAAATAGAGAAACAGACACGAAGAACCAAGACCACTCTCATGTCCGTTTGCTAAATGTTAGGCTAAAGCAAGTAGCTGGTTAGCATAGCCTAGCATAAGTAGCCCTAGCTGTACCAGAGGACATTCACTCTCCAATATAACAAAACCGCCGACTGGCATCGAACGAGTCATAACGTGTTATTTAGTAAGCTTCAGATGGTAGAAAAGAGAACTGCTAGCAGTTTCCAGCTGTTTAGCTAAGCTAATCTAGCTGGTTGCTTGCTGTAGCTTCATGTTTAGCTACAGTACTGACGTGGTAGTGATATCAATCTCCTCCTCTCATTCTCAGCAAGAGAGCAAAGTGGTTTATTTCCCCAAATGTCAAACTAATTCTATAACTCACGAGGAGCTAAAGCGAGATTCTGTAACTTTAGCACAATGCTTGCGGTTCCGTGGTGCCACGGCGCCAAGTTCCCAGAAGCTCTCCACAGAAAATACGCGGCAAGTCTATTTTCGATGAAAGATGGCAGAAAGCCGCGTGAAGCTGCACAGAGCAGATCGAGCCAGGCAGGAAGTCAGACAGCAGAACGGCATAGATCTGTGTTGATCACTTTGTAGGCTCAGAATCTACAGGGCAACAAAGTCAGACATATAAACAATAAACAGACTTAAAAAAAGATTATTATATGTAACTACGTAGCCTTCTCACCCATGGTTGAAGCATAAAAGAGTGATGAAAGCGAACACAAACATTGCAACTCAACAACATCAGGCAGGCACGATACTACTCTTCTGAAAGGCTTCCGAAGCCTACTTTGTAACTGTCAAGTATACATGAGCGGTCGTGGTAACCAACATGCAGGTCTTGCATCGTCACAAACGATGAGATTATACATACATTTCCTCATTAGGGCTCTGCCTTGAGAAGGGCCTGGACTGGGAATGGGAACATGGCAACGACACTAACATAAGTTATGCTGGGTAAGAAACATGAGGAGCAAGTAGCCAAATGTATAAAGAAGACAAACGAAGGTAAAAAAAAAAATACAATTCTGAACCACAATGTCCAGCATTTAAGCGTCACAGTTAAAAGTCTTCCTCTTTCAACTTTGACCCAATTTACTTGCAGTACTTTTCCTGTTAAGTCAGAATTATTGCTGAGATCTTGTTGAGCTCATGTTCTCATGTCCAGTTTAACCTCCAGATAAGGTGGTCGAGATAACAGATAAACTTTTGATTTGTTTACAATCCGCCTAATCACCTGACCTCTGGTGTTTCTGCAGATTTTGCTGTTGACTCAGCGTTCCCAGATCTCAGCAATTACTCTGCAGAGTAGCCTACAATCTTATCACGGCCGATGGAGACTGTGGACAAAACGACTAAAATAAGCCCCAAGTTGAAGTTAACTGGAGTTATCCTTTGACACAGCTTTGAAAAAAAACAAAGAAAAAACAGCTGTGGTGCATATCAAGCATGAAACGTGTGTGGAAAATGGAGAAAAGCTGCAACTGAAAAAACGACATCGGAGGGAGAGAAAGAAAACTATATCATGCAGGGCTGTGTGTGTGTGTGTGTGTGTGTGTGTGTGTGTGTGTGTGTATACGGTGTGATGCAGCTCTCCCGGTCCTGCAGCTTGTTAGTCATGCTCGTTAATATGCGCCTTTTTTATGGGCTCTGTTCAAAGACTGACGTGGTGTTTCATCTCAAACTTACCTTCTCCCTGCAGTCAGAGACTGAGGAGGAGGAGGAGGAGGGAGAAGAAGAAGAGGAAGAAGGGGAGAAGTGAGCGGACGTAGTGGAGGTGAGAAAAGAAAGAACGGGGTGTAAAGTGCAGTCAGTTGAGAGACATTCACACATGGTCGTGGCTTTAAAAAAAGGTACACAAGCAAAAAGAAAAAAAAAGTCTTGTTAAGGTTACAAGAAAGCATGAAGTAAGATGATGTTGCCAGTGTTGGAAGTCTGGAGAGAAGAAGAAGAAGAAGGAGAAGAAGAAGAAGAGGGCGCACGCAAACTGAAGAACATTTGGTTGCTTTTCGCTGTAACTTCCAGAAGAGAGTGAGAGAAAAAAGAAGGAAGATTGCAAACATAGAGTCACGTAGATTTTCATCAGCAATAGACTATAGTCACACGGCAGCCATTTTCCTCTGATGTCGTGCTCAGGTGGGAAGCTCAAATGGTTAAAAAAAATCCAGACGTAGAGAATCTGACAGATAGTGTTATAACTTCCCTGCTTACGTATTGATCAGCAACTTCATAGATGATAGAAGGTGGAAACCCGGCGAGGAAAAGCCATATGTCAAGGTAAATTAACACAATATCCCATTTGCTAACGTTAGCACTCAACCACTTCCCAGATAATGTTATGATATGATTCCATCCAGTTTTATTCATGTCCAGGTTTAAATAAATGTGTCCAAGATGGCAAACTTACCAGTTTTACAGACTAACAGTTCAAAACTAAACCTAATTTTTTTTAATTTGACAACTATTTGCTTTCTTGCCAGAGTTAGCCTGTCACTTAGCCATTAAGTTTAAGCATCGGATAAAGAGCAGAAAGGAACGGGGGAAATATTAATCCTGGCTCTGCGCAAAGTCCTGCAGAAATAGTTTGGGAAATTACGGTTATTGGTCTCCATGCTGAGAGTTGGACAGTTAGCCTTGTCCAAGGTAACAAGATCCACCACAATGCCACCTTTTAAACTCACTAATTAACTGGGTATTATTTTGTTTCTTGCTCCTGAACAAAAACCAGAGTGAAAACTTTAAAATGTTGAGTGAAACAAGTCTTGTTGAGTCCAAGCATCGGGAAGGTATTGATCCTGGCCAAGAAATAGTCCGGCCCATAACCCACTGTAAAATCACAACATGTCATTTTTATATTAAGGTTTTTGTACAGTTTGGTAATCAGTGAGCTCTGGACTAAGCCCAGCTGGCTGTTTCCCTCTGTTTCCAGTCTTTTGGCTGAGCTAGGCTAACCATCTACCGCTCAGCAAGAAAGCAAATAACTTTTACTTTATATTCAAAAATGTTGAACCGTGTCTTTCAGGCTCCTGAAACAGATGACATGAATTAGTGTTTCTGACTCTATTCAAAATGTTAATGTCAAAGAGGCAGAAGTGGAAGGAAGTGGAGGAGGAGGTGGCTGTAAAAACAGCACGGCCACATCGCACCACATCGTCCCCGACACATACTGTGTGCGTGTGACCGTACACTCGCCCTCTCCCTCCCTCCCTCTCCCTCGCAGTCCTCCACAGGCACGCCAGCACCTCCAGGTCCGGAGAGCAAGGCTTTCTGGGGGATCAGAAACAGATGTGACTCCTGCCCCTCTTCGCTTAACTCGCACAAAAAACACACACGCTGTCTTGTACACACACGCTGGCGGCAATTCAGAACCGGCACCAGGACCCAGCCGGAGTGACGGGGCAGCGTGACCCTGAGCTTGACCCCAGCCCGCAGCACCTCAGACAGGAAAGGGACGCAATTGGCTTCAGCTGTGACCCTCCACCCCCTCTCTCCTGCCGGGGGCCCCCCCTTCTCATTAAGACAAACTGTTTTTTAAGGCAAAGCAGCTTTCACTACCACTAAAGCCAACACCCTGGAGCACGGAGAGAGGCGGCGGCGATGGGGGGGGGGGGGGGGGGGGGAACGATGGAGTGAAGGTAAAAGAACAAGAAACAAATAGAGCTGGAGCAACGGGGGTACAAAGAAGGTAATTAAAAAAAAAAGAACAAAAGATCAAGGTGAAGGAAAAAAGTTGGAGAGAAAAAGGGGGCATAGTGTAAGAAAATCCAGACTGAAGGGGAGAGAGGGAAAAGTCAGGCATATCACTTGCAGCTGTTGCAGGCTCATGTTCCCAGAATCCATTGCAACTTGGCAGGGTTTTCCCTAATGAGAAAGGGCGGTGTCATGGTTACATTAATATCAAAACATCCAAAACAACAGCCTCAACTTGGAGAGAGAGAGAGAGAGCGAAAGAGCGATGAAGTCACTTAATAATAATGACAATTAAACCAGCGTAATTATAAACAGCAGCGAGACACGATCCGTCTTGGAGACAGACTGCTGAGTGTACAAACAACATATTTGTTTGTTTAGGGATGTACAGCGAAGACACATGGAAAGAATTGGACTTTCATCACGAGCACACAAAAAAAAAGACTTATTTCGCTTGCCTCTGCTTTTGTCGTCTTTTCTAATCCATCAAACCCCCTCCCACCCCCTCAAAACACCCACGTTTCTCCTCCGGTTTCTTCATAACAGCGAGAACAGTGTTCAGACTCAGTGGAAATTGTGTGTGTGTGTGCGTCTGTCACATTGCCTGTTCCAGGTCGTAGTGTCTGCAAAAAAGTGCTGAAAAACATTTGCATATTTCATGTTTGGCAACCTGCAACGGCCAAAACCTAAAGTAAAGAAAACAAGCTATACAGACCCGTGTGTGTGTGTGTGTGTGTGTGTGTGTGTGTGTGTGTGTGTGTGTAAGTGAGAGTGGCAGGGCATGCTGAGGTAGATTAATACCGCTGCTCAGAGGGGGGTTCCTCCATTCAGGGCTGACTGATGTGCGTCCCAAATTGATTTATGAAAACGGCCCTTAATCAATTATGTGTGGAGAAAGAGGGAGAGAGAGAAAAGGGAGAGAAGAAGAAAGAAGAGAGGATCTGAGGGGGGTGGTTGAGCGGGAGGTAGAGGGGGGGGGGAATAAAGAGGATGGAGGGGAGGGAGAGTGTGTGAATGATGCTGCTCTGCTGAGGAATGTGTCTCATGGACGTCAGTTTATGCCACAGGTGTCCAACATGGCGGACATGATGGTTTGTTCGAGGCTGGTACAATGAATCGTGGCTGATCCGATTCTTCAGGAGGCACACTGAGCACGCTGCGTCCGTAAAAGCGTTCGTCTTCGTGCGGCGTTCATAAAACGTGCAAAAAGGCCTCGTGGCGCTGACTTTGTGAGAAAAAGACGAAAAAACGTCGAACACATGCCCACAATGGCGACACGTGAAAGGTTGAATCTGTGCAGGAGTGCAATGTGGTTTTTGTGGTAATAATGGCCCAGTTTTGGGCCCGAGGTGGGGGCGGCAGGGGAGTAGAGTGAAGCTGCAGTTGTTTAAAAAGCCCTTCCCCTGCCTTGCCCATTGTGCCTGAGACAGGGGTGTGTGGGGGGGAAGTGGGGGGGTCACGCTGAGAGCTCGTTTCTCCTGCCTGTCAGAACTCTATCTGGGATCCAGCCGGAACTAATCAACTCCAATAGGCCTCCCCATTACCCAGGGTGCACTGGGCCACAGGCCGGGGGCTGACCGGTGGGAAACAGAATGAGGAGGAGAAGGGAGAAGGAGAGAACCCCCCCCCCCCACCTCCTCCTGCTTCAACCGCCTGACACCAGCACCAGCACCACCACTATCCCTCCACACAGCCCGTGCAGCACACACAACACTCCCACTGTTTCACACCGAAGCAATAATAAACACTTGCAATAATATTTTCACAGCAAGCAATAGCCTGCTTCAGATCAGAACCTCGCAGCTGTGGAGTGCACTCCTACGCACATGGGCACGCACACACACACACACACACACACGTGCAAACACATACGTAGCTTCTCCGTCACGCACATGTCACACCATGCTGGTTCTGAAGCCTGAGACATTTTAAAAAGCAGTTTGGTGAGAAAGCAGCAGAATTCATTCACAAAATGGCTCCAATGATGCAACAACACTACAATGATATGCAGTGACAATGTGTTTAACTCCTGTTTGTTTTCCATACATATTTTGAAAGTTGGGAAAATAATGTACATCATTACTGATTGATGCTTGGATGCAAGATTACTGTTTTCTTAAAAAGAACATTTTATATTGCTGTCATTATTATCAGTTGTGGGGTTTTGATTCTACTACTGTGTTTTATGATCTTTTACATTTTCATTATTTTTTAAGTAAAAATAATAAAATATAAGAAGAAAACTTGAGTATAACTCCTGAAGATCCAAAATTTAGATACTGAAACACATTAATATTGCCCTCTTGTGGCCACATAGCCACACCGCAGCATTTAAAGGGGCACTATGTAGTTTTAGAGGAAAAATTCAAAGAATTTTAATATTTACAATATTAATGAGGTGATAATACAAACTCAGAAATATTTACTTTTTTACCATAACTGAAGAAACAAGCTGTTCTAAGGGGAAAACAAGGTGCAGAACACAGTTTGAAAGGTGGCAGGGACCGCCAATTATAGTAAAACAGTATGAAACTGTGTTGTCCTTTAAGGTCAGTTTATTTTTTCAGTTTATTCACTAATATTTATTCAGTATGTTTATGCATAGAGAAATCAGTCAATGAAGATATTTCTCTTCTGATTAAAACTCCCTTCCCAAAACTACATAATGAACCTTTAAGGGAAGTAAAATTAAAAAATAAAGATTACACTTCCTCTCTGAACGTTAAAGCTCTGGGGTGATTGTAGTTCAAATGCTCATAACATTTTTTAGTTAAGATTATTAATGCCTGTCTCTCTCTAGAGCTAAACGAGTTCCTGCTCAGGTCTCTGCAGAGTCTCGATGACTATCTGACAAAGCCGACGTCACTTTGGACACTATCAAAGGCAATAGTGTGCGAGTGTGTGCACAAACTTTAGTGTGTGTGTTTTTCTGAGTGACTTCAGCCTCCTTCACTGGGGTGAAGTGGGGGCAGATTTAAATGGGTAAAGAAAACCACCCCCCCTCCATCCCCCCGCTACACCCCCATGTCATTGTTTATGTGTGTGTGTGACTTGAGCATGCCTCAGTCTCTCCAGATGCACTTTTAAAAAAAAAAAAAAAAAACACTTGAAAAGCTCCTGATTTAAAATCAATTGAATTTTCATCCCTCTAATATAAGTCGCATGATGCATGTGTGAATATTTGTGCATGAGGAGTAAAGGAGGTGTGTTGAGGCTGCTTAGAGGCCCAGAGGTGGTGGTGGTGGTGGTGTCGGGAGGGGGAGTCACATGGGAACCTTACCAAGACCCTGCAGTGGAGCAGGGGGGCATTGAGAGGCACTGGGGTGGGGTTAATCCCCATTCACCCCGTCCTCACTCAGCCGGGTCGGGCACAATAAGCCCCGCCCGCCTCCCCCTGCGTCTCCACGGCGACCTCTGACCCCACGTTTACGGCTGCTGTCCCTGGCCCCTTTATGCCTCCATCCTGTTATTATCTGCAATATTTACTCCTTTTGATTTCCCTGCTGGCCATTGTCGTCACCCACACAGCACTCCTGACTGACTGGAAAACTCAAGTGCTCTTCGTCCTACTCCAGCATCACCCCCCCCCAACAACCTTAAAACCCTCAGCAAACACTACCTGAAGTGGAAACGAGTCAGCTTACCACCACTTATTTATGGCTTTTTGATTTAGGCCACAAGGAGCTGCACAGAAGAGCAACAGCCGCTGAATGGACGGAGTCAAAGAAGTGCTGTTTCAGGGGCACCTTGTGGTTTAGATGCATTACATGAAACCACAACATCCCTGGTTGGAATCCAGCTGTGGACCTTTGTCCATATTACTCCCCTGCAAACCTTTGCTTTCTGTGTATATCCTCATGATAAACCATCCAATGAAAGCTAAAAAAAAATATGTTGAGTAGAGTAAGCAAAAAATCCAGGGGACAGATCAAACAGATATTAAACTAGGCAGACTGTATTTCTAAACGCTCCCTCTATAGATACAGTTTGATATTTGGTAAACACACAAAATAACTTGCACAAGATGCCAATTTCAACATAATGCTGCTTTAAGTTTAAAGGGGAGATTCTTTTAGATTGTTATATGGGCCCCCTAGTGGCAGCGAGGCCCTGGGCATGTGTCTGGATCCTCCCGACTGTAACGTATTTTTAAATAAAGAGATGTTCAGCAGTGACGCCTTTAAGGAAACACGGGCAATACATACCACGTGAAAACATTAAATAATAATTAAATAAATACTACTACTGCAACTGATAAAACAATGATAGTATCATTTCAATTTTCACCAACACATCCACAAACATTTATCTTTGTATGTCACCACAACAGATGTTTTGGCTTTCAGAGCATGAGAACAGGTGCAGGTGTTACTGATAACATTAATGAATCATCGCTCTGCTCCCAGTGAGCCACTGAAGTGATTAATTACACCTGAGCTTGTTGTAGCATGTGTTAATACTCTAAATGATTGTACCTCTTGCAGTGTTTCTCAATATTAACATTAATGTATAAATGTATATAGCTGTCACGTATCAGTTTTAATACACATTTCTTTAGTTTTGTAAATATTTCATTCTAGAATAGATGTTACATGTCTAAATAAATAAGAGATGGAGGCTCTTTCACTCAGTGTTGTCTGTCTCCGACATGATAATCGACTCAAGGTGGCCATCTGCTGACTTTTGGACCGTAGTGCACTATTTTGTACTGCACACACAACACACACACACGTTGCATTACCAGTGAGTGAATTTAACTAGTTTACTCACTGTAGCCTACTTAAGTTAATTTTGAGTTACTTGTACTTGTCCATTTTCTGCTACTTTTAAACTGTCCACTACATTTTGAAGCAAATATTGTACTTTTTTAATCATTATATTATTTGATAGTTTTAGTTGTATGCAATGTTTAATGAAAAATGCAGAATTTTCTTTAAAATCTTCATGAAAAATATAAACTCCACTTAAATCCAACAAAAACTAGCATCAAGTGAGCATGAAGAAATATTGTTTTTGTGTAAATCAAACAGTAGGGCAATTTATTGATGGTCCCTTTGTCAGTCTCCAGCGCATCGAAAGGTTCTGGTGGGCGAGTTAACCATCCTCCTGCTGCTGCCAACACTGGGTGAAACTGAGTAAGAGACGCCGCTGGGTGTCTCCAGAGTAAATGTCTGTCCAATATCCAACCGAAAAACCAACTTCACCTCGGTGAAGAAAAAAGCCTTTCATTCAGTGATGAGTGTTTGTTGTAGATATACCTGCACATCATCCCACACTGTAATAAAGAAAGGTGATTCGTATAAAAATCAAAGATTTCAGGAAAAAAACTTCATGATAAAAATTCTATTTAATTGAGTCATTTTAAAATCAAAATATAATACTAAAAAGTTAACAGTAAGGGTCCTCAGGTTGACTCCTCTTCTTGTCATCGCACATGAGCGGACAAGGCAAACCAGCCCTCTCGCTCTCTCGGTTTCTCCATCTGTGGTGAGAACAGAAAAGGTGTGGAAGACTTTTAGATTCAAGTGGGAATGATTCACTCAAACCTGAATACTTCCATGTATTGTAGCAGGGTTGGACTTTGACCTACATTCATCTGTAATTCAACAGGGTTTACAGCACAACAAGAAGGATAAACATTCCTGTATATCAAAAACACAAGATTTACTGCGCAGGTACACTAAAGCCAACAATGCATCGCTCTCATCCACAAATGTGAGCCAACCCTCAACCCATTATAAACAATATTTAGGTTTGTTGTTATGTGGCGACCTCTAGTGGCATTACAGCTGTAGAGGAGCAGGCCATCTCTAATTAACAAACACAAAGCCTAAAAAACAACATTTCTTTCCCACTTTTGACAGTTCGTGCCTGTTAGTGAATGTGCATAGCCTACCTGTGTTTTTCCATCCCTTGTTTCTCCTCCACCAGCATATCTGAAATACAATAATAATGCATAATGCGTAATATAGTATTTACTGTCATTATCCAATACTTATGGAGCATTACTGTAGACATCAAAGTATAATTGCCTGACTATTTCAGCAGATAAGATGCAGGGTCTGCTTCTTCTCAGACATGTTTGAGAATCATCTCTGCTTCTATGTGGAAAAACTGATGCCTCTTTAGGAAACATCCCTCTCATCTAAAACAGCGACTCACCTCCTCTCACCACCACTAGTCTGTGAGAGGAGCTCCTGTTCAGGCAGCAGCATGGACACCTCTGGACTTCCACCTGAGAAAAACATGATACAAGATTATTATTTACAGGCATTCACACAGATAAACCAAGATGCGTCAGGTGGAGCCACCATACCTGTGGACTGTGGGCTGAAGGCTGAAGGTAAGACAGGGGAATGAGAGGGAGAAACTTTGGTTGAAACGCTCGGCTTCTGTTGCTCGATGAGCTCGAGCAGTCGACCCCTCGCTGCTGCACTCTGCCTGTTGAGCTCCAGGAGGCGCTGCTCCACGCTGCTCACAGGGAGGATGTTCGGTGATGTTACCTGGAGATGAACAGAATAAAAATGAATCCTTTGTGAATTCAGATCATTACAAATTCTGCATGTTGCACCCTTTAATCTCACCTGATTAGTTGGTTCCTTTTCAGCAGCCTGGACCTGCTCACTCCTTTTCCCTGTGCTGCTGGACACTGACGACCTCCTCTCTCCAACACTTTGCGGTGTGACTCTTCCTGTGCTGCCGGAGCTCGACCTCCTCTGCCCAGTGCTGCCGTCAGGCAATCCTCCGACCCCTGACCCCACGCACCTAGCCTGGCTAAGCTGGGCCTTGATCACGTCGTTCTGTCTACTCAGCTGGGCGATCTCAGCCAGAATGGCCTCTGGCGAGAGCCGTGAGCCGAGAGGGTCAGAGGTCAGCGACAATGAGGAACTGGAGGGCACGCTGAGGAGAGGAAGGCTAGTGAGGCTGGAGGCTGAGCTTGGGGACTGGACGTCCTCACGGGAATATGGGGTATCCACCGAGGGGAGCTTGTGGTGTGGTGGTATAGGATGAGTCACTGAAGAAGAGGGGGGAGAGCAGCTGACTGAGTAAGATTGGAATGAGGGCATATGGATTAAATCACATAAAAACAACCAGGCTTTTACCAGGAATTTGCTGCCAGTTGTCTCTCTGTCGAGGTGGGGAGAGCAGCACAGCAGGAGACACAGACAGTCTTCGTTGCTCAGGATCTTGCTCAGGAACAGGTGCAGACTGACACACTGTTTACGTACATGTAAAATCAAATTACTACTTACTATTAACACAAATATTCATAGACAGAAACACACACACACACTGCACGAACCAGCAGCTTTGTCATCAGCATTTTGGTATGAGTCCTCGTGTGCCTCCAGTAGTCCAAGTCCTCCCATCACCAGCACCACTGTGTCTAACTTCTGCTCCAGCTCTGCTGTCTGCTGCTGAAACCCAGCCTTAGAGGAACCAAAGAGAGGGAAACAGGATTTATCAGCACAGTTGGAATCTGGTTGATAAACTAGTGGCAAACCATGTGGTAAGCTCCGTCTCACCTGCAGGGCAGCAGCCTCTTCTCTGAGAGTCATCGTCTCAGCAGTGAGAGCATCAATTAGCCCACGCTGCTCTTTCAACTCCTCCTCCAGTCTTCTCCTCTCCTGAGCCTCTTTGTGAGCTTCCTCTTCCCTCTATGTACAGCAAAGTTTAATGGATGTCACAAAATTTAAGACCTTATAGTTAAGTGTCGAACACTGAGGTAATACTGAGCTGAAATATGAGACGTATCTCACAAAAAAAGTCCTGTTTATTCAAAGAGCCCTGAAAGGGCAACAAGTTTGGTCCTTTAATTACAGCTTTAGTCTCAAAACCTTCAAACTAAAATAATTTAACAATGACTGAAATCTTCAGAACCTTAATGAGATCAACAAAAAATCATATTCAAACCTTTAGAGATACTCCTGAGAGCAAAGCCAACCACTATACGAGTGTGTATTTAATCAATTACTATACCTGTTTGAGCAGGTGCACTAAGCGTCCCAGAGTGGAGACCAAAGCAACAGAGAATCCAGTGAGGCCTTGTTTGTTGTTCTGTTTTTGACCCTGTGCTGAGGCTGGTGTCGTGTCCGGACTAAGAGTGTCCAAGTCTGCCTCCACCTGACCCAACATGGCCTGCAGCAGGCCCAGACTGGACTGGTCCCAACTGAGAGAGGTAACAGAGGAGCCATTCAGCTCTGAACTCTGGGAAACACACCTCCTGGTCCTGCTGGTGTGACTACTGATCCTACCTGAAAAACACGTAACACACATTTCTTTTTTTATTTTAGTATTTAGCAGCTCATATGATGACATTTAGACAAGACATGACACACTGACAAACTGATAACTCCCAGACATTACCTGACTGGTTGATAGGCAGCTCAGGGGTCAGGACCTGAGAAACCCGGACTGACGGTTCTTCCTTGCATTCCACTGACTGGCTTTGTCTGGACTGAACACGCTGGACAGCAATTGTGGCATTGAGAGCTGAAACAAGATGGAATGAGTTTTATTTATGTGGAAAAAGATTTCACTTATTTCATTAAAAAGTATAATTTTGTTCTTAAATACTGCATTAAACAAATACATTTTCAACTTCTTTGAAGGAACCAATTTTTTCATCCTACCGGCATGGTCCGGTGCTCTGCCTGATGCACAGGGGGTTACAGGAACATTATCTCCACCTGCCTGGTCAGAGTTGTGATGAGAGACTTTCTGTTTCTGTATCGATCTACCCCGTGACTTCATTTTTCGTAGATTGGCCCTACAAGGAAAGGTATCACAAGCAATGTAGTGGTAATGTAGCAGTGAGTAAAAGGTTCACATGTTAGAACAAAGAGCAAATATCTCAGAATTAGTCAGAATTTCTTGTCTGTACCTTTGGATTACATAATGGTCTGAACTGCCAGTGCAACTAATATCTTCATCAGTGTAGTCTTCCTCTGAAGCTTCTACTTCATTAAGAGCCTGAAAATAACCATATTACATACAAATGCAAACATACCAACTGAAATCTTTGATTGAAAAAGGGAATATCCAGAAGTAAGAAGACACATGTATTGTTCAGTATTATAAAGAAACAAATGAGACATAAATGCCTGATGTTATCTTGGCAGACAGACCTGTTGGTCCATCATCGACTGGCTGAGCAGTGACAGCTGAGTAGGAGGATCTGGTCTCTGGAGCACAGGTAGCACTGAGTCAGAGTCACAGTTTGGAGCCATTGTCACACTGGGGTGTCCTGTGGAGACATACAAACATACTATATGCAACCAAAAAAGTTTTAACATCTCAGGAACAAATAATAGAGAGAAACTAGTTTAACAGTTAACATCTAATCATCTTGGAAGTCTTTCAATAATTAGGAAATTATCCAAATCATCTTTAGACACTTAGCACTGAATGTGTGTAAGACAGATTAAATGCAAAGCTTTCTACCTGTCTGCCTACGTGGAGCATCTCCAAACAAGTCTTTGACTACAGCCATGGCTCTGTCAGAACGAGCCAGGACATCCTGCAGCAGCAGCTGGTCAGAGAACACCTGCGGCAGTAAAACAAATCAAACCATCATCGTCACCAGCAGATAAAGCGGAAGAGCTTCAGTGTTATTTCCACCTTAAAATACTCTATTTCTGTTCAACAAGCAAAACAACATTTCTTCTAAAACAATAAAAGTATGCAAGGAAGACACTAAAAGTAACAGAAAAATTGTCACACACACCTCCCTGATGATGCTGAGGCTGGCCTGGTCCAGCGGTGCAGGGCTCCCAGGGTGTCTAAAACGGCGCTGTAGGGCTTTCTCTCTCAGCTCCCACTGAGCTAAAGCCTTATTGTGGGACTTGTGCATCTCATGACGATGGCTCTGAAGCAGAATTACAATTAGATGAGCAAATGCGGCCTGACAATAACAGTTTTAATTGTTAAAGTAGTATCAACTCACTAAAAAAAAGTGCTATCAGATTGTATACTATGGGATGCAACAGTAGCATAAAACTAATAAGCTTACCAGCTCTGCAGGTGTCAGCTTGTGCACAGACAGGTCATTGACAGTGCTCTGAAAAACCAACAAGAGAGGGCTGTCATTACTTCACTGCTTTCAAAATGTACAGACAATGTTTTATTTCAGTAAAAGAAAGCTAACACAGAACTTTAAGGGGACAAATTGTCAAGGGAAAGAATGTGTGGACTACTATTCTCTCAACTACAGCATTATTTTGGCCAACTTCCTCAAATGTCACTATTGGTTTAAGAATGTGAAAGTACATAACAGAGCCCCTGTAAATGTTTAGTCTTCATACTTTTCAACAGATGAACAGCTGTCACTACTCACCACCCACTCTCTTCTGGGAGCTGCTGCCTTCTTGGGGCGAACAGGCCGTTTTCCTTTGGTGTGTTGTTGTGGACGTCCCACTCTCACAAACGACATCTGTTCTCAGACCGTATGAAAAGATTAGTCCTCTGTTAGAAGGAACGTTGTCTTCGGAGTAGCTAGCACATGTGTATATAGCTTATCACACCAGAGTATGAGACTAAACTATCTTAATGGACAGTTAACCTAGCAGTTTACTAACCAGTAACGTTAGCTATTTGTTGCTAGTCATACAATGCAAGCACTTACGTTTTAAGTGACGAGGCAACGTTTAGTTGGATATGAAGAGGAGCTCAGGTTGTGTATAACTTTGCCACCACGGTGTAATGGTTGACGAAGTCGAAGAGCATGAAAACCTCCTCAGTTTGTTGTGTGACACTTTTTCAACCGTTGCGCGCCACTTCCTGTGCTGTTGCCACGGACACCGCTTGACGGCAAGGCATGACGGGAAATGAAGTACAGACGAGCAATGGGACTCAGCCGTGGAAGAGGGTTCGTTTTAAGACATAAAACACACAATTAGCATAAAACATTAGCATAATAATACCGCTGAAATATATAAATAATCCTTATTTAGCTAAATGGGTTTAAGCGTTTGTTGTTGCTGGTTGAGTAACAATTTAATAATCTCCTGGGCTGGTTGTACTTCAGTGTAAAATGAATCCATTACATGTAAAAGTACTGCATTCAAAATGTTGCTTTAAAGTACTGTACATCAAAAGTAAAACCCCCATGGAGCTGAATTACATCATATTACACAATACAATGTGAGAAGCTTTAAACAGTTGTAGGTTGAGGGAATGAGCACTTATGTACATATAGGCAAGTGGATATACTAATTTTAGTTTAACCTATAGCGATGCAAAGAATTGTATTACCTTAAACAATGACTCAAAATGTAAATTAAAGTACAGAAAACTTGAAACGTGTTTAGCAAACATAGACACCATTCGGTTCCACCTCTGTTAATATAAGCTATGATAGTGCATCAAATGTTAGAATGAAAAATCCTAACCTGCAAAGTGACTGTAGTTGTCTTTTACTGACTTATATATGTTTTAAACTAGTTTATTTGGTGGTGTTGACAGACTTTTCAAAGGAGCAATTATCTGCCAACTCCACTAGATGGCATCGTCACCCTGTAAAACAGCAGGACCTTACAGGCGCAGAGGCAGACTGCCAAAACGCTTATTGTGCTTTTCACAATAAGACATCTGACTGTTGTTAAGATTCAGCACAGAGCTCCGTCTGGATAAGTGTAACGCGAGTTTGGGGCAATTGCACCCGAACAAATCTCTCATACTGTTATACAGAAGGATGGGAGAAGCAGTGTGAAGTCAGCAACAATACCTTACCGGAAATAAATGTACCTATTTCATAATAAAAGCACGGTGAATGGTGAACGTGGTTGACAAAAGTTAACAAGAAGCAAATTCAAAAGTGAGGTTGAATTTACAAATATATGTAAATAATAACGATCATTAGTGTTGCTTTATTTGTGTCTATTATTGTACATATACGTACACATTTTCATGTAAAAATAACCTATTTTCTTATTTTTCTTTCTTTAGACATTTTTCATTCTTCCTGTTTGGTGTTTTTCTCACCCATTACCAACCAATAGGTAGGTTAAAATGATCAATGTCAAGCATTATAAATGTGTATAAAGGCAATTGTACTCAATCGAACCTTTAATGTTGCAAAAAAATATATATAAATAATCACAATAAATATTTCCTAAACATATGTGAAAGATGGATGGAGCTGAATATTTCTCAAGTTGTAGCTACACTCGAGGTCTGATCTGGATGATGCTGGAAAAAACGGTATTTTCTTTTGAACTATTTTCTAACAATCACTTTGGTACTTTGTGTAAATGTCTCCTCAGAGTTGAACGTGCACATTGTAGGCTGTGTTAGGTTTTATTTTTAAAAGTGTAAACCGGAAGTTCCATTCTACTCTTTGCGTCTTCACATTGTTAGTTTGGACTTTTCTTAACTCTATTAAGGGGGATGTGTGTTTGCATCGGACTAGCCAACACGCCCCGCTCTCACTCTGACTCGAGGCAGGACAGACTCTAGTTCAATTGGGCGCTTTAGTTCAATCGGGCTGAATCTGACCCGGGCTTGTCTGGCTGACTTCTGGATGCCCGACAATGCGCACCAATGAAGTTTGTAAAGTTATCCTTGCGCACGGGGCTGACGGCGAGGGGTCTCGGGAGTGACATGGATCACAAGGCTACAAGTGTTGGTTTCTGTGCGTCCGAGAGTCAGGAGGAGACATGAGCAGCCTCTCTGCCGTGGAGATCATTTAGTCCTGGTTTTTAGCAGCTGGAGTATCAGTGACGCTGAAGGTCGTATCATTTCTGTGACAATTTCACTTTCAACAGCATCTTTTGTTTGGTTTTGCTGTACAACTCTTGGATAATCATCCACACCGCGGAGCCACTTTTGGAGATCGGAATTACGCATGGGATTCCTCTAACAAATGACAGCTCCTCAGTGGTTTGTCGCTCCCTCACTTCACCCCCTCAGGTCCCCGCACCGCACCGACCCACTGCATCACTCCCCTCGCCAGGTGAGGTAGACGCGGGGAGTGAAAGCCCCTCTGTCTGTTTCAGTGCGCCGGCGTGCGGCCGCGCTCCACCTGGCCGAGGATGTGGGGAGGAGGCTTCCCGATGTATGTCACCGTGATCGTGACTCTTCTCCTGGTCATCATCGACGTGAAAGCCAGCGGGGAGTATTGCCACGGCTGGCAGGACTCCCAGGGCGCGTGGAAAGAAGGCTTCCAGTGTCCGGAGAAGATCGACAGCGTGGACGCGATCATCTGCTGCGGGAAATGCGAGCTGCGCTACTGCTGCTCCAGCACGGACGCACGGCTGGATCAGGGGAGCTGCGATAACGACCGGCAGGCTCCGCAGCCCGGGACAGACAGCAAGGAGAACAAGGACTCTGGTGCAGGTATAAACCCACAACTTCTACTGTTGTGGTTTCTTTTTTACAACTTTTGGCACAAATATCGTGTTGAGCATTATTACAAGTAGACAGTATTAGATGAAACAATAAAAACACTGCAAAAGAGAGACACAATCACATGAGAATAATGTGTAACATATAAGACTTGTGATATTTAATGATGCTGGTGGCCTGGATGTTGCTTGGAGGTAGTTTTGGGCTGGAACTGTCACAATGAAAGTCTGTAACCCCCATCAAATCTTTACTGTGTGTGTCTCAGAGAAAAACCGTAAAATATATCAAATACTTTAACCTGCTGATGTTCAGCCAAACTTCTCTTCTTAATGTTTTTCCTCCAAAAGAAAAGGGGCTTATGAATAAATGTAAATACTCGGTGTGTTGACGCCATGCCCGGGGCGCACGCACAGGATGTCTTAAATGTGATAGTAAAATTGCAGGCCTGCTACAAGACTCGGTTTTCCTCTCATAAACCCAACAGTATCTCCCTGCTAAAGAGGTTCATCTGCCGCCTGCCCCGGTTTGGCAACGACAGCTGCGCAGGAGACAGGCAGCAGACTCCTCCAAAAAAGCCAGTTAACTGCGCGCACAAATGGCAAACTGTGCCGTGCTGCACTTATAAATAGCCGTGTTTGTTCTGGCCTGGTAACAGTGCAAAGAGGAGGGGGTGGGGTGGGGGGGGGGGCTGGGCTCAGATCACGCTGTCCCCACGGGGATCAAGTTTGGACTTGACCGGATCTTGGACAGTGGCTGCACCAAAAGGCGCTGACAGCTCTGCTCATAAAAAAAAAAAAGAACCCCACACACAAATCGCGTTATGTATCATTTCCTAGAATCCCATCCCTCCTCCAGGCTCTGTCTCTCTGGTGTCTTTGGGCTGTCAGGGGATTCACACCAAACCGCATTCAAAGAGAAGCATCATTTAAAAAAACTTCGGGGCTAAATAGCACCCATGTTTTTCACTTGCATACAGTCTTCCTCCAGCCTGGCTCCTCATCCATCCTCACTGACATTCCCATAAATAAATCCACCATAAATCCCCTTGAAGCTGCGTCATATCTTGGATAAAAGATCAACAAGTCGATAGCAGCACTCCAGAAAAATATAGCCAAATGCTGGACATCAGAGAAAAAAGGCAACACAGGCTTACTTCATGTTTCCCTGGAGGATTTCATGCCCTCTTTAGGACCTCCAGCCACAGCATAATCTGTCATTTGCTAAGACTATCATGCCTTATCACTGCAGGAAGTGGTATATACATTTCACCCAGTGGCCTCCGGCCAACACAACTTAAAGAAAAGCAGCTTTTCTGTCTGTTTTTCATACAAGGGCCCAGCTCAGCCTGTGCATTTCATTCATTTCTCATATGCTCACAGCCTATTAATCATCCAGGGGAAAGATACACGCTGCGATGTCAATGGATAACAGGCAGGAAATTATTAATGTGCTCAACATGAAGGAACATATGGTATTTAGGAACAGGAGAATGCCCCGTGGGATAAGAGCTGGAGACGAGGGAGAGTCCAGCCAGCGCAGCCACAAAGACTGTGCCCAAAACAAGAGCTTAAGAGAGAGGGAGAGGAGAGGAGAGGAGAGGAGGAGGGGGTGGTGTTACTGCGGCATGGCTGCCACAGCTCAACTGCAGCAACAGGTGTGGAGGAGTGACAGCAGCCAGGGAACAATAGGAGGGTTCAGCCGGCATGTGCACGAGATGAGAACTTACTTGAGTATTTCCTGGTACTTTACACTTCCACTCCACTACATTTTCTACACTCATTTGATAACTTTAGTCACAAGTTACTTTGCAGGTTACAGGCTGCATCAGAGCCGAAGTATCAGATTTTTAAATGTATTCATTTTGTGGTCAATGAAATAAAGAAAAATACTGATTCTTATATATGATAAGTGCCAGTAATTAGATAATTAAAGCTGAAGTATACAGTATTTACTGTACATACATGTAAATATGTGTAATTTACTTGTACTTGTACTATTTGTATGGGTGACTTTCACCTTTACCAGATTCATATATTAACCTGACATCTTTACTTTTACTCAATCATCAAAATAGGATTTACTTTAGGTGAGACTGTTTACATGTATGTGTGCTGTTTACTGTGTACTATGGGTCAATCTGATATTTGTGATATTTGGCATCTTTCTGATAATCAGAATCAGTGTTTTTATTTTATCTGATTGCAGGTAAAATGAATTAATTTAAAAATGTGCTACTTCTGCCCAGATGCAGCCTGTAATCTGTAAAGTAACCAGTAATTTAAGTTATCAATTAAACAAAGTGGAGAAAAAAGGACAATATTTGCCTGTAAAATGTAGTGGAGTGGAAGTATAAAGTAGCAGAAAATGGAAATACTCAAGTAAAGTACAAGTACTTGAGTAAATGTTCCATGAGTTACATTCCGTCACTGCCAGTTACACAATAACATTTTACATTATAAAACACACTATAAGATATAAGTGCAATAGAATGTTAAACAGTAGTTCTCAAACTTTTTGGCTCGTCAAAAGGTCAACCTTGATATGTTTGCATCAAAAAATGTAACTCTAGCCAACGTATGGTCAGATCTACGTATGGCTTGGTCGGGAGCACTGACTGGAGAATTAACTCATTAAAGTTGTTTTGATGGTGGGGACGACCGGGGCACTCAGAGGAAGCCCACGCGAGCACGGGAGAACATAAGACCCCAAACTGGGGTTTGAACACAGGACCTTCTTGCTGTGAGGCAACAGTGCTGCAGCACCATGCTACCAATAACTAGAGAAAAGCTGAATATCGGCTCGGATAATCTGTCTTTCTCTAATATACGCTTTCAAAATCATAACAGTGTTAACTTGTAAAGATTATATTGCTGAAAAAAAATATTGAAGTTTCATGAAAAGAGTGTATTTTCTGCAATAATCCACAATCCCATTGGCTTTTTGTCAAGACAGATGCTAACTTTCAGGTTGACCTGCACTCTGTAGGCTACTTATCGACATGTGAGCATGCTGAGGTTGAATTTTTAAGTCAAAGCAGCTTTTGAGCTGAGTTCAGCCTCACAGAGCTGCTTGCTGGGCTGCAGACTCTTTAGTTTAGTTCTGTCCTGCCCTGTTCACAACCTCTCAGGTTCATCTCGTGTCCTCCTGGAGGGGGCATGACCCCTAGATTGAGAACCATCAAGCTAATCTACCCAACAGTATATAAAGTAGTTGCAACTAACTCCACCATGAGGTATTTTTTACTTTTACTTAAGCAGGACTTAACTGAAGAAGTCTTCGATTACTCTCATGGTTTCTGTACCACAGTGAAGGATCTGGGTGTATTTGTTGAACTTTCAGTGGTGTTTCTCCCAATCCATGAATGATTTACAGTTGAGTGTTTTGGAGGCGAGCTCTGCAGCGAAAGTAGGGATGAAGTAACACAATTAACGCAGTTACTAATCCTTGTCATCCATGCAGAAAAAGGAAGGGAGCGGTGCGTGATGCCGAGTTGGATGCCATATAAGTGCAGGAAAGGAGGGCAGTCGGAGGCTCCCTGGGACATTTCTGCGCTTGTAACTTATATGTGTGTTGCCATAACAGAGTTCCTGTTAAAACCTGTTTACAGGAAGGAGCGACGTTAGCCTCTGAAGTTGACACCGCTTCTTGTCAAAGGGAAGCGGGTCAACATCCTGGTCTGTTTCATGTCACCGTGTCTTGGCCTCCTCTGTCTTCTGTCACCTGGATTTAACCACCACGGCCAACGAATGTCCTCTGGCTCCGAACAGGTTTTCAGGGAGTAATCCTATTTAATACCGCGCTTACTTTTGATGAGCATTCTGAAACGTTTCTCAAGGCCGTGTGGATGTATTTCAAAGAGACAAAAGGAAACTGGAGCCAGTTGCCACCTCTGTCTCTCTCTCTCTCTCTCGCTCTCTTTCCCTTTGGCATACAGTTACAGCTCATAACACATGGGCACATTCAAAGCAGAAAATAACTACACCCTGTGGGAACAATAAAACACAACTAATCACTTGTAATGTAACATGGCCGTTATTGTGTTGGTAAGGTGTTTGTGCGAGCTGGCATGGGAATGGACGAGTCGGGGGGGAAAACACCTCGGAGGTGACCTCACCTCGCCTGTCGCCCCGTCTCGGCCAAAGAAACTCACTCTGTGCCCCTCGTTATTTAGCTGAATGTAAAAAAAAAAAAAAAAAAAAAAAAAAAGTATGTTATTGTCGATCGGTTTCTACGTTGCTGTTTGTCAGAGTTAAGTGCTTTTCTGATTTGCTGTTTTGAACAAAAAGAATGGAAAGGTCAGCGAGAAAGGAATTGGCTGACTCCTTTGATTTAAAGGCTCTGAATAACCTTCCATCCAGCGACGTTAAATCAGTCAACTTTAATACCCTTCTTTAAGCAGGAGCCAAGTACTGTAGTTCAACTTGAGTAACTTATTTTCAAAGGCTTGGTCATAAATAGCCGAAGAAAAAAAAAAAAAAAAAGGGAGGGTCACAAATATCTGCTGGCAGCCGGTCTTAAGAATGTCACACACGCACACACACACACACACACACAGGTCTGCAGGGTCGAGGCTGGGGACACAGCAGGGCGCTGAGGATTAAAACAGATCAAAACAAAGTTAATAACTGCTAATGAGAGCCTGGGACTCCCTGGGGACCCGATCCCGGTGCACCTCTCATTCTTCTACTCTGGTCCGAACTCTCCTCTCGGCCCACTCCTTTGTTTCACTGTCTCACCCAATCTCCACTCACCTTTAGGCAGAGAAGCAGGAGTGTGTGTATGTGTGTGTGTGTGTGTGAGGCGGTGTTGCTTTAAAGGTTTAAAGGTGCACTATGTGATTTCGGGGAAGACATTTTAATCTTCTCTAAAACTACACAGCTCACCTTTAATGTTGAGCTTAGAAATCTATACTGCAGGTTCGGTATGTGTGTTTTCAATGTGAGTGTGTCTTTGCCTTCTCTCTGCAGTGCCCATCTACGTGCCCTTCCTGATCGTGGGCTCTGTGTTTGTAGCCTTCATCCTGGTGGGCTCTGTGGTGGCCGTGTGCTGCTGCCGCTGCCTCCGGCCCAAACAGGAACTCTCGTCAGGAGGCGCGTCAGGAGGCGGAGCCGGCGGGGGTCGCCTCCTGGAGACCATCCCCATGATGGCCAGTGCGGGGACCTCCAGAGGATCATCGTCCCGCCAGTCCAGCACGGCCACCTCGTCCAGCTCCTCCGCCCCGCCCGCCCAACCCCGCCAGGCTCCCCCTCCCCTAATGCGGGCTCAGGCCTCCTGCTGCCTGCCCCCTGACGCCAGCGTCTTCGTCAACATGCCCACTAACTTCTCCGTGCTCAACTGCCAGCAGGCCACGCAGATCATGCCTCACCAGGGACAGTTCCTGCACCCACAGTACATCGGCTACGCCCACCCCGTGTCCACTACCACAGCCTACCTGGACCCCACTCAGGGAGGATACAGACCCCTCCAGTCTCCTTGCCCGCCTCCCACTGGTGGGTCCAGTATCACCAGTGACCAGAAATACCCCCCAGTGACTGTGTGATGAACCTTGCAGACCACTCTGCCACTTTGTCGTGAAGTTTAACCTGTGAGGGCAGCGCCAGAGACCTTTTAGGGGGGGACGCTGCCAGAGTGGAAACAGAAAATCAGACTCACATGAAGGACTCATGGAGCCGTGGAGGCAGCAGGTCCTGTCTGCTATTGTGTGTGTGTGTGTGTGTGTGTGTGTCTGTTCAGTGTGTCGTATGATCTCTCGGCAGGTTTAAATGAGCTAAGCTCAGCCGATGATCGATGCATAAACAAGTTTCTGTCTCGATGCAATTTGGAGGGTTAAACAGCCCAGATGGATGATGAAGCGCGGCTCAAATAAAAGAGCGTGCATGTGTCCGCGTTTGCATGAGTGCTTATGAGAGAGTGAGAAAAAAAGGTTTGTTGGCTTATATGTTGTCTGAATGAGTGATGACTGGATGATTTATAGCAGTGAACCGTATGAAAAATTGATATTCAAGCAAAAAAAAAAAGAAACCTATGACCACATGCTGTGTTTGTGCCACGTGCACGTCTGCACTTGTGAACGGTTGCGAGTGGTTTATACAATACTGTATACGTTTGTGTGTGTTGAAAGCACGAGGAGTGAGCATGTGAAGAGACTGTCCGTACTGTACATGTGTGAGCTGGTGTGAAGTGTGGAGGGATGCTGGCGTATGAGTAACTGTGAGTGGGCTGCATGTAATGGGAAATGCAGGTGGCGTGATGTGAAAGGCAGCCACCATCTCCCCGGAGGGCGTTTAAAGTCTAATGAAGTGAACACAGGACATAGACTGTGACGCCTCTACCCTCCTCCAGCCACCCAAAAAGAAAAAACACACACAAAAAAACAAAAAAAAAACAAAATACCCCGACTCTCCCTGAGTGGAAACACACACACACACACACACACACACGACCCTCGAACAAAAATTAAAACAGTCACGCAAGACTTGCAGTTAATGTGCCTCACAAGTGTAAGTGTGTGACAGAGACACGGAGAGAGGCAGCTCTCTGAAGATTACAGAGTTAATTATAAAGCCAACTTCGCTTCTCTCCTGCTAGAGGTGTGTGTGCATGTGTGTGTGTGTGTGTGTTTAACACTCCCACAGTTCAGTGCCTGAGCGGAGGGCACCGGCAGCTCCAGGGCAGCTTTGAGTCATTATTTTCCACTTAAGAAAGGCACAGAAACGGCGGTTGCTGGTTTGTTAATCTGGAAAAAAAAAAAAAAAAAAGTTAAATGTTGCATTTTTTTTTTTTTCTTCAGCCGTTCGGTGTGCTGTCGTGCAGCTGGGTCACTGGTAACTCAGTAACATGCAGCTTGAGGAATGTGCTGCTCCACTGAGCGTGATTGTACTGAAACCGGGATGCTTGTGTGCCTCAACTGTACTCAAAGCATCATGTCTGTAAGATACAGTCGGCAGCTTGTGTGTGACAAAGCTATCTGTAAAAGTGACGTATGAAAACCGGTCCAATTTGATGCAGGAGTGACATTTTTCATATGAATTCTAAGAAAAAAACCAAATAAACATTTAAAAAGAAAGCAGTGTGTTGAGAGCTTCTGTGCGCTGGAATTATATCGTCTTCTGATGTCATACATGTATAACAAGCAGTGATTCGTGCCTTAAGAATGTAACTGGCCACACGATGGATCCATGGACTGAATCACATGGCTGCCATTTTCCTCTGATGTCACGCTCAAAGTTGTGCGAACATAAGGGAATCTGACTAATCTGAATTTCACTGCTTACTGAAGAGGCGACAGACCTACAGATCGGTGGTGGATGGACAATCAGGCTGCATTTCAAGATAAAACACATTTGACGACCCATTAGTCTCCGTTGAGCGTTGGTGTTTACTCTGCTAACACAGGAGCTTTGGACCAGCACAGGGAGGAGGTTTTCAGAGGTTACTACTGAGATGTGGACTCGCCTCGACTTAAGACACTGCTTTGATGACTTTGACTCGACAGAAAACAAATGACTTGAGACTCAACTTGGTGTTGACTTGACTTGAGTTCAATACAAAAGTTCCATTCATTGTCATTTTTGTATTTTTTTTAAAGGTGCACTATGTTGTTTTGGGGAAGAAATTTTCATCAGAAGAGAAAGACCTTAATTGACTGATTCATTTTTACGAAACAAACCAAATGAACATTATGTTACTGGTATCAAGTATCAGTTTGAATGTTTTCTTCTGAAATGGCAGCGCCCCTTTGAACAGGAGAGATAAATTTGTCATTATCACTGTTTTTTCTCCTCTGCAGTGTTTTTGGTTGGGAAAAGGCGACTTAACTTAAGACTCGACTTGACTTGACTTGCCCTAAAAAATTTTTTAAAAAAGAGACTGAACTGAGACTTAAACGAAATCACTCGAGCCAACATGTCTGTTTTTTCCTCCAGGTAAGTGATATTTACGTACACACACTTGGTAACTCGGTTGATAAAAAAACAAATGTGCGCTGAATGGGATTTTTTTTTTTTTGCACACAGAGCTGTCTCAAACTCTTAATCCCCTTCAAACACAAACACTCTCACGCTTAAACACTAATTACAGCCCATTTACAGACAGCTCTACCACCCACCGAGGACAAAACGAATACCTGTCACATCACCCGACTCGCAGAGAGGAAGGAGGGAACAACGCGCCACGACAATGGACGGTTTGAATCTATATGTAGAGGGTGCAGTTTTGGCAGGCTCCTCCAGAAACTCGGCTACAGCGATGTGGAAAGCTGAGCGGGGATATTTGGGGAGTCACCGGGGACTGGTTGGAAAGTATAAAAGGCTCTCTGGCTCCCGCTCGATGGATTCTCCATACTGTAGCAGCTGTAGTCGGTTTGGGCTGGGCCGCATCCAGGAAGGTGGGTGGGAAAGGGATCTCCAGTTGGACTCCAGTGGAGGAGGGGGGGGGGTATTAATCGGCTAATGGTGTGTTTAAACTGACTCCTGAGCTTGAAGAGGGAGCGTGGGAGAGGTTTGATGGTGGTGGTGTGTGAAATCATACATATCACATGTACAAATCAAACTTTTTTGATCCCCCTTTAAGCATAAAATGTCAACCAAATCCTGCTCGTAATCAAGAGACGGAGACATTTAGTCAGGCCATGGATTGATTAGATTTAATGATTAGGACTCAGATGGACAAACCCCCTCTCTCAACCTTTCAGTCTTGCATTCCTGAACCAGAGTGTCTTAAACACAGAGCACGCAGACAATGGACTCTACATTCAGACAAATCCCAGAGCAAGAAAACGCCGTCATCCAGGCGAGTGTCTCAATCAGGTCCCTTCGGTTTGGATGCCTATTAGCACTAGTTCAAGTAAAATATTCCCTCTATAAGACATGTCTCCACATATGAGTACAAAAACAGGCATTAATGGAAAGAGAAAAAAAAATATATAAACACATACACATTAATGTCCACTTTATTAAAAAAAAAAATAAGAGAAAAGAAACAGTCCAGTAGTGAGTGGGGAGTCCAACAGAACTGAGGGAGGAAGCTCTAATGCCGGGACTGCTGCTTCTATATGAGCTGACGGTGCTAGACAGGAGGCATCAGGAATCACAGGAGTGGTCAGAAACAAAGTGGAGGAGAGACGCGGAGGCTGCAGAGATTGTAGGAAGGAAGAAATAAGCGGGAGGAGGTCCCAGCGGCGTAGCAGGGTGGTGGTCCAGTTTGGCGCGAGCATTTTGCCTCAGTGGCTTCTCTGTGGTGTTTGGCAGTGAGGCGATGGGGCTGTAGCTGGGGATGAGAGCTCCAGCGGTCCTTGGTTTTTTAGCTTCCCTCCCTCCCTTTTTCGAAGGAATTCACCGGCGTGTGTGTGTGAGTGTGTGTGTGTGTGTTTATTTTGAAGTCCCCTCCCCATCCTGCGCCGGCATGTGATGACAGATTTGCTAAAACCACCTCATGCGAGAGATGAGAGGGACCTGTGGAAAGCGAAACACACGCTGACACACACATGCACACAAACACGGGAGCGCCAATGCGTGCAGACATACATGCACAGGCAGATACAGACGCACTGGAATGCGCGCACGCACACACAAACGCACACACACACACACAAACGTACACGTAAAACACACAGTGGCATGAAGCAAACCCAGTCTGTGGGGTATACAGATATGGTTAGCAGTCTCTGAGTTTGACTTGTCATGTCTGTGCGAGGATATGATTGCTCATGCTTGTGCAGCTCTTGTGAGTATGAAGAATGTTTATTCCATACAGTCGGCCTGGTACCCTTCTCTCAAGTTAGTCCTCCTTTTGCGCCGGCGACGGCCTCCACGCCTGACCGTGACCCCTACCCCCGGCGAGGGGTCAGGTCATAGTTCCAAGTAAGGCCACAGCAGGGGTCGGTCACCCGGCGTGAGGGTGTCACGTGAGTCTGTCTCCGCTGTCGCCTTGACAACTCTTATTACGGTGAGCCGATTGCCTTGGTCAGGGGTGGGGCTAGAGGCTGGGGCGTTGGCGGGTGGTGTCGTAGGAGCGCACTACCTGGGATTGGGACACCACGCCGTGCTCCTCCTGAGAGAAGGCATAGCCGTCTGCAGAGAGAGAGGGAGAAAAACAATAAGACTTCACTTATTTACTTTTCAAAGGTGGTATTCATTGCAGCACTGTTCAGTTGGATGCGATATCTGTCCGGTCACTCAGTATATGTGCTCCAGGGCCAAATGCAGTCCAAGTACTGGGAATCAATTTGTTAATGTGCTGTTTCTGGGTAAAAAACATTGAATATTATTGCTATCTCTCTATTTACTCTGTGTGTGCCAGATTTTCAAATGACACCCTGAATAAGCCCATCAGCAAGCAAACAAGTGAAACAAATCAGACTCTGCAGAGAAAACAGAGCTAAGGAAACTGTTTTCCTTCTCTTTGTCTACATCTTGGCAGAGTATGCACTGATTGTGAAGCTTAACGTGTTTTTGTTTTTTTTTAGACTTTGTCGGATATCATGAGAGGAGAAATACTAAAACATTTCTCTCTTTTCCATTCACAGCTTACTGAATCAACTCTTCAGGTTCACACTTCTAAGTGCCTCTAACATGTTATAGTATGTGTGTTTGGACGGGACACTCACGTGACACAGTCTGCTGCACCGAGTTTGAGCGTCCTACGCTTGAAGGTGTTTTCCTAAAGACTCTTGTCAGCAGATGGGCCCGTTCGTTTAGACTGCAGAGAAAGGAAAGAAACAACAGTGACTCCACAGTTGCAGGTCACTTAAGAGAGAATCTCAACTACTCACGCCACTACACAACACTGGGTAGCTACTGGGAAAGTTTTTTTAATCAGTGTAAATATTTTTCAGTCGATTTGTCACTTTTTTTCTTTTCAGTTATAAATATTGGCTTTGACACATAATGTTGTAACTACCCACGGATTTAATGCAGCAGGGTGATTAAAGAGAGACCATTAACTTTCAGTTCTCCTTGAGCAAAACACTGAAGGATACAAGCCTAAATTAAATTTCTCCTTCACGGATCGACATAGAAACACACAGATCAATGAGCTCACAAAGTGGATTTAAGACCAGAGCGTTAGTAGGAGGTGGTTTTGATACTGACTGTTTCTGACATCCAACTTAACCCAACAGAAAGTCATAAAGTGGCTGCAGGGTAACAGGACATCCACAGTAAACTACTCCCCTGCCCCCCAACTCCTCTTCTCTCCTCCTCGCCTCTGCTTTCCAAGAAGAAGACTGGACGCTCTGTTCTGAGACCACACGCCGTCACGGCTCCTCTCCTCCCGTGACCAAAAATAACTAAGCCCTTTCCAGATATTGCACACAAATGCATGCACACACACATATTTATGCCGTCTGGTACTTCTCTGCAGTCTTCTCCCCATCATTACAGCCATTAAAGTCATTAGGCAGAGGTGTTGGATGTAAATGGTTGGACAGCTGAATCACAGATTGCGTCAGAGAAGTCACTTTTTGCCAATTTCATTTGAGAGAATACATTTATCTTCCAACGGAGCATTAAATTGACACTAGAGGGGTTCCTCTCTTTCCCTTATGATGATCACCAGAGACGTTATGGACTAAAGCCAGCAATCCCAAGGTTGAAATTTGGATCAGGCTGTTAGGACATTTTTAATACTGTATGTGACTGTTGGGAACCTTCACTGGAGTTTTTGTCAAAAAAGTGAGCGACTCTGATGTTTGCTCAAGAAGTCTTCAGCCAACAAAAATGATGTCTGTTAGATAGATGACGGTGCTGAGCAAATGATAAAAGACTAAATGGTGGCTGGACAAATAAATGAAAGGCTCATGCATCAGTATGACTCAAGTTGTCCTCTCTCTTTCTGTAACGTTTCTTTCTGGCTACCTTCTGATTGAAAAAGTTCCAAGGATGCGCCTCGTTTGAACTCTTCCCTTGAGATGCTCCTGTGCGCTACCTTTCCAGCCCTTTCCCATGCCTACCCCAGGAACTACAAACACAGATGTGCTCGTTTCCATTTTGCTTCACTGCATCTTTGCCCACAGCTACTTTGCTCCTCGTATACTAAATGGACAGGGCCCCAGGAATCGAGTCCTGCTTTCCTGGGTTTAAAGCAGGGTCAGTCCAGGACGGGGCCCTGTGGAGGGGTCAGGGGCGGCAGCAGCAGTGTGGTGGCCCACCCTTCCCTCCCTAAGCTGAAAACATACCTCCGGACTTTTCCAGCTCTTTTCAACGACCAAACTCTTCCGAGAAAGCGGTCTGTGTTGGTGAATCACTCACATCTGACACTTTGTTGCAGTGAGTCATAACTCTTTCTAATCCTTACTAGCAAATAAGGCTAGAGAAAGTACTCTTCCCTTTGTAAAATGTAACTATTAAGACCACCATGCAAAACACTTTAAAGTAAAAAAGTAAGAAGTATAATCATCAGAAACCGTTCAAGGATCAAAAGTACAAGCACTCATCATGCAGAAGGACCCTTTCTGACTGCAAAATTCTAAGATACATTGTATTTTTGTATTACAAATACTTAATACTTAAATACTTAATGTTGTAACCAGTTAATGTGGAGTATTTTAACTTCTTTATGTAGTTAGGTAGTTTTATAATAATAAAAAAAAACATCTTATTTTAGCAGTGGATGATATTTTGTTTCTGAAATCTGAACCTACAAAGTAAAATTACATCTGAAATAATTTTATAAAGCAGCAAAAATGGTAAAACAAAGCACAAATATCTCCAAAATGCATTTGGGTAAATGTACTTCATTAATTCTAAGTGCTGTATCATAGGCAACTGGACTTCTTTCAGTTTCTTGAATCCAGTAAAAAACAGTTGCCTACTATACAGCACTTACTATTACCATGACCTGGATAAGTGAGAACTTTCATCAACATCCTGCACTTTGTTCAACCACTGTTAACAAATAGTCAAAACACTACAATCTTTCTTTTATATCTATTTCTATAACGTAGACAAATTTCCCCCAAAATCTAAACATTCATCTGTTTCTAACGAGGCTCTAATGACACCATACACACGGCTAAATCAGTACTACACACAAATCCTTGAGACACACCAGGTCTGTACAGCAGTTCAAATTGATCCACCTATGAAGCGATCCAAAGATGGAGGAATGGAAAGAATGGAGATAAGGAGAGAAATAAAATTGAAATATGATACTGAGGACAAATGGGGAACTAATTATTAAAAAGATGAACAGAGAGAGGTGGGAACTCAGTTAATGAAAAAAGCAAGCGAGGATCACACGCTTCACACAGGTCATCTGAGGTCACAGTTCACACAGTGGGACAGTGAAAACCCAGAAACTACCTCTGACAGCTCTGCAGCTACGGAGGGACCTCAGCCTTGGCTTCGGCCCTATGGACGGTGCCACCGGGGAGTTAGAAACACCGTCACACAGAGAGAGACATATTCTCCCTGGCCACTTTATTAGCTACACCTATATAATCTAACGCAGCAAAATCCGACAGCTCTTCCTTTTTCGACGTTTAAAACAGCCAGTTGTTGTTAATGTTACAATAGGAACAGTTCTATAGCAAATCGGATCATGAAAACAGAGTAATTATACAATTAAAAATGGATTATTCTTTAAGAGTGAATGCAGTCATACTATAATCATAAAACAAATAAGGCAAAAATCTACATAATAAACTGACTGATGACACAAATAAAATTGGCTGAATGAATGCTTTCCCATGATGCTTTGTAACAGCCTATATACCTGCGGCCGCTGGCATCCCTAAGTACAGCAGCCCCTGGGTCAACAGCCCGAGCCTCCAACTCCTGCACCTCCTCCAGAAGGGACTTCCTCACAGTGCGACGCATGCTGCAAAGCAGAAAGAAGCTCATCAGACTCACGAAGGACTGTCTGAATGTTATACTTTGCAGACACATGTGATTCATAATATGGAGTGTGCGTAAGTGTTTAAGTTAAATAGTTTCTGTATGGATATACCCCGCGTATTTATATTAAATGTGTTCTACTTACGCGGTCCAAGCAAAGTCTTTGAGTAAACACGCAGTAGGCACCAGGATCAGGCCCAGCCAGAAGTACCAGCACTGCATCACCTTGCCAGCCTGCAATGACAACACACAGGCTCCATTTATTTCGCTAGTACATTAATTCAAATTGAGTATTAAGTCATTTTTCTCTGCAACGAGCGCAGAGGAACATATGTGGGGACGGCAGGGAGAAACGTGCCACACAGCACATTGACAGTCATTCACAGCATTAAGAAATCTGAGTTGTTAGCCAGACATATTTTATAGCTCTCTCACACCCTGTATCCACACCACAAACTGGGCCCGACACAGTATTCCCACAGCTGAAATACAATGCGTCTATGATGCTAAAAGATAGAAATGTTGGTGAGTAACCACAGATCCCCCCCTACCTGACTCTGCAGTCCAGCTGCAGCCAGCCTCGTTGACCTTTGACCCTTGTCCTCAGTTTGTCTCCAGGGATTAATCTAGCTTTCTAACCACTGTCTCAATTTGTCGGTCTGTCTGTCTGCTTGCCTCTCACTCCTACACATCTCTTTCTCCTCTGGCTCCCTCCAATCTTACTCTTTCACAACCGTCTTTGATTAGCGACTGTGTGTTCTGTTGCTTGTTCTCGCCTGTTACTGTAAATCCCTCCATTTTCTCTTTATTACCCAATGTCTCCTCTTTGCTTATCTCCAAGAGCTCTGTGGGGTTTGACAAGCCTCGGCATGAACCTTTAAGTCGATAGTCATAAACACTTTATGCACCGTAACACACTTAACTTCATCTACTTAACTGCCCATATCATGTGTTTCCTGTGTCCTGTGTTTGGATCCAGAGATACAGAGACAATTTGGTTCCCAGAGGGAGAGGCAACAGGGAAAATGAATCAGAAAACCATTAGGAAATATCCTCTGCAGCAGCTGGAGTCACAACCAAGGACACACACACACTATGTCTTTCTGTGTGTGACAAACATCACACACACAGAGGAACACAGTTCATTTTTACTGCACGGGACACACATTATTTCACATAGTCTTTATACACTCTGGAGATGGAGGCATGCTAAATGATATTCTCTGATTTGTTATATCCATAGAAACAGACTGTTCGTCTCCACCACTTCACAATCAACACAAATCACACGTAGCTGGACACTTAATTCTCATGTGCACACACTCAAACAGACACACTTATACCGAGCAGACATACACAGCTCTTTTCCATCCTGTCCCCCGTGGACAGATGGAAATATAGATAGCGGGAGCAGGGGAAATAAGAGAGGTAATAGGGTAGTTAGGGGGGATGATGGAGGGTTGAGGGGATGGTGGTTGAGTGTCTCCGACCTTTCCCCAGTCAGACTGAGCAGCTGCAGAGATATTTGACCGCATTCCTGATTTCTGACACAAATTGAATTAATGGGCTGAGGGGAGTTTAGATGGCCCTATTCCCCTCCCTCCTAAGACTCTCTACCCACTCAGTGGGGTACCTCAGCCCACCCCCGCCTGATCCCCAAACTCTAAAATGAGTCTCTCAATCAAGGGGTCCCCACGTACGCTCTCCTCACCAGCAGCAGCAGCCCACCCTCTTGAGTCAACACCTCCTCAGAGGGCAGTAAAAGACCGTGGCTCGGGTGACACGCAGCAGGTGCAGGAAGCCTGGTGAGAGGGGCTGCCGGGGTATAAATCTCCCCCGGGGCTCCAGCAGTGCCGACGAGGAACACCCAAGAGGTGAGTCTCATAGGCGCCATGTATTAGCAACCAAGAACAAGGGAGGGGCGGGTGATGGAAGTTGCAGGAGAGAGATGTAGAGGGAAGGGCTATTTTAACCCCCTTAACCCTCTGTTACTGAAATGAGTGACACGTGTTTATGGAGAGGGACTTGCCTGGCCCAGCATGTCAGGGGCAATGGGGATGGTCGGCCAGATGGCGGAGTAGACAGCGAAGAAGACCATCCAGAGCACCATGCTTCCCCATACCGCCAGGTGGGAAAACTACAACAGAGAGAAACAGACAGAGAGAAAAAGGAGGGCAGAGGGGAGGGATTGCAGAAGAGGATGGAGATTAAGAGACAGAAAGAGAGACAGCATGAGGTGGAATAGTTTACGTACAGCTCATCCGAATATACACAACCTTTCCCTCCCTCTTTCCCCTGTCTTCATCCCGCTCTCTGTGATCTGCTGTAAGGGGACACTGTGTGAATTCCAGTGGGACCCTGCTTCATTACTGCCAGGCTGTTGTGTGGACAGCTGAACGGACAAAAGTGTCAGCGCCCTTCTGTCCATCCTGCCAATCTCTCTCTCCAACAGCAGAAAGGAGCCAAATCACGTCACCGTCACGGCCCGAGATACCGCTGTACGAAATTCTACAACGACTCTTCCATCTCTGCTGACTTTGTTTGAACCAAATACTCGGTCAGATTGTTATTTTTCATTGTTTAAACACAATTTTGTTCACTGTTTTACAGTATTTTACAAAGGTAAAGCTCAAAGACATCGGCACTATATAGTATCTAGTATCAGGTATTTTTTTTGAAAAACAGCAGTATATTCATTCGTGCTTACAATACTTGCAATTGTGGTGACTGCATCCTTGATGTTTGTCCTAGATATATGTCCTGAATGGCCAACATAACTTCAACCTTTCACCGTAACCATATAAAGGAGTGTAATAACACATTTCTCATGACTCGAATAAAATGTTCTTTGAAAGAAATGAGGGCATCTGGGCTTTAAGTTAACTATGTTAAATTAAATCTGTTACGCTCTTATGTTTCTATGTGTACTATTCATCTAACAGATGGTAATCTCTGATCTGTTTTTCTCCTTTGCTATGCTTTGTCCCGTGCAATGATGACGTTCATTCGTCCATTGAGAATTTCACCTCTTTAAACAAATTCAACACTTAAAACTTTCCTAGAAGCACTATCAAGCTGTTTTTCTATAAGTGGACCCTCTTCGCGTTTATCTGTTTGCCATGAGTGACACCACGATATGCTGCAACGTACCAGCAAATGCAGGAAAATAAGAGGACTGCATCTAGTAAAAATGCTTGTAAACAATTCTGGATGTTAAGGATATGTTCACCCCATAATGAAGTAAAATGTGGCTCCATACAGCTTCTATGAGTCTAAAAATCACAGACTGATTTGAAAAGACATCCTTGATGGGTGATCAAGCTTGTAACACTTAAAGCGTACAGCAACAGTGAAGACAGTTGACAGTAAGGATTACGGGCCATTTTATGTTTTGTTCTTTATTATGTCTTTTTACGTTTTAAAACAAGTCCCCATCTACATCAGTTTCAGCCGAATGCTGCAACACTGTTTTGCTTTGAAGCTTCAAAAATGTTTTGTGGACTACAAAACTTCACCCAACTTTCCACCCGCATGTGGGTGAGTAGAAAATGACAGAATTTTCAATTTTGGGTGAACTTATCCTTAATTTTTTAAAATGCCTTTGCAAATGTTTTATGACAAAGTCAAACACACTTGACACAACTATTAAAATTTAAGATTAGAAATGATGAGTTTTGGTGAATAACACTGAAATTCGTGTTTACAAGTAGGCTCCACAGGGCCACGGTATTAATTTATCAACATCTGGACTTTTTTCTTTTTTGCAAGTGGAAAACTTAGAAATACTGAACGGGAGCAATAGAAAAAAAATTGCAGCCACATGTGCACTGCTTGGAAGAAGAGGTGCAAGCAATTGGAGTTGAAACCTCAAACCTCCACCACGAGATCAAGGTAAGCCACATCTTTTCCCATGTCTTTCCTGACTATGAAGCATTTAGAACAGGTTATGTGAAACCACCCCCCTTCTCCACTTTATTTATCAACGGTTGAGTAAAATGCAGCACATGTGGTGTGGCATATTAGAGTGTGTTACTGTTCCTACCCTGGTCCAAGCGGTGGTCTCCATTCCAGCTTTCAGACATACTGTAACTACCACATACTACACACACACACACAGAGGGGAGAGGAGGGAGGGCAAATAAAAAAAACATAGAAACAGGATTAGTTTGCTGGCATCTGTGGAGATAATAAACATTAATGTTATATAGTAAACTCAGCAATGTCTGTAAAAAATACTCCAGACCCCCACAGCCCAAACACAACAATTAAACACCGTTGACATTCACAGGAGACGGTAGGGAGTAAAACGATAGCCAGAGTGCGAGATGGAGAAGTGAACAGAGAGAAAAGATGGATGAATGTGGAGAGGAGACAGACTGGCTAGACGGGACTAGATTGACTGGAGTCTCGTAACGTCTCTGAGGAAGCAGCACAGCGCTGATGTGTACACAAATACTCTGCATGTGCAACAGAAATGCACAACTGTGCATGCCAAATGACACAATAAAAATAGAATGTAAACATAAATAAATAAGAGTAAGTAAGATAGTAAGATTCTTACTGTGTAGACCATATTTCCAACGAACAGGTAGTCGTTTCCT
The DNA here is from genome assembly GCA_963678695.2 of Diplodus puntazzo. Classification (NCBI taxonomy): domain Eukaryota; kingdom Metazoa; phylum Chordata; class Actinopteri; order Spariformes; family Sparidae; genus Diplodus; species Diplodus puntazzo. The sequence goes on along the minus strand of OZ023171.1, from coordinate 18,324,643 downwards.
TTACCGTCACTGAAGGGAGAGTCTATGGACACACACACATTCAGACGACTCATGAGTGTTACCAGCCAGAGTTGGCAGAGTGGAAATGTAGATGAGCTGCTCCTGCAAGTCACTTACCGTGCTCTAACATTTTAAGTGGGAACCAAAAGAGAATAATTGAATGAATCAGTGCATTGATACAGTGACCCCAAAACACCTGGAAGACACAGAGAGAGAGAAAGAGAGAGACAGAAAAATGGAGGAAAACAAGTCAGTGCAAACTAACGCCAAAGCACACATAAGCCCCCAGACACAAGAAAAAACAGCAATCCCTCACAGTTACATACAACTTCCACTGTGTTCTTGCCATCAAAAGTGTCCTCCTGTACGGTACACACACACACACATACACATTACCACACACTCACTCACAAACATACAGTAGTTTGGCTTGCTGGTGTACCCTCTAAAATGAAAGACTTCCTTATTCTGGCCCTATGAATCTCATTAAGGGGCTACCATGGAAACATCCCAGTCTCCATGCCACTCTTGTTTACCCGCTGGCGTCCCAAACAAACAGCAGGCATCACTCGTCGATCCCACAGACGAGCCGCAAGGCACGACAGGTCGAGGGCAGAGTGTAAACGTCATAGGTATAGCTTTGATTTATGATGCAGAGCACGTGTTTGTTCTTGTGCGTCTGTAAATGTGTGAGCGCGCACCTTGGTGTTGAAGCCCTCGGCATTCTGTGTGATTCGGTAGAGCTGTGGGAAACGGAGCATGTTCTGCTGGCTGCACGGCCGGTCAAATATCCCCAGAGTGAACGGAGGCAGTGCAGTAAATATCTGCATCACACACACAAGATACACATAAAGCCATTAAAACACATGATGAGAAAGCAGTGTGCGTACATATACACATATACTCCGACCAGCTGGACAATCAGTCTTCATATCTGTCCACATTAAGAGGAATTCCACAATGTTTGGGGGAGCCTGAAGGCATTTGCAGTCTGACATATAAGTACACACAGCAATCACTGAAACACATGGAAAAACACTCTTGAACACACATGCATACACGACTGTAGCACTCAGAGAGAGCAGTGATAAGAAGACAAAGTAAAGTGAGATTGATTGGGAGATAGGCAGACAGTGAGGGTCGTCCACAGGGAGGGGGTGGAACTGAGAGAGAGAGAGAGTGGAGAAATGGAAAAGAATGAGAGAGTTTCAGAGGTAGGGAGGGCGGGTACTCACCACATTGTAGAGGCCTATACACCAGCGCTCAAAAAGGATCTGGCCAGAGAAGCCGTTGACAAAGGCAAACCAGAGCTGGGACACAAAGAGAGGGGTGAGAGGGGATGAGAAGAACAATAGTGGAGGGTAAATCTGCCTTAGGGAGGTACTGATAGTGGAAATAGTAGGGAGGGATGGCCAAATTTGTGCCTCTGTTTATAAAATGATGTGGACAGAAAATTTCAGTAAAATGGAGCATTTTGTAGTGGCGCTGGAAAAAAAATCAGAAATCCGGCAACCTGTGTTTCACCTGTACATGAAGGTCTTTCATCAAGTTTTAGAAACTCATACATGTTCATACGTCTTAAATGTATATTGTGGGATATTGTGTGCTCTCTTTTTGTAAAGCTGTCTTGGCTGGTTTATGCTGTTTGTGTTTGTTATTGTAACAATGTCGTAAAGCTGCCCTTTCGACGAGGTCCTTGGTGAGAATTTAGTCTTAGCAGACTTGCACCTGGTTAAACAATAGAAATGTACGGAGGCCCTGAAGTGCAAAACACAACAGAGAATCACAAAACACGACTGAACTGCTGTGTTCTCAAAGTTGTACTCTTCTGATTTTCATATATGTTTTGTCATTTACTATTTTAGATTTTTTCATAGATTTGCTGTTGTGCTGTGTGAAGTTGACATTTGCACTTCAGGGCCGCAGTAGAAATATGAACAAAATACAGAAAAGTAATTAATGAGTACGTTGATAAAAAACACATCAAGCACCAGGGTTCATGGGAATTGAGGTCAACTGTTTAACAAGATTACACCAAAGTATAATGACTCATCTGGCAATACTGCACTGATTTTAAATATAAATATGCTAATATAGTAGCTGCACTTCCTGTGGCTCCATCAAGTCTTCTGCCAAGATGTTTTAAATGCATTCACGCAGGCTGTGGTTAGCTCTGAAACCGCTTTCTGACTTTATAGAAGTTAATTTACTGAAACACAGTGTCTAAATGTGACTCCGGCCCAGGGGAAGCCGTCATTAACACCTCTTTACACACACACACAGACACAGACACAAACACACACACAAACAGCAGACACTGGCTGATCTGAGTATAGATAGAGAAAATGTTTGGGGCCGCTAGTGGGAGTTGTGGCATTCCTGGGCATACAGTGGAGCATACAGCCTAGGGGTGAGGTCACAAAAACACACACATAAACACACACTCGCGCCCATCCCCCTTATTCTGTCTCCACCAAGTGGACAGAGACAGTCTCTAACCTTTGGCCTATAGTGATCTGCAGGGAGCCAATCATGTGAGATAATCATGGAAACGCACACATTTACACACATACAAGCACAGAGTGGTGGTGTGAGTGGGACAGTAGGCTACAGGCGGTGTCTCCCATGAGGACGTGCACCTGCTGGCATCCTTAATGTCAGACAGAGGGGTGTGTTGGGGGGAGCACAGCTGACAAATACCCATCATAATAGGCAGGCCAGGGCTGCAGTGTGCCCCTTCATCTCCACACACACACACGCACACACACACACACACATACACAAAGCTGTCAACCCTTGGAGCCAAGGTCTCATCACTGCTGATCTAAACACACGCTTTTTCTGTGCGTGTGTGTGTGTGCGTGTAAAAGAGACAGAAAGCAGACACCAGAAGGGCACCTCGTCCATCACTGTCAGCCATGTCGACAAACAGCTGCAAAACGTCTCTGTTAATGTAACTGTGTGTGTGTGTGTGTGTGTGTGTGTGTGTGTGTGTGTGTGTGTGTGTGTGTGTGTGTGAAACAGAGAGGGTGTGTTGGTGAAGCGCCTACCTCTATAATGTAGAGGACCACATTCTTATAGAAACAGTAGAGGATGCACTTGGTGACACGGTTGTAGCTCCACGCCCCATGGACCAATAGCAACTTCTCTAGGTAAGAGAACTAAAAAAAAAAATCAGAGAAAATTGATATTTATTACTACGCTTCGATGCAAACTAAAACCTCAAAGATAAATTTCCAGACAGAAGGCGAACAGAGAGAAGATCAAGAATGTGACAGGGAGACAAGAGAGATGAGGGGAGAGCAGGCTTACTGATAGAGATAACTTGTGCAAGATCCCCAAAGGCTGAGAGATAAACAACTCAGACCGTCAAAGTGATAGACCGCGTTTGTGTGAGAAGAGACAAGACTCCTCAGTAATTAGGAGAAGCCTCATAACATTGTCGGTTAATTGTCATCATGGGGCACACAGATGATTATCAGGAATGAGAGTTGCTATCAACCCTAACCCTAAGACAAAAAAGTGTGTTTTGTCTGATCGACGGGGCAAAATCCAGCAATATATAAATTGGAGTTATTTAAAACAGAGAAGAAAGAAGCCAATAGAAAATGTTTGTCGTCATTACAAAATGATAAACCAACTATCAAAACTGGCAATTAACTTTGTACCAAAAGAGTACCTTTCCACTCACACTTTTCACCTCTGCATTGACAGATTCATTAGAAAAAAGTTGAAATTTGGGTCACAAAGACCTTTCCCAAGACCAGTCCGTCTTTGTGACTGAAACGTCAGACATCATATCAAATCTGTCGATGCACAGGTTAAAGGTGGTGTGGGAATTTACCCCCTTTTCACTGGAAAAAAGAGATAATAAAGCCCTGAGCAGCCTAGTTAGTTTGATAAAGACAGTCACAGAAAAGGAACACGAGAAGGACTTTCTTTTATTGTAAGAACACAAACACTCACGATGAGTGTTTGTACTGAAAACATGATACGTGAGTGACCCCTGTAAGTGAATTCTCCTTTCAGTTGTGCCCCTCCAGGGAGGTCAAAGGTCAGGATCATCTCAACACTGAGCAGGTACAGATTATGTGTTTTGCCTTAGGACACTTCAACAGGCTGGACAACCAGGCATGAATGCATTATCCACGTTCATGTAATATATCTGTATGACCCTTGCCAAGGCTGTCTGCAGCATGTCTCCATGTTCTGTCGGCATCCCACCTGTGCTATTGAGTAGTCGGAGGAGTTGGTGGCCTGCATGCCCTCGTTGCCACTGATCCCGACTCCGACGTGAGCCGTCTGAATCATGCCCACGTCGTTCGCGCCGTCGCCAATCGCGAGCGTGATGGCCTTCACGTGTTTCTTCACCATGTCCACAATCTCTGACTTCTGCAGCGGAGACACTCTGCAGAAAAAGTACAAAGAGAAAGATGGATTAATACTCTTGGAGTGTACACAGCTGTCTGTGAAAGTAGGAAATTAGAGAAGGGGAGGCTGGAAGATAAAACAACACTGTTTTAGATATAGAGGGGGGAAAAAACAAAGATGCCAGCAATTAGGAAAGACCAATAAAGCCTGAAAGGGTGGGAAACAGTTGAAAGGGAAAACGAAAGAGATGGATGAGAGGCTGGCAAACACACACACTGTGTTTACTGCTCTACACCGGGTATTAGGAAACAATGATTCACTGTTCTGCTAATAAGACGTGGGTAGCTTACGCTTGATGTTTTTACGTATGTGTGTGCTTATACCTCGGAGAGAATGTGTATGTGCGCGTTCAGGCAGCTTGCAGTGGTACTCCACCCTCTTGACCTGTATCACTGATCCTCCTGTTCATAACCGGTTCTGTCTCTTCAATGACAATGAAGGACCCAGGGAGGCTCGATTACAGACGTTTCCCTCGGGCCGCTGAGAGACGATAGTTAGGTGTTCTGCTGAAGTACTGTGGATATTTCTTTTTTTCATTTTACGGTGCCATGTGTTGTATCTGCAGACAAATGAGACCACGGCCCTCTGTTGTATTGGTTTTCTGTTTGGCTTCACCAAAGTGGTTTTGGAAGTGTTCTTTTTCTATCAATCCTTAATTTCTTCCACCATCTGCCATGGAAAGACTGATGTGGTAGGGGACGGTCTCTTGGAGGTTTCGCTTGCTTTTATACATTTTTTTTTCTTTTATGAAACAATTCTAAGAAAAAATACTTCTTTCAAGTTCATTCTTGACAATCTCCCCACGGAATCATGTTAGTGGCTTTTGATTATATCACATGGTCTTCCTCAGCAGAGGGAGCTTGCCAATGCAGCTGTCCTGGCATTATTACAATTTAAAAACATTTCTGAGCATTTAAAGTAGTTATTGTCCATCTTGATTCAAAAATTGATCTCGACAGTTCCTTTCTGATCTTGGAAACAGCACCTCAAGGTCCATTTAGTAGCTGCTCTGGAGGTTGTAGTGGATCACAGTGTTAATTTTGTGAAGCAGTGGTGAGAGAAGATGTTTTTCTAACTTTTTATATGATCTTGCTTCTCACATGCATTTGTATGTCAGCCTCTATTCGTGTAGATAAAAAAATGTCTCCTTGGGAAAAATTAAATATGTTTTAGCTATCTAATTTCAAAGTTTGGCCCTGGATAATAGTTGTTTTTTTAGAGACATATATGAGGGAATGATCATGATTTACTGGTAGGGATCTGAGGAGGTGGTTGTGGGAGAATAATCCAACCTCTCACACCGTGTTTACATTCTCAAAACCTGCATTCTGGAGCCAATGACTAGGCTTGAATTCGTCCTCATCTCTGTTTTCAAAACATACTTTGTATGAGGAGGCGTTCCCACTGCCCGTCGTTCACATGTGCACACCTTAACTGAGTCTTATTCTTACTACCTGCGACCTGTACAGTGAAAACAAATACATCTACAGAGGAGGAGACAGGGGAGAAAAGTGATACCAGGACTGAGATTAAACTTGTATAACAAAGCAGGTAATATTTCCAACAGTAGATGACTCTACAGCTGTAGTGCTTTATGTGCAGTATGAGACAAAAAACAGATTACATTAAAGTAGGATATCTGGAGGCACAGTAGGCCACTTGCCTATTGGATTAACAGAGATTAACCCAAATCCAGATATTAAATATTTACCTTACTTTTCCCAGGTGATTTAGTAATTACCTGAGCCTCGGTGATGTATTGGGTGATTGTAATTTGAGTGTTAACACAGGATTATCCAGTCCAATACTTCAAACCATTCCTATAAAGACCGCTTCGCAACGGCTGCTTCTGTGAGTGTGTGTTTTGTTTACAGCTCTTACTTTTAGGCCCTCCACTAAACTCCCACCTTGTTTGCCAGCGCTCTGATAATGATATTACAAAATTAAATTATGTGCAGCTGCATGAGCAATCACATGCAAACAGAATACAATATAATGCTTTGATAAAGATATTAGAAAATCAAATCGTGAACAGACATATGACCCTTCACACACACAAGCACGCACGCACGCACGCACGCACGCACACACACATGCACACACACACACACACAGACGTACACAAACACACACACACAGCTGCAGCCCTGGAGTCATAAAAGATGGACTATCTTCCATGAATATGTAAAAAGAATCATGTCGCGGTCAAGCTGAAATCGCAAAGCCGGGTGGTCTGCTTAGTATTCATACTTATGAGTGTGCAAAAACACGCAAATTTACACACATGCACCGAAACACACACACACACCTCCAACACACACCAAAGGATGTTTCCAGTGGAAAACCTCAGAGAGTCTTTGCCTCTGTAGTCGCTGTTAAAGGATGGGATCAACCTCTGCTCTTTGTTTTTCCTGTTCCTGCGTCTGAAGTGTGTGTGAGTGTGTCTATCTGTACGTCTCTCGGCCTCTGATCACAAATCTCCCTTTATCTCTCTCCCTGTCTCACTCTACCTTTCCTCTAAACACAGCTAACAGAGTCTGGGATTGTGTAAAGTGGCGTTGGAGAGATGAAAGGCTCCCAGTGCTCTCCACGGTGGAACTGAGCAGAAAATAAGCAGCCGCTTAGTCCTCCGATAAACAAGCGCGCAGTGAAGTCAGGAAGCCATGCGTACGAGTGCACGCCGACTCTGCCGCCCCTGAGACACACAGGCACACATTCCCCAACTGTGAAACATCACACACACACACACACACACACACACACACAGAGTGGGTGAGACATTATCTTAGCGGCACCTCTTTACTTTAAAGTTAAAGCTCATTATGTACAGGCACCTTATTAACACTGTCGTGCCCTGGATGAGCAAACACATACTCACAACAGGAATCACGTACAGCGGCAATTCAGGACCTCCGGGACCTCCCAAGACATCAGGAGATGATTACAGGTGACGGATAGAACAAAAAACTAATTCTGTAACTTCTCTGATCTTTTGTTTTTTGTTGTTTTTTTTTAAATCCAGGATAGTTTTATCTGAGAGGGCCTCTTGTAGTTGTTCAAATTAAAGAGCAGCTAAACTCTTTGGTCGAAGTGTATAGAAGTCCTGAATGTAGCTTGAAATGAGACAATGTTTAGAATTAAAGGTTCACAGACCCAAGATGTTGTGAGCTACTGACCCACAGCACAAATTACAACTATCACTAACACTAACACTCATTCAATTCGAAAACTGGCAAATCCCCCCAAAAACTTGTTATGCTTACCGGGTAAATCCAGGGCTGCACTCACCAAACTACAGTAAGCAAAAGGTTTGAAATGCAAAAGAGCAAACTTCAGATACTCACGCATAGAGGAACAGAAGATCTGTACATGGACATGGAGTTTTGATAAATGGACCCTGATGACATCGATGCAACTTATAAAAGACCTTCCATGACAACTCCACATATTTCTGCTCCTTTAAACTCAATTACCTGAAGTTTGCTCTTTTGCACATTATCTTAAACTGGCTTAAATTTGATTTAAACCAGGAACTATGAATAGACCTGGACAGACATTAATTGCCAACTTCAATACTGTTCATGTTTAAAATTTTTGTTTCTAAGGACACATTTTGGCCTTGCCAAATAAATCATCGATGTTCGATACCCAGCCCTCACCAGGTTAGCAACAGAGATACTGAGGGGAGGAAGGAGTGGTGAAGGAGAGAGGGATGGAGTGAAGGAGAGAGGAGAGGAAGCTGGAGGCTGTTTGCAAGGCCTGTGAGACCTGAGTCCGGATATGGCCTGGATATGCAAGAGAGAGTCAATTACTTCCCTCCTGGCTGCACACACACACAAACACGCACACACACACACACACACACACACACACACACACGCACACAGACAAAAGATGAGTGGAAACTCTTTTGTTAAACATCACAGCTGCTGTGGAGTGGAGCAAGACCAAAGAAGGGAACGTGCAGTAAACATTGTATGAACAAAGTGCACTTTGTATGAATGGAAATGTATAATGGCTATGACTATGTGATTGTGAGTGTGTGTGTGTGTGTGTGTGTGTGTGTGTGTGTGTGTGTGTTGGTGCCAATTCCAGGGGTACCAGCAGTAAGTGAGTCATGGCTCTGACATTTCCATCCAGTGCACTGTATTACATTACTCCTGCTGTGCAGGAGAACAGGCTTTTATCATCCTTGTTCCCTTGCTGACCGTAGGCAACCGACAACCTTTACGAACACACAGACGCAGGTATACAGGCCTGTGCATGAACACGCACACTGACACAATTTACCACGCACACAACAGAGAGAGAATGTATCTGTGTGTGATTATGTGGTATCTCCAGTTGGTGCATGGCTTACTTAATTAGAGGAGTAGTTTGGGGATTTAAACCACAATGATACGCACTCTCACACACCATCTCCTGCCAACATTTTACAATAATCAGGATTAATTTCACAGATGATATCAAATGTGTCATCACACCTCATATTCTCACCTTTACCCGAGGAAAGCAATTTGTGGGCAAAATTCACATGTGCAGGAAAAAAGCAGCAGCAGCTAACTGTTAAGATTTCAGTGTGCTGACAACCTATCTGTCTCTCTTCATACATGGAGGTTTTCCCACAATAGTACAGTGATGCAGTGAATTTGTAATTGTTTTTTGTTTTTTTATTCAACACAGGATGCTTGTCATCTTGACAAATTAAAATTCCAGAGATTGTCTAGACTTTGTTGCAGACTGATTTGTTGCAGTTTTTGGTCAAAAGACTGTCCACACTCATTTTTTATCAAATCTGTGTGTGCTTTTTTAGGATTTTCTCCTTTCATACTCCTTTTATGGGCAACGAGTATTTTCCATGCCATGTTTTAACAGAGGGGAATTCATATTAGAGGACATAATTATTCCATTAGCTGCAACGCAGACTCATTTTGATTTACAGTGCATTATGCCACCATTTTCTGTAAGTGAGAAGCTGATTGTAAGCAGAATTCTCAAGACAAATAAAGCACTAACAATGTAAATCACTAACTTTGAATATTTTTGTGCTTTGTGCATTCAGAATTCCAGTCCTGTACAGATACTCTGTAATAAACCTAATGTTTGCTTATGCATGTATATACGTGTGATGAATGAGTCTTCCCTACCGGCAGCAGATGACAGCCTTGCAGGACAATGCCAAGTCAAGGAAAGCCTGGCGGAGCTCGAAGGACAGCGCATATTTCAGCGTCTGACCATCAATGATCAGCGCCAGCTCATTTTCCTTCCTCAAAGAGTCGCCCAGGGATGAACAGTGAGCTGTCAATGTGGCGCGAGTAGCCTGCAAGTACACAAAGAAAATGGTTAATGTTTTCTTAAATCTTCATTAAAATCTCCATCATCTTGTCTTATATGTCAAATCAGCAACATACACATGAACAAATCACTGCTCATAATGATGTACAGTCTAACCCTGAGCCTCACCACTAATTGGTGACAGTCTTTAATCCTAATCTGCACCCTGACCAATCATAACTGTAATTTCACTTTAAAAATGACTCTTTTTCTTATGAGATCTGGCAGCGGTCCTTTCAAGCAGCCACGTTTTCAGGTTTTATGTTTTTGTGGTGACATTGTGGCCTCACATAGTGGTGAAAATACAAATCACACACATCAAAACACACAGACCAATTTGTTGAAAGGTCAAAACCACTGGCAGTACATGGGAGACATGTGCTTCTGGTTGCACGGGCTGCTTTCATCCGGGGGAAAAGAATTTGCTTCTGTGTACACTAAACAATTAAGAATGCCAACATAAAGTTCACAGTGGCCCTAGACATCAACCCAAGACGCTATTGCTGCGAGGTCCTTGGGTCATGTTGAACCGTGGTATGAAATCTTAAAACTTCACACCACTGAGGGTGAAAATATGCAAAAGAGACACACACTTCCAGAGGAAAGTGGGGAAAAAAGATAAATGAGCTGGACTAAAATGCATCATTCATTTTAACAGCGTGTTAAAGCATGTGTGCATGTGTGTGTGTGTGTTTGTGTGTATGTGTGTCTATTGGTTTGTTTGAAAGCCAGCTTGCCTGCAGGGCAGTAGTTTGGGGCAGTTATGATGGAGCTGTTGATAATAGAGGAACAGGGATTAATAGAGAAAATAAACATCCCACAGCGTCGTAATGAATTCCATGTGGAGGAGCAGGCACGCTACATGCTACCAGTCAGGCCCACACACACACACACACACACACACACACACACACACACACACACACACACACACACACACACACACACACACACACACACACACCTGAGTTCTTCATTTCCACGAACTGAAATTATGATTTCCATGGGATCCCAATGTTATAGGTTATTAACATTGTTTAATAGCATTTTAAGGTTCAATATGCACCATGTTTGCCTTGTGTGGTCCATTTGTACCTCTGAGATGTTCAATATTTCTGTTGACTATCTTACAAGAAATGAAAAAATAGAAAGAAACTGCTTTTAGCTTTCACTTATAACTTAAATCATGTAGGAAAAGTAAAAAAAAAAAAAAAAAAAAACAAGCTCAACAAGAATTTAGATCTATTACGACTTAACAGTTCCAGGTCTGACATACTTTTTACTGCTGCTTACATTAAAGAGATCACCAGGTGAATTCAGGTTGAAGCCTCTTTGAATCCCTCCAGCATTAAACAGATGGAACAAGAATGTTTTGTCAATCAAGTGCTGTCCAAAACTGAAGAAAACATCTTACTAACTGTCTATCTCGGGACAACTGTGTTAGTTGTACATGTGGAATTCTGCTTATATACATAATAAACAAGGAAGGATGCAGAGTGAAATGCCCCATAACAGGAACTGCTTGTGGAAACATGGGAAATGCAACTAACCACATAGTTATCTGATACACAAGACTAAATATTAGATACAAAAGTGCACAAACATTTCAAAATTTGGCGTTGTTGATAATCTACACCGTCTCTCACAGTGGGTTATTGGCGGCCATCAGACCTGAGAGGCCAGCAACCCGCAGAGAGACGACCCCTCTGTCCGCCAATCAGCATGCTCACGGGACAACACAGCGAGCACACACGGCCCCGTATACATGTATGTAATACAATCATACGAACAATGCAGCCTCTCTTCTTCTTGCCAAATAGCGACGCACACATGCGTCCACACACACACACGCACAAGTGTCCCTCCTCTTCCAAAAAATTCCCTGTTCTTGTTTTCTCAGCCTGGGGCTGTGTGTTTTTCTTTGTATGCCGGAATTCCTGTTTGCATTCACCTTTTCCCCCAAACAGGGCAAAGGAAAACAAAAACATAATGAAAGGATTAAAGGAGATTACAGGTTGTCAGAGTTCTGAAACTCAAACTGTCTGTGTGTGTGTGTGATGTGCATGTGTTTTCACAGAGGACTGAAACACGTGTATGCATGTTTGAGTGTGTCTGCTTGCATGTCAGTGCATAGGGGTTAGTGTGTGAGTGCACATGTGTCACACATGAGAAATCTGACAAAACCTCAGTTTTCCGCCAGCTTGTCCTGACCTCATCACAGAGGAATGGACACAAACTACAGCTTCACTTCTAGCTTCAGCAGCATCACGCAAAGTAAACAACACATAAGTGAAAAACGATTGTATAAACCAATGACACATATTTGAGGTGGTGGGAGTTCGTGCTCACAGAACTTTCTGCATGGGGCTTAATTCTGTGAAGCTATCCAACCTGATATGAGCAGGTGTGAGAGAGGACAGCATCAAATACTTTTATAATATATAATATATAATTTGCTGAGATGGTGAACTTTTGTAATTTTCACAAGGCACTAAACGAGAGGGTAGCACACATTAGTGAGGCCTCAAGTGAATGCAAACAGATCACCAGCCTTGCAGTGAGGTGCTAATACACCACAGCGACTTGTCACGGCAGGTCCAGTCAATGCATTAGCGGCAGCTAAGATAACCGGGGATAATAACCAGGCTAAGTCTGCAGGGAGCTGTAGAAGATTAAAAAGGTTACGAAGGTACAAACTCTAGTTAGTGCGTAAAGCTAACAGGCAGCTATTTAGTAGAGTACGGCAAATCCAGACCCAAGTGTAACCTCATGACAAAGAATGCCGACTCTACATGAAAAGAAACAGCTTACAAAGGTCCACTATGATCTGTTAACACTTTCTCAAAGAGTGCAAACATGAAGCCAAAAGAAAAATCCATTACTTTGTAACTTTCCCCTTTCTCACGCTAAATTACCTGCTATTTTTGGAGACCTCAGAGGAAAAAAATTGCTTAATTCTTTGATTGCACCAGTTGCGATATGACAGATCTCATTAGCAGGCATTTCTGTATTCCAAACTAAATGTTTATTTTTCATATGCATCTGAGCTTGAAGAGGGCAGAAATACTAACACACACACACACACACATGGACTTTGTAAACCATGTTCACAGGCCTCTCTGCTTGGAATTTTATCAGGTTTATATTTGGATCACAAAATAGGCAGGGCATGGGGCGGTTTGAGATACAGCAGGTCGCCTTCTCTTATTGCATACTTTACCATAAAACGTACGAGAACAAACACACACCCACACACACAGATATCTATCTATATACAGTATAAATGTACAAACTGAGGATGGGGAAAGCCACATTTTGATCCGATCCAGACCACCCTCTCTTTTCAAAGAGAGCTCAATCGCTAGTGCATTCTGACAAATGTGCATAGGCAAGGTTTAAAATATACAAAAAAAGCACTAAGCGAGATGAATGAGGAAGGGTACCAAGAATAAGAGACAAACGAGGGACAGGGAGTTTGAACCAGACCCAGGGAAAGGGAAAAGAGAAAGAGCTGCGGAGGGAAAAGAAGGCGGAGAAAGACACGCTCATATCTGAAGTGCAGATTCTGTCACCAGTGAGATTTAATATACCATTTAATTATCTGACTGTGCATCTGTGCAAACACCCACATCCTCTGCTGCCGGAGCCAGAAACACACACACAAACGCACGCACAGACACTCACGCACGCACACACACACAGTTGACCAAAAAAATAGACACCAACAGACATGTGGACTCAACTGTGGGAGGCCTGATGTGTAAAAAAACTAATAAAAATTGAAAAATGCCAGAACAATGGAGCAAGTTGAGGCACTAAAAAATGTGAATGCATCGTGCGAGCATGTGTGTGCCTAAAGATGATTAATGAGCAGAAGAGAGATGCTGTTTGTTTAAGGGTTGTACTGCGGGCAGCATGACGGGGAGAGGGGGATTGTGGGAAAGTCAGATGTAATGTATATTCAGAACTATCAAGCTGATCAGTGATCATCTCATGCCACTGCATCTTAGACAAACACAGTATGCGCATATGTGTGTGATTTAAGCAGACAGAAGACAGAGAGCAGACTTTACATTTGTACGCTTGTGTATGAGTGTTGACTAAACAGAAGCAGACAGGGCAAAGACTTGTGTCAGTCTGTGTGTGGCATGTGATCTGAAGGTGACAGATGGTGCTTGTCACAGCTTCGGCGGTCGCGAACCGTTTACCCAGGAGGCATTGCTCGCAGGGTTTGTTTTGATGAGAAGGAGCACCAAAAGGAGATCACATTACCACTCGTTCGCCGCCCTCACATGGCTCAGCCAAATCTCCCTTTTTTCTTCTTTCTCTATCCAGATTGTTCGTCTCCAACATGAAGTACAATAAACACTTCCCCTGCTTTTTTTCGCAAACACACTTCTGCGCTTCCACTGGGATAAACACACATATTTTGATGCTTGTTCATGCTCTCCTTCTAACACACATACACGCATTTGTGTATGTGTGTGAAGCCGCTTCCTGTGCATAGAGAGAGTGCTGACAGATGTGGAGGTAGTAGTGTGAAGGAGACATGAAGCGGAGAATGGGCTTGGCAGGGGAGGGGAGGCTCGGGGAGGGGGGGGGGATTGCATCTGCTGCCAAGACTGGCAGGATCCACTGCACAGACCAAACTTCACACTCGGTGCGATAGAGAGAGCGAAAAAGTGGGGGCACATTTTTCAAAATGGGGGCAAGAGGTCATCTTCTAGGTGTGAGTTTGATAAGTGGCTTCTGTTTTCGCTCACGTGCAGGTTGCTCTTTCGCACAGGCCCACATGCATGAAGAAGCTGAGCCAGTGCGAGCTATTTCAAGCGTAAGATAAGTGTTGCTCTGAAGACAGTGTTGCTTTCATCCAAGCCGACCATCGGTCGGTCACAAACAGAGCTCTCTCAAGTTGTCGACAGGCATGACTGTGACACCAGAGCCCCCTACATTCACACACGAGAGAGAATGTTTCTTCTTTTACACCCTTAAGAACAAATGTCAAGTCGAGTTATTGATATGGTGTTTATGAGGAAGAGGATATTGAATAACTGATGTGACAAATATCTGATAGTTGGGTGTCATGATTGTGCATAAGGGGATGTGAATCAGTGTTCATTATTCCCATTTTTAACTTGGCCTTGTTTATCAGGTTGTTTATTCTGTCTCATATTTGCGCGCTAGGCTCTAATGCATAGTGTAGATCACTCGTCACATGAAAAAATTCAACCCGTGACTCATGGTTTACGTTTCACGTCAAACAGCTGTTCCTCTCAACTTTTTCTTCCTCTGTGTGCTTTATAGAAGTGCATTAGTACAACCACTTCACTAAGGAACTCTTTGAACTATAAAAAAATATCTAACCTTAACCTCCTCAACAATAATAACACACCTCCTGGATATTGTGCAGATTCAAAAACTTGCTCAAGGACACATCAGCAGGGGTGGGCGATTGCCATCACTGTGTGTTAAGGTCAAGATGAAAGATGGATTCCCTACTGCACTGAGTTGTTTAACGTTGCTGCTAAATGGACTGTACTGAATGGAAAGTCTGTCTCCATTTGGCATGAGGAGAGTCTAAAGCTGCGGCACACAAAATCATATTAAGAATAATTGAAATCATAGTGAGTGTTCATTCAATTCTGTCGTCTTTCCCCCTTAAAAATATTCTGTGGATTTAAACATGCCAGGGAACTTTCCTGACTTATAGCAGCCATTCATTTTCATTCAACCTAAGATGACAGAAAGACAAAAATGCGCCCTTTCAAAAATGTTTCACTTGATCAGCTCAGCCACTTCACTCACCATTTCCTGCCACAGCGGTTTTGTTTATACTGCCCCGTCTTTAGGCAGCACCTCTCAGCAATGATCTAAATCCTTCACTGCTACAGTACATCCCGCCTCATTACAAGTCATTCAGCTGTAAAAGAGATGTTTTCTTTTCTGGCGTGTAGGTGCAGAAAAATACTCAAACCTTCTGATAACAAAAGCTCTTCTCTTATGTGCCGTTGGACCTACCTACTGTACATCTACATTTAATCTCCAGGCGGAGTTTCTTCAAGGACGACAGGAGAAACGAAACGTTCCCTATGGCTGCAATTAAACCTTATAGACAAGAATCTCAACTATGTATAAGCAATAAGGGCACTGCAAAAACTTTTTTAATGTTATCAGCTGTTACCCGAGCCAAATGTTTCATCCACCGACCCGGGCTATATTGACTGGCCGGTAATCACGCTTTGAACTGTTTACTGGAACAGAACAGTATGTGATCAAACAAGGCGGACAGGCTGCTAAGAGAATCTTGCAAACAGTATTAAAAACGATCCACTTACAGGGTTTACTCCATATACTTCCACCCTCATGCACCAAATGCATAGGCAATTCTAAAGTACCTTTACTGCCCTGACATTAAATGTTCACCCTGTGTAACTCAATTTACTCAGTGTCTAAGTGGCCTTGCACGCTGTCTGGCTTTTGACCAGAAGTTCCCAAAGTCTGGGAGCTTCCAGACACCATTTCCACCATTAACCATTTCCATGTTAATATGACATCACAACTCTTTCTTTTACTAGGAATTGGCACAATACGGGGAGGCAAAGTGATTATGGGTGTGAAGTAGTGCAATATAGTCACATGGGATTCCAATTGGAAGCAATAGAGAGGTCTTTAGCGCCATGTTGATCATGCTAAAGGCTAATAAAATCACTCTAAAGGCTCACAGTTCAAAACACCCACCATCTACCATGACTTACAAAAGCAAGAAGATTATGGATGTAAACAAAGATGTCTCGCCATCAAAGTTTAACACACACTTTGGGCCCACAAACACTGCACTCACACAAAACCCATAAACAAACATACACAAGCACACACATACACACACACAGTGCAGACGCTTAAAATTTATGAGGCATAATCCCCCCAGTCTCACGTATAAACAAACTGTAAAAGGGAACACACTGTGATTGTGTGTGCGTGAGTGGGTAAAGGTTTGAGCGTGAGCACACATGTGGACTTCGGGGAGTGTGTGAACGAGACAGACAGATACGGACGCACATGACAGTAATCAAGCCACTTAGGCTAAGCGGTCACACATGAAACCCGAATGCAAAGAACGCATAACTGGGGTAGAAATTGAATCTGGACATACAGGATGCCTCAGACCTCACTCTAAGTAGCAGAAAGAACACAGCTAGACTGAATGTACAGTCTGTACAATAAAACGGAGCACTGTGTGTGATGTCGCGAAAGATAAAGAAGGAAAGAAGTGATAGTTCAGGTTGTCTCTTTTCATCCCTTTCTCCAAAGGGACACCAGAGACTTTAATTACCTGCACCTGTGAGCACACAAAGAGCCCCACCCCCCAATCTGGCTGTGGACCACACCCTAGTTCCCACAGTAACCTGCTTAAGACCCCATCACATAACTGCCCTCCCTCCTGTGCACACACAAACAAACACATAAATCCCCAATACTGTACAAAGCGCTAAGCTTTACGGTTGGTCAGACGGAGTAAGAGGAGGCTGTACTCACATCCAGAGAGTCTTCGTTGACGATGATGAGGGACATGCCATGTGTCACCAGGCGACAGGAGTAACCTGAGAGACAGCGAGTAGAAAGTACAGGATGGGGGGGGGAGAGATTAGATTTACTAAAACTGAAAACACAGTTGAAAAACTGGTCTCATGTACGACTGGATTTGTGAAATCCTGCTCCGTTCTCGAACACGGCTAACTGAATCCATTCTCCTCAATCAGCCTTCAGACATCATAACATGTTTATTGAGTCTATAATACAATTACTAGTCTGCTAAACTTAATATTTTTTGGACACATTTAAATTGGAAATGTCATGTATTCCTAGTAAAATCTTGCTTTATAAAAAATGGGATCCCTTAACTATTTTATATATATATATATATATATATATATATATATATATATATATATATATATATACACACACACACACACACACACACACACACACACACACATACATACATATACTTGGATTAGTTTGGGCTCAATTTTGATGTTTTTCTGAATGTTTTAATGTTCTAAGTTTAAATTCATGTTTAAACGTTCAGGGGAATTAGTCAGTAAGAATACCCCTAATTCTGATACTAATACAAGTAAAGTGCGCAGTTCGGTCATATAAAGATGTGTAAAAAGTGCCATAAGATGTCCCAACTTGGCAAAAAGGTGTTGACTCAGAAAATGTTGTTTTCCATGTTTTGTTTTTGTGGACATCTGCCACCAACTTCCTTAATGACTGCCAAGACAAACCATCGCACTAATGTGATTGCTGTGCAGCTTTTGTGTCCGCTCGCCACTAGAACATTTCGAGATTGGAGACATGTCTGGCATTTCACAGCGTGCATAAGGCCAGCGATTCTTCCAGCCATGATTCAATTAACTCCACAATACATACAGTTTCCTATTCGGCTGCACATCAGGCTGCAGTGATAAGGAGAATTCCACATTACTGCTGGATTTGCCTACATCACTGCGCTCACTTTCCGAAGTAAAATCGCATTTTGTCCACTGTTTTTATTTTTAAATGTGTTCACCTATATTGATGGCAGTCTCCTGCTTGTCCCCAGTGAGAACCCAGATCTTGATGTCAGCCCTCATCAGAGTGGCGATGGTCTCTGGCACGCCAGCCTGGAGACGATCTTCTATGGCTGTGGCGCCCAACAGCATTAAGTTCTGTTGGTTGAACAGAAGACGTGACAGCTTCAGAGACAGAAATCCCCAGAGAAGTCAAATAAAGAAAAATAAAATGAGGACAAAATGTGGCATAAAACAGGAGGGTTGGTTAAAATCATATTCAGGCAACAAATTCAGTCAGACATCTCCAGCCTGTATGTGAGGGCCTCTTTCTCTCCATAGAACATCATCCATGTCTAATTTAAAGATGAGAACGATGCCAGCGAGTTCAGTTCAGTTGATGCAGCAGCTCAGTTTGGGCCTCTCTACCAACGCTCTGTCTTCGAGCCAAAAAGTAACCCATTACCTTTTCCCCCCTTGCTTTAATTTGTTCAGCATTTAAATGCATGTGTACCCTCATTAGACACACTCGGACGCACACACAAACACTCGCACAGACACACAAGTTAACACTACTGTGTTGTTGACTCCAGTTTTATGGGGCTTTTGGCAGGCTGGTGCAGGTAATTACCCTTGTGGTCTCCCAGTCTGTGCTCCCCCTCCTCCTCCGCCTCCTGCTTCCTCTTTTTTTCCCCTCTTCACTTGGTTTTCTCACCTCCGCTCTCTATGCTAAATCCTCGGTTTTCCCACCTATCGGTTCGTCGCTTCTCTGAATTTCCTCTCAACCAGAATCTCTGAAGTCTTTCAGTCAATTTTTACCCATTCAGTGCTAGCCTTCTGACCAACAAGACTTCGACATCACCCCTTTACATTCTGCTGAGGGAAAAAAACACCTTAAACAGAAATGTGACTGTGTATTGCAGCTTATGAGCTGTGATGAGTAGTGAAGGAGGACTGTGTTTATTGAAGGGTGGGGATCAGTGGAGCCACTCTGCCACCTACTGGCAAACATGAAGGATGGGTTTGTGTGTGTGCGTTAAGTAGGTGGCAGGCCAGATTTTAGGTTCTTTCGGGTCTCTGCTTTGAGTTCAATCAATCTGTACATAATTCTATTGAGTGTATATCTGCTACAAAAGCAAATTCATTAAAAAATGAACCTGTCCTCCCTGGAAATGTTATTGCTTGCTATTCGTTTGAAGTTGTAGAGACTTTTTTAGATGGTTTAACTCTTTTTAAGATATTTTAAGACTTCCAGCCACTTCATTTTCACCAATACATCTCTTATAAGATCAGAGGCCAGTATCACATATCACTGCAGAGAAAAGAGATGATGTGTTTACCTTTTCCAGCAGTTCATAACACTCCTCTAGTTTCTGGGCCCGGTCTTTCAGCACTGTGCTGATGCGATTGTATTCCTTTAGCCATTCCTGGTAGGCTTCTTCTTCCAGGTCCACATAGGCAAAACACAGAGTCCTCAGGCCTGGACAGATTGGAGGAAGATAAGATGAGCAGGAATGGATTATGATTTTCAAAGTGGGAGTGAGCAGTCTGAAAATGTTTGTCAGGCGGAACACTGAGAAGCAGACAGAACAGAAATGGTAAACGGATATCCAGTCAAACAAACAACAGAGAGACACTCAAACATCACATCCTCTCCCTGTGTCTTTTTTCTTTTTTCTTACCTTCAGTTGCAAACTGCTCAAGATGAGCAACAGTTAGGTCTTTGTACTGGGACGCCTCAGTCAGACGTTCAAAAATGACATTATCCTGCAACAAAAGGCGAAATTCAGCATTTAGTAAAAAATGTTTAAAGACGTTCAGAGGGCTGAATTAAAAAATCATGATGAGATAAACATACAGCTCCTTTGCAGTACAGTCGTAGCTTCCTGTCGGGGGTTCTGACCACCACAGACATACGTTTGCGGTTACTATAAAGGAAACAGAGGGTTTAGTTTCGAAACAGTCTTATGTTACGGAGTTATTTACTGACTGAGAGGAACATTTATGGGAGTGCTACCTGGAAAACTCCAGCACATTCAGCAGCTCATAGCTCATCTCTTTTCCTCTCTGAAACACACGATAAAATGTCAGCTCCTAACTTTACAAAAAGCAGCTCTTATAGCAGTAAACCACACACTTACAGCTTCGATTATGACTGAATCCGGGGTTCTTGCAGTGAAGACAAAGCCGAGCCCTTTGGCCCCTTTGACGAGCGCTCCTTCATCTGGCGAAGAGGCCTGGTAAATTATCTGGTTTTCCTCTCTCTCCGGGACCACCGTGTGGCACACTGCCATCATTGTAAGGAACTCACAGATTTGAGGTGACGTAGGCTGAACACGTACAAACAAACAGAGTGGTCTTTAACAGCATCCTTTACTCCCTTTTGGGCAGAGTAGGTTTGCTATAATAAATAAATATGAGAAAAGCTTCAGAGACACCTACATGATTCTTCTCGATGTTTTGGATAAGAGCTGGGTCGTCAAACTCTGTAGAGTTATTGCTGCTGGACGGCAGATTGCTGTGAGACAAGAAAAGGCTATTTATGACTGGAGTTACTTTAGTTTTTGGCATTCAAATAGCATTGCAGGCTAAAATATGGGAAAAAGAGATGATCGAAGCATGCACAGTACATTCATTTCTCAAAGCACAGAGAGCTTCAAAAGAAGGGAAGAATATTAGACAGAGGAAGACGGGTGAGAAGGGCAGAGGAGACGGTCACAAACCTGAAGTCCTCCATTGAACGATCACAGTCAAGATCAGGGAAGTGGCTGCAGTGATGAATGAGGTTGTTTTGCAAAAGGAATCAGTTGATGAGTTGATTAGTTCATTAGATCATGCATGCAAGATAACATTTGATTACTTACTACCGGTTAGTCTAAGACATTAATTGGTTTAACAAGTAAGGATTAAAGGAAATTCATTTAAAAGTGAACTGAGTGGCATTCTGAGCTAATTTTCTTTTAGTAGGTAGCTACTTTCAGAGATAGAGCTATCAAATAAGATGAATGTACAAAAAATAGATGACTGACCCATATGTTATCCCCGCAATGGTACACTTCTTAAAGTGCATGACGTTACAGGTGAGGGTTCCTGTCTTGTCGGAAAAGAGATACTTCACCTGGAAAATACAGACAATAAACCATAAAAAGTAAACTCAGATTGTTTTACCAGGCATGTACTGACTTAGCATGTATGTAATGGTTATTTATGACATTCCGACTTCCAGTCTATAGTCATTGATTATGAGGAGGAATAGGAACTGACCTGGCCCAGTTCCTCATTAAGATTGGACGTTCGAGCCATGGCTGGTGTGTCTGTCTCGGAGTAGTACATCTCCACATCCTGAGGGGAAAACAAAACACGAGCAAAGCGATCAGGAATATTTTAGTACATACGTTGAGACAGTAATATGGATTACAAAAAAACACACGTACCCAGTTGATGAAGAGAGCCTGTGTGAACTTGACCACCTCCAGAGTGACCAGCAGGCTGATGGGGATCAGGTTGTTGTACAGGATGATGAATGTCAGCAGGTTATATGCAAAGTTAGTGGAGATGTCACCTGCACAAACACACAATATTCACTTAATCACTGATCTTTTAAATTGTGCATTATTCCTTATCCTTCATTTAGTTTCAGGTCGTGAAATGTGGTATGTGTCTGCGTTCTCACCAGCCCGAGACAGGTACCAGCAGGATTCTTCAGTGTGTTCTATGTTCCAGATGGCAGCACCCACAGAGCTGACGAGGGCCATGACCAGCAGGATACCAAACAGGACCAGGATCTGCATGTTGGTCACCCGCTCCACATTAGAGCGCTTCAGCGGTGCTTTGGTGGAATTCTGGGAGGTGAAGAGGTCAAGAAATACAACTAATTAAAAAATTCGAAAAACACTCACAAAGAGACAGTGCTGGATAAGTTTAATTGTGCTACACTGGTTTCCCTGGAGAGAAAACTCCACTTGCAACACCCTTTAAACACGTCTGCCTCAATGATTTAATTAGGCATACACAGTTACAAGCTAACATTAAATCTTTTTTAAATCATTTTTGGCAGAAGAATGTGTCAGCAAGGGTTATGGATGGAGGATTAAAAGTACTCTGCTTGGATGTGCTCCACCATGCATTCAATTAAAAGCTCTAAACTATTCCTATGAACTTAACAAGGAAAGAAGATTCAAAGTATTAAAAAACATCTAATGTACCCCAAATTCCTTTGCTGTCGGGCGTTTTGAAAGAAGACACAATACACACAGTTTACTTTGTTCAGACAAGATAATAGGTTTACCTGCATCAGCTTGGAGTCATGGCCAGTGTAGACAACAATTCCCACAACCCACTGCGTGTTTCGGAGCTGGGCACCGCGCAGCAACACCTGGTCTGGACCCAGAGGAGCTGGACTGAGGAGAACAAGAGAGGTGATAAGCAACAAAACATTATATACGAATGCAGGTTGTGGGCGACCTGCATTTTATTGTTATTTGTCAAGTCCAGTTGCCTACAATATAGCACTTAGAATTCCAATGTCTGGGATGACTGAGAGCATTCATCAACATAGTTGTCATCTAGTATTTGTATCTTATAAAACCCTTTTTAAATCAATACATTTTTAATTAATGAAGAATGCAAACGTTTTTAGTACGACAGGCTAAACTTTTCCTGACTTTTAAACATTCTCTTTTTTGTGCTGGATGAGATCACTATCAGATTTATGATATGTAAGTAGTTCTATCCTGTATGGCCAGGTCTATTCTATAGACTATTTTATAGACTATAACGATACTTTTTAGATACTATTAACCAACAAGTTAAAAGAAAATTTTGCCAATAATACTGACAATACAATTGTTAGCATCAATCAGTAACTGATCAGTATATGTGAGTGTCTTACTTCTGGTTTTCCAGCCGCAGTGTACCAGTGAAGTCATACAAGTGTCTGTTGGGGCCTTCGCACTCCAGACGGCCAGACAGAGCGATCAAATCCTCCAAGGACTGAGCACCAGCAGTGAGCGTGAGACCCTGAAAAAAAAATTATCAAGACAAGTCAAGGAAAGTTTGTTGAGGGAGAACTTTTAGTGAACAGGGATTGATGTTTCTAAAACAACACCAACCATCTACTCCATCTAGATCACTGACCTCCTTTCAAGTCAGCAAGCAGCTTCTTAACATTGGTGATCCATCGCAGTTATCAAAGTAAACAAACACTGTATCTAAACTGAACTTTCTATTATATTGTATATTAGCTATGTTCCTCACTGACCATGTGCAGAATCTATCAATCCACTGAGAAATCTGACAAACAGAGATTTGCTCCTGTGCCATACCTGTCTGATCTTCAGGTTGGTTTCTCCATCCAGGTTGGACGTCTCGGTGTAACACATGGCTTGTGGCTCACTGTGAAGAAGAGGCAGAGACGCATCAAAACATTGTAGTGCTTTACATGGTTCATCCATCAATCAAAAGGAAAAGAGTCAATGACAATTTTGAATATTGAACAATCGATCAAGAAATATTGTTTGTGCTAATAACTTGTGATTTTTAATATTGTTGTTCTTATTAACCATCTCCTGGTTTCTCCATCTCTACATACTAGTAGCATAACACAAATACATGATTAAAACACATGTACATTAACAAACACACATAAACGTGCACAAACAAACACACACACTCAAGCACACAGTCTGACCTGGAGGACACAATAACCATGTCAGCTGGAAGGTGTTGGCCATTGGTGACCTTCACTATGTCTCCTACTGCCACCTTGTGGCCAGGACGCAGCAGTGCAACAGCGTGCAAGAAAGAGTGGTGGGGAGAAAGGAGGGTGTTAAGGCAGAGGGTAAGGGATAATACGAGGGGTGAGGGAGGAAGACAGAGAGAGGAAACAAGATGCAAGTTAATAAGTGACCAACTGAGAGACAGCCAATAGAGAGAGAGAGGGAGACCTGAGATAAAGTGACAGTGAGCACAGCAGTGTATAGCTTAAACTGTTTGAATAGGACTGCAACAAAGGCAGACCAGGATAAGACATAAAGACCATGCAGATAAGAGAAAGAATAAAAGAGGACGAAAATGAGGCGAAGTTGAAGAGTTCACAGTTTAACTTGGTTCAGGGAGAGCAAATCTTAAAATTACAAAAATGTAGATTTTTAAAAGCCTGGGAAAAAATACGGTGACATTTAATAGCAATATATACAATTTAACACACGAAAGAGAAAACATCCTTTGGATTACACAATTTTGAAAAATTGGTTTGAAAAATGAGGTTTGAAAAGTATGCGGAGCTGGCCTCATCAGGAGAGACAGACAAGCTCGAACACAGCCAGTAAGCGCCATCAGATGTGGTGTAAACTAGTCAGTGCAGCTCTTCGGGTTGCTTGTTGTCCTGATATCTTGTGCCATAGACTTGTTTTCCCAGTACAGAGATAAGGTTGACTCCTACACACATCATTAGCATGGTTCCAGAGAATGTTTACTGCTGCATTACCGATGCGTTCCGATGTTTGACGTTCCTTTGGGCAAAGGAAGCTCAAGGGGAATCTTTGTGCGTTAAACTCAAATTATGTAGTCAGTCCTGTGAAATGTGCCCCAAAAGCTGTCCTCTCAACTAAAGTAGTCATTTTAGGGAAACGACTTACTGAGTTAACCAGGCAGCTCTGAACAAATTCCTTCACCTGTTCTGATCCTTTTAACAAAGGGGTCTAATTCCCACTCTACACTTTTGTCCCCCACATTAAAAGGACTCAAGTTTGATTTGATTTGACCTGCTGGAGCAAGACTGTACACAGCTGGAGCTCAGTTAATGAGTACACTCAGGAGGAATACCAGATCTCGAGAAAACATACTGCACCATGAGCATGCATTGTGCTGAGACAACCCGGGGTTCATTTCATGCAGGTAACTTTAATTTGGCAGAGACTGCACTAAATATAAGCAGGTCATAAGACTGAGGGGTTCAGATGAACTGCGGACCAACAGAGAAAATCTAATAATTCAACCAACAAGACGTGCCCATGTGGAATATTGGACAACTCGAGCCAAAGAGCAACAAGCAAATTTAATTGTTATCTGGTCCTAAAACATCAATACTAATTGGAAGAGTATCTTTTTATTGTCAGGGATCCAAAGCAGACAGATCCTGACCAAACACAGACTGAGTGACGACAAGTGGCAGAACATAAGAAAATCCTGGAAACTCAGAGACGAGAAACTATGAAATCACAGCACAACAGGTGGAATTGAGAAAGAAATGCAATTCCTCAAAAATATGGGACATGTAGCTGTGTCGTATTTTTTATTTTACTTGACTGTTTGCTAATTTACTTACTATTTTCTCTGTAATCAAATACCTGTATCTTTTCAGCTTGCACTTTTTTCATCACACATGCCATAAAGTACATCGAACTGTATTGTAAGGCCGAGCGAAGCAAAGAGAATGACAAGAGCAGTGATGAGCGACACAGCAACAAAGATGAGGTCTGTGATGATAGCGATACCTGTTTCCAGATGATCGTCTGCCAGGCTCCGTTTCGCAGCACTGAGAGACAAGGACAACACAGCCATCAGTCAGCCTATAGAGCAGCGCTCATACAGTATTCATAGCGACTAAACTTTTGTCTGGGGTCCGCACTATAGTGAGTGACAGACAACAGCTATTCACTCAGCCATGAAAGGAAAACAAAACCCACACAAATAGACACAAGCACACTCATGGAAAAATCACAGACAGATGATGCACATTAACAAGCACATGCACATGCAGATCATACCTGTTGTCTTCTTCTTGTTCACTGTGTTGTCTGCTTTGTGTCTTTTCTGTAAAGACACAGATAATGATAGCCATATGAAGTCCCTCTCTTGGACACTTTAAAAGTAAAAAAGTAGTAACCTCTGCCAATGTAGCAAGTTATGCTGTGGTACTCACATAGTCCTCTATGATCTCCTTGATCCCGGCCACAGTGAGGATGAAGATGAGTGGGACCAGAGTGGTGTAGCGACCGGTCGGTGATACATCAGGGATTTGCTGAGGAGAGTCAAGAGAAGCAGCACTCAGAAATCATTTCTACTAGTGAATGTTGAGTAGTCTAAAGCATCCATAATGGTCCATTACAGTAATGGCACAGATAAACAGTTATTACATTAAGGCCAAATGCTAGCTACTCAGAATAACCAGTTGAGTTTGTACACTCAGACTGTTAGCAGAGCCATTAAGACAGAACATTTATTTCAACATTGCAGTATTTATGAATGCTTTATGGTCGGACAGAGACATGTGAGCATGATGGTTTTACATGGTGAGAAAAAAAGAAAGAAAATGCTCTCAACCAATCAGGTAGCAACTTCAGTGTGGGATTAGAGATCATCTTCTTTGATCAAATTTCTTCCTACTATCAATATAATTAAGTTGCCAAAGAACTACACAAATGTCAGAAAAATAAGGGATAAAACAACATTTAATATTTAATTGTGCAAATTAGTAAATTAGTAATATCTGTTCAATACGTGTTGATATATATTTATTCTGGCACAACCCTGTGATGTGACGCATTTGTAAAAAATGAACAATTTATATTTATCTTATATTCTGTTCCATCTGGCTTTCTGATCGAATTTACCAAAGTTTTTTGCCATCTAGAAAATGACTCTCATTGATCCATAACTCAGTATTTCAAAAACAGCTGGATCTGTGGGGATCCTGGAATGATCTAAAGCAAACATTTGACGGATCTGTGTGGGCCAGGGAATCAAAGTGAAACCAAACAAACAAAACACCGAGCTGTTGTATGCGTGGGGTTTACCTGCATGAGTGCGATGAACAGGAAGAAGGCGTTGGCAGCCCGCCTGATCTGCTCATACAGGAACCGGGGCAGAAAGGTGAGCACCCCATACTTGGTGGTACTGCAGGAGAAGACAAGGAATGAACTTTATTTGTTTACATTCAGAAAGATGGAGGCAGAGACAGAGAAGCTTTAGCAAAAGTAGGAATGCGTGCATACATTGTCTGCTAACGATTTTCAACACTGACACTCTCGAGCAGCATTAGCATGAAGGCAGAATAACGAGTGTCTCCATTTGGCTTTCTATAATGTGACACTTGAAAATCTATTCAAAACACTTAATTGTGCTCAGAAGAGGGCAAACAGAGCTATTATGGGCTGCACACCGGCAGACCTATAAGTAGACCAATATATTTAACCCAACTATCCAAATTTAGCCTCAGCACCCCAGATAATAGGTGCAAGAATCCTTGGCATCTCAACCTGTCTATCAACTGTATTGATCAGACAACTCTATCGATTAGCCTCGCTATAGTGGGGAGCTACCGTAAGAGCTTTTAGAGATGCTAAAAATAAAATAAAAGAGACAACCTTCAAGTCAAGGCCGGCCTTGTTTTTTCCTGTGTGGCCTGAGTGAAAAGTAAGAGCTCTTGCAATGGCTTCCGTTTAATGGATAGCGCACATTTGTGAATGTTTTGAGAATGCACTAAATGGCCCAACACACACCTCACAAACCAGCTCACAGGCTCCTAGGAGATTAACCCATAACCACTTTTTCCATCTGCCTCACTCACACAGACACAAAACCACAAAGAGCAGGACATTACACACAAAACAGTGTAGAAACAGCTGCCCCACACACACACACACACTCAATGTCCTGACCCTCATGCTCGAGATTCCTCAGGGTTGGTGATACTACACCTATGATCCAGCAGATAAAGCTTCCTTAATCTAATCAAAGACAAGTGATACCAGACTCCCCACGACAATCACACACACACACACAGACACACACACACACACACACACACACACACACACACACACACACACACACACACACACACACACACACACAGACACACACACACCACTGCATCAGGCAAGTATAAAAGAAAAAAAGGCAAAAAACATCTGGCTGGGTTGTTTTTCATACTATAGATGTCCAACTTGCTGGTGGTGTTAGCAGCTGTTAGCTGCAGGGGTGTTTCTCTCCTGCTGCTGTGTGGCTTCATCAAGTTTTTTTTTTTAAAAAAAAGAAAAGAAAAAAGGCCAGTATTCAACATGTACTTATAGGCCAAAAGAAAACGCTGGGCTGAAGTCAGAGAGCAGTCATCCCTCTGAGTGGTGTAGTATCCGGAGAAGAAGTTATCAAGTTCAAGAATAATGGAGCAGGTTTGCAATACTTTGCTTCTTTTGTGCGCAGCAGAGCAGCACTAATGCTCAGGTTGTATGAAAACAACTCCATAATATAAAATATGGACGTGAAGGACAGAGGGAGTGGAGAGGAGGTGAGTTTGAGTGTACAGATAAAAGCTACAAGGCTTTAATCTCTGAAAAATCAATAGGGATATTGAACCTTTAAAACATAAACTAAAGAGTTACAGGAACACAGGAACATCGAAGGGCATGCCTCTGGAGAGAAAGTGCTTTTGACTCTCCAATCAGCATGCAGCTGGGGGCAGAGCACCACATGTGATCCAATCAGATGAGCCAGGCAGAACCCGCCATTATCTTATTTGCAGCGCTGAAACAGGCTCTTTTAAAAGTGAAATCGAATCCCCTGACAATAATGGCAGACCAGTGAATGTCAACTGACTAATGACAAGCCTTTAACTCATGAGAACATGAGCCTGGTTTCCCTATGGCGCCAGGCATAGTTTGTAGATACAAATAGGAATAATACAAGGTAAAGAATTAGAGGACTAATCAAATTGGCATCTGTCTGAATCATACTTAGCCTGGCTGTGAGTTCGTATTTATGGCCACAACTGAGCCAATAAATATGCAGACGACAGCTGGGATGTTGATAAAGGAGACTCCTCCACTGCACTACGTGCCATTTGGCCGTGCCCATGACCCCTCCTATGACAGATGACTGCATGCAAACAGGAAATCCACTCGGCTGCTCAGTATTTAACCACGGAGGGCAACCAAGACACACCAGCACAAAGTGAAATATTAATATCCTTAAAGAGTGTGGTCCAAGATTTGTAATCCACTTCTTGCCTCAGCTGCTCAGACCACAGACAGCCATGAATACAAAAATCACACTGTCTGAGAATCAGATCAGACAGCTTTTATTATGTGAACATCAGGACCACTCATACTATCATGACCCCTGGGGTCTTCTCAAACAACACCAACACAAAACACACTTTTGACCTGATGGACTCAGTTAAGGCGATTTCCGTAATTTATGTAAACAAATGTAAGTGTGGTTACTTTACTTTTATTGGCAGCCTTAAATATTCATGAGGGCGCATTGATTAAGCAACACGGCCATGTTAAGTTGTAAAGCCAAGCACTTTTCCTTTGAGATTCTCAGGTGGACTTCAGGCAGTGATATATGTCAGCCATATGTGGCCTCTGCTGCAGAGTTGCAAACTTAATAGATGAGTTATTAAAAAGCCTTATCAATAGAGTTTACCAGTAGTATTCGTTGAACTTTTTCGAAAGATCTTTTAGGTTGTTGTGATTTAAAAAAAAAAAAAAAAAACTCAAAAAAAGGGAAATATCTAAAAGCGACAGAGAGATAAATAGAGAGAGGGAGAAACTCAGTGGTTCAAAGTCCAAATTGGAGCACATGGCATGCCGGGAAGATAAACATACAAACAGGCTGTAATGTCCTTCAACCCGAAAACATGGGTGTCAACCCCTGCGAGCAAATATCAATGAAGCGGAGTGTCCATGGTAAAACAGCTAATCCCTAGAAGCCTACCTACCCTGCACTGTGACCTCCCTGGACAAGCTACAGGCAAAAGAATGTGTATTAAAGTAAATATAGTCTGTATGAGTGTATCACTCTCTGAATAAACACAAAATAATGAAAAACTGTCAGATAAGATGAGCAGAGGTTTTTATAGGTCTAGAGGATTGCATACTTTGACATGATTAAAACTCGTGGTCCTATATGTCTCTCTGCTGGCTGTTCCATCAGTTAGGCTGCTGCTTGTACAGACTTCCAGTGCATACACGCCACACAACATGCATCCCGGCAAAAACCTGCAGTTCGGCCAGTGCACCCACCTGACGTGGTTGTCGCAGAACTTGGTATTCTGGGGCCGGTTGAGCAGCACTGTCCGCGCCGTGGCGTCTACGGGATCCGCCTGGGAAGTGGTCCCGGACATCTCATCATCTGCCTTGCGGTAACCGGCGGAGGAGCAAGCAGGTCCTGCACCGTTGGATTGATGGGAGAGAGGCGAGGCTGAGTGAGTGTGAGTGAGAGACAGCGAGACACAGACAGAGAGAGAGAGAGAGAGACAGAGACAGAGAGAGAGAGGGAGAGAGAGACAGAGACACAGACTGGAGACGTGGTTTACAGTTCAAAAGCGAAGGCGACCAATTAGTAATAGAGGCTACTGTCTGCTGATGTATGCTGAAGCCGGCGGGGTCGATTCAATGACGTTTCCCGTTATAAACAGTCCCCCTTGTCTGTCAGTATTATTATGCAGGTACCGTCAATGCACACACGCGCGTTTCGCGACGCCCACGGGACCCCCCGCGTATAATGGATGTGCTGAGGGATGCACAATGGCGAACAAACACACCGGGTTTGTCTGTTTTATCAGCACGTTAACTTGCTCATATGTTACACAGAGAAGACCCGGCGCACCTCGCGGCTGTCGTTAAGTCACAGGCATAAATAATGTATATATTTTTTTTAAGTGACAGAAGAGGATGCAACACGCGTCTTCCGCAGACTCCCTGCCTCCCCGCCACCCTGGCTTTGTCATCTCCAACCATTTTACAGCGTCGTGATCTCCGCTCGTTCACCCCCGCATGAGCTCCAGGACCGGGGCATTTTTCATCCTCGAGTGCGCCTGATCACGGGATGGTAAGTGTAGTTCAGCGGGGACATTGTGGTGAAGGGAGAGCAGTGCAAAAACAGATCTGGACGCCACAGTTTACTCAGCTGGTACAACAACGAGCGAACCTGGGCGAGGACAGATGCAGCAGCGCGCCCGTGCCTCCTCTCTCCTCCGTCGGCCTCGTTGAAGAGGAAGCTCCCGGCCGTGGTGAAAGATGCTGGATCGCCGAGCTCCGCCGCCGTGTCATCTGGTCACCTGCCGCCTCGGGAAGCCTTTTATCGGGCACGATTGGGACGATCTCTCCCCTGCAATTTTAATGCTGAGCGGCTCGCTGCTGCAAGTCCAGACAACAAGAGGAAGCCATATGGAGCTCCTTCAGTGCTGCGGAGGGGGAAAGCCGGGGCTCCGCTTTTAAAGGGCCAGAAGCCTGATATCGCCTTAAGGTCTTGTGGTCAGCCACAGATGGGTCAAATGACATCCATGAGGCAGGAGCCATCCATCAGGAGATCACTTCATGTCGCTTTCCCTCCGATGGCTGTCCAACAGCAGCGCTCAACCACTCCAGGTTTCTGCTTTTTGCCTTTGTCAGCTCGCATAGAACAGATAGTTTATGTGTCACAGCCTACTGCTTATCTGGGTTGCCTCGGTTTTCTGATAACACTATAGCCACAAAGCCTTTAATCATGCCTGTGGTGCTCAATTGTTATTACACAGTGAGCTCAACTACAATATTACAACAGGCACTCTGACATGTGTTATGGGATTATTGTAATTCTTGAACGATTGGATACTTATATCTTTTTTTGTGGGTGGGATCTGCACATTGTGTGTGTGTCTGTAAGTGAAAACAACAAGAGGCTAATTGCATAAATAATTAAGAAAAGAATAAGCACCGCCAGGCTTCAGCAGATTGAATTTCCGCGGTCCTGAAACTCTCTTTCTGCAGCACGTCACGCTCACAACAGACAGGTAATTCTCTCCCTTCATCGATAACCAAAATTAAGTTAATATCATTACATTCCACTCAAGCGAGCTTGTTGACCTAAAGTAGGCGAGGAACTGTAAAATGACCCAGGAACAGGCCAGTCAGGCTTATCTGCTAGATGTGCCATCACTGCTATCGACACATCAATCTTCCACTTTTCCATTGAAAGAGCGCTTAAGTTGCGCATTTTACAGGAAACAGCTACGATAATTGGATCATTTTTGAGTGCAGTTGAAGGGGAGGCATTCGGAGGTCAAGTTTGAGTTGAGGTTCATTTTCATTGTAGTTTACTTCATTGCCATTATTCCTTTGCAAAGGAAACCTGCTTTACATTAAAAGAGCTTGAACACTGTTAGACACTCAGACCAAGTCTAGCGCTATTCCACACCAGCCCACAATGTGTCTGCACAAAGCAGGGAGCAAGGGTCAAAGTCTATACAAGCAAAATGATAATAAGCAGCCACCTCTTATCTCTATATCTCTGACCAGGCTATTACCTCCCGACCAGACCTAGCAGAGCTATAAGTCACAATCATGGCTCAGCACTCCACACTGCGAATGGCTCTGGGGTCAATCAAGATAACGACTGATTGTAAGGAAATGACTAAGGATGAAACAAGGTCAAAGGTATGTGAGGGCACATTGTCACCTGTAATGGCGTCTTTTATTTCACTATCATGAAGCAACTCTCCTTTGTTCAAACACCATCCTCTCTCCCTCGTGATACCTTTATTACACCTTGTTGCTTGTTTCTGTTCCTCTTGAACTATTTACTCTACCACCCACTGCACCCTACCTCCACTTTTTTAACCCCTCTAGCTTTCCAAGCAGATCAATAACGTCTTTCTCAGCAGTCCACTTCAGCTCTGATTCATTTGTAAGGAGATCAATGCCTCGGTTACTCATCTCTGATGGAGTAGAGACGCAGTCACCTCCGTAACTCATTACTGATGCACCTACGATGAGTCAGCAACAAAACCCCAGCAGGGCAAGGCCAGGTCAATTACACATGAAGCACCTAGACGGACAGGTACCACATTGGCCTGATAACCTGCAGCCAGAACAGGTAAGACTAGACTGATCCGACCTCAAACAAACACTCCGATCTCATTCCACCAGCTACCCATTTGGTTGGTGAGGCTTCAACAAGACTTGCCCCATTTCTTAAAAACAGTCATATGCATTAATTAGCCAAACTTTATTCCATTATGTAGAGAAACTTAAGAGCCTTTTTTCCGTGTTTTCAATGTGAATACCTATGTCATTAACCGCTTTTCAAGCCCTTTATGCAGTGTACAGAAAAACAATATCTGTTTCAGTAAGCAGAACAAGGGCAATGTGCAGTTAAACACATTATACATATTATTTTGAAGAGGATTTCATTCATAACGAGCCTCATAAAAATCTTAATACGGGGTACTGACTTCGTGTAAAGTTTAACTGTTGAAAAGCAGGCTAGGCTACTGAATAATGGATGACGACAGGCTGCATAATTCATCTAAAATTTCCAGTATGTCCAGAGCATATTTCACCAGACACTCTGCCTTGTTGCTGGGATCCAGCCTTCACTCAACAAACGGCTCGCATGTCAGCCACTATCACGATGTCTCCCTCAGTTGACTGTGTCAATTAGTGCGACTGCCAGAATTGTGTTTTAAATGGCACAAACATAGGTCTTGAGATGCTTGCGCGTTTAATTCAATCATGTCTAATAGAGTCTTCCAAACACCCGGCCCACGGATTAAATGAGCCAGAAAGGAAATAGCAACTAATCATAACAGCAGTTATAGCAGAGCAGCTACAATTATCCACAGCTGTCGAAGCGCTCTCACCCCCACAAGCCATGCCGAATACAGATACTCTGGCTGTTGCCTCAATTTTATTATCCAAAAAACTGTCAAAACATTTTCGATGCAAATGCACTTGTGTTGATGAATGTGCATGGTAAGTCAAAGTATATTGCATAAAATATGCATAATTTACCCCAGCATGTTTTGTCTTCCACCATTGGAAACATAGCCATAAGGTTTTTGGAATTGCGCCATGACAGCAGGCTCTCAGGTCTAAATCTTTTAACAGCCACAGGCCCTGTCCGAATGTTCTTGAGCTTAACACTAAACCACAACAAGCTCGCTCATTACATAAACTTCAATTAAATTGAAAGAACATAAAACATCCTCCCCCATGTTCCCCTGTCCATCCTAGTCCTCCTGTGTGGTCAGTAAAGCATTACCAACAGAGCATCTTCTGCTTGGTTGGCCCCTACGTCCCATGGCTGTCCCGGTCTCCGAGGTGACCTGCAGGCCCTACATGCAGGTCCTGGCCGACCTGGTCTCAAGCGGTCCCAGTGGGTTCATTTGCCACCGTAACAGAGTAGGAAGTAAGGCGAGAAAGCCTCTTATGAGCCAAGTGAGCGAGCAATCATAATCCCCTCTGTGTCTGCTCTGCAACTTCGCCTGCAGCTAAGCCATAGCCTGATAATCCTACAGGTGAGTCTGAAACACGCACACAAACATACGGTACAATAATGTATGCAATTCACACACACTGATATTGCATTATAGACACACACACTCTCTCTTTCTCTCTCACACAAACAGGTGAACACACAACTTTTAATGACATAAAACATGCAAGGTCCCGACATGCAGCTGCTCCCCTGGCTCCTCTCTAAATCCAGCTGACAGTCACTTATGTGTCATACATGCATGCAGCAGTGTTCATGTACATGCTCCTTTCAGGCATGCCATGTCCGTACATGCATGAGTTGTGTTCTGCAGCATGCTTATGTGTTCATGTTCAAAGTGTTTTTCTCAGCGACCCCGATGCATATTGCATATCTGTCTTTATCAGCATGGTTTGACATAAGTGCTCACCCCGCTGTCTAAAAGCACATGCAGTGAGAGGATTAGTTCGTGTTCAGCATTCATCACTCCAGGCCCAAAGGAGCTACACGTTATTCAGAGTCCACAGCAGTAATATCATGTCTTAACCGACAAGAACCAGAGCGCATTCTAGTAAGTTACTAGACATTGTAGCTCTTGAGGGCCGGGGGTTGGTAGACACCTGCTCCTAGCCGTTGCGCATTGCCGCATGCACCTTTCGGACTCCGGACACAAATAGGGCGTCATCCAGTCTAATTCGAGCAAACTCACTTTTGTCAAACCTGTCTGTGAGGCAGGCACGCATGGCAGCGCCAGCACCTTGGCCTGGGTCCTGTAGTTCAGAAGCCTCCTGCCTAATGGTGGTCAACACTAACTGCTCTGTGGGCGCCAGAGAGGCCGCGGCAGGAAAAAACAACACACACAAGACAACAAGTCAATATACACATACCGCATACAACACATCCATGTGCCAATAAGTGGACTGTAAATGTGTCTGTATTTGTCTCTGGCAGCATTAATAGCGAGATGAGATCCATGCCTGCATATGACAGATATAAAGCCTGAGGAGTCGCACACAGACATGGACTTTATCAAATCCTTGTAGCTTGCCCAGGAGTGCCCCCCAGTGTCCAATTTCTGTAAATACCTCCATGCTGCAATTTATTAGGCCTCCCTCTATCTCCCAAATGGCATCTTCAGTAGCTTGGCAGCCATGACGACGAGTCATTATCTTCCCAAAGCAGATGCATTGTTGACAGTTGGCTGAGCTGCATGACTCGCACAAACACTGCCATGACACACCAACACTGGGACAAGAAGCGCCCTTATATTTAAATAAAATCCTGTTCGATGTCATAGACAGTCCGCAAATACTGTAAGACATCGTAATTACAGTTTGTTAACTTCACATTGTGACATAATAATTATTTTTCCTCTAGTAGGCTATATATAGTATAATATGTGTTTGTGAGTACTCACGTGTAAAAGGTGTTATTAGAAACACGATAAAAATATTCAAATGTTGAGTATATAACACACTATTTATGATCATTTTAAACACAAACAAATTAAAGTCTGTGTATGAATGTGTTTGAGAGTGTGTGAGTAAATGTGACAGATTGGTAGCAGCAGACGTCATCATCAGGGATGTGCAGCTCGCTAATTCGAACAAAGAATCAAGAGGTCAAGCCCCAAGAGATTACAGTAAAGGCAGCATGGAGAATCCAGGAGAGAACACATGTACCTACTGACTGACACTCATACAAGAGCACCCCTCGACATCCATCCTGCGCTTTAAATATAGCAGTGGTAAACACGCTTGTACATTTTTTTTAGACCCTATGGAACCATAAAAGTCTCCACGAAAGTTACTGAAATCCCCACATTAAGTGTTCTGGTACAAACAAGAAGGAAACTAGTGTATCTCGTAACTGAAACACTTAATATTGCAGAATATACATGAAAATAAACAACTGAAAAGCAGCGGTGTGAGTCATTTGTAAAGCCCTCTAATATTCGATTCTAAACTAAGAAACACGATGAGTAAAAGTGTTATGAGCAAGAGTTATATACTTTTTTGAACACTACACTGTCAGAGACGCAAGCTTCAATCTGTGCTGCCCCAGAGTCAAGAAGATTCAGTGGTGTGTGTTTTAATCACAACAAATAAATATTTGGGAAACTCTCGCCTGAAGACAGTGTGGCCCAGTTGGCGCTCATCTCTGCTCACAATTTGCCCTGCTTTCTATTTCTGGAAGCTGCATGAGGCATGCAGCCACACACACACAGACACACACACACACACACACACACACACACACACACACATACACACACATAACGGCAATGCAGCCTGACAATATGTGCCAGTCACTATTAAAAGCCACTGGATGAGCCAAACACATGCTCCTCTCTTCCAGGACAATCCAATCCGATGTCTGTTTGCCTGCCATATGCGAAATCATCTGATGCAGCCTCCTGTTTGAACATCCCCCATCCTCTCTCTCCTCTCTCTGAGGAAAATATGAGGCTTTTTTTTTCTTTTTTCAAGAAAAGTGAGTCTATAGCTGTCACTATAGAGTTTGTCATGTCGGATTAATTTAATAAGCTTGGTCCATATTGCATTTGAGTGCAACAGCCCTGAGCCATCCCTTTCCAACACATGACGCTCTGGATGTGGATGGGACTTAAGGTGAGAGTTTCATTTCCGGACGGGCTCAGAAGCGCTCTTTAGACGGTCACGTGTTTTTTAAGTCGGCGCGGTAATAGGCTGTTCTTGGACTGATCTATAGGAGCTTGAGTTGGACGTTTTTTAAAAAAACATTACTGACATGTAGATATGGAATAGCGTAAAACCACATCAGCAAATCGTCATATCCAGGCGAGTCAGGCGAGAAAGATGCCGTATCATGCGATTGAGGAACTCGAGATATAGGAGGCTGTTGCAACAAAATTATATAATACCATAATGATGCCATGCGAATGACAGAACATTCCTCAGTGATAAGGTGACACAGCAGACTCACATTCATCCTGTCGAGAATGAATAAAAACCTGTTATATTTTCGTGATGTTAAGGCACAGCACGGACATTTATCTGTAAAATAATAATAATAATAACAATAAATACCAGCTTTTTACAAAAGGGCAGATAGTGCTACCTGAAACAAGCACCTGCAGTCTGTTTGCCCTTGCATCCCCGGCCGGTGCCAAGAAAATGAGCGAGGCTGGAGGATAAATACCGGTACAGCAAGTCACCCCACATGCATGCTGCCGCAGTCCCCGACAGCACCCGATGCCCGATGTTATTATGCCAGGCACATATCAGATACGCACGATTATATAGGCTACAGGCCGCTATATCCTCTACAATAACAGGGTTATTACTTACACTGAGACACACACCATTTTATACTGACATGTCACGAATGAAGCGGCGGCCAGGACCCCCGATCGAGCAGTGAATTAATGTTGTTTGTTAGGCTTACCTCCCTCGCTGTGTATCTTTTTGGCTCTCCGGTTGAAATACATCTTGCTGGTGGGGAACGAGTGTCGGCGAGGCTGGGACGAGGAGGCCGGAGCGGTGGCATGCTCATGGCTCACCGACAGAGCAGGGGGTCGCTGCTCCGAGCCAAGGCTGCGGCCGTCGCTGCTGCTGCTGCTGCTGCTGCTTCTGCACGGGGATCATGATTTTCTCGGTTGGACGGCGGAGGTAATATTATGAAGGGCAGCTTCAGCCCGGAGTCAAGTCAGAGAGAGTGGAGAATTTGCTACTTCCGGTTTCTTTCAAAATAAAGCACACTGTCGTAAAGACGGGAAATGCAATCTGCAATATGATTAATTGAAATATGATTGTGGTACAATTGTATATAGGATTAGGTTTGGTCACATTGGTTGGATTAAAGGATGAATTCACCTTAAGATGAATATTCAGTCACTATCAACTGAACCCCATGTCGTTCAGGTCAGGTGAAGTTTCCTAGTCCAAAAAATATTTTTGGAGCTTCACAGCAAACAGCATTGCAGCACTCTAAATTACTGAAGTAGATGGGGACTTATTTAAAACATAAATAACACCAGTAACAAACAAACATAACATGGCTCCATATCGTTTGTCAGGTGTTATTTAATTTCCAATTACAGCTCCCAAATTGAGTTGAAAAGAGAGAGACACCGAGATTCTCCCAGTGGCATTGGTAGGTAGTGGCACCACAGTGGCAGTCCGTGGCAGTCTGCGGCAACCTGTGGCATGTCCACAGGTTGCCGAAGTGGACATGCCACTTTTGTTATCCAAATAACAAAAGTATTTATTTCACAACTATGTTGGTGAACATCCTTGAAGTCATCTGTCAATGCCTAATTGTGAGATTTGTTTCTTTTTACTGGTTTACATGACTGTAAACAGAATATGTTTTGGGCTACAACTATTGATGTGGGAGAAAAAAAAAACAGAAGAGGTCAACCACTGATGACAACCAACTTGGAGTTAAAGAAATTTTAATGGACATTTTTCAATATTTTCTAACATTTTCTAAACCAAGTAAGTGATTTACCAGTTAAGATAAGCAGCAGGTTAATTAATGTCGAAAACATTTGCTACTTGCAATCCTGCGTTGTGCAGGTAAGTACAAAAGCGTCATTCAAATACCTCTAAAAAATTATTCGTAAACCTTTATTTTGAAGGGCGACTGTCAAACATCAGTTGCCACTTCCGTTGAGCCTGGTCCACGGGGGCGCGCATCGGATGATGAGATGCGTGCGCGCAAAGGCCCCTGGATTCAAAATACAAATAAACGTGTTTTTATGAATTTTCAGCATTTAAGTGGGATTTTATTTGATACCTTTACTCATTTAAACCAAATGTGATAACAGTACAAATTAAAACCTAATGTAAAGTCACACCAGTTAAGAAAGGTCAATAAAATTTAAGTTAGAAGCATCTATTGTTTAAAGTTTAGCCCACATGAACCTCGATTCAAAATGTATTTTATCAATTTGTGAGAGAAATAATATCTTATCTCATTGTTTAAAAGTGAGCAGTTAACCTAAAGTTGATGAGTGGGCTACGAGACAGTTTTAAAAGATTAA
Organism: Diplodus puntazzo; assembly: GCA_963678695.2. Classification (NCBI taxonomy): domain Eukaryota; kingdom Metazoa; phylum Chordata; class Actinopteri; order Spariformes; family Sparidae; genus Diplodus; species Diplodus puntazzo. The sequence continues at coordinate 18,285,055 of OZ023171.1, read as the reverse complement.
TGTTACAGTGTGTTTATACACATTGTGAGTCTTTAGCTAGCGTAACACTCACCCCAACGACCTGTTTACGATGACGTACAGCCACCAAATCGTTCAGATACACATATTAACTGACTTCTGTAGAATAATACACTAGTCCTCCATACATTAGTATGTAAGGCTGATTTAAAACATCTTTTCGCCATAAAATAGCTAAAAAAAAACGGACGACTTGTTGGTAGTTAGCACGGCCGGCGGATGACGTATACGCGCGCGGAGCTCCCCTTGTACGTAAGTGGTGCGTGGCCACACACACATACAGTACAGACCCACATACACCAGAGTTCCAGGCATAACAAAGCTGTATTTTATTCCATTGTTAAGGAGCAGAGAATAAAACCCATGTCTTCATTTTATTACATAGTAACATATTTATCTTAACTGTTTCATTTACTCTCATCACATTGTAACATAATACATATTCATATTTCAAAAGTTGATTTCCATCTTATTAAATAGGAACAGAATAAATATTCACTTCTTAACTGAGCGGCCACGATCCTCTCCCAAGTCTCCGAGGTGGGCACTAGCTGAACAGAAGCTTTCTGAGAACCAGGTTTACTGGGACCTTTCCTTCAGCACCCCCACACACACACTCACATGCACGCACAATTCAAACATACACACTTACCCCACTCTCAAACATACTGACATATTAGACTGCGTCATTCCTGCAGTTTTATTAGTGACGTGTTAACTGCAGAGATGCTGTAGCTCCTGTGTTCTGTTGTTGATGCACAAAGTGACCCTGGTGGCGACACACTTAACTAGGCGGCTAAATAATCCACCTATGCTACACTAGAAATGAGCAATATCTGTGCATGTTAATGTCCAAACAAACCTTAAAAAGCGTACAGGAATATCATATTACTAACACCGCCTCATTCAGGTGTTGCACTAGTACTGGAACTGAAATAGACTGCGACCATTGCACTGTGACAGACCCAATTAGAAAGAGATGTAGTGTTAACGGATTCTCGTTAACAGAAAAAGCCGATTCGGAGCCAGAGTTACAGCAGATGCTCCAAACATCAATTTTCCAGCACTTTTCTCTTGACCGATTTCAGCTGGACAACTGTAAAAACGCTGTCATTTTTATTTGATTTTTTTCTAATTACAAGTTCCAGGTTTTTGCTCAGCAGATGTATCAAGCCAACTATTCTTTGCAACTTCATGACACAGATCCCAGGGTGTCTGTTGGGTATTGATCTGAAAGAGCAACATGAACCAACAGGAAACAATGATTTCATGGTAAACAAGGCTTTGTTTTTAAGTGGAGATGATAATCAGGCATTACAATGTAAACAACAATGAACAGCAAAACAAACAATACTGTCTTTTCTCTCCATATTGCACAACTCATACTAAATTACAACTTGGAATTCCTGATTATCACATGCCATCTGTATTTCACTGAAATTGGGCTGCCCATACAGATAATTTTATTGACTTTAAAGTGGCTGCTTTTAGTGGGTGAGTTTAATGAATGAATTCTGTATTGCAATTATATGGGACAAGTTTATGGAAATGGTTGTCGTTGTTTAACAAACAAACACTACTAGATGTACAGAATAAAACTTAATTCAAACTTAAATTCTTAGCTCACACATTCCAATAAATCATACATTTCTTTACCAACTTTAAAGGGACACTTTAAAATGGATGTCAAAGCTTTAAAATGGTGACTGTAAAAAAAAAGAAAAAAGAAAAGAAAGACTCAAGGTTTCCTGCTTTCATTCTGAACAGTTGAGGAGCATCTTGCTTCAAAACTCTTAAATACAAGCAGTGGTGAATTATTTACAGCTTATACCGAATAAATCAAGTCTAGAAGTGATCTGCGTAGTCCAGTTGTGACAAAGAGACGTCACATGTATCAGACATTAAAGAGTTAAAGTGAGACTAGTCAGCAGCGGCTACAGGAGCTCCTTAAGCATTAATGCCATCCATTGACATGGGCCTCTGAAGCTTTGTGACAGAAGCCAGTGAAACAGGTCACAGGAAGAAGAAAATAAAACAAGTCGCTGAAAACAAAGAGTCTAAAAAAATAAAGTTTTGTTAATTCTCTGCATTTATAGTTTCTTTTTTTCCGCACTTTTGGTTCAACCTTCTTCAACTTCAACACAATGGATATTTTCAAAGAAATGTAACCATGAAAGCGCTATGTACATGCAAAGCCCACTTGGGTCTGCTCAGTTCATCTAGCCAGGAACGTCATAGTTATGTTTGTGAGCAAATAGGTCAGTCATGATGCACTGCTAGTATGGGCTGCCTACAGATGGGGCAGGTGTTGTTTTCAGAGAGCCAGCGGTCGATGCAGTGGATATGGAATTCATGGGAGCAGGGCAAGCGACGCAGCTTGTTGCCCTGGGCATACTCATTGATACAGACACTGCACGCACGACCCATCTCCCCCTCCAGGCTGGCCTGACCATAGGTACGTGTGGATAGATTGTCAATCTGCTCTTTGGTCAGGCCCCTAGGGTGTTCATCATCTTCCTCGTCATTGAGCAAGAAGAAATGTGCCAGCCTCAGGATGGGTAGAGTACCGTTCTCTACCAGATTGTTGGTGTCTCTGCTGGTGGCCCGTCCCTCTGTGGTGCTCACTACCCCACCACTGAGCCTGGCCTGTCCACCCTGTTCCTCTTCACTTCCCACCAGCCCCACCCTCTCCTGATCTACTGCACCTGTACCAACCTGGCTAGCTGCACTCTCGTTTGAATTCAGACGACTAGTTGGGCTGGTGTTACTATTTGTACCACCAGCATCTGTGTGGTTTGGTGACACAGTTTCAGAATCAGCCTCTGTCTCCATTAGAGAACTCAGCTCCCCAAATCCGGTCATGATCTGACGCAAGATGGAACGCAGGGCAGTGGAGTTGGGCTCTCCAAGGCCTGTCTCACTAATGCGCCTCAGTGGAATCCGGATAGTGCTCACATAGGTGCGAATCCCAGCTCGCTCAGAGCGGGAAATGGTGCGTCTAAATCCACCACTGTCACTTTCAAATGTGACAGTATTTTCAGCAACGCGGGCACGAGAACGCGTTCTACTGGCGATGCTGTCCCGATCGCGGTTTTCACCAGGTCGAATCCTTCTCACCTGCAGGTCCAACATGATGGTTGGGTGCCGTCGCACCGCTGAACTTCCTGATCCTATCACGTGCGATTCGTTCTCGCGTTCTCCTGTCTCAACAGCTGGCTCTGTATTAGCTGCAGGTTCTGCTACAGCCTCCCCTGTTTCCATGGAAACAGAGCTTGTGCCACTGCCTAGCTCAACAGTGTGGATGCTAGAGCCACTGATACCAATACTTGATGGAGGAGTGGTACTGTTAGCAGGTATTCTGTGCAAGGGGGACCGGCTTCGCCTTGACAATCGGGATGAAACCCCGCCCCCAGCTGCAGCCCTGCGTGCACGGCCACGTGATCGAGTCCTACTGCCACGTGATTCATGTCCAACTGCTGGGGCCTGAGATACAGACTGGGGTGACACACGTGGACAGTTTATAGAGGCAGACATTTGATCACTGCCCTGCTCTACGTCTGCGTTCGGGGCTTGTTGTTGCAAAGGTGTAGTTTGATCAGGAGGAGGATTGGGAACAGTAGGAGGTGGTGCTAAAGAGTGCAAAGTGGCACCTCTCCTTGGAGCAGCAGTTGGAGTGGCCACTGGTGCAGGAAGTGCAGGGGGGCTCATTGAAAGAGTAGTAGTGCTGCTGCGTGTACGCCGTGTCTGCATCCTCCTACTGAGGGCTGGGCGGGTGGTGGGGTATGGGGTTGGCCTTGGCGTGGTTGAAGGGCGAGGGTTGGAGAAAGAGGAAGCCGTGCGTATAGAGGTTGAAGTTGTGTTTGGGGCAGTCACTGGCAGCTCTGCAGTGTCCGCAGTGTCATTATGCTCCCCTGGCTCAGGCTGATCATGGTTGATGTTGATTTCAAGACTAAAACGAAACTCTCCGCTGTTAGGGTTGGTCCGGCTGACAGCACGCCATGTCTGGTTGCCACTCTGCCCACTGCGAGTAGCATTACCAGTGCGTCTGAAAGTGTTAAGCCACTCCAGTAATGAGTCACCATTAGAGGTTTCTGCTCCAGGCTCCGTTCCCCCTGTAAAGACAAGCATGGGTAAGACATAAAACTAATGTGTATTCACCTAAAATCGATTTTCTTGTGCAAGAAAATGCAAAACAAGAAATTTGCTTTATCCCAGTGACCATCTACAACACTGACAGTTTTAGGCAGTCTGTTTCATACCTTACTCACAGCCGGCACTTCTACAGTATTTACTTCCAGGCTAAACCAGACTAACAGTAGCCTTGTTTAAATCTTGGCAAAGATGATGCCAAGCTAAAAAAAAATTCATCAAAAAAAACCCATCAATATCTGTGCTAAATAATAGAAAGTGTCTTGGGAGCGCTCCGTATTTATTATGATGAAAGTCCAGTCCTACAATATTTTGCTGTAATCTTGTGTGGTGATTTTTTTCTTATTAGTTAATCAATAGTGACTTAATCTGAGCGATGTGGTATAATGACTAGTGAAAGCCAGACTTAGAAAGATCCGACAGAGACATGTCCCTTGCCCTCTTCCCTACCTGTGCCTCGTCTCCCTCCAGCCCCTCTCTCCTCTCCCTCACCGCTGCTGCCCTGCTGCTCTCCAGAATCAGCAGTCTGCGAGCGCTGCTCAGGACGGGGCTGAGATGACATGCGCTCTTTTGCTCCATCAAGACGGTGCCGGAGCTCCTCAGCAGTCACCTCCCCTGTGAAAACATATGGACAGCTGTGACTCCAGAAGAACTATCCCTGCTCCTGTACTGACAGCAGACTGTCAGTATGACACATTGTATGTGGCTGAAATAAATGTGAGGTATTTAGGTGATGCAAGGATAAATTCACATCTATTGATTGATATTTTAACATTGCAAGATGTTTCTGTCCTCACCAGGAGTGCCAAGCAGGTTGCTGTCTCTCATTAGGCGGTACTCCTCCTCACTCAATTCATTAATGAAGTGATAGTATGCCTCCTCTCGTCGAAGACGCTCTGCCTGCCTCCGCCGTTCGTCTCCCCCACCAGGAGGGTCCATCACCGTGAAAAGTGCTGGCAGACAGATGAGTGAATGTGTCAGTCAGGGGTGGAGTGTGATCTTAAGATACCCACACAGCTTTACATTAAGCATTCATAAAATAGGATCTGATATCACACACAGCCCCTGCAACTGTTAAAGTGGACATGTTCATATGTCACTTAAATATGTTGCTGATGAAAAAAACAAGCTACTGACAATTAGTCCTTGTTATGGAAAGCTGCAGCAATATATCATTAACGCCCTATAATGTATTAAAACTAGAGCCTAAATGCAATGAATTTAGAATTGTTCGATTACCTCTGGCACTAATCTCAGGCCAAGGACGACAGTTAAGACAACGCCATCCATTTTATATCGAAAGACACCACCAGTAAGAGTCTGAGTAAGGCTACAGTAATCTTGCTAGCGTTGCTAACGTTAAGCCCGATGACTAGTGCCGTAAATTCACCCAGTTTAACGTGTGGATTAATGCTCAATTCATTCACAGTAAGAAACAGCCCGCAGGCACCCTAATAGCAACGTAGTCTTCATTTAAGCTAATATTAGCCAAGTTACAACAGTAGCTACGGAAGGCCATGTTGAAAGCAGGGGAATAAAGCAACAAAACTGGCGTTGTCATCCTGGTTAGCCACCAATCACCGGCCTAGGGTTAATGACGGACACGCCAACCGTCCAATCACGGCTCTACAAAGGTGGTACATGATAAACTAAACGGAGGACCTCCATGTAAACGCAGGGCAAAGAAGGAAAGACAAAGAATCTTGTCAGCTTTATGACAGAATTAAATGATCGAGATGTTAGCGCCAGACAGTGATGAAGCGCGTTGCCGCCCAGACACAACAGTCAGTTTAGTGGCCCATTCAAGGATGCCAAGTGTCATTTTGAATGCGCAACGCTTTAGTTGCTAACCGAGCACTAGCAAATTAGCACATCTAGCGAACAGCAGTCCGTCGACACTAGTGTTAGCTGACTCGCGAGTGAGCTGTGAGGATGAATAACTCCTAAGATAAAAACGTGACAAACAGTTTTACGGAACAGTCAATGTACACAGAGCGTGATACTTAACCTTAGAAAAGTTTTACAAGAGATGACAATGACATTAAAAGGAATTTACTACCTGACAAAGCAGCGGTAATATGGACGGTTTGCTTTGCTCTCCCTTCTCTCTCAAACCAAGATGGGACCAGTGGTGCTACATTACCCTGTCCGTCAAAACAGCCTCCCTGGCCACATTAGTTCCTAGGTGGCACAAAAAAAAAACCAGCTCAAAGTTTGCTGTCACAAAACGAGACACATTTGAGTGCCATCAACACATTTTCACTAATATTTTATTCCATTCTGTGGAACTAGCTGATTTTAAAGCAAATTCTGCATTATGGAGAGAAGTAGACTACCTACAACATTTGTATGTAAAGTCTTAACAAATGACACACTTAGTTTTTAAAATCTTTATTACGTATGTTATTCAATTTTTTAAATAACTACTTTTCCATAAGTAAAAGGTTTGAGTTATTGTCTGCCCAAGCTAATGAGCTACTGTCTGAAATCCAAAAGCAGGGCTTGTAAGTACCAGGGACGTCAAACATAAAGTAGTGAAAAGAAAATGCTAAAATTATGATAAAAGAATGGTAAGATTTACAATATTTTACTTGTGTTATAGTTGAGCAGCATTAGAGTGTATTATATTGTGTTTTTGGGGGTTTCATGAGAGTATCACTATGAAAAATAAAGCACAGCTTGTCAAAATAATAACTATGTGCTACATGCATTGTTGTGCTTTGGGATTACAGTTTCTCCTTGTTTCAAATATTAAAGTATCCTTCTGACCAGCACCGCTCAGGATGTTGTCTGTTTTGTTTGTTTGTCACACCCATGTACACATTCAGCCAAAATGGCCTTGATGATATGGAAGTTCCCAATGATTCTCAATATACAATGCTCAAACATACTGGGCTGTTTTGTTTGGTATCAAACACAGCAATGCTACAATAGAATAGGCCTATCTTAGGTTGATCATATTTTCTTTTGGCAACTCGTGACCTCCAGATCATTTTATTTGTGCTCCAGCTTTAGCCAATTTCAAATCAAATTTAAAATTCCTGTTTTGATTTCATTTTGTCGACAAATGTCTTTAAATGTGGCTACTTAATACTGCACTGTAACACATATTTAGATAGATTTATCATTTCTAATCTCTTCTGGTTTTTAAATGTTCTAATGGATTTCTGTGGCCATTAAGGCACTTTGAATTGTCTCCGTACTTGAAGGTTGCACATAAAAAAAGCCATTTCTAAGAATTATCCCAAATTATCAGCATATCTTAAGGAATACAGCACTAAATTTTACCCTCTTATTCGCTATTATTAAAAAAAAAAAGATTAATGTGCTCTGTTATGCTGACAAAATAGTCAAAAATGCAGAAATGCCTCTATGCTCCTGTATTATAGCATTGAAATATGCCACAGCGTGGCAGAATGGGTGTGTTATTTAAATATAATGACTGTTTATGATAACAATGATTGAATAAACATGCAGGCCGGACATCAGCTGTAGTTTTTACGAGCATGAATATCCACGTGGTGCAATCTGTCTGCCCATTTTCTATAGCTCTTTCTCTGCTGCGAGGCTGCCTTCACGACGTTTTACGACAGTGCCGTGCGCGAATACGCCATCGCTACCGAGTGAAGTGCGTCTCTTTGGAGCAGATACCGGCTGAGAGAAACGCAGCAACAAGAGAAAGGAATACATTTCGTGCTCGTTTCCCACCTGGACTACCGTCGAGCGACGCGTATCCCCTCCGGTACAAACATTTTCACCCGAAAACTCGATGTGGAAGCTGGGCTGAAGAGAGAAAAGGGCCACGCTGGGGAAGGCAACTAGCCGAATTACCAAACCGAGCTCGTTGGTGTAGCTTAGTTGCCTCCCAAGCGACGCTTTAAATAAAGGAAGGAGCGGGTACACACAGCCCAAACAGTGGGGGAAAATGGACTATGATTTCAAAGTGAAGCTGACCGGTGAAAGAGAGCGTGTCGAGGACCTGTTCGAGTACGAAGGATGCAAAGTGGGAAGAGGCACCTACGGTCATGTATACAAGGCGAAGAGAAAAGATGGGTGAGTTGATGACCAGCAAGGCCTCTAAGCCGGTGAACCCTTCGACAGCCTCCTTCCTCCCCCATATACGTCTTAACTATCTCTCTCATTTTATTCCCACCAAAGGCTGGAATCGTGTGCCACCGGCAGAAGAAGGCACGTCGTTCAGACATTTATGTAGAGAGATGAGTGTGAAGGGCAGCTGATAGATATTACCTGCACTGTCAGGACGCTCATGAGGCTTAGTGACGGCTGTGAGAGCACTGACAGATGGCTCAACGCTGTGATTCACGTCGGCCTTACCTGTGTTGTTGTTGTGGTTGTAACATTACCCAGACAACTCCTTTGTCCCATGTTGTGGGTGTTATTTTATTTGGTGAAGCTACTATATCGTTTGCAGGAGATGTGGTGAATGTAGGATGCAGCAGGTGCATGTGTAAGCACTTGGTAATGATCTTAAAGTTGATATCTCCACACCAACTTCTTTGAATTCTGCCATCACCTTAAAGGCTATGTGCAAATAGTTAGAAACTGATCATTTGTAGAGGGATCGGGCATATTAAAGTTATTTTTTGTGCTTTTACACGGTAAAGCTAGTCAGCCTTTTGCACTAAAACACTATTTACTCTGTGTTTATAATCCAACCTGTAATGTATAATCTTTCATGCTCTTTTTTTGTCCATAAAATTAACCCCACCTTCATTCCCTTTTATTACCTTTTTTAGTAATTCTTGCCTTTCAGTCGATAGTAGAGATGTCATGGAATAAGAGAGGAAGTGATGCCATGAAATGACATGCAACAAAGGTCGATGGCTGGACTCTACCACCTTAAACCCTTGGCACCAACCACCTTCATTGCTAAACCTCTTATTTGTTTCCCCTTTCCCACTTTATCTAATGCAATATCTGCTGGGGAGAGCTGAAGGCCACATGAGCTACGAGGCCCATACTAGGCCCATTATCACAGCCCTGGACATACTGGCAGCCGGAGCCACAGAAAAGAGAAAAGTGTTTAAAGATGTTTGTGTTCACTTTAGGAGGCTGCTGTTTATGAGACTCTGTGAGCTAATTTGTGCTGCAGCAGTTGGATGAGGCCTGAGGAGGCACAAAGCATGGGTTTATGAGATGATTTAGGCCAGGGGGAGGGAGGGGTTGTAACCAATTCATTCAAGTGAGAGCCAGTCCCGGTGCTCTGTTTGTCCCTCGCCAGCTGCCAGACAGGGCCTGTTTCCTCTCCCCCTCTATTGTTTTGAGCCTCAGAGGTGAGCTTGATTACACAAATCTGGAGGTAATGCAACTCGGCCTCTTCACAAAGTCCCTGTGCCAGCTGCCAAGTGCCCCCCTTTATGTTTCTGTGCAGACAGCTCTCAGGGGGCCCGCAGTCTGGTCTAGTGTTGATGTTGCTCTGCCTCTCTCTGTTTGTAGGAAGGATGATAAGGACTACGCCCTCAAGCAGATTGAAGGCACTGGCATCTCCATGTCAGCCTGCAGAGAGATTGCAGTAAGAACTGCTTGGTTTACTATGTCCCTTTGTTTGGTCTCTGTTAAACACTCTAATGCCATTCCAAGGTGGTTTATGTAATGCTCAAATCACCTTCACAAAGTAGCTCTTGTTAACTAAGCAACAGACAACTAAAGAGCTACCGAGAATGTCAGAAAGAAAGCTAGGAAATAGACTTTAATGTAACGCACACAGAGGGCGAGACACAAAACCATTTCATATACAAAGTTAAAACATCACATGCTTCAGAAAATGTGTTGTTGCACGTCATTTTCATGGCATTGCATTCAGATGTACAGGTGATGTGTCCACCCTCCGTTTGAATTATTAATGCCAATCAGTACAGTAAATTCCTCAGTCCACAGTTAATGCATGCATTAATCATTACACATTAATTGCCTATTTGTCATTCATGATTTCTGCCGCAAGAGTGTGTGTGTGGTCTGTCCTCTGATTGGGTCTGTGTGTTGCAGCTGCTGCGGGAGCTGAAGCACCCCAATGTCATCTCACTGCAGAAGGTTTTCCTGTCGCACGCAGACCGTAAAGTATGGCTGCTCTTTGACTACGCCGAACACGATCTCTGGGTAAAATGCACAAACACAAACACACACGCACGAGACACATCGGAGCTGCATGGCTTGATTAATCAGAAATAAAGCAGTGAGGATGCATGTCGATATTTTCTCTACATGACATTTTTTATCATATCATGTTCATTTGAACAATCACATGTGAACACGCCGCAGCTTCCCACCCATTTATGTGATAATTGTACTCTTTTTTTAATATTTTTTAGGGATGCATGATATATATAGGCGAGAAATGATTGTCCTGATCTTGTCAGATTTAAATTATCAGCTATATGTTGGTCTCTGTGAAAGCGTAGCCATAAAATTGAGCCAATGATATGAAGCCATGTTTCTTTCAAGTGCAGCATCTACACACTCCTGTACAGCTGGTTTGCAATTCACCCAAAATCAGAGAAGATTAAGCCCTAGTCCACACGTACACAGTTATCTTATTTACAAAGCCTCAAGTAGACATTCATAATAAAGTGATGGAAGATAGAGACGAATTCGAGTGCTTACAATGTTTTGCTGACAAGTTATCCAAGTAGATTCTTTGAAGAGCAGTCGCATACACAAGTATACAATCTGCTTCTTGTTTACAATGGCACACCATCCCAGTGCAGATGAATGAGCATGGGATATGCGTCTTCAGATGTGTTGTATGAACAGAGATTTTTTTTCTGAAACTGTGTTAAAATGCTCATCTGGACAGAGATTTGTCTTTCAAAACTCTGTGTACATGTGAACGCGGTCTAAGAATAAGCAAAGAGGAACAAGTGCAACTCGCTGTTGTTGCTCGTGACATCAAACTGTTGCATCTGGGTGGAGGTCACTCAGTGCAGCCAAACATGTTGTTTTTTTTAAATAACAGAAGTTGCAAGCGAACTCCTGCACACTGTCTAAATGATGATGATTCATTCACGACAGTTCGGTATTAGACCTTCTACAATCAAACGTTTTGATGCAACAGATGTTATCTGAGCTGTTGAATATTGAATTATACATTTCTGCTCAATACATCCGGTCCTTTCTTACCCTCTGCCTGTGAATTAACTACATGTTATTTTTTATCATGCAAAAACATGAAAGTATTGATTGTATTGGCTGATCTTGACAGTATCAGCCATGAAAAGTAAGTTATTACAGTTTATGGGTTTCAGCTGAAAATAAACCATATCATGCATCCCTAATATTTTCGAGCCTTCTGCTGTTTCATTGTATGTATGTAAACATTTCCCTTCGACGGACAAAAGCACAGACATTCATGCGTGCAGAATTACTCACATTGCTGATGCATATACACACATTCACCATCAGGCAGTCGGAAGGAATGAGGCTAAAAATGGTGCTAATTATGCATTGCAAAGTCTCATTAAAACACAAACACATACACACTCACCAAGAAGTATTCAACATTTGTTAGTCAAGCCTCTTCTGCATTACAGTTGGCAGGGTATCAGAAGTGAGTTTAAATGCCATTTTCTGCCACAAAGCTGCAACTCTCACATTCCCCTCCCAGTGAAGTGGAAACACATGCCACAAACATCAGTCTCTCGCTTCTCGCACAAGCTTGTGAACACACGAGTGTAGCAAAAGACACAAAATGATGAATTTCAGTCATCAAGTGCGCACACACCACAATTACTATTATCTTGTCTTTCTGTAGCACATTATTAAGTTCCACAGAGCGTCCAAGGCCAACAAGAAGCCACTTCAGCTGCCCAGGGGAATGGTCAAGTCTCTGCTCTACCAGATCCTGGATGGCATCCATTACCTCCACGCCAACTGGGTCCTCCACAGAGACCTTGTAAGAGGATTGGGGAGGGAAGGGAAGGAGAGGAGAGGAGGGGGAGAGAGAAAATATTTGGGTAGAAGGGGAAACAAGGCAACAGTTGATGAGAGATCGGAAGATTGTTATTAGGCAGAGAATCAGTCAAAGGCATGTAAAGCTGAGTCAGCCTCAATGTAGTGATGAAGTTTCACATGTTTTAAATGTTTTTGTGTGTAGATTAGATTAGGTGCAAATGCAGCTACAGTTAGCAGTAATTAGCGGTTAACATTACTGAAGTGATATATGTTTCCCCCCCCCCCCCCCCCCTTTGTTTTGAGAACTAATTCAACAGATTTTTTTTACATATTGCACCTTTTTTTTGTAAATATAAGTTATTCTTATTCACTTATATGCACTTTTGCATTTGATGTTGTTTTGGTGGAAGGTTATCACATGAGAGCTGAATTGTAAATTTAAATAATTGTGTTGATTGTGATCAGAAGACAAACCTTAACGCTTCTGTAGTGTTGCAGTTGCTTCTATTACATCTTAAAAAGAAAATAAGTAGATTTTTTTTTATAGGTTTTAATAGATTTTTTGCCAACTGATTTTCTGTCTTGTCGGATGCTGTGTGTTTGTCTGTCCACTAGAGGGCGGCAAAAAAGTTTTAATTTATACACACCATATTCATGATTGTACTTCAACAAATTGTACTCTCAATCAATCTCAGTTGATTTGTTGTAATTTTTTATATAAATGAAATGTGGAAACAAATTTTGGTATGTCTTTTGTCCTCCCTCAGAAACCAGCTAACATTTTAGTGATGGGGGAAGGACCAGAGAGGGGTAGAGTAAAGATTGGTAAGTATACTGTCTCCTTTTAAAAATGTGAAGTCTGTTATTCACTGTTAAAGTTTGGTTTTACCTTACTGATTATAATATCAATCTTGCAGCGGACATGGGGTTTGCCCGTCTCTTCAATTCACCGCTGAAGCCTTTAGCCGACCTCGACCCCGTGGTGGTCACCTTCTGGTACAGAGCACCTGAACTACTGCTTGGGGCTCGGCACTACACCAAAGCCATCGGTGAGAATCGTGCAACACCATCTGTTGGCACAGCTTCCCAGCTTCTTTAAGCGTGTGCAACCAGTTCTGCTGACTTTGGTGACAGCTTTCATTGGCTTTTGCTCTGCTTCTCTGTCAGACATCTGGGCGATTGGCTGCATTTTTGCGGAGCTGCTGACGTCTGAGCCCATATTCCACTGTCGCCAGGAGGACATCAAGACCAGTAACCCATACCACCACGACCAGCTGGACCGCATCTTTAACGTCATGGGCTTCCCTGCTGGTGAGAGTCCAGTGGGAAAATTCTATGTATCTATTAATGCATACTGAATTAAGAATAATATATATATATATATATATATATATATATATATAAATTGTTTCAAAAAGAGGATGCATTATTTGTGACATTTAAGGAAGTGACGACTTCTGTTTGACCAAACAATGTATTTAGGCTATTCAGCTGCTATTATACCAAAATGCCAAATCTGCTGTGTGGCCCTTTTCAATGGAAAATGCTGTGAAAGGATAAGCACTTTCTGTTTCCAGCAGAGGCGGATTATTTCGCTAGTCTTTTCTTTTCTGTTTTTTCTTCAGGCAGTAATGTGATCTGTGGGCTCTGAACATCAACTGACACGATAGATGAAGCCAAGTCATAAACAGAAACTTTCACTTGCAGGGCTACATTTGGGCCTATATTTTCCAGTTCACTTAATCTGCTTCTCTTCCCTTTTTCAATCGCTTCTGCTCTAGTTGTGTAACTCACCAGCCTGTCTAACGGATCTTTGTTTTGATTTTGCAAGAAGCAGAGCCTTACAAATTTGCATCGCGGCAAATTTTAACAATCCCTTTGTGCTGTTTTAGCATCTTTTCTAAGAAATTTACAGTTATATAAAAACGACTCAGCTCAATATACCATTGTTGTAACAAAGGGGTTGTCAAGGGGAACTCATGAGTGTTCGTGCTTAAAAAACGCTGTAATCCAGACCCCTAAAACCTAAATAATCTGTTCTTGAAGGGAGGGAGTGTGTGACGTCGCGTAATCCTGTCTTTCCCTCATTTTGACAGATAAAGACTGGGAGGACATCAAAAAGATGCCAGAACACTCGACGCTGATGAAAGACTTTAGGAGGAACACGTGAGTCTGCAGAGCACCGCTGTCCCAGTTTTTCTTAAAGATCAGAAACAAAGTTAGAGCAAAGCAAAAGTGCCGTGTCTGCTGGCAGAAAGACGTCTTTGAGTGTTGTACACAACTTGCACTTGTAACTGTGTAATAGCTCTCTGTTCTTATGTGGGGTAATTGCACCAAAGGCATGATGTATTTTCTCTTTCTCCAACACAGATACACAAACTGCAGCCTTATAAAATACATGGAGAAACATAAAGTCAAACCAGACAGCAAAGCATTCCACTTGGTGAGTGAAAATGCCTCTGTACTAAAGCAATGGCATGTAATTTACATAAATTAAAGACATTTTATTAATGGTGCTAACATTTACTGGAATTCATTAAAGCTGCAGAAGCTGTTGACCATGGACCCCATCCGTAGAATCACATCCGAGCAGGCCATGCAGGACCCCTACTTTTTGGAAGAGCCTCTGCCCACCTCTGAGTGAGTGACTGCACACACATACAACCATACATTCAGCCTGTATCCAGTTTTATTTATGTTGTGCAGCTCCTTCAACATCAGTCACATGACCCACCGCGTTGAAAAAGGTCCCTTAGCTAATTGGCACCGAGTCATGGGAATAAATGTTTCAAGTTGACAAGCCTCTTTGCGTTTTCCCTCCAGTGTGTTCGCAGGCTGCCAAATTCCCTATCCCAAGAGAGAGTTCTTGACAGAGGAGGAGCCGGAGGACAAGGCAGACAAAGTAAGAAATCCATGTCCTACATTCTGTTTTGCTGCAGTCATTCAGCGTGAATATACATGAAAAGGTGAAGGGAAGCATCGCAAGTAGGTAGCAAATACACAACAGGCCAGAACATCATCTCTTATTTGTGCCATTAGAAAAACCAGCAGCAACAACAGGGAAACAACCACACGAACGGGGCAGGGCACACTGGCAACCCTGACAACAGCCACGCCCAGGGCCCGCCTCTGAAGAAAGTGCGAGTTGTCCCGCCCACCACTACCTCAGGTGGCCTCATCATGACCTCAGATTACCAGGTAGGTTTCTCAACCCCTCTCTGTAACTGTAATTTATGTAAAAAGAACTATGACAGTTGGTTACTTTTTACTTTGGTCACATTGTCTTGATGCGTAATTTTTCTGTAAGTAGCACAATTAGGACTATGTCTTGTTCATGTAATTAAGCAGCTGGCAACCAGTGTAACAGTGTATTACTGCCTCTTGCAGGACATGATGTTAACCCTCTTCTTGGCACTCAATCTAGCAATCAAACATTTGTTCAATGTTTCATTTCTTTATCATTCGTTACATTTACTCAAGTGCTTTTTTTGGGACACAATACATTTTAGAAGCAAATATTGTACTTTTACTCACTACATCAATTTGATAAGTTTAGTTTCTAGTTACTTTTTGATCATTTTTTGATCATTAGGAAAATCCTGAACAGAGTTTTATCTGATTTTCTTACCATATCGTGCAGCCCCGTTGCACAAGGCGGCACTATCATAAGGAGTGAGCCAAAGCTTTGACCAGAGAGTGTGGCTGACGGGATTTAATGATTGTCTTCCTCCTCCCTGCAGCGCTCCAATCCACATGCTGCCTACCAGAACCCTGGACCAAGCACATCACTGCCCCAAAGCAGCATGGGATACTCCTCTACCTCCCAACAGCCGCCCCAGTACTCCCACCAAACCCACCGCTACTGAGACACCCCTCACACACACACACACACACACACACACACACACACACACTTCAACATACGCACATATACACACATACACAGCCCTCACATTGCCCACCTGAACGAATGTACTGAGGGATGTGGGGATGTCCAAGGCAACAAATCCCCTCTCCCCCCATCCCACAGAGGGCACTTTGTCTGCAGCAGTCCGTTTATTCAGAATGGCAAGAACCTACACTTCTTCAAGATAACACACAATAACCCCAGTATTGGACACACGGCTATAGAGCAAACCCTGATGGTGGAGGGATGAGAAAGATGATATAAGAGTGGAACCAGCCTGTTTCCGTTACTCGGATGTGATCAAACCAGCCAAGAGAAGATAGCTCGGTTTGGGGGGGACACATGTTAATCTGTTGTGTCATCTCCTCCCCTCGTCTTCTCCACCTGTCTCCACACCTCCACCTACGCCCTACCCTCCTTCCGTCGAAGTTTGGATGAGACTGAAAGCTGCTATGTGACTGCCAGCGGTGACAGAATCCCTGTCCGACTGTCCTCCTGTCTGTCTGTTTGTCTGTCTGTCTGTTCGTTCATTTTGTGTGTGTGGCCCTGTGAGGGCCCCAGCTGAGGACTGAACTGAGCTGCTGTGAAGCATGCTGGGAGGATGTGGAGCCCCCACAGCTGTGGCATTGAGGGTTTTCAGAAAGGACAAAAAAAAAAGGTGACAAAAAAGATTTTAGTAGTTTTATTAATTAATCTGTTTTCATGTTTAATTTTTTTTCCATTGCAAGAGTGGCAAAGCAGCTTGCGCTGGCTGAGCGCTCAGCTGCTGTATGCTCTGAGCAAGCCTTACAACATGATGACAAAACCAACCAATCGCATGGAGGATGGCAGATGGAACATGCATTGTACTGTATTGTATTGAAATATTTTACATGAAGCAAGTATCCTGACAATAAAAATGGAAAACTTTGATATTGTTCATATATTCCACAAGCAGCTGATGAGTGATGCAAACTTGAGCATGTTCACCGTTTGCAACTTTAATGACATCTTCTTTATTTATTCTGCCATTTCTGCTTCACAACACTGAAGCTGCTGTCTGTTTCTTAAGTGTTCATACAAAGTGAATAGCTGGAGGGAAAAGTGTTGTAAGGATCAGTCCAATTGTGACATCAATGTTGGCGCTTGTGACTACATCTAGTGTCAAGGAAAGCTCACAAGATCATTTTTTTTACTTTTAAACTCTCAATTGCCCTTTGCTTATAATTACCGTTTGCTATGTTTTTTTTTAAGACAGCCAACATTACAGTAACTGTTTACTTAAAGAACTATACTGTATGACATAAGGCTGCACAAAGGGATTATTTTTTATCACTGGTTAAACTAACAAATCTTTCTCAATCATTTCATTAGTTTGTCCATAAAAGATCAGAAAGTCGAAGTTGAAGTCTGATCAACAGTCAGAAACCTGCAAATATATAAGGAAAAGCAGCAAATTGTCCACATTGATAATCTGTAATCAAAGAACATTTGGCTTCTTTTCTTTGAAAAATGACAGTCCTCAAAATCGTAGATCAAATTAAAATCTACAGTTCATGTCTCACATGTACAGAACCTCAGGCTTGTAGTGCAAAGTCTTGCATTTGCTGTAAAGTCCAAATGTGCTAACGTAGCCTTTTCTGTCCAAACTGCCCCCGCTTCATGACACATTCATGTGTGCTTTGGTATTCATGGCTAAATCAATTATATATGTTATGTATACTGGCAGCTGTCTAACAAATGCAGGCTGTGGCTTCCCCCCTCTTAGAATAGAACTGCATCTTCAATATTAAAACTCCCTTTTCCTTTTCGAATGGACTAAACCCAGTCTGCCGGTCTATAGAGGCTATTTTCTGCTCTCCTTCCCTTTTTTGATGACTGTCATCTCCTTCAGACTGTTTTTGTCTACAAACTCACCTGGGAGAGTAAGCTCAGATCTAAATTTAGCAAGTCCACTTATTGAAGCTCTTCCTGCAGGATGCTGGTCCATCTATTTCAGTCTATTATACAATACTATCCCAGCTCTTTCTCAGCATCGCTGCCTGAAGCATGTTACTAACCCCCTAAAAATCTCTCTAGCTTGCAGTTTTTTGCTTTTAAGCGTTACTTAACTAGAGCTTCGAGTCTACAAAATCCCCACGGACTCTGAATTTAAACCCCCAGTCATATTGACAGGGAATGGGACCCGGTTGCTTAAAAAAAGAAACCCGTTAAGCTCTTCAGCAACGCCCAACCGTGGCCCCGCCTCCTCCATTCGCAGCACCGCTCTCGAGCTGGGGAGTCTCCCTGTCAATCATTCCTTTCGAGAGACGTTATTGGTTAATATGAACGCCCATCATGTGTTAAAGACCCTGCTTTGAGATATGATTGGTGGACGTGGCCGGTGGGCGTGACCCTGTCCTCAAAGGATTTTTCCCCGGAGTGGCCAGACGGGCTGGGGGACACAGGATGGAAGAGCTAATGGGAGTATCTAACGGGACATGCGGACGAGCTGAATTCTTCTAATATTTCAAGTGCTGGTGAGGGTCTTACGATACTTTTTACAACGACTGTTAACACCCTTTATCTAGATGATTACATTTCTGTGGCTATTTCTGTTAACTGTAGTCTCATTTGTCCAAACTAAGAACTCGACCACTGGACATAAGCTAGCTTACCAAGTGGTCAGTTGGAGCGGACCCCCAGTTGAGGATAATAAACGGACTCTCCGTAGCCGAAACCTGCCTTGGAAATGTTATATTTTAGCCGCTGCCGGGTAACTTTGACCACATAAATGATGCTGGTTGTGCACCGGCGTGTTAATCAGTTTATTAGGGAACCTATACGTAAATCGGCAGGTTGGAATTAAGATTTAAACGAACAGAAATCCACGGGAACCGAGATAGATGAACAGATGTGGGTCAGTCCATCAGTAACGGGAAGCGACGGTGCGGAACAGTGATTGATCGCGGTTGCCATTAGTTTACGCCTGTGTGTATGTGTGTGTGCTCCTTTGAATGTGCGTGCCCGTGCGTGGATCATCATCAGCCTGTGGGGAAG
Organism: Diplodus puntazzo; assembly: GCA_963678695.2. Taxonomy (NCBI): domain Eukaryota; kingdom Metazoa; phylum Chordata; class Actinopteri; order Spariformes; family Sparidae; genus Diplodus; species Diplodus puntazzo. The sequence goes on along the minus strand of OZ023171.1, from coordinate 18,266,055 downwards.
AGAGAAAGGGAGTGTGTGTGTGTGTGTGTGTGTGTGTGTGTGTGTGTGAGAGAGAGAGAGAGAGAGAGAGAGAGAGAGAGAGAGAGAGAGGAGAAATACGGAGAATTAAGGCATCAGTATTATACGTTATGGTAACTTTAGCGTGACATTCATGTGATGACATCTTGATTGAATCAACCTGAAATCCACGTTGAATGATCAAATATAAATGGTGGCAACTTCGTTATACAGTAAATGCTGATATTATACATATAATGTCATCTTACCGTACATTCATAGCACATCACCATATTCTAGCCTGCAGCTATTAATCATGAACCCACCACATTTTAGATTCATTAATTATTGAGTAATCTCATCTATAAAATGGTACATTTAAACTCAAAACAAATTCAAAACATGCATCTCAAAGTGAGGAGTTCTCATTGCTTAATTATTCTGTCAAATGGCCCCTCCAAAATGGAGAAAAGCAAACCATTTCTGGTCATGAATCAATTAGATTAATGGATGAATGAATCAGCTGATTATCCCATTGTATCACCATTAGGATTATGAAAATTTGGGGTCATGTTTGCATTAAAAAGTCAGTTATTTGACTGAGAGTAATCCTCCAGATTTACTCCAGATTAAGGCAGGGTGGTACGGTTGAAGACACGAGAAATCTTTGGATATCAATGTATGCCACAATATGGCATTAATATGCAAAATCACCTATTACATAATTAAAGTGATGTTCAAGACAATCAAAAATGCAGTTGCAGTTTGCTCTGAATCATTAATTTGGCCAACAGAAATGTGTATAATGACAGAATGACAAGATCATGTCGTCCTGTTATGATTTTGCTGAAAGTCAGTAATCGATATTATTGGATCATTGCCCAGTCGTAACAGGAACTCTGCCTTTTGGCTATCAAGAAGAAGGTTAAAGTCATGGCCAAGCTTCCTGTCCTACTCTGGATTCACTATGCAGTAGACACTTTTAGTTCTTCACAGGCACAGTACCATTAATTTTTAACCACGGCTGCCCCTGAGTAGTACTGGGCCGATCTTGGACAGGCACAGTGTCACACAGCAGAATTCTCTTTTTTTTTCTATGTCATATTTAGGGCAGTGTGACCTGACGTAATCCAGTCTGCATTATTCATAAAGTCAGAACAAGCACAACAGCCTGCAACACAAGGAGCTGTACTCGGCTCATAAATTGCTTATGACTCCCCTTTCACATTTTAATGGAGTTCTCACATCTGTAGTAAAAGGCCTCTTGAATCTGTGCATGCTGGCGTAGAGATGAGGGCATCCTGCAGGAGTCACAGGGGAAGTGTGTTTTTCACCCTGAGTGCAGCCTGAATGTCACCCTGCCGACGATCAAAGACATTTTTGCTGCTGATGGGAGTGTTTACACACTGCTAATGAGACATTTGAGAGGCTACCTGATGTGTTTGTAACTGTTTGCCTCAGTGTGCATGCTGGGTTGTGATAAATTAAGCATCCAAACACACCAGAAAAAGGATTTGAGAGTGAGAATCTATGTTTAAAAAGAATAAGCTAAAGCAATCCTCTGTGGTGTTTGGGTGAGATGTTCAGGCGTTACTCTCCCTTTTTTGCCCCTGTCTTTCTCCCCGAGCGAATGGTGGATGAAGGAGGAGGAGCGCCTGCTTGCTACGCTTTCATTGCGAGAGTACAGGGGGCCTTAAAGAAGGTCGAAGAGGAGGAGGAGGAGGAGGGGTGAGGATGCATGGGAGAGCTAGTGCTGTTGCCGTGTGAACGGAGCTCTATTGTCCCGGGAACCTTTCAGTGGCTTCCCCGAGGTCCCTGTTCCAACCCCTCCCCCCACCCCAATACTCTCCTTCTCCCCTCTCACACACACAAACACATAAACACACACTTTGTACACCTCTTAATGACACACACAACTCTCTCACACACTGTGTCATTCACTGTCCCTTGTCTGTCTTATCCCACTTTTGGTGTCTCTCTCTCTCTCTCTCCTGCACCCTCCACTTTCCCCTCATTTCTCACAAGCAGACACATCCCGTCCCTCCTCCCTCCTCCTGCCTGCCCCCCAGTCGCTCATTATTTCGCCTCATTGATGTGATTGTCATGCCAGCCAGACAGTAAAAGCAAAAACATGCAATCTTCTCATTTGCATCATCACCTCCTTCTCATCCAGTCCAATCCTATAAGAGGCCCAGTGTTTCCAAAATGTTTATGCTAAATCCGAGGAGTGCTTTGGCTCCAAAACCAGACCTTATTGAATGTATTCAGCGTCCTTTGTGGCAGCACATGATGGTGTAATTTTACCCTTTGTTTTCTGTTATTGGCGTGAGGCCGCTGGGGTTTGCAGGGGGGTCGCTAGCTGAGAAAACGGGGCCAGATGAGGACTCGGCTGGTGGGAATTGGCCTCAGTGAGCAGAAGTGTCTCTTTTCGCTCTTTGACAGCTGGAATGACACAATCTGTAATTATAGTGGTTTCCTGCTAGGACACTGATAGCACAGCGCTGCTACTTGCCTCATTGGTGAATTTATTGTATTGAAGATGTAACCTCAACTCACCCTTATTTTTGGTCTCCCATGAGATAATTATTTGCAGAGAATTTAAGGTAAATATGTTAAGCCACTTAGGAGACCCTAAAAAAGCAAATCAAAATCAAAAGAAATTTGATGATAAATTCAAATCTGCAAGGTTAAAAAATATGAGCTGTATTTCCAGTACCTGTCAGCTATTATTAGCCCCCTGTCGCACTTGCCAGAGCTCCTGTGTCTCTCCAACCTGCTGTTCTCTGAAGTGATTTTGTTATTTCTGGCATAGCTGCACAGTAAAAAAAAAAAAACAAGTCTGGAACTGCAATTAAGAGTGTACCATTTGATTGGCGGATCTAACATATTGTGTGTGAGATGGTTAGGGGTGTTTGCACGTTTCCATCTGTCTTCCTGGTCGCTTCTTGAGCCATAGCTGTATTGTTCTGGCCAAGTGTTTGGACAGGAAGGAGAGATGTGACCAGGAAACAGGAGCCAGGCTAAGACCACAAAAACAGGAAGCAGGAAGAGGCAATGATAAGATGGCTGCTCTGGTGCACCCTGGGATTTCTCCCGCTTTGAGTAATTGTCTGTAGTCCTTTGAACTACAGAGTTCAGAGCGTCTGATCAAAGCTAACGAGGGTTTTACTTAGATGGTCAACATGAGGGGAAAAGTCTCTATGTGAAGCTGTATGTATCTTTTTACCCTTCAGGTCTTTTTCTTGTTCAGCAAAAGTGCATTCATTTATGTAAATTCCCGTTTGGCGTGCTCCCTCTCTTCCTGCGTTTTTTGGTGTTTATCTGACCATATCCATGAATCTCTGTTTGTGTCAGGGTTCCAGCTGGGCCAGTGACAAGCTGGCCTGGGATTAGCTGGCACCCTGTATCTTCTCATCCCTAATGCTTTAATCTCTCTGCTGGTTGCCACAAGTCTTCTGGCTTTGGGACACCGTTGGTCATCACTGTTGCTTTTTCTGGCCATAGGCTCGCCCGTGATTTCTCTGTTTGAATGTACATCACAACATGTACGTTTGCATTGGTATGAGATTTTCACGGTACGATAATCATTTCAGAAAATTTCAAGGTTGTTCTTATGAGTTACAATGCGCCTAGAAGGATGAAAACAGAAGGGTATTTGTGGTTCAATGAACACTTTATTATAATTAACTTGATATGAACTTTAAATGTATGTAAACAGCCCTTACACTGTAGAATGTAATAACTTGATAAGCAAATGTACACAAACGAAAAATACCTGTCAATACCTGTGTACCTTGAGATCTCAAAAATCTTTCTTAGAATGATAGTGATGTCATTTATAGCAATTATTTCTGTGATAATATATCAAGGGCTGTCTCTTACTACAACAAAAACAGCTGCAAAAACTGCACCTGCTTGATGTTTATGCACATTCATTTATAAAGAGAGCTTGACTTTAAGCGAGTGATTGCATTCTCCCACAACTTTGCCGGCACATTTGCTATTATCACCCATAAATTAGAGCTTGGTGATGCTGACAGATCAAGCTTTGGACATTAAGAATAAAGAAATAGTTATTGGTGCTTTTACACAATATTTAATCTAAACTAGCTATATGTGATATGTATCAGGCTGTTATATTTTCTTATTATTTTCTGTTCAAAAATGTCTGTATGTTGGCAGATTTATATTAATAATCTAATAGCGGTGTCAACATTGGTCCAGTATCAGTTGGGCTCTACTCTCTTTGAGTTATGGACAGTTGATTGGACTAAACAAACAATAATGTCAATATCAATTTGTCAAATTTTACTCCTGGAAATCTTTACGGTTTCCTGACATTTTAATAAATGATTCATCCATTAATTGAGAAAGTAATCAGCAGGTAAATTGACATTTAAACGATTTTCATCTGGTTTAAACGATATAGTTATGTTGTCATATATATCGTCACAATCTCTCTATATATATTGATATGTGTTTATCCCAGCTCTAGGGCAGATACAATGTCAAGTGGGATGTGTTTGTGGGTCAGAAACATCTGGCTAGCATCTGTTCTTCTGCTTTAAGTCTCCTTAATCAGGCTGCCAGTTTCTAAACCAGTGTGTCTTTGCTCCCTGTGTTTCCCTGCAGTGTGTGTCGGTGTGAGGCCTCGCCATGCCGCTGGTGAAGAGGAACATCGAGCCCCGTCACCTCTGTCGAGGGGAGCTCCCCGAGGGTATCGGCAGCGAGCTGGAGTGTGTGATGAACAACACGCTATCTGCCATCATCCGTCAGCTCAGCAGCCTGAGTAAGACACACACCCGCGTAGACAAACCCACGCACACAATGTCGCCCTTTGCGATGGGAAATCAGCCGCTACACAAATAAAAGTTTTTGTGTGACATTAAAAACAGACTGAAACTACAGCACCCTGAGGCTGTAACACCACAAACTTGGGCATGATGGCATTCTACAGTGTGTGTAGCCTCTTTGTGGCAGGACAAGATCACATGCTTTCATCATTAATCCTGAAGCTGTGATTGATTTGGGGTTGTCATGGTTACAGGGCCCGGGGTCACAGGGGTAGCGGCAGACTTACAGCAGACTGGAACACGGAGGGTTGAAATGTAATCCTTTTAGAAAGCTCTGCAAAAATGAACTTATGTGGACAGCTGTGTGCACACAGACTGTGTGTGTTTAAGTCTGTGTGTGTGTGTGTGTCTGTGTCTGTGTCTGTGTGTGTGCGTGTGTGTTTGTGACCGGATGAGTGTGTTAACTTTGTTTGCATGCAGAACTGTTTTATATTGATTGTTATGCTCACTGTAAATGCATTCGACAGAGTAAGTACAGCATCTATTTTCCCATCCATCTTCCATTCCCATGTCCTTGTTTCATAACCCGTCAACACTGCGCTATGTGTTGTCAGTTGACGGCTCCCCTCGCCTGTTTATCCTCAACTGCTCCCATTTTCCCTCCCTCGCAGTGACTGTGTTAAAAGTTCATTGTGAACCTCAGTCGCATTAATTTAAAACAGTCTTTTTCCGCTGTTAACCCTCTACTTATTGACCCAGTCATATCCATTCTCTGTCTGTCTCTTATTGTGTCAAGTTCCTGCGTTGGGAGTGGGCCTTTCAACAGCAGCTGTGGGGTCTATATATAAATGCCCATGCAGGCCTGGAGTGGTCTATCTACAGGCTACATACACTTTGCATGTCTGTGTGCACATGTGTGTGTTCAAGAGGGCCATAAGAATCCTCAGGAGAGGTCAGAGTTGACTGGTCTCAGCAGGCTGGATCTGAGATTCTTCCTTCCTCTAAATATTTTTCCTGCAGCCCTTCCTGTCAGCAGGAGGGACACAAATAGCCCTCAGCTTGTGTTTGTACGCCTTACACTTTTTACACAGTGCTCTATAATTAATCAGTGTTAGAGCAGTGTTGAAACTAATCTGGGTGGATTTTTAACCTGTTGACATCCAGGGAAGATATGTTTTTATACTCCTCTTACCATTTCAGTACTGCTGAATTTAGCAATCTTGTAGTAAGAAGCCTTTTACAAACATTAGCCCTGGGCTAGGGTCCCCTCAGCCCAGAGTTATGGCTTCATTAACCCCGAGCTAACAGTCATTTTTCACTTAAAACTAAAAACATGGGTTACTTCCTCCTTCCGCACCCCACTTTAGGGTTATTTATTTCTGAAAATACAGGGTTAAGATACAGGGTTTAGAACACAAGTGTAAAAAAAACAAAATGTTTAACTTTCAATTGGGAAGCAACCATTTTTTGACCAAGCAATGGTATCAGCCGATACCTTGTTCATCAAACTAGATGATGACATTCACCAAGTAGCAGTGGCTGATGTTTATCTGTTGTGTTACATTAATGAGCAACTGGCTTGTGACATCCCTGCTGTCAGGTTGTAAGGCTGTGTGAGTACTGAAAAATCATATGACTGATTATGTTGTAAGGAAGGCTACAAGGCTTTTTAGACATTTTTTTATAAATAAGAATCTGTTTCTTGTGAAAAAGTTTATGTTAAATGTAATTAAACTTGCTTGATCAACTCATTCAAAGATGTAGTGAAGGGCTGAATGTCTTTGAAACTGTTAAGTTATTTTTTTATATCAATCCATTGGTTTCCCCGGCAAAAAACACAGAATAGCTAACAGCACAACATAAAATGAACAAGAGCAAGAAAACGTCAGTATCAGCATCAGCTATATTGTTCGTTTTTCTTGGTATTATCGGTATCTATATCCACCCAGAATTTCCAACAGTGCTACTCTATCATCCAACCAAATGTCAAAAACAAGTCAACAAGCACTTCCTCCTGTGCATCTGGTGTTATATTTTGCATTACTTACCCTTGATTAATTACCCCTTACCCCCTTTATTTTTAATTGACAGTTGTGGTTTTGTTCTCTATTTATTTTATTTGATGTTTTTTACTCATTAAATGCAGATTTACTATTTTGAAGAGGTTATTCACTGATGGCTTGTAATGCCTTGCAATCTGTTGCTTGCTTCTATATTAGTTTCTTTTTTTGGGTATTGAATGCATGAGTGTACAATTCATGTGAAAATCAATAAACACATTTGAATATTGCCATCAAGGAAACTTTTCGTCTCGGCAGCTTGCACCGGGCGAGGTATTGAAGTTCAGTTCACAATGGCCAGTCTGTTGTTTCTCAGATCTTTGAGTCCATATGTGCGAACATCTGGATGGTTGCCATGGGTTCATGAATAATGATGTAGTTACCCCTTTTCTTTTTGTAAACAAGTGTTTAAGAGTGTGAAATATTGCCATATTCTACTTTCAGCAGCTAAACACCAACACTAGATTAATGTAAGAATGAGGTACATGTTGTAGGGTCTCTGCTGTCGGTGCAGTTTAATTTATTAATGAGGAATGTTTCTATATAGAGCTGTATGAGATGCAATTTCCCGCACTCTCTCAAGCCCCCACATTGTGTCACATTACCCTTGTATTGATTGGACCTCAGTCTCTGTGGAGATTTACTTGGCTCCAGATAATGATTACAAATTTCCATCTTTCTCTCAAATTTCCATCTCTGTCGCTTTCCGCTGTTCCTTTTCAGGTAAACATGCAGAGGACATATTCGGTGAGCTGTTCAAAGAGGCCAACACCTTCTATCTGCGTGCCAGCTCCCTTCAGGATCGCATTGACCGGCTGGCCGTCAAGGTCACGCAGCTGGACTCAACCGTCGAAGAAGGTGAGTCAGATGTTAGAGGTCTCATTGTCCATTGTTTATTTGTTTCTTCCTTGGTTAACCAGTCATTTCACAACTTATTTCCTCTCCTCTTCCTCCTTTTATGTTCTCAGTTTCGCTACAAGACATCAACATGAGGAAAGCCTTCAAGAGCTCCACCATTCAGGACCAGCAGGTGGTGTCCAAGAGCAGCGTGCCCATTCCTGTCCGAGAGATGTACAACCTGAGTGACAAGCCTCCGCCGCTCAACATCCTCTCCACTTACAGGTCGGTGTTGTTGATGCACGCACACTCACTTAACACTCCAGCGTCATCACGACCATATTTCACAGAGTTAATAAGTTGCTTTTCGATCGAGAGCTTTTGCTTTTTCTCCCAACGCAGTCTTCAAACATGGACAGGGAGTTTAATAGTGAAATTATATCACAACCTTGAATGTTAGTCAGTCAGTGCTGGAGGTTGTGTGTGGATATTATATGAGTTGTTAAGTTTTTGGCCAAAAAGTATTTGATAGTATTTGATTGAGCAGGACTCCCTGGAAGAAGAGATTGTGTATCTCAATGGGATCATCCTGGCTGAAGAAAAGACAAATAAAGCTTTTAAAATTTGAAAATGTGAAAAAAATTGTCATAAATAATGACTGCTGACAAAATTCTAACATTTCTCGACTGGATTAAACTATACCGTACAAGAAAAGCATTGTACCCCAGCCAGTTTCTCAAACACAGAACAAACATTGTAAATGGCTTCAATTAAAATAATGCCTTCTACTTTATAACTTCGACAGTAATCCTTGATAGTAATACAGTTATCCACTATTCTTGATTTGATTCAGGCTCGTTTCTGACCTACATTCACAGTGAAACAGCGCATTTCATGCTATTTCCTGCTGCTATTTGGTAGCTGCTTTTATCCGCTGTGCTTTCCAGTACTTTGGGTGCATTACATATTTAGCGTGGCGGACTCCGATGGGAATCCAGCTGCTAAACCTGTCTATATAGCACACTTTTCTCTCCCTTCCTCCAGTCCTCCCATCTCTCTGCTTTTTCACTCCTTCATCCTGTCATTTCCTGTTATGTTGCTTCTGTGAAAAAATGCAGCATAATTTCACCCTTTTCCTTCCATCAGCCTCCTCCACTTTTGCAATATTCATAGCCTCACATGTTTTATACCCAACTTAGTCTTCCCACACTGAGCCCACTGTATTTCTATTCTGTCTGACTCTGCTTCGTGCCACTTTCTTTTCAAAGACATTTTTTTCCACCTGTATAACCTTCTTGGTGTCTGTTGGTGTAGGGATGATCACAAGGAAGCACTTAAGTTCTACACCGATCCCTCCTACTTCTTTGACCTGTGGAAGGAGAAGATGCTGCAGGACACAGAGGATAAGAGGAAAGAGAAGAGGAAGCAGAAGGTACAAGTCTCTTACAGATCATGACATCTTTTGATGTACAATAACAGATTATTTCATCAGATTTAGAGATTCAGTTTGCCTGCAAGTTTTGCACATTTTCAGAATTATAAGAATCAGTAGCCAAATATTATTATGAGGTCATTTTCTAACATTCTTACATTATTCTTCTTCTCATCTATTAAAAAGAAAACACAGTAAAGGACATAACAACCCTTAAACTGGCATAAAGAGGTTGATTTCAACAAAACAAAATGGCCTAAATGCTCTCTTTGTCTCTCTGTCTTAGGAGCAGAGGCGTTGTGTGGATGGGACGCTACAGAGGGAGGTGAAGAAGGTCCGAAAGGCGAGGAACCGTCGGCAGGAGTGGAACATGATGGCTCTGGACAAAGAGCTGAGGCCGGACCATCGACACACCATACACCGAGACAGAGGGGCTTCCTCTGAGGGCTCGATGTCACCGGAGAACAGGTACAATTACTGCTTCATGTTCCTGATTCTTCTAAAAACAGTTTCATGTTTGCATCATTTCTATATTTCATTTTTTTATCCCCGTCATCCTCCTCCCCGTTGTCTCTATCAGGGGACATGGTGCTGATCAGCTCCACTACCCCAACTCCATGAACCACGCTGGCCACGCCCACACCTACTCTGGCCCGCCGCCCAGTATCCTGGCTGCCCAGATGGCTGCAGGGCACGGACCCCGGGGTGCAGGTGAACACGAGGGTAGAGGAAGAGCTATGATGGCCTATCAGGGTGGGACACTGGGCCGCGTTCACCACCACCAGGTCCCGCTGCCTCCTCCACCCTCTGAGGCTATGAACGGTGGCTCCATGTCTCTTCCACCAATGGACTACAGGTAAACATACAGGGCAGAGCTACACATTTTTCACATGCGCTTACTGCTTTATTACAAACTTCAGGCTTCATTCAAGGTCTCAAAAGTCAACATAGATTGCTGTAGGTGTAAGGGGATTCTGTAGACTTTAATTTTCTCAGTTACATTTATAGCAATGAAGATGTGATGATTTGAAGTGTAGGTGTTTTCTATGTGTAATTTTCAAATTTTTCATTAATAACAAGCAACAAAATATGACATATGTATTTCAACAAACTCATCACGTACAGTTCATATACATATCAACCACTATGGGGTCAGAAAAGAGGGTACAATGTCCGTTATCCTTCATCCTAAATGAAATGATACTTGAATCCACTCATAAACTCTGAGCTAATGCTGCCACCTAGTGGGTCAAGTCTTTATGCTTTCAAACCCTGGTGACTGTACTTTCCATGTAGTACAAATTGCTATAATGTTTGTGAACTCTACTGATTCTCTTTCATTTCCTCTCTCCTGCAGTATGGATGGCTATGCCAACACCGGTCCCCCTCCCCCACCTCCAGCCCCTCTCATCCCTTCTGCCCAGACTGCCTTTGCCTCACCTCCAGGAGGTCCGATGTCTCCCGGGCCAATGGTAGGTGCCGGTGGCTACGCTCCGCCTCCGCCACCTGTATCTGGAGCCCATGCAGCTCCACCTCCCCCTGGTCCTCCACCTCCCCCCCTTCCAGCTGGTGCCTCCCACTTCACAACCCACAAGATGTCCTCTGCACCTGCTGAGGCTGCAGTGGTCAACGATGCCCGCAGTGATCTGTTGGCTGCTATACGTATGGGTAAGAGCTGTAGTGTGTGTATATGTGTGCCCATGAAGATGTTTCACATTAATGTATAAATGTGTTCGTTTACATTACAAACAACATATAATAGGGAGCAGCTTTACAACGCAACAGTTATGTGAAAGTTCACAAACATCTCTCACTTTACTTGTTTATCATTTAGTTATCTAATTTACTCTGAACAACATCAGCATAATCTGGCGTTTCATCCAAACAATCACTCAAGGACTTTTATCAAGGAATCTGAAATTGACACAACACATTATAATAACCCTAATAAATGAATGGTAAATCTAAAGTTAATTAGATTAATTAATTAAACAGTTATTTCACTGTTAACAAACAATGAAAGGCTTTATAAACCATTTAATGATGAATGGTAAAGGTTTATATACATAACTTTTGTAATAGCTATCCAAATAATGTGATGCTCTACACAGTGTTTAGTATGGTAACATAGTGTTTCTCACTAAACAATTGCTTAATAAATAGTTTATAGAAAATGTAATTGTGGTAACGGTGGAAAACTATTAAATAAAGTCTAATTAACTATAAGCTTTTATTAACGTTACCAAATTAACCTATTTTTGATACACTAACTGTATTTTAAGAGCCACTGTGTCCGTTAAAAACACGTATTCACATCCCGTATTTTCCTGCAGGCATTCAGCTGAAGAAGGTGCAGGAGCAGCAGGAGCAGCAGGCCAAGAGGGAGCCGGTCGGAAACGACGTGGCCACCATCCTGTCGCGACGCATCGCCGTGGAATACTCCGACTCCGAGGACGACTCCGAGTTGGAGGAGAACGATTGGTCGGATTAACAAACATCAAACCACTGAAGATATACACACACACACACACATACACGACCAGTCGATCTCACAATCACTTGAAAGAATGCCCACCTCACCACGCACACAGGTTGTCACATACGTTTGCTGAAAACACACACACTACACCTACACACAATCACATGCTGTAGGTTGATATAAGCTGAATGGTCCAAAACTGGAAATCTGGGGGTGTATTCAAGATGCATAAACGCTGTAAAGATACTAGTAATTTACTGTAACGCTGACCACTCTGTGAGACATTAACATATATTTCAGAGCATTGTGAATACACCCCAGTGGCTGTTTCTCTACCTGTTATAACACTATAGACTACCTGTGAAGGTGCTTAATTCATGTATAGTCCAAGCTTGAGAGCATTAGAAGTATTAGAAACTTTCCTCTTGAGCTAACCAATGTCTTTTTTTAATGTTTTTACTGAAACACTTGCCATAGATCATGAGGTGAGTTTTTAACATAACTGTAAGTGATGGACGAGCTCGGCGGAGGCCGCAGCCGTTGATTAAATGGATCCCGGGTGCCGAGGGAGTGAATGGGGAGAGCTGTTGAAATGCTGTGCTGAGGGTGGATGTAAAAAGTCTTATTGATCATAAATGTGAGAATTGATTGAGCCATCTGCGTCCGCAATCGATCACTGCTGTACGGGAGGGGAGGGGAGGGGAGGGGAGGGAGGGGTCATGTATATGCTAGTGGGAGTTCTGTAACCTTTGACCCAGAGAAAAATAAAATGATGAATGAAGGATCATGTCTGCCGTCTCTTCACTGCTCCCACTGTCGCCATAAATGAGGGGACGACACACACATCAGTTTCCATGGTAACAGAACAGCTAAGAAGGGGGTTGCCAGGGAAACAGAAGAAGAAAAAAACAGGAGGGGATGAACAAATTAGTCGAGGCAGGAGTTTTTTTTTATGCACAGCACATGTTTGTTTTTAATACAAAATTAACAAGATCTCTCAGTTGAGTGAACAAACCAAAGCAATAAAAAGTACAACTAACACCTTGGAAAAATAGACACCACGTTCACACAAATGTTTGTTTTTTGTTTTTTTCTTCTTTTCATTTTTTACAATATCTCAGTTAAGTTAGTGCATGTTGATTATCGTCTATATGTTTCATTTTGCAGATACTTAAATTTGTTGTGCCATTTTCATCCCAAAAAAATAAAGTGCATTTCACATTGAAAACTACGCGTACGTCTACACAAGATGCTGTTACTGTGGCGTCCTCCCATCAACATCCGTCCCCCTCCCCACCCGACAACACACACACACATACACTCACAGGCCCTTAAGTGTTTTGATATTTAGCTCTAGATTAGTTACCATCGTAAAGACGCCTCCTCCTCCTCCTCAACGCTGGCTACACATTTTCTCCAAAACAAACCCTTTCCTTTTGTGTTAATACACCATTCAATAGATTAACAGGTGTGTGTATACAGAGAAGTATTACATCCACAACATCACAGTCGTTTACTATTCTCGGATACAAAGCCCTTGTTCACACCTGTTCGACCATGAAAATCCCAACAATGCTGCTGCTGGCCGCACGGGAGGAAAACATAAACCAATCAGAGAGAGCACAAAGAGTTGTGTACCAATTATTTTTTCTTTTTGTCTTCCCCTCAAACATCCCCCATCTGTGTAGCCAAAAACCTCTCGATCGTCCTTTACAAACTGGTGCATATTGAAGCGAGGAACCCGACGGAAGAAGAAACTCTACATTAACAGCCGAGGTGGAGAAAATGTCATTCGAAAAAAACAAACAGACGGTGCGACCCCAACTTGTCCCTTTATAGTTTGCTTTGGTAGCACCATGCACGGTGGTTTTTAAAGTCCCTCCTCTTCAGCATGCCGTATTTACACAAACAAATGAGTCGAGAGGAGGGGGGTATCAGTTTAAACAACGTGATTATTACTACATTCAGAAAAAAAGGCTTTTACAGCGCCGTTATATCGTACAACATCAGAATCTGACAAACAAATTCAGGCCAGACTAAAGTGGAAAAAAATAGAACTTTTCAATGAATATAACAAAATAGACTTCTCTCCAAAGGTAAAGGAATAAGAGTTTGTGATGGTGTCTGATGTGCCAGCCTGACCTGTTGGTGCTCATCGGATCACGACAGGATTCAGTCTGACACTGTGCACAAGTTCACATACACAGGCTGCATCCAAGTGCTTGGAAAAATGCTGCTTTCCTTACTCACCCCGACCGGTGATCTGAGGCCAGACGCTCCTCACATGCCTCCGTCGGGCTCACCGAGAGGGCAGGCGGCAAGGAAGGAAGGAGAAGCATTATCCGTGTAATTGGACGCGGCCTTTTTTAGCTCATAGATTCATTCAGAGGTCACTTATCGGACGCCTGCCTCGACCAGACTAGATTGATTTTTAAGTAGAATATTAGTGATATAGAGGAGACGGAAAACACACGGCAGGACTAGGATCCCGGTTCGTTCGGAGTCCCTCTCACTTTGGCTTGAAGTGCTGGAGCGACCAGGTCCTCCTAAGTCCCATCAGTTCTCCAAAAAAAAAGCTCGACAAACACAGTACGAGGCCACTTCTCTCAGAATCGACAGGAAGACTGGCAGCATTATCATCAAAAAGGTCAAGGCCGGGGGGGGGGGGGTCAACAGGAAGTCTTATTCCAGTTTGGACCTCTCCCTTCTGTCCCAGGCTGACCACACAAGGAGACAGATCGTGGTCTGCTGCTGAGCTGCTGGATCACAGACACACACATACACACACACACGTACACACACACGGATACACACATGCACACACCCAGAGGCCATGCAACTCAAAGAAGATCACACAGCGAGACTCGAGGTTCACGACACTCAGGACGGTTCATATGCTCACAAAAGGAAGATGCAAAAATGTGTTTTTCTAAATTAAAGGTCCCGACCGATCAAAGATTTTGGATCGGGAGGAAAACATTGAGGAGCGAGTTGTTTTAACCCTTTTCTGATGACGTGTCACTGAAGCAGCTCACCGAGCCCGTTCACTACAACACGTCCACCAACCCGGGCGCCCCCCCCCCCACCACCGGTCGAGGTGCTCGACTCTGCAGGAAGAAGTCACGGCGGGACGTGGATCTTATTGCTGTCTGAGTATTGCTTCGCATCTAAAAGATAACTACCGATCGCAGGCTAGTTATTGCTGACATGATTCTGAAAGAGCGAGGAATCAGCGCGCAAACTCAAATGAATGGATCACTAAACTCAGAGCAGCTGGTGGGCGTTGGGGATCTGCTGGGCTTCTGATGGATTAGCTCAAATCATGATCGAAGCCGAGCTGTACAGCAAGAAAAATGTCACAAAATTTCACATTTGTTTTTTATTCCCCCCCGAAAAAAAGGGGGTGACCATCCTGTGATGATTGTAGGTCATTCAACGCGACGCGTGCGCGGTGCACTGTGGTGGATTGCACATAAACAAAGTTATTGAGGTCACGATGACGTCGGGCGACCATGACACATCGCCCTGCGTGACCTACTCAGGAGGGGGAACATGGGATCTGGGCTTGTTGCATGCAAATTACACCGAAGTCTAGCATGCAGACCAGATGTGATGTGGCTGGTGTGAGGCTCTGCAGGGGCCAAAAGAAAAAAGACCAAATAAAAGGAGATTTCCCCTCAAAATCACTTTTGACAGAAGGTTGCAGCGATTTGCTTATAAACATGTTAAAGGTGCACTATGTAGTTTTTTTAATTAGAAGAGTAAGTTTTTTTTTATGCCTAAACAAATAAACTGTCCCTGTTTTCATGACTGAATAAACAAAATGACTTTGAAGGACAACGAAGTTTCATACTGTTTTACTTTGTTTATATTTGGCGGACCCCGCCACCTTTTTTTTTTTTAGCTTCAAACAGAGTTCTGGGGACCTTATTTTCCTCTGAGAACAGCTTGTTTACGCAAATACGGAGTTCTCAATAATATAGGAAATGAGGAAAATTCTGAGTCTGAGTTTCTTCTCCAGAACCACACAGTGCCCCTTTAATTTAATCTCCTTTAAGCTTCATTTACGGATAATCATCCATCAGATGTATGGGGTCGCTGGAATAAATTATAATTACGCATTATATGACAATCTCCAGACATTCAAAAAGTCATAAGCAATCTCCATTTTAAAAAGTGAAAGAAGGGGTGGTTACATTATCCGACAGGCCTATATCCTATATCCTATATTCGGTTTGGTGCCTACGGTAATCTGGAGTTAGTGGTGGGGTCTCCTGGGGGTTAGTCTAAAACACATTCACGCACAATCCAGAGAAAGAGAGAGAGAGAGAGAGAGAGAGAGAGAGAGAGAGAGAGAAAGGAGACGAGAGAAGGATCGGAGAGGCGAAGGGGGGGAGGAGGAGAAAGACGGAGCGGCTTGATTTTGTTTCTCGTCGTCTGTGGAGGGTGGAGGACGTAGGGCGCGGATCAGAGAGCGCCGGGGTCTATTTATAGCTCACCGCGGCTGTTTAGCTTTCGACGCACGTTCAGAGTGCAGCAGCAGAGCGCCGGGATGCTGCTCCAGACGGGCTTTATGTGGAAATGCCTGCGCACTGAGCCGCGGCCGCTCTCTCCTCTCCTCTCCTCTCCTCTCCTCTCCCTCAGCGCGCACACACACTTGTTTCTGTTAATCCGCCGTGCGCTTTTACGCACGCACACAAACATTAATAATCCCTCCCTATTAGAAGGAAAAAAAAAAGAGCACGTGTCAACCAGAGCTCCAGCGCTGTTAACTATATGCACATTGTATATACACTGTGACACGTGACGCACTCAGCGCTCTGCGGGACAGAGGAAGGGCGTGGCACGCGATGAGCGGGAGGGGGGGCGGGATGCAGGCCGCAAACCGGCCGCCTGCACCGGGGAAGACAGTGAGACACCTTTCCCTGTGGTGAGTGGAACAAAGAAAAAGACGCCGTCCAAGTGGTTTGTGGGTAACCAACCAAACTTTCTCTGCCAGCGACATCTCCTGAAGCCACGTCCAGTGACCTCCACCTCCACCTCTGCCACCTCTGCTGCTGCTGCTGCTGCTCTCCTTGACACCAGACACATCCAGTGAGGAGCAGAGCTGACCCAGGCCGCCTCGCTCTTCCCACCTGGGTCTGCTTGGTCAGACGTCGCTAGGGGTCCGTGCACGCTGGGCCACGCTGGCCGGCACGCAGCCGCAGCACACCAGCCACAGCGCCTTCTGGATCTCCTGGTTCCTGAAGGCGTAGATGACCGGGTTGATGACGGAGTTGTAGGTGGCAGGCACCAGGGTGGCGTAGGTGTAGAGCGGAGGGTAGGTGTAGTCGGCGATGAGGGAGTAGACGGTGAATGGCATCCAGCAGGCGGCGAAGGTGCCCAGGATGATGGCCAGCGTGGACACGCCCTTCCGCGTTGTGACATAGTGGGGCGTGGCAGCCAGGAAGTGGTGCTGGAGGGCGATCTGGTGAGCGTGGCGCATCACGATCTTGCAGATCTGGACGTAGAGTTGCAGCATGAGGCCGAAGAGCAGCAGGAAGGACACGGACAGGACGGCGATGTTGTTCTTGGTGAGCGGCCGCACCACGCTGCAGGTGGCCTCCTCTGCCAGGCAGTTGACCCCTGTGACCGGCAGCAGGCCCAGACACAGGGAGAGGCCCCACAGCAGCACCAGCATGGTGTAGGTGAAGGCCGCCGTCCGCTCCGAGTTGTAGGTGAGGGCATAGTACAACGACAGGTAGCGGTCGATAGTGATGGCCAGCAGGCTGAAGACCGAGGCCGAGAAGGAGGCCACCACCAGGCCCACGGTCAGCAACTGGGCCGCGTCCGAACGAACCAGGTAGGCACAGGTGAAGTGAAGCACCAGGCCCAGGCCGGCTAGAAGGTCGGCCAGCGCCAGGCTGCCGATCAGCAGGAACATGGGAGCTCGCAGAGCTGGGTTCTGCCAGATCACCAGCACCACCAGGGCGTTCTCACAGGCGATCAGAGTCCCCGATGAGCACAGCACAATGTCCCAGGGGTTGACGAGCAGCGGCAGCTGGCTGGGCGGGAGAGAGTCCGGCGGAAATGTCCCCAGGCCGGTGCTGTTGTCCATCGGCCCCCCGCCTCCGCTGGCCCATGCTGTGGGGTCAGGGGTCAGCCAGCTGGGGGTCGCCGCTGGCTCTTCACTCATTGTGCCCCCCGTCTGAAATGGACACAAACACACCATGATACCTCAGCTTGTATCAGCACTGGTGGCATAGAAGCAAAGAGGATCATGCATAGATCTGAAACACGTGCCTCCAGTTTTTTTTCCTTTTCACAATTTAATGCACTTAAGGCAAAAACAGTGGGGGATGCCCCCCCCCCCCCCCACCACCACCACCCACCTCTGTGCACGCCCCTGGATTTGTGTTGTTTTCACCTGTTTGAATCATTACACAACATAAACCATCATACTGAAGATTAGATTCTCCCCTGAGCCAACACTAACCTCTAATTCTCCCTCTCTATAGATAATGAAACACCACACACACGGTTAACAGGTCGTGTATTTTCCTTTGGGGAATTAAACCCGCTGGCTGTTCAGGCTATTAAGACCTGAGGCCCTCAGCTCTATGTATTAATGTATGCACGAGGCAAATGGAAGCGGATAACAGAAGAGCACAGCAGGGTTTGCAGCAAATTTCAGGCCATATTTTTTTGAGAGCGTATCTACAAACCCTCCGCCGGCACCGGCAAAATAATTCACGTTTCTGTCAGGAGACACCGCACCCGTGCTGGAAATAAAAGCTGCATCGCACTCTGGTGCTGCTGCTGCTGCTGGTGGTGCTGGTGCTGCTGGTGGCCATATGGTGCTGCTTCACCCTCTCTACACCTTGCATCAGAGCAACACGGCGGCTGCTCCACGTCAGCACAAGGATGCTGGAAGAGGGGGGTTAAAAAAAAAAAAAAGGGGGAAAAGAAAAAAGAAAAAAAACCGGGTGCATGTTTTCTTTCATGTGAGGGATGCTCGATCATCTGAACCTACCTTGACTCTGTGAGCTGAGACTTCCCGTCTAGATGGAAGAACGGATGCCTTGTATTTCCATGTTAGTGGTGAGGATGGTGCGGCGGCGCCGGCGGACAGAGACGCAGCCTCGGGGGGGTGGAGGTGGAGGGTGCAGAGGGTGGGGAGGGGGATGCTGGTCCTCTCTGCTTCAAAGCGAGGATGATGGAAGAAAGAAGAAGAAGAAGAAAAGAGCGCGAGGCGGCTCTGCCGTTAACGGCGCATCGCCGTGGACTGCGGCTGTGCAGAGGAGCAGCGAGCGGAGCAGCGGCGGAAGAGAGGAAGAGGAGGAGGAGGAGGAGGAGTGAGGAGGAGGGTGGGGGTCGATGATGAAGGAGGAGTCCCAAATGGGCTAGACCTCCAGAGAGAGGTTGAACTCCGCTAAAGAGCTGGATGTCTGGTCCGCGCTGTCTCAAGGACAAAGACAGGTGTGTGTGCGTGTGTGTGTGCAGGAATCTGGATTCTCTCTTTATTTTAAGACACGCTCTCTCTCCACATGTTGCAACACTTTTCCCTCCACTAACAAAGCTGCAGCCTGCTGCACGCTGCTCTCAGCCTGCTGAGGTGTTTCAGTGTGACTTCAGTGATTTTTGTGCAGCTCGACTCGGGTTTCACTTATGAAGATGGTGGATGCAGAGACTCGCTCTCCTCCTGCGACGCCCTGCTATTCCTGTCCCGTCTGTGCTATTAACAGCAACCCTGATGTGTGTCACCGGCACCCCTCCCTCCCTGTCCTCCATCTTCTCTACCTCATCTCTCCATCCTTGCAGCGCTGCCTCCGTCTACCTCTGCTCATGAGCTGAGGGGAACTAATGGGTGACTTGTTGATGTGCATTTATGTGACCACGCTGAGCTGACCAAGCGTTATGTCGGCTTCGTGCGTGGGCGGTTTTTTTTTCTTCTTCTTTTTTTCCACAGCACCTGCCTTTAAGCTCTGAATGGATTAAAAATAGCTCCTGTTGCAGTGGGAGAGAGCAGCTACCAGGTGGCACCGCTAAGGGGCGATGTTGAGCTCTATGAGTCATCAGTGCGCACCTGTGGGACAGAGAGGAGAGCACACCCCGACTCAATCTTACTCGCTTTATTTCTTTTTCTTTAAAACAGAAAATAATCGCTTCACAACAGGCCTTTTTAAGCAAACCCTCACATTAAACTTGCCAACACCTACAAAACGGTATCAAAAGTGCACCATAGTGTTAATACATCTTCTCAAGGTCTTACATTTTTCCAATGATAATATTATCTTCTTGTTATATTTATACAAATACCATCCTGTACACTGTAGAAATATACAACCCAGTGTCACCCCCCCCACCCATCCTCCTTTACACCCATGATCAAAAACATGATCCACTCAGTAAAATCCCAGTGCAGAAAAACAAACAGTGTGAGGGGCAATGACACCAGGCCAATATTACATCATATGAATTATTAAATACCCATTCAACCCCACACCCAAGGCAAAAACTAAATACGCCACTCATACGACCTACCGACATCTGTACAACCCTCATTCATTGTCTTTTTTTAAAAACAATCTTGACACAGTTTTCATTCATTATCGTCTCATTGTCCCGGCAGCAGGGTCCAGCCAAAGTGAGGAGAGGATGGGAGGGAGCAGGAAGTAAGGGGCAGCTGGTATGTAAAGGGGGGGGGGGGGGCTTCCACGGCTGAGCTGCAGCGCTGAGTGCGTAAAAAGCACGAGTATGAATTACAGCTGTTCCGGCACACACGCGAGCTGATGTGGCGTGTTAATGGTCCGCTGCTCCTCGCGAAGACGAGGGAACGGAGCATTTCTCCCGGTTTCTGTGGCGAAACGCTCGACTCCACCACATTTAGTCTCTGGACTGGTAAAAGAGGATGTAGCCCGACTCAGAGTTCTTGGAGATTTCAGAAGTGAGGCCGTAGAATTCCTCTATGGCCTGTGCATCGATTTTCTACAAGAACAAGACAGACCACACACAGTCGGGTAAGAAACAAATACAAGTTACTGTGGAAACTGAATCAAATGTACAGACCGATGAACACACTTACCTCTACAATATCATCATCAAACAGCAACCAGAAGTCGTGGCTTTTCACGATGGCGATGTAGTGACCCCTGTTTGGACCACTGAAAAGACACCGCAAACAGAATGAGCGCTACAGAGTAAACTTTTTACACCCTTATGTCTTTTCACTTATTTTTCTGAATCAGACTCCTGCGTAAACCGAGCAGTCGCATCTTGAAAATGTATATTTGTTCATGAAGTTTGATGACCTCATGCGATTCCTGCTTCGCTCCACCCAAATTATTCCCGAGCATCTGCTGTGTCAGTGTGCAGGGCCGTAAATAAAACAAAAACGTCTGTGCAGCTGTGAACCAAACATGTTGAAATTATAATAAATGTGATCATATAAGACCAATATTAGACCCAGGCAAGTTTAGCTTGACAATATTTACACAAATTTACAATTAAAATGTCACTGAATTTGTGTTAGCAGCTGTAGTGAACATGCTCTTAGTGAGTAGAAGTAACGAGAGTGAGTTTAGTTGACTGGATTTCTTCTATTCCAACATGAAAGCCATGTACAGCAATAGTGTGGTGTGACCTCATGATAACAGACTCTGCAACTCTTCACTACAGGGTTCTCAGAACCTCTCCCAGACTCTTTCATTCGTTTATTAAAACTCACAAACGCAGTTTAAACCCGACTGAGCTTCAGGCACAATCCAATTGTCCACCCTCTGGACTTAGAAACTAAAACTGAGCCCTCTGAGACCTCAGTCGTACATAGTGTGATGTATTTGTGTTACCATGTCAAGTCTGTGAAGCTGCAATGACCTATGGAGATTTAAGTAATAGTTCAATAAAGTAAGTGTAAAGTAACTTGTCACGTGATGTAAAAAATTAGACATTCCTCGTCTCTCTTGGGTGTCCAGACAAGCCTGCAGACGATTTGTTTAAGTTGTTTAATGCTGCTGGACTGTGGATTTCTTTGAAGGACCAGGGTCAGATTTTCCGTGACAGTCCAAAAGATGTGACTTAATGCACATTCTCGAGTGCCTCTCTCCGCTCCACTAACAGAGAGCAAGAGTAACTAATGTTATTTTAGAAATGGAGTCCTCTAACATAAACGACCAGCTTCCAGCAGAACACGAAACTTCCCCACTTATCATTGTTTATTCTGTAAAAGTACAAGGTCACGTCCATATTGCAATGAGTTGTTGGTTAATGTAATCAGTGAAGTCCACACCTTAAATGGACTCCCTGCAGAAAGTCTGCTTAAGGCTCCTTGCAGACTGGAAGAATTGAGGGTTTCCCCACAAACGCGCCTGCAAAGTCCACAAGTCTGGACAATTAGATGCAGCCAAAACCGCAGCCAGTTCCTGTACTTCTCAATCTTTCCTTCACATGAAATGTTATCTTGAGCTCTCTTGAGCTTTTTTAAAAATGTAATTGTACAAATGAAAGTGGACACAAACAGGAAAAAAGAAGGGAAAGAGGAAATGGAAGTGATATTCAAAGGTCTGCAGCTGGCATTCAAACAGGTGATGCAATCAAGATGACTCTACTCCAAAGCTTTTAAACAAGATGTCTACAGCTATCAGACACTTAAATGTAATGCTTTTTAGAACCTTTAAGATATTTTTTTAACCAAACATGAGATTTTTAGACACATCATCTTTATCTTATTCAAGCATTGAATATAGTAGAAAGGGAAATAGCAGAGAAAGATTGTAAATGGGAATATGGTTATTAGAGTGAGTTAAATTGATCTACATTTCGTCAACGGCAAATGCAGGTATAAGGTAAAAAGATGAATGTAGCTACATAATATGTCTATAAAATATTTCTTGCTATTGAGACCCCACAAATTCAAATTTAAGACCATCTAAAATACTTAGAAGGTTGCATATAATATTGTCGTCCGAGTACATGGCCTCATGCCCTGTAGTGTGGATATGGAAATCTGCTAATCTCACTCAGTTGAGGAGGCAGTTATAATACACTGGATGAATTGAGCGCTATCATGACTTAATGTTAGCTGAAATCCCAGACGATATATAGCCTCAAATCATGACATTAATCTCCCTGCTCTGAAAATAACCGTGGCAACAGGGAGCTGAAAAGAGAGCTAAGCTCAAAGGGAGTGGACTCAGACAGATAATTTACTTCAGTAGGACTCCTGACTCACTTTCCCGACTCCAGATACATTTGACCTTTAAAATATACTTTCTTTAATAAATTATTTCTGTTCCGAGCTGTGAAGGGCTGGAGTCTATTTCAGCGTGCACTGTGTGGAAAGCAGGGAAACACCTTGTATAACCACAGACAGACAAACTCCCACTCACACTGGGTCAAAGCCGGTGCTGGAAGAGAAAGTACAGCCAGCAGAACAATGATAGACGACGGTCTGTGTTTGCTCCTGATGTGATAAAAAATCTAATATACCTTTAATCTCATGCCAACAGGTTCAAATGCATTTTAATATTAGAACAATCATTGGTCTGCCTGTCTCTGGTTGCTGTGGAGACGGTTATAAGGTGTCGTATTCTGGCCATGTATTTGCACCTACACACCTCCCACAATGCACCACCACGGCGACCAGGTCGTAGAGCCTCTCAGGATTGGTGGCGTCCCCGGAGGTGTTGAAGAGGCGGAGCTCCAGGGGGAAGACGACGCGATAGGACAGCTTGGTGTAGCGCTGCAGCTGCTCCATGTACTTAAAGCGCTTCAGGTGCAAAGCCAAGATCATTGGCAGTTTCTTTACACGCATCCTACGTCACAAACCACACACGGAAATGCATTAACACACGTCTAAAACACACAAATTAAGGGGAGATAGAACAGGTAAATATGATCAATACTGATTACTTACATTAAGCAATTCTTTTTGGAATCGCAAGTTTTCTTAAATCCTATGTTAATATAAACAAAAAAGGCACTGTCTAATGAAATATGATCTAATTTGCATTCATTTCTAGCAGAAATCTCAAAATCAGAGAAATCCAGGTTCATAATTATTAGTCAAAGGTTGTTTATAGAGGGAATTTGGAATCGCTTTTAAATCTTTTAATTTAAAATAAGTTTAATTTTAAACCTTTATTCCTGTGTTTTTAAGTACAAAATGTTCTACGAATCAGGCTATGAATGAATTGTGAACCTTCACAATCAATAAATCATGTTTGGTATATGTCAGTGCTACTGAATTGGAGATTAAAAGATAGGTATTGTCAGATTCTATACATTCAAGACAAAAAATGGTGAAAAGAGGAAAAATATCACCATAAAACGTTCCTAGTTGACTTATTAATTAAGACATTTGTTTTTTTGTACTACAAGTTTCGATTATGCTGTTTGTGCTAATTTGCTTAGATTTCCAGAACAGACGTCTGAACTAAAATAGACAACTAAATGTGTTTTTTGCTCTTCTGGTCTGGTTTGAGAGAAGACATGTTATGGAAGAAAAATAGCCTAAAATCACAAAATTACAGTTTACCTGTAGAATCTGTTCTTAAAATGTATACTGACCTCTTGTGTGCCTCCTGCTTGCTTCTACATTCTTCACAGTAGTATTTGTACTCACTGCACAGTGTCTCTGTGTTACTGAAACCTCTGAGAGAAACCATAAGGACAAAATCAGTCAATATACAATTTGAAATCTATTTTTATAACTGAATGATCTAATTTTAAAACACTGCATTCTCCTCATGCAGTTGGGTGAAGGACACAGCACAGAGTGTATTTGTCACTACGCCCTCCTTAAATAGACAAGCAGGAAAAAAAAAAGGTTTTCCATGGATCCTTGAAAAGCCTGCAGCCGAATACAAACATCACCTGATAAAAGTGCTTTATGCTGTCTTCTTTTCAGCCAAATGAACACTTTACAACCTCATTCACCTCAGTTGCAACCTCTAAAAGTGTTACTACTTTGTGTTGCATGTTCAAAACAAGTAAAACCCAAAGTCAGCCAGTCAACAATTAATAATAGTAATGTCTGGAAGTTGCTTTTTTTTTAAAGAACCAATCTCCCAAAACTCAAAAGAAAGTTTGTTCACTACAATGTAAAACAAAAAACTGCAGTAAATCCTCACTTTTGAGAGCTGGAACCATCAAATGTTTCGCACTGTTTCCAATTCATTTTGTGTCAATCACTTACTAATCCTGCTTTCTCAAAGCCAGGTGCAGCTCTGTTTATCCTACAAGCAGTTAATTTACCTGAGGCAGTGTGTGATGGAGGTATTCTGTTCTACATCCACAGAAAGGTCCAGAAAGTCCTCATCTTTGCTGCTTATCTGTAGAGAAAACGGACATTAAAATCGGACAAATGCAACTAAACTAAACTCAAGTGCCAGACAAATGTGTCCGTATGATTAGCTTGGAATATCATAATAACGACTTCCTGTTATGGTGCGAGGGCTGTGGCCATAAGGCAGTAGACAGCCTTCTGTATGCCATTCTTGCGTATTTACTCAAAACATTGTTTGCACACAGACTGACACAACTGAAGATGCAAGCTTACTAATCCCTGAAATCAACAGCAGGACTGCTTGTATGAAAACATGTTTAAACACGACTCTGGTCACACACGGTTGAAGTCACTTAAACTTCCTCCTTGTACCGTTTCACAGGTAAGGCAGCGTGTCTCATTGGTCAGAGTGCCTTGGAAGATCTCATGGACCCAGGTGGGAGCAGGTGTGGCGTTGCTGTTGTTGTTCTGGGAGTCCAATGTGCCGTTGGCAAGGCGGCCATTGGTCTTATCCTGCTTCCTCTCCTCCTGAAGCAGATCTGCGATGGTGTTGAGCAGGTAGTTCAGGAACTCGTGGGCATCCTGCTGCATGTAGTTGTCAAACAGCTCTGGGGAAGAAAGGACAGACTTTGGAGTCCAACATGTTGGGCAGGTACTTCAGGGTCTTATATACAGCCAACAATGAGAAACAAGAGTTTAAAGAATTTTAAAACAGTCGATAAGCAATGATTTGACTTTGTGCTTTCGCTTATTTTCTTCCTCGGTTTATCAGTTTGCCCATACCATTCTCCTTGCGTAGCCGTGTGATGAACTTCTTGGGTGGTATGACGCCCACTTTCCTCTTCTGGTTAGCGATACTGTGGAACAAGTCTGCGAGGCAGGTGAGCAGGTTCTCCTTCCGCCGAGGCTGACTGCGGTACGCCAAGATCTTCTCCCGAAACGGTCGGCAGAAGTACAGAGCCTGCAGTACCGAGTTGCAGTAGCAGGTGTTCCCGAACTAAAATCATATATGGCGAAGAGTAGAATCGGTGTGAGTACGAGTCAAGTGGAGATGTATTCAAAACATTGCATCTGTACAGGGCTATATTCACTTACATTGACCAGGCCAAAGTAGTGCTCATTGACCGG
Source organism: Diplodus puntazzo (assembly GCA_963678695.2). NCBI lineage: Eukaryota > Metazoa > Chordata > Actinopteri > Spariformes > Sparidae > Diplodus > Diplodus puntazzo. The sequence goes on along the minus strand of OZ023171.1, from coordinate 18,240,065 downwards.
AAACTGCTCGGATCCAATCTCTTTCTCCAGTGCAGAGGCATTGGCGCCCTGTAAATGCACGAAGCCGAAAAACTCTTACTTTATTAAACAAAACAGAAAAAATACTTTGCGCATCTATTTCATGAGCCAGGTGCATAGGGAGAGGGATGAGCAGACCAAAAATTGCAAGCAAACTCCCCCACACTGCATTTAATTGCAAAACTATACTTATTACTTAAGTTTTCGGAATCAGACCTTCATCCTTGCCTGACGAAGGACTTGTAACTTTCCATTTTCTTAAAACAAGATATACTGTGTAAGTCCAGCTGGTATTTTGAATTGAAGGATGTCACACTAATGCCAGAACTAAATCAGGAAATTATTGCTTAATCAGATGGTGGCAGCTTGCCATTTTCAATCTTACTTGTTGCTGGGAAAAAAAGGGGAAAAAAATGGGTCCTTAAAAACAGCATTCTACTGATACTCTTTGGACCAAAGCAGAAAATGATATTAACAAGTAAAGAATTCCTATATCAATCTATCACCCAATATACACATCTCTTTGTAATGAGCCCTCAGATGCAGTTATCAAACAGTTGGGTCAAGGACATGTAACAGAGGCTGAATACATGGGATGTGACGATAAAATTGTTTAGCGAGATTCCCGATAAATAACACTCACAATAAGTTGAATGTGGTGGATTTTAATCTTCCGGATGATTGTGAATCGAGATAACAGTGAATATCTTTACATGAATGACTTGAAAAAGCCGTTTAGCGAGCTGACATAGATTTCTTTATTGGTTTCCTGATTTGATTTGAATTGCCTAAACTTGTCACCACGGCTGGAGGGCATGGCTTGCACATTGTATCTCCCACAAAAACAAGTTAGATCAGGTGTGTATAAATAGGGCGGATTGCAAACTTTAAAAAATGACGGAGGAGGGGTGAGGTTACCAATATTTACCTGTCCTTCGTTTGTACATAAGGACCCCATGACTTTGGATTACTTATTTAAGATTATTTGTTTTTCAGTAAAAAAAAGATCTGTCTTATTTTTTGTTTCCTAACAAAATGTAATGATTAAATTGAGTCAAGTATGTTAACGTGCAACTTGAGTTTTAATTTTTAAGAACATTGGGATGATCATCGGGATAATATTGTGAATGAAAATTATGTTGGATAGGATAATCGACATGAAATGTTCATATTGTCTGTCATATGTCTTACAGGATACTTTACAATAAAAACAACAAACTGTATTGTCTTAAATAACGTCAGTGTATTGAAACAGGTAATTTCACTGTGATAGGCCAATATCAGCTGTTAATATTCACTTAAAAACATCAAGACTAATTATTTCTCCTAGTACCTCCACTCTTCCATTTTATGTCATTACAACTAAAAGCATGCAGCATTTTAAACTGACTGTAACGTTCAGGTTGCCAGAAGGCATTTAAAAAAGGTAAAACTCGTCTAAGATTACTATAATGACACGTATCAGAATAGAAAATATCCAAGCAAAAAGCTGTTTAAAGTTAGCACAGCAGTCGATGGCTGTTTTGGGGAAACGCATAGCCCTGTAGCATGATTATGCAAATGATTAATAGAGCAGGTTGCATTATTGTATACAGCACAAACTGTGCAGAGTGGACGTGCACCTGGAACGGGTCCACAACTGCGCAGCTAATGATAAACCATGTCGTCATTGCCTGCGTTAATAAGATCTGGTAGTTTGTCAAAGGCCAACACGCCTACTTAGCCTTTCCAACAGTTTGTGTTACACACACATACTGCAGATTAATCGTTTCTCTATCTCTGAAGTCATCCATTGCCCAGCTGTGGTCCAGTTATTGGTAAGCTGCAACACTGGTTTAGCTTTAGTTACCTTCACGTTAGCTAGTTAGCTGAGAATCCCAGCTGCAGCAGGTGCACTGTCACCGTGCTCAGTGAAGCTGTGATAAATATTGACCCGATAAGTCGTCAAGATGTGAGTTGAAACGAAGTCAACGATAGCGTGTGTCCATCTATAGGCGTTAGCAAGAGGAGCAGTGCGGAGAAGGCAGTGGGTGGCTGCGGCTTTGCTATGGTCGGAAAACTGCTTGGCTAGCACAGACCCCAGAATTAACTGCTTTCATTTCTGATTTAACGGTTGAAATGCCAATAACAGTGCAGCCACGGTTTCCTTATCACCCAATAGCCTGACTAATGTCAGTAGAAGACTGCCGTGCACTTACCATGGTACAAAAAGAGGCAAATTTGGAGACTGTCATTAGGATTTCCATTCGGCTAGCGCCATCTTCCACCACACAGCCGCGCGCTGACAAGACTGGGCTGGCTCCCCTCGTGAGAGCAAGCAGGCGATTCTGCTGAGCTCGCGACAGAAAGTCCAACAGCTCAAGAAAAAAACGGGAGCATTCCCTGGTCACTACTTCCGTCTTCGTTTAATCGAGGTCGGTAAAGATGATCGCCTCTCTTTTGCCTATGAATGCAACACTCCAATTCCAAGAGAGGCGCATCTGTCAAAGCCAAATCGAGTAATGTCAAAATATCTTACAAGGTAGCTGTCAGTTGCACCAACACGTTAAAGGTTTGCCGTGCTCTAGTTTTGCGCATGCGTATCACCACAGACTCGGAGGGTGATATAACAGTTTTGAGCAACGTACAAACCCTAACATTTGTTCAGATGTTAACGAACAAAAAAATGTAAGGAGGAAAAAAACTGACAAAACAACACAAAAACACTTAAGAGAAATTTTATTTTAATGGAGCCGCGTTATATACTTTTCCTTTCTCACATTTTTTAGTATACTAAAATAAACCCTCAACAAATAAAGCTAACCTTATCGATCCATGAAAGTGAATTACTCTATAATATCTAAATGAGCTGATTCTGGATCTGCTGGCCTTTAGCGGCACATTTATTTTGTTCAGGCAACTTCGCGGCCTGCCTCTATTCTACTTCACAAGGCGGAGTTTGGGGGCCTCTGATCTCTCTTTCCGCCGTACCCGCCATCTTGTATAGACCGGGGGTAAGATCCTCTCCGTCTTAAAATGTTATTTTCGACTTTATTATCGTATCGTTCGTACATAATTACATTAATATACTCATCGCAGCTCTTGCGCTACACCAATGCGGTTTAATATAGCCTGAAAAAACGTTCGGTAGACTGATAATATCTGTTCAGTGTGAGCAGGATCAGCAGCGTGGCTCTCCATGTGGGCCTAGCAGGCAGCGAGACGTTTAATAGAAGCAGTTATTTTTCCTCTGAACACGCTGTTCACGGCTGTAATGCAGCTTAACGCGGCCTTTGTCGTGGATATATGGTCGTTTTTCCTATTGTTAAATTGTCGATATGTTGCTGGCTAACAATATAGAGGAACCTGAGCCTGGTATTTATATGATGCTAGCCTGTATTGTAGCATGTTCCCTCATAGAAATTAGCAGCTTTGTTAGATTCTGCTGAATTGGATCCATCAGAAAGCAGCCTTGTCTTTTTTCTCATGTGCTTGCCTTGGGGATGTATCTAACACTTTTCGCTGTCACTCACTTGGATCTGTTCTGTACACGCGATGAGCTAATATTTAGCCTGTGACAGCTACTTCTGTCGGCCTGTATGAGTTGACATGGTGCATCCATCTGCTTAAATGGAAATATTGTAACATCCATCTTCTTGCATGCAACAATTTGTGTATGACCTCTGAATATGACAGATCCCTTGAATTCACATTATGATGTAGTGCGTTGATGACAATATAACAGTTATGATTGTCCTGTTTCATTAAAGACGTGGTATGCTAACATGTTTTTTCTCTCAGTAATCAGGCATCATGACGAACACCAGAGGCAAGAGGAGGGGGACGAGGTACATGTTTAGCAGGCAGTTCCGCAAACATGGTGAGTAATAATCATTCAACTATCAGAGCAATCTCTAATCAATTTATCTCTAGAAAACTGTTTTATATAGGATAAAACCATTGTCAAAGCTGTGTAAAATAACATGAATCAATCTGCTTCCTTTACTTCAAAGGCCCAATTCCTCTGTCCACATACATGCGCATCTACAGGAAAGGCGACATTGTTGACATCAAGGTAAGACTAAGCACATGTTGACTAGTATCCTTATTTAGGTGATCATTAAGTCAAACTGCAACGATGTAAACAGGATTGATAATTGACAAACACGCCTAGGTAGAATAGCATGAGTTCAGATGTGCAAGCATTTAACATTATCAGGAAACTAGATCTAATGCCTTGGTTGTCCACGATTGAACACATATTCCCAAGTATCAAAGTGGCATTGCAGTGATTAAAGTTGTCAACTGATACAAATATTTAACCTGAGCTCATAGTGGAACCTAACAAATAAGAGTTATTAGAATGAATTGTAGTGTTGTCAGAAATATTAATATGATAAAAAGGAAACTTTGTTGTGTGTGTTTATACACATTGTTACATTTATGCATGTGATTTCTTTTTAGGGCACGGGTACCATTCAAAAAGGAATGCCTCACAAGTGCTACCATGGCAAGACAGGACGTGTCTACAACGTAACCCAACATGCTGTCGGCATCATTGTCAACAAGCAGGTCAAGTAAGTAGGAAGTGGCATTTATGTAGTGACATATCTAAATGTGTAAACTTCAGCCTGGCACACACAAAGGACTTAAAACTTCTCCAGTCAGTTATATTCTTGTAGGGCTAAAACAATGGTTAAAACAATTAAACAATTTGTGACGAGTGCACCCTTCCTAACAATCATTACAGTAGTCATTGTTCTGGCTTCAATATTTTGGTGTGTGCTTGCTCTTACGCTTCAATTAAAGTGGGAATGTAACCCCATTTTCACTTTGCCACCAGGGCTGTTTATGTCCTGAGTGGTCATTCACATGGGGGAAAGTATTTCATCCTTAAGCACCTTAATCTAACTCCTGTTTGACCTGAGGTTGCACTGAGGAGACAGCAGAGCAGTGCAGATATTAAAACATTATTTTGATAAGCTTTCTGGACATTTGTTGTGTTTGATATGAACCTGTTCGTGCTTTTGGCTCTCGCAGGGGAAAGATCCTGGCCAAGAGGATTAACGTGCGCATTGAGCATGTGAAGCACTCAAAGAGCAGGGACAGTTTCCTGCAGCGCGTCAAGGCGAACGAGGCCAAGAAGATGGAGGCCAAGCAGAAGGGCAGCTGGGTGGAACTTAAGCGCCAGGTGTGAAATGATTCAAATTACTTGTTTTCTTTTGTATTTCTAGGTATGAAAGAGTTTTAACAGTGTAGGCATGTTAAGTTCCAAGAAGCAAAGCTGTAACTCTATATGCAACAGAAATGGCCTGTCTGTTTTAATCTTTATGTATTTGTGCATTTTTCTTTATGGATGATTATTTAATCACCTAAAAATCCCTCTTTGTCTGTACAGCCTGCTCCTCCCCGTGATGCTCACTTCGTCAGCACCAAGAAGAACGTGCCACAGCTGCTTGAGCCCATCCCCTACGAGTTCATGGCATAAAGAGCTCAATAAAATAAAAATATTTGTACACACGCTGCTCGTCATGTTGTCTTCTGTTCACACGTTTTGAATAATGTTTGTCATGATGTGCTGTCACTCGGTGATGATCCTCCTCCTTTGATTTCTCAATGAAACCAAATGCACTTTTTCATTTCACCGGCGATCTGAGAGTGACAGGCACACATGTCACAAGCATTTTACAACCTCACACCCCCTTACCTGTCAGATCTACAAGTTTGATCATATTTGTTGGTTATCAGCAATTAAAGCCCATGTGTTCACATGAATGATTTTCCTTCCTAGACCTCATTTACATAGATCTTTACCTTTTGCAATTTTTCTGAATTGGTATCTTTCGTCTGTATGTCAACCACATAGGTGTTTTCCACTGAACATATTTTGATAAAAAGCACAGGTCTAAACAATACAATGGGCTATGACTAAATCTTATCAAGCAGCTGTAGTTCAAGGTGATGGTGTTTAACTTACCAGGCACCATGAAACAGCTGGTCTGTGATGCATATTAGGTGCAGTGGTTGTGACCCATGGTCTCGACATGTGACGTAGAAGAAGAGGCATTTTCTTTCAATTATAGAAGTTTAGACCTCAATATCTTTTATTAGGGTTAGGCCTGCCAGGACACTATTGTATTCCTAGGAATTCTTTCTTCTTTCTTTCTTCCTAGGAAGTCATACTTCCCATGGGCAAAAACTCACCAAACTTTACAGAAATGTCTGGCCCCATGCCAGATTTACTTAATTCCACGGACATGTCAATATTCCTCCTGGGGGGGCAAAATAAGCGTTTAAATGTAGTAACCCTAACCTAACCCTACTTTAAACTTTGAAAATACCTACAAAATCAACAGTACATGCTACAGTTTTGAAACTTTCACCAAACTGTATCCCCAATACTGCTGAAACTTTAGTCCACTTAAAGTCATTACAAATTATGAAGTCCTCCCACAATTTTTGCTCAATTGTCACCAAACTTGCTAGAGAGCATCTTCAGACCGTCCTCCACCAAACTTGTTTCTCAGATTTTTGATTTATCAAAAATTAAGCCTACAGTGCATCAAAATGTTTGACTGTAAACATATACTATCAAATTCTTGCTAAATACATTTTCAAACTTACTGAAAAAAATTGAGAAAATTTTGGAGTCATGGTTGATGAAGTTTGGCAAATATCAGAATTTTATCTCAAAAACTGAATTTTTGAGAACATTTTGAATTCTGCTCTCATGGGAACAACGAGTCAGTGTAAGCGTGGCATTTTTAAACATCAGATTTTCTCTTATGAAGCAAAACACTTAGAGTTAGAAGCAAATCACCAACATTTCCATGCTGTCAAGATGCAATTTATGTATTATCAGAGTTTTGATTTCCAGCCAATTAGCTCAGTGAGTTAGGAGCTGGTTCTTGGTGTCAGGGTTTGTGGGTTTGAGACCCAGCAAGGATGATGATGATGACAGATTAAAATGTTAGATGTCCTCAACATGAAACACAAGACAATTATCCTGATGGTGGCATCACAGCAAGCCTCTAAATTAAATAAAAACAAATAGCTTGGACCGGACCATGGGTGAAAGCTAACCAAATTTTGCATAAAGGTCCAGTCTCATGCCAGATTACCTCAGCTGTAAACCCAAGCCAATAGTCCTGATGGTGGCGCTACAGCAAGCATCTAAAGTGCAAAACATTGAAAATTCATAGGAAATCAACCTGCTAGAACTTCACACTTTCATCAAACTGTAGCCCCAATACTAAAGAAACTTTTGTACATTTAAACCTGTTAAAAAATATGAAGTCCATCACTGTTTTTTGTAAACTGTAAAACTTATAAAAACCTATAAACCTAAAAACCTCCTCCCACATTTTTTGCCTACAGTGCATGAAAATGTCTGACTGTGAACACTACTGTAAACATGTACCTGCAAATTGATAAATAAATCTTCAATGTTCATGAAAAAAATTGACATTTTTTAGAGTCATGGTAGATGTTTGAATGATGAATTGAGATGAATTTTACCTAAAAAACTGAATTTTTGAGAACATTTTGAATTCTGCTCTTATGTGAATAATTGCAGTCAATGCAAGCAGCATTTTTAAAAATAAATTACCAACATCCTGGTCTTGATAACTGAATTTTTTTACAGTGGTTTCAAATCTGCCTGCACAACAGTGAATGGCTTACTCAATTTGTGAAGCCACTGTTGTATTATCACTTGCCAATTAGCTCAGAGCGATAGATGACATCGTAGGTTCCAGAAGTTGTGAGTTCAAGCCTCAAGTGGTCCAAAATGAACATTGTTGTCAACTGTCTTGTCTTCCTATTCTCCTGTTTGTTGCTCAGAATTGCCTAAATTTGCCCAAAAAAAATAGCCCGGACCCGACCCATCGCTGCGCAGCAGCTATAATTTCCTTTGAAACTGACATTGGGAGATAAAAAACCCACCCAGGAATTTTGAGACCTCACAGCTGCACCTCAAAGGATATGAACATCAAGCATAGAGATACGCATATTTAGTTTTTATCCTTGTCACTGTGTGTATTTAAAGACAATTATCTCCTTGTTAATGTGTGAAAGAAGGACATTTTAATCATTGTAATCCGCTGCACTGAGATTGTTTACTTGTAAAGCTCAGAATAACTGACCAGTTTTTGCCTCAGTATTGGTCTCATTGCATGTAATAATTGAAAACACCTGTGTGGTTATATAGGACATCTGGAACTGTCCAGTCAAGTTATATCAACATTTATAGTGCACATAGTTTGGACAACTTGTAATTAAACCTCTTAATCTCGCCTGCCACCGGGGACAGTTACCACAAACTTGTGCTGTCTAGCAAACTGCCTGAGCTACCTATTGAATTTAATAACACGTCACACATCAGCCAGAATTATGGAGAACAATGATCATAAAATCATGCACAGGACAAATGGAATCTTTATCGAACGGTGCATCAATAAAAACAGTATCACTGAGTTAACATACATATATCAGTCAGACTGTTATATGACCGTCCAACATTAAAGTGGAAATTACACTCAATGGGTTAATTTACAAATGGACTCCAGGACAGGAGTGGCATGTTGGATCAGTGCAACTCAACTCCAGTGGAAGATATGAAGTATAAATCAGCCACATTAATGTTGCGGATCATGTCACAGGTAGTGCAGCAGGTGGCAGTATGCACCATAATTTGGCCTGAGCTAGTTAGAAAAACTTGGCCCTCTGTACAGACTGACTGTACCATACTAAGATGTTAGTAGAATTAAAGAGTATTACATTTGTGCTTTATTGAGTTTTCATTGACGTTTTGATTGGGCACCATTATAACCACAGATATGGTTAACCTTTGACTTGTCAAAGGTTAACCATATCTGTAGTTGACAGGTTTGTGTGTTGAGCAGACAGTGATTCAGCAGTTTTCCCCTGAAGACTTTAATGTTCCCTTACCACCTCTATGTAGCGGCATATTGTGGGAATAAACTATTTTTATTGGTGTTGCACTTTGTTCATTTATGAATGATTAAAACGTAATTATATATCCTCCTAAAGTATGATGATTTAAAAAAAAATGCTTTTCTCACTTTTCTGAAGTTTAAATTTGAAATTCCCAGAATTGTTTTGAGCAGTCAAATCTCTGTTTTGGATTATAAAAACCTACAGAGTTAGCAAGTCATAATTAGAAAAATAAAATATACATTAGCCTCTAGTATCTTGCATTTCATTATCCCTTGCAGTGGAAAGAACGTTCTCCTCATTTAAAAACATTAAAACAATGTAAAGTTATATCAGTTTTGATGCCAAGCCCGTACTTATCTCACTGCTCTTATAGTGTTCCTAAATATTGCACCTTTAACTAGTTCAAATTGTCAGTCTAAATACACATAACCCACAAGTATAGCATACCATTCTATAATGATATGTAACTGTACAATATCTGTGTCATTGCTGCAATTAACTGGTTCAAGCAGCGCCTTCATTGTGAACTTTTTAACTGTTTATTTCTGAATAAGTGGACGGATTTGATATAATTTAAAATGTGCTCTGTTATCATGGTTCACCATTTAACAATAATCAACAGAAAACCAAAAAGTACATTATTGTTTTTTTTGTTTTATTATTTTCTTGCTATGATTTTGCGGCACAGTGTGTGTCTTAGTGTTTATGTGTGTATGTGTGTGTGGACCACTTGATGTGTGTGCTGTTTAATCAGTGGAGGCTGAATGGCTGGCTGGTTATGTGACAAATAGGTTATCTCAACGCACCTCAGTACTTTACCCAATATTTACACGAATTAGCAGCAGTTTACGGAGATAGGGCCAGCAGCTGACAGGATGAAGTGTGAGTGTGTGTGTGTGTGTGTGTGTGTGAGTGTGAGAGAGAGAGAGAGAGAGAGAGAGACAGAGAGAGAATTACTCCGAGGATTAGATTTAATTTCTGTGGAAGTAGAAGAAATATCCCCTATTTTTTCTATAGGAAGTAAATATACACAGAATGAGTGTCGTTATCTTTTTGAACACGGTGTTTAGACAAACCTGCAGAGGTTGTCTTCCTTCACCCTCATAACCCTGCGGGCCTGAGGTCAGGGAACTCAGACCAAGTCTTATCAGGACAGAGTAATAAGTATCCAACAACCTGATGAGGGGAAACCAGGTAGAAACAGATGTAGAAATAAAATGCAATCAATCAGTGAGCCGGATGGCAGCCAAAGCCCTTGGTATTGATCCGCAAGGGCCTGGATTTTTCTTGTAGTATCTAGATAAGGTGAATATGCCTCCAAGTTTCTGCACGTTTTCCCAAATGTGATCACTTACTATGGATTTGAAATAATTTATAAGCCATTTCTATTTCTTATGTCCACCGATTTTTATCTGTCTATGCCATTATGGTTCCATGATGATATTAAACCACCCTATACATCTACAGTAAGTCCTTTGTGTGTGTGTGTGTGTGTGTGTGTGTGTGTGTGTGTTTTCTCACAGACACACCACAGTGTCATGTGTGGCACTGACTCATGGAAGTTACTGATTGAAGGAACATAAAGTAAACAGAGAAGGAGAGAGAAAGCAAGCGAGAGGGAGGGAGGAGGGCAGAAAGACGGGGCTTGTGGATACAAGCCGTGGAGCACTATGAACTCCTTAATCACACACGTTTGACACACACAGATTGAGTCTGACAGCTCAGCCTGCAGCTCAGAGCAGCCGTATCGACCCGCAGCGTTACATATTAACCACAAACAGTAGATCATTGGACACGGCTCGGTCCAAGAGGAGCCGTGTGTGTGTTAACGTTGCACAAAATTAAAAACTTTACAATTATCAGCCTTACTACGTCATACTATTAAAGGGCAGGTTAACCAAAACTACAAAAACACATGATTTTTCATGTTAATTAGATACATTAATATGTTTGTTATGAAATATCTGTTATGAAATATCTGATTCTTGGATTTCTGCCTCCAATGGAGATGAATAGATTTTCATTTGTGGTGCTCAAAGCATTGAAACATTTCAACAGCAAATGACTGTTATTCCACAGGCCTCAGTGCCACCTTTCTTTGTCTTGAGTTATTGGCTACCAAAGAAATAGTCCCTCAAAATGTATTGTGTGGTTTATCCAGAGCAGAGGTGCCCTAAACATTTTGCCTTGGAGGGTCAGAACCAAAACTTAACGATGGGCCCCAGCATAAAAGCAAGAACTTGTTGTATTGTAAAAATGCAACATTTCATGCAGGAAGTCAGTCAATTAAGGGATCCTACCCTTAATTGACTGACTTCCTGCATGAAATGTGACTCTCATGAGGAATAATAGTTAGGGATTGTAGACATTAAAAGATGTTTTTTTTTTTTTTTATAAACAGAAGCTTTATATATATATATATTTTTTTTTGCTAGAAACCTCCAGCAGGCTGAATGAACCCGGGCCTTAGCGCTGGACAGTCCTGATCTAGGGTTACCAGGACTCTCCTCTTTTTTTAGAAAGTGGTGTTGCTGTAAAAATGTCAAAAGAAGAGAATTGTTGTGGAAGAAGTACTCCAATCCTTTATTCAAGCAAAGAGAAAAATATCTTAATAATACAAAGTATTTAAAATTCTTATAAACAAGCCATCATAAGCAGAGAATTAGGTCCTCAGAGCAGTGTTTGAAGACAGGAAGTTACCTAGAAGGTGGTTTTGATCAACAATTTCAACATTTGATTACTGTGACATAAAACATGAATGCAGTGCAGTAAATTGTCCTCTGTCATGAAGTGAAGTAGAAGTACATCAAATTACAATTACCACAGAATTCTACTTTAGAAAAGCACCTGGATAAATGTTAAGTGTTTTACCATTCAGCTGTGAGCATGACCTAGGATTTTCCATGAATTTACATTGTATCGTGGTGAGATCTTTCAGAAAACCCACAAGGAGTGAGTTTAAAAATGTTGGTGGAGCCAACCCTTCAAACTCTCCTCTCCTTATCTCACCATCCCTCGTACTCTCCTACATCTTGAAGAAAAAAGGCCCTCAGCGGTCTTGCAAGTGTGGGTGTGACAGTGTGTGTCCACATGATGTGTGTGTGTGTGTGTGTGTTTGGGATAGGCCTGAAGGTTTCTGACAAAAGGCACAGGGAAAACCCAGTGCAGGCCAAACAGAGTGCATGCTGTATCTCTGTGTGTGATAGGTGTGGTGATAGAGTTTGTGTGGTTATCAGAGATGGAGGGGGGGCGGGGAGGCATGGTCATATATGTGGATATTGGGCCAGCTGTATTGATCCTGGACCTGACAGCAATGGTGGAGGAGGTGGGGGAAGGCCGGATGAAAAGAGGAGGAGGCTGATAACCGTGTCAACTGACCCAGGCATGCTTACCTGAAGCGTGGGAGGGCACCGAGTTAACGCCCAACAGGCTCTCAATAAGCCTTATTCACAAAAGTCAGTCAAAGGTTTCACATGAGAGCATGGCATGGGTGCAGAGGGTGATCTCTAATGTTTAGACAAGAAGATAGTGATGTTGGATTGTCAGACACTGCCTTTTTTCTCACTAAAGCCGGGCTATGTGACTTTTGAAAGCAAAACTAAAAAGTTGAGTTCATAAACAAACTAAAAACACATCCTTGCTCGATTCAATACACTACGGACGTGTGTTGTTTTTAAATTATTGGATTAGTTCAATTTGTGTTTAACAGAGATTGTACAGTTGTTGACTGTAAAATCTGTGCCACAGCTGCTGTAATTTACCGTAAAGCTGAACTTTGCAATAAAATACGCTAAAAAATGCTTAAAATACTTACTGTAAGCAGGTTCATTATGGCTGTTATTTTAAAGGTAAATTACTGTAAACAGTCAATGTTTTTTTCATAGTAATTAAACAAAACAGTTCTCAACTGAAATTTCGGGTTTACCAAATAAGCGTACCATAATATCTTATGCATTGTCGCAGTATTGTTCCAGAGGAAATTCTGTCAACCACAGCTGCTGGTATTTTTTTTGTTAATATAAACATTAAACTAGTAAAAAAAAAAAAAAAAAAAAAGAGGTAGTTTGGTAGTTTGGTCCAAGCTTTAATGTTAGCATTTAGGCCTATCTTGATTTAAAGTAAGACTAACTTTTAAATGAAGAAATAGCACAGTCATCTTCTAAAAACTAAAAAGTAAATAGCATAAATAGGCTAATCAAACACACTATATCAGGTTTATACACAAGAGTTTAAGCGTCTTCAGCCTTTGTCTACTTGATCTGGCATGGCGAGTAGCTTATGGTGGCTAATATTAGCTCACATTAGCATTTAACCAGGAGGCCTAAAAATGTAGTTTTGCATACTGGTATAATCTTTCATCTTTGAATTTCTGACAACGTTGACTTAAAGCAAGATTATCAACTTTTTAAAGAAGAAATAACACAATCTTCCTCTAACAATGGAAATGATTAATTCATAAATAGGCTAATAAAACACACCACTCAGCTACCGTGACCGTTACCTTATGGCTGCTAATCTTAGCTAACTTGGAGAGATATTGCTGAGTAACTTAGGCAGGCAATGAGTCATTGTTTCTTGTTTTTATGACTCTTCTCTCCTTGTGCCACTGTTTTAGCACTTACTATGATCCCATATAATCCTCGCTTGTGTCCACTTTACAGCTAAAGTTAGCATAGCTATAATGACCTTAATGAGACTTAAGTTAGCTTTTACCAGAACATATAAAGCTGTAGCAGCAACACACTTCAGCGTATTGAATTGAGGCGTTGTGCGTTTCATTGCACATGAATTAAAATGCTCCATTTCTACTAGAAGGAATTTGTTATTTCTTCTTTATAAAGTTTAACCACTGCTGATTCACTCTCAGGTTTGCGAGTTACAAACTTGTCTACTTACGGTCACAGGGGATCTCACTCAGAGCCGAGATCTGACAACAATAAATCTCAGCTATCGGAAAACAGTATTGGAGGGCTGATAAGATTGAGATTAGAGCAGTAAATTCTGTGAGTGTGTGTGTGATTAATGGAGACAGACAGTCGCCTCTCTCCCTGCTTGCGCGCCACACACAGCAGATCAGCAGATAGGGACACACACTGAAAGGAGCCTGGGTGACGTTTTTAAAAACCTGAATCAATCAATGAGGAGGAACGAGTCATGGACGTTTATAATGTTTGAGTATCAATAGGATCACTATTATACTCAGGGGCCTAAATCATTTTCTAGCGTCCTACACCTGTATTACAATCCTGCACAGCTGGGAGAAGGTAACCCATTGAGCAGAATGAAGCTTTCCAAGTGTGTAAACGTAAATTTAAAAAAGGAAATTAATTAGTTTTAGTGAAGTGTTTAAATACCAAATCATGTTATTTTTGTTTTATTTTTTTTCAGTTCAGTGAAGCAGGACTCCCCCTTTCTTGCTCTAATTGGTACATTCCAATAAGATAAATGAAGCACAGGTGAGCTGCTGGTTGCAGGTCAGTAAGTGTTCTGCCCCTTTACTACAAGTTTTGTCTGTGACCACAACACCACATCTGACATCTCTTATTTAAGATGGGGGAGAGGTTGCAAAGCCAAAAAAGCTTTCTTTGCTCCTTTTTCGATTGTAAAGCTAAATTCAGTAAGTCGTGGAAGCTAGAGGCTCATCTTTGCAAACACACGGGATTGGTAAGTGGCTCCAACCAGCCGGGAGCCAAACAGAACAATGAGAAAAGTAGACACATCACAACAGCTGATATTGTGTCTGTCCTTTTAACGACCGTTCCCCCTCCTCACCTCAGAAACCATTCTCCTGTGAGAACTGTGACAAGAGCTTTTGCACCCGCTATCAGCTCTCCAGACATGAGCTCAGTCACAGTGGGGAAAAGCCACACAAGTAAGCCACCGGGTTCCTGCATTTTGCGAGAATAGTGGCACGTCATCACTGTTTTCTCCCTGAACCGTTACCTGCTCTGGTCTCCAGGTGTGCGGCTGACGGATGCTCCGAAGCCTTTGTCACAAATTCAAGCTTGAAGACCCATATGGCTCGAGTGCACCAGCGCCAGAAGAAGCAATATAAAGTACAATAATCCGGTTTTCTCATGTGCCTCTTTGTTTTTCTCCAAATTTTGGAGGCTTCTCTTTATGTTGGTTGATCCTTTTTGTTTTCTTTCAGTGTGATCATCAGGGCTGTGGAAAAACTTTCAACAAGAGGAACCAGCTGAAAGCCCATCAGTGTGAGCACCAACAGACTCTGCCGTTTCAGTGAGTTTTTAATCTGAGGCAAGAATAAATTATTGTTTGTGCTTGACCGTCTCAAATCACACTTTTTATGCATCTTTTTTTTCATGTAGCTGTTCTTTCAATGGCTGCACAAGAGAATTTCCCAGTCATGGAAAGCTGAAGCATCACGAGAGAATGCATGCAGGTTGGTTGCTCATAATGCTTAATTCCTTTTTAAAAAATGTTTTATATATGGTGTTTAACCCTGAAGAATTCCCTCTACTACAGGTTATCCCTGTGAGAATGAAGCGTGTCCTTTTCAGGGAAAGACGTGGACAGAATATCTAAAGCACAGAAAAGCACATAGAGGTATAACAGTGAATTGCCAACTGTGTTTCTCATACGCTGCTGATTCTTGTTTTAATGGTGCCTTTTGTTCTCAGTCAAGATTCCGTGTGAAGACTGCAAGAAGAAGTTTAACAACGCCTGGTTCTTGCGCCAGCACAAGCTGTATGTCCACTCCTGGGAGAAGGGCAAGCTGTCGTGCCCCAAACAAGGGTGCGGTAAACAGTTCACCCGCCGCTTCAACCTGGAGAGTCATGTACTGGGAGACCATGAGGGGAAGAAGCCCTTTAGCTGTGCCTTTGCTGGCTGTGGGAAGAGCTTTGCCATGAAGGTAAACATGAACAATTTTGATATTACATGTTTTGGTTAAATCACAAACCTTGAATTAGTGGAATCCTTGTCTTGCTTGTTGGGTTTTGCCTGCTAAAGGTTTTGGCAAATGCATTTAAACACTCCACTAAGACCCTGAAACAAGAAGCAAGTGGATTTTTTTTTTCCTCCAGTGATGTCACTTGTTGGCAAAGCATTGTGGGTAATGTAGGTGTCAAATTTTGAAGAACAGTCGACTGATCTTGAATTTCTCTCCCAACACTGTTGGACTCATGGACAGAACTGGAGATATCAACTTTTCTATTCAACATATTTGTCATACCTTTCAAAACCTTGCACCTACATTACCCACAATGCAATTTGGCCATTGAGTGACATCACTGGAGGCAATTCATCAGATTGCATGCAGCTTCCTCTAGAGCCACAAAAGGATTTATAATCTTTCACATACAGTAGTACTTCCTAAAACCTGTAAAATTGGAGTTGCACCTTAAGTTAGCATTTCTTTGATGCAATATGTCCAGTTTACTTGGATTATCCATATTTGGCTATGATTTGAGCAATGCAAACTAATTTCCACTAACCTTCATTAAACTTGTTTAGTGGCAGATTTTTAAAAAAAAAAAAACTGACTCACTATACAAGTGACAGACACAACTAGAACTGATGCCTTTTTTTTAAAAAAAAAATTCAAGATGGCTTGTTAAATTGCTGGTAACTGGTCTCATTGTTAATCAGGAAAGCCTGTGGCGACATGGAGTGGTGCACGACCCAGCAAAGAAAAAGCTGAAGGTAAAGTGTTGTCAGTGTCCAACCTGTGGAAACAGGAAATGTCCACTTTTTTTGTATTGTGTATGGTTGTTTAGATTTGTTCCTCTTTCAGAAACTGCGCCCTAAAAAGAATCTGCCCTGGCGTCAGGCCCTGCAGGTCAGACTGGCAGCTGAAGCCAATCAGCGCGAGACCAACAAGCTTGCTGCGAGGCTGCGCAATACGACTTTAAAGGATAACAAACCTTGAGGGGCATTATATGAATATCTGCTTGGTTTTGTTAATTAATGGTGAAATAAATCACGTAATATTTCTGTTGCTTTACTTTTTGTTTAGGCATCTACTAAATAAAGCCTCGTTAATGCAGCGCATTCCTTCTGTGCCTGTTGTGACTCAGTTACTGTAAAACTGCTTCCTGCTTAATAAAAACCCTCATTTAAATTGTAAAAGCACGCTGTAGAGCCATCAGTCCTCTGAAGGAAATGTTTATTAAACAAACAGAACACACATTCACACACATGTATAAAACTCCAGCTGATGGGACAGCTGGTTGTCATGGTGATGAGGCCTAAGGGCAGTCGAGCCCCCAGGGTGCGGCAGGTTTCTCTAATAAGGCCTGAGGCTTATTCAGCTGGATACAGCGCTGGTGCTGCAGAAAAATCTTTATTTAGCGTGATTACAGGTCATTATCCAAGATGACAGAGGATCACAAGCTACTTTTTTTTTTTTTTTTGGCGTTTTTAATTTAATGCTCTATTTCTACCTGCAACGATGCATCCACCTGAATACAGCCCTGGATTCTACAACTGCCTGGTGAGGTGAATACAGCACAGATCGCCTGTTAACAGTTGCAGTACCATTTCTCCCTGTGGGAGTGAAGACAACATGACCATATGATCTCAGCAGTGTGTTTGTGAGTGCAGTCTGTCGAGTGACGTGGCACGATCTGGATCAGTTCCCACCTGGTCAGGACAGGCTTGGTCCTGCTGGGTCTACTACAGTTCTGAATGCTTTTGGTCCTGGATTAAGCCCGGTATGGAGCGATGTACAGTAGCGTGTACCAGTTCACTTTGGCCAAGGTTGTTCCCAATATAGAACATTCTGGATGGACTCGGCGTGGTGCGCAGCCTGCTCATGATCTGGCCCAGCTATACCAGGCTGCCAGGCCAGGAGACCACGGTGAGCGCCACCCGACTGCGCTGCTCCTTCAGCATGGGCACCAGCGCCGAGTGGCTCATTCCTGCTGTCGACAGGCCGTTGACCGCCACAATCATGTCCCCACACCTAGGGACACAAGTCGGTATGGATTATAAACAGGACCTGACAGCTTGGGAGTGACCTGTCATTCAAACTGCTCCATATTGTGGCTGAGATGACTGAAGCTGAAATTCAGTGTGACAACGGGAGCTTGAAAACACAGCAGAGGATGAGGCTGGACAAAAGCGTGTATATTTATTACTATCAACAACTCCCATGACTTAAAACTAGACCTGATTAGTCAATGGTACATTTCCCCCAGTTTAGAAAATTGTTTAGTCATTTAGGTAATTTTTCAAGCAAAAAACACCAAAAACTATTTTACATCATGTCTCAAATGACTATTAACAGGTTTTCTTAGCCTTTTATGATAATTAACTTTATCTTCCATGTTATTCAGATCAATTTGAGGACATCTTGGGAAATTATTCACTTAATGAAGGGAATAATCAGCATATTAATTGAAAATGAAAATAATTGTTGGTCACAATCCTTAAACTGCAAATGTTTTTGTACCTTTTGACTCTTTGTGAATCTGTTCATTCCTACAAAAAATCTACATATGGTACATTTTTTTCAAATCTGGTCACAAAAAAATAAACAAGGTAAATATAAGAGAACTTAAGTTCAAAACAGAATGTGAAGAAAAATCCCTTTTGATGTTATTTCAAAGACACAGAAGAATATGTACGGATGATAGCATGTTAACCAGCTAGCTCCGAGCCACTTGGCTGTGACTGTAACACCAGCCCCACCCCGCTGTGAGTCACTGATGTGTTTTAAATCATTTCTGGACACCAGTGGAGCTCTACAACACAGAGGATTATCATGCTTTGGCTACACAGATAATACATATTAGTAGGATCGATTGTTGGTTTGGTCTTTTCATAGGACTCTAAGGGAATAGGAAAAATTTAGAATATCAATAGACATATCCTTTAATCTCTGCAGATGAGACATTTTTTACTGTAGGGACAAAAAAGACATAAAGAATGGAAGACCCAGGGGAGAACATCCTAGTGCAGCTGTGGGAACTTTAACAAAAATGCTATCTTCAGGACATTTTCTGAAACCTTCTGAGTAATTAGTTAATCCCAGAGAGCATGTACTAAATGTTCCGCCTCTCTTTTTTCCTATTGCAGAACAGGGTTTACCTTTTTATTAAACATAAATAAAGTGTCAATCTTTGACTTTTATTCGTGTCATGTGAGTATAAAGACGGGTTTGAACAGTATTAATTTTAGTTTATTGGTAGCTGTTTGCATTTGGATAACAGATAAGACACTGATGACACAGCGAAAAGTCCAAACCTATAAAGTTTTGTATAAAAATGAAGCATCACTTACTAAGAGAAGAAAAAGAGTGCAGTGAATAAATGTCGTTGCATATGTTTTCCGTGGTATACTTCTAGAATAAATAGCTAACAGGAAAAAAAGCAACATCATCCTCTGTGTAGGCGTGACCTATCATCTCACCACTCTTATCAATCAAGACCCGGAGGTCACATTTTATTAGTCTGTCGCCGCCAACATAAGCCACATAAAGTCATGTGAAGAGCGACTGATTACTCACTTGAGGCGTCCGTCGTAGTACGCGGGTGTGCCGAGGACGATGGTCTTGATGAAGAACGCCTGGTTGCCGTGGCTCTCCTCGTAGCCCCCGACGATGCTGAAGCCCCAGCTGCCCGGGTGGCTCCTCCGTAGTACAATCTCGTGGCTGCTGTGCAGGTAGCTGCAAGAAAAGAGCCGAGAGCCGAGTGAAGGAGGGGCTGGAAGGGTAGTACAGAGCTCTGAGGAGCTTCATCTTTAAAAAATGTCTATTGTGACTCTTAAAATCTATCAAAAACGGTCACAAATGTTTGAAATCAGGGTATTTTCTCTAGCCAATCACTTCAGCCAAGGTTCTCTTTTATCTACATCACTTTTTTTAATATCTTTCATTAAATTTAGCCGTTGCAGTTCGCAAATAAATATTGAAATTTACAATGTTTGGCCCAAATTTCTCTACACTGTAATTTAAGTAAAAAACCTCACTGTAAACATTTTTTGCAATACTCAAAGATTCAAGTTTTTTCTAAAGAAGGAAAGGAAATTATCTAAACAAAACATTCTATGTTTGCAGAAGTTCATATCAAAACTTCAATTTGAGTTTGTATTTGACTTAAAACTAAAATAATCTTAAGAAAGTTTCCTTGAGATTATGAGTCTTTTACAGTGTACTTTTTCAGGCTTTTAAGAGAATATAGGAAAGAAACATCCTGTCAAAATAACATGTTGTGACGGTACAGTTCATATTGTCGAAGCAGAAGTGCAAAAGAGAGGAAGTGCTATTCAACAGGCCTCAACAAAATAACTAATTAATCATAGTAATACTCACACAACACAAACGTAATGAAATGCAGAACTACTAACTGCTCTATTTGTCCCTTCATCATTCTTCCTCTCCTCTGTGTGCTCACCTTGGTAATCCCAACCACATGACCCACGACGGAGACCAGTTTGCATCAAAGTCGCTGTCGTGCGTGTGAGGCAGCAGCTCGTCGTGGTCATGCTCTTCCACCATGCTGACCTCCAGCACCCGCAGCTGAACCGAGGGCGAGGCGGCGCTGGCCTTCAGGGTGCCCACGGCCTCACTGTGGCTCAGGTACGTCAAGTCCTGCCCGTTGATGCTCAGCAGGATGTCACCTGAAGGACAGAGGAAGGAGAGGACGCTCTAGTTTCTGATGTCGTGTTTTTATAATCAGGCTAAATTTGGGCATTGCTGTTGTCGTTTCACCTCGTTTGATTCGTCCGTCCCTGGACAAGCAGCCGTGTGGTTGGACGCTGGTCACAAAGATTGGCAGCTCCCCGCTCTTGCTGCCCCGCCCTCCTGCGACAGTCATGCCCAGAGACTCGAGGGGTTCCTTCTTCACAGTGATGTGCTTCTCTTTACAGGTCACACACTGGGAAAGGTCCTGGGTTTAAAAACACATGAAAAGAGTTCAGTCTCTCTTTACAAATGTAAATGTTGTACTTCCCCGTTATACATCTTCATTTTCCATTTTTTGCCAGAGAAAAAATACTTCAATTAATAAAAAGTAAAGATAAAAATAGGGGGAAAACGCAGCCAGATCAGCAAAAATGTCAAAATAGCCCCCACAATACACTAATACACACACACACACACACACACACACACACACACATATAACACATGTGCTCACTCTGTGGGTGCTGGTGCGGGAGAGGTGTATTGGCACAGGACTCGGGGTAGAGCTGTGGTTAGGCAGGAAGTGATCAAGGCAGTAGAGGTCTCTGGTGGAGCTTGATTTAGGCGGTGGAGGAGGAGTTGGTTTGCTGGGTCGACCAATCATCAGGTGAACCCGCTCTCCACTGGCCTGTGAGGACATAGTCAGTGTTAGGGACTTTTGTCCTACACTCCCATTGTCTTTTCTGTCAAACACCAAAAGTCTAAAGCAGCCTCACCTGTATAATCTGCGCAGCCTGCTCCGGAGTGCCGTGGCGTAGGTCCTGTTCATTCACTGCCAACACGCGGTCGTTGCTCCGCAGTCTGCCATCCTTCGCTGCCAGGCCTCCGTCCAACAGATCCAGCACAAACACTCCTGACTCATCCGTTCGCCGCACCAGCTTGATGCCGAGCTGCTCTGTTGAGTCCCGCTTGTGGAGGGTGATTCTCAGTGTGGCCGGGCTGGACGGGGTGCCCTCAGGGGTGGAGCAGGGGGCGTGGGGCACGGCCGGGGTGGAGGAGGAAGAGGAGGGAGGCGCGCGGGAGGCACAGCGACGCTCCCGGAGTACAGTCAGCTGCAAGGTGGTGCAGGGGCGTGCCAGCGTAGAGCGGGCGAAACTGTGGGGGACGTTACTGATGTCCACATTGTTCACCTTGGGAGAAAGATGAGAAATTCATGTTTGTTTTAGGGCTGTCAAACGATCAATTGTTTTAATCGCGATTAATCGCATTTTGTCCATAGTTAACTCGCGATTAATCGCAAATTAATCGCAATTTTTTTGGCACATTTTTTTCTGTTCTAAATGTACCTTAATGTATTTTTTCATGTTCTTAATACTTTTAACAACATAAGAAAGGTCAAATATGCTTGCGCTTTCAGCGTTTATTCAACACTTCAAATCATGCAGGAAAATAAATCCAGGGTTGTCTGCTTTTGGCGAGGGGGGGCGACGGGCTCTCTGCATCTGCCGTCTGTTTGGCTTGCAAGTGGTGTCTTTTTCACACAGTGTGCTGCTTTCTGTCAGTCAGTATCACACTGATGATCGCCATGGCTCCGGTGCAGCAAAACAATAAAAAGTACGACTTGAAATTCAAACTTTCTGTCGTGATATATTTAGAGGAAAACTCGGGAGAAGCAGCCGCTAGACGTTACTCTGCCTGCTGGAGGGAGGAAGAAGGCTAGCGAGGAGCCTGAGATAAACATGCGGGGATGAGTTATCAGCAAACGGGCACGCCATGAGAGAGTGTCCCGCAAAATGATCAGGGCGATGGCGAAACAAATGTCCGCCACCGTGAGTGACAGCAGAGATGAGGAGTTTGCAGCGAGTGCTGCTTTTCAGTCCGGCGTGTTTTTAACGAACCGCCAACCCTGCTTCTTCTTCTTCTGATTCCCTTTCTTATTCTTCTGCCACCCTCTGTATCAAGACTACAGGTGGCGCCGACGGCCGTAATCATACAATGAGCGTTTTGCTTTTTTTTTTTTTTTTTTTTAAATATACTGAGCGTTAATCGCGCGTTAAAAAAAATAACGGCGTTAAGAGGACGTTGCGTTAACGCGTTATTAACGCGTTAACTTTGACAGCCCTAGTTTTTTTCCTACCGCACAGCAGCACAAAATGTAACGCTTTGTAAAGTTGATGCCCAGCAGACAGGGACAGCAACATTTGCACTCATTTGGGGTCTTTTGTTTCCAATCTGACAAATATAAGCCCAGTATTTACACTCCTGTTTGCTCTGTTTTGGTCTCCCCCATCTTCTGAGAAACATTTTCAAACCGATGAATTGTTCACCATCTTCATCAGCTAGTCACTAACTTCTTCTTGGTGCTGCACAGGTTTTTTTGAGATTTCTCACAGAAAACTGCTGCCTGCTGTGGCTAAAAGGCGCTAAGTGACGGCCTTCTAGGTAAATCATCGGAGGATTTTTGTTGAAAAGATGAGAAAGTAAACTTTATCGATAGAATACGGAGAAGGACTTGTCGTTGCTGTCGCTGTTACGATGTCTATGCACTGTTTTGCAGATATATCTACTGAAATTAGCATGCTAATCAGCTAGCTCCAGCCCACCACAATCCAAAGATCTCTTGCTAGCAGTGTAAACATCAACACCCGCTCCGAGCTCCCGGTCCAGACAGCTAGCTGCACGGCTAACTATGCTAACGGGCTGAAGGGCAGCTAAATTCCCAAGGTAACCAATTCTTACATATTGCACCTTTAAAACCAACACATTGAGCTAAATGACACTAAAATGCTCCTTAGAATTGGGTTGGGAGATACATTTCTGTGCATTTGTCACAATGAGCAACCCCTGTCACATATAATCAGTCATGTTATCCATTACCAATATAAAAACCTTGATTGGAGCAGCTTTAAACTGTTTCAACAATAATAGAGAATCCCTCCTTTCATGTACAAAAATGGGTTTCACAACACTCAAGATCCACAACTGAACATGACCCGGGCTCCTGTTACCTGTAATATTTGATCCCCGGCTAGCAGCCTGCCGTCTCGTGCAATGACCCCATCTCTGTACACTTCCTGAATTACGATGTTGATGAGAGGCGTCTCATTTCCCCCGACGACGCTGATGCCCAGCTCAACGTACGGGTTCGCCCGGTGGACCTCTATGGCAGTTATCTCTCCTTCAGGAAGCGAGGGCAACTTCACACAGCCTTAATGGACACACAAATCACATTACGCCGCTGCATTTCAAAATCCAATCTCCCCATCCTCCTAACCTTTAACATAATGCTGCCAGAATGTGATTACCCCGACGTCTAAGATTACAGAAAGATAACCTGCAATGCTTCATATCTCAGATCTCTAGTATTCAGACCTTTAGGGAGGATGCTCAGGCAAATGGAGGAAGTGATGTCATACCTTCTTCAGCAGAGAGGGGCGGAGACTCAGGGCAGTCCCAGCCAGAGGAGGTGGAGCTGACAGAGCGGAGGAGGTGGATGCAAGGGTTGCTGAGGGGCCGCTTCACCCTGGGGACCACACACTCCAACCCGACCACACCTAAAGACATGAAGACATGAAGGTTAGGTCTCAGTCCTAACTGTACTCACTTCATTGCTTCACTTTGGAGCAGTGGGTGGACTCACTGTCTTCCTCCGTGCTCTCCTCAAAGGCAGGGTTGTCCAGGCCGGCGTCATCTGTCCACGCAGGCCCGTTGCCGGTGGTGTTATTAGGTCCGGTGGGTGGAGAAGGTGTGCGGTCCCTCAGGTCTGTCTGTGGGGAGCCGGGCGACCTGGGAGGGCTGGTCACCATCGCTCGATCGTCCCCGTTCTCGCTTCGCGGGCCGTCCATGCTCGTCTGCTGACACCGCGTCCCGGGACACCTTTCACCAAGCAACAGGCGTCAGTTTGTTAGTCCATCTGACGTGTAAAGAAAATCAGGTTCAGCATCAGTTAACTTAAGGTGATGCAAGAGATCACATCAGGGAAAGCCTCTGTTTGTTTGTCCCATCCTTGGAGAAGGTCAGAGTGAAGTCACATGCGTAGACGGGAGGGATTCAGAGGGTAAAGTGAAAAAGTTATTTACTGGTTGGAAAATGTGAGAAAATGGTGAAAAATGTTGATCAGTGTTTATCAAAGCCAAACATGACGTCCTCAACCCAAAGACATTCATCTCACTGTCAAAGATGAGTCACAAAACCAGAAAATATCCTCATTAGAGAAGCTGGCATCAAAGACTTTGGGTGTAAAGCCAGACCTTCTGGAGGTGTAAACACTAGGGTTGGGCAGATGAACGATGTCATCATCCATCGCCGATGGCTGACAGCCATCGACTACTAATCCCTGACCATCGTAACATCGTGATTTAAAAGGCTCCCAACCAGAGAGCACAATGAAGTGGCGTGTCCCCTCAGAGTTGCCATAGGGCAAGAGTTGTTGTTGTTAGTGATATGTGGGGAGAGGAAATGAAAAGAAGCATGTTGGTGCTCAGTGCACAACGTTACATCTCCATGTTCTATTTATTATTTTCTTATCAGATCAGCTCAGTCAGACGAACCCAAGACACTCAGTTACATTGTGGCAGCAGTAATTTTTTCCCCGCGGGATGCTGTTGCTCTTATGCTCCATGCTGTTTTTAAACACAGTTTTCTTTTTCTTTTCAGCCAGCATTGTTTTATGATTTCCTCTGCAGGATGAGACAGCCGGAGATTCATGTCAGAGCAACGGTGGGAAACAGGCGGCAACAGTGGTGAGCTAATAATCAACTGCTGCCTTATGACAACACTGAGGGGACACGCTGCCTCAAATTCATAAACAACAATGTCATCGTCCATCACGATGTTTCACTGTAGACATCATCATATGCTAATTAATCGCCATCCACCAATCCTAGTCAATATCCAAAGTCACATCAGATTGTGCTCTCATCTGAAAGTCAACAATGACTCGTAAGTTTGCTAGTTTTAATCAACCAACAGTCTAAAATATATCCAATACACAGTTATATTAAACAGAAACACAGAAAGTACTCATATTTGAAAAACTGAAACCAGGAGAAGTTTTTTTGCTCTATAACTGATTTCAATGATTGCATAACGACATGTACTGTAGTTAAACATCTCATGGAAATAGATTCATCAAGTCTGTCCCGCAAATAGAAACCCTTTACTGAAAAACTATTAAAAATAAACACGAACAGACAGACTCAAAGGATCAATGTGGTCTCACCCGTAATTGATTCTGAAGTATTTAATATAAAGTGGCAGCTCCAGCGTGAGCCAGATGAATTATTCAAAAGAAAAGGCAGGAGCGAGGAAGCAGATACTGCTCTCCCGCGATTCTTTGCTCTTATAGGAAACGGCCGAGAACCAGCGTTGAAATGTGGCCTGGTTATTTTATCCACACCTTTTCTTAATCAGTACCCTCACATCTATCTTTGGCCCGCAGTGTTCTCCATTAAGAACCAGGACAAAATAGTATTGAGAGGAAAAAAGGGTAGACTTTTTAAACATAAGTGTATAAGAGGCTTTAATATCAGTACTTTAGTTCTACGGCTGAAGTACTTCAGTTCTAACACATCAACACCATCAGTAATAAGATCAACCGGCCCACCTTGACCAGTGTGGAACACCGTGGCCTCACACTCTCGCTTTTTAATCTAATGTCCGGTGAGCCCTAATCTTCAACTGAAACAATTTTGACTGACAAAGTCACACGGTGTCAGCACACTCTTAGCTCCTGTTACTATCTTAGACCTAAGTCTGTCTGCGGGGTAGGGGAGCGCTGGAACCCACGTGGGCTGGAGTTTAATCTTTACTAAAGAATGTCACGTTAGTTCTCGCCGTGACCTCGTTTGATCCGTCTTAAACTCATCCTCCCTTGTCCTTTCCAACGCGACGTGATGCGGACAACCTTCGCTGAAACGTACCCTCTGGTGATGTGATTGATTAAAAAGGCCCAGACAAGGAGACTGTTGACAGTAAAGTTTAAATACGGGCTGCTGCAATGAAATGCTAAACCTTAGAGGAGAAGGTTAGAAGAGAGACACTACCAGAGAATTCAGGAATTTTCCGTCTTTTCTCAATACACTCAGGGGTTTACCATTATCACTTGTCATCATAGTCACTTGTGGCTGTCATTCAGCACATAGGCAGGGGTCTACGGCGAGGGTCTCCTGTAAAAACAGCTGATTCAATAAAGCTTTTAACAGCTTGTCAGTGATAGCTTGTTAGCGTGAGCTTGTTAGGGAAAATCTTCCTGACTTAACTGAGGTGTTAAGTGATCACTCACCGGGTGGACTTTCCAGTCAATAAGCAAGAGTCATAACATCGATGGACGGCTAGTTAGCAAAAGACACCATCTTAAACAAACACAATAAAGGTCTGCTCCCACACCAGTCTGGTCCCCCTCATCTGAAACTACATTTACAACATTTTCAGACCAAAATCTGTGTACAAGGCAAGTAAAAATGACTATTCGTGGTGTAGATTCTCTGAGCGCTGCTACATTTATTTTAATATCCACCTCACACATTCAAAATGTACACTAGGGGAGACCTGGGGCACTGGTAACAAGGGGAAATTATACTCTCTCAAATTGCACCAATCAGAAACAAAACAGAACCATGACACTCATTATGTTCTCCTCTCCAGTGTTGGTTCCCTATGACAACAACACAGACACATGCACACAAACCGTCTTGAGATTCAATGCAAAGCATGGCAGACAGAGAAGCCAAGAAAGAAGAGGCAGATAGAAGGAGACATAGAATAAACCAGTGGAAGATGCCACTGTGCCGACCCAAGTCGCCCTGACCCTCACCACGCAGCCCACTGGTGTCCGACTCACCACAGGCCAGGGTTGCCTTTGGCCGTCTCACAGAAGAAATGGTTGAAAAGGTCTCTGGTGTTGAAGTTGCTCAGCATGATTGCAGAATGAGAACATGGAGCTCCTGGTCAGCCAACCCATGACTGCGGTAGGGAACCACTAATCCCCCGTCACATGACCTACAGCCCAATAATCCCCACAGGGTCTCACAGCACCTGGTCCAAACGGGCCAAAAGCCAAAGCGTGTGGACGAACAGAAACCCCTCAAGGTTGACAACAGGGCCTGTGATGCCTCTTCAAATTCCTGCCAGAAACCAGTCAACAATGAGGATGGAGGGCTTTCGAATGCAACTATACAAAGGTTATTTAAATTACAAATTAATTTGAAAATCTATTAATCTGTCTGTTGCTAACTCCATTAATGTTTTGGTCTAATAAAATAAAGAAAAATGCTTGTTATAATTTCCCAACGCCCGAAGCGATGCTTTCAAATTGCTTATTTCCTCCAACCAACCACTCAAAAGCCAGATATATTCAGTTAAAGGTGCAGAGGTAAAGTTTAAGGACTACAGAGTAACCGCTAACTGCTGCTAACTACAGCTGCAGATAGCTCGTTAGCTGGACTGGGAGCTCACAGTGTCAGGGGAGTGGCAAGGCTAGCTGGTGAGCATGCTAATTTCAGTAGCTGTCTCTTCAACACAATACATACATGTCATAAAATCAAACTATTCTTTTCCCTGCATATTATTGAAAACTTATTGAAATGTTTTAACATTTTCAACTAAAATTCGTACATATTGAACCTTTAATTAACATACAAAACAAAGCAGAACAGCAACTATGCGCTCTCATAAGCCATAACCAATTAACTGTTTGCATTTTTGCTTAAATATTACTTAAACAGTAACAGTTTCTCCCTAGTAAACTGTTGCAGATTAATTTTAGACTGATTGACTACTGGATTAAGTGACTAATCGCTTCAGCTCATTACTAACTAACTATCTGGTGTCTTTGTTAATCGTCTGACTGGCTCCAGTAAAGCTGTTTAAAGTCTTATGAAATCCCAGTTGTCAAGCATGCATCAGTGAACAGGTGTGTTTCTGCAGTCATCTACTATGTCTGCATATCAGCTTTATTACCTGTGTTTGAGGTGGGCCTCCAGGTCACATCGAGGCATGCTGAGGGAGCAGACTGGGGTCAAAGGGCACGACACAGACAGCTTGTCCAGCAGCTTGTGCACCAGTATGCTGGATCTGCGGCATGCCTGCAGCTGCAGCCGTGTCCTGTCCAGTGGGCAGAAGTCCCTCTCCTGGAGGAAGCTGCGCAGGCAGCGGGCGCAGAAGGTGTGTCCGCACGGAGTGTCGAGAGGCTGCACCAGCGGCTGCAGGCAGATGTGGCACACCAGGTCGTCGTCCACCTCCAGACGGTAGTTGTAAAGGTGGTTCTCCCAGCTGCGGTGGATCTGGCCACACTCAGGACACAGAGCCTCCAAGGCTGGCTCCACCGGCCCGGCTAGACCCACCTCGCAGCCCGGGCTGCCCATCTCTGCTCCTTTGACGCAACTCAGCTTTGGCACAAATGACTCCAGTGGGGCAGCAGTGTTGGGAAGGGGCACACACACTCCTATCCCATAAGCTTCACAGGATGAACAAGTTGCAGAGAGGACAGATGCCCCCCAGTGGCTGATGGCACATCACCCTGCGGGTCAGAGGCCAAAGCAAGAGGGTTAAACAGCTGTTTCAGCAAAACAACAAGTGTCTGATTATGTGCTCGTGCATTTATTCATGTGGCAAATGCTTTGTGCACGTGTACCCACGTGTCTGCATGAGATCGAGAGTGACACTGTGTGTGTGTGTGTGTGTGTGTGTGTGTGCGTGTGTGTGCGTGTGTGTGTCAGCGAGTGTGCTGAGATTATGTATTGCTGCTCCTGTCCACTAATCTGGCAGTATAATCTCTCTTTTGCTCTCGCCTGCTGCAATCTTCCAATTCCACAGAGAGGGAATTATCTGGGATTGAGGCAGAGAGAGGACACAGATCAGAGGAAGTGGGATTGGGAGAGCAACAGAGGGGGAGAATAGTGCCAGCGGGAGGTAAAAAGGAGCAAAGAAGAAGAAAGAGATAAGAAGCAGAGCTATTAGAGTTTTGTATTTTTTTTGCTAGTTCTGATTTTTATTTCATTTTTGTTTGCATTCCATCTTAGCTACAGTTACTTCCCAGAGTGGGTTTGCTGATTACGTTGAGTTTTCAATGTTCAAAATAGTAAGTTTTAGTTTAGTTTTTATTAGTTTCAGTTAGAGCTGGGCAAGATATTGATATTAGGCTGTTTTGCAATCATGATATGCACTGAGAAGAATTTGGCTTTAAATAGAGTACACATAACATCTATCTAAATCAAATTAGCTTCTGGAGACTTGAAATACTGCGGGTGAGCTGTAAGCCATTCATGTTTTTTTTAAAGTCCTTTTTATTTTTAATTTTCATCTTGAGTTTTAGAATGAGCCCAGATCTACTTTAGGAGACTGGTACAACACTGTTTTACTGTGAGGCTCCATAAATTTTTTGTGGACTTGACCTGACTTTCCATTGGTTTGATGATGAGTAGATAACGACTGAATTTTCATTTTTGGGTGAACTTATTCTGTATGTCCAGCTGTTAACTGTATCTATTATTACAGTAACTGCTCAATAAATGTTTTTGCAGACCTAGTTTTTAGTTCAGTCAACTGTAGTAACAGGGTTGAGAAGAGGGGCAAAAGCAAATGAGACAGCACAGAGGATGGGTGACCTTTCTGCTCTGAAAGGTAGAAAAGCCCATAAAGAGAGAGAGAAACACAAACGGGAAAAAGAAAAAAAGCAGGAATTCTTCAAACATTCCCCTCAGCTAACTTGATATTTCTGGCATCAGGCCGTGTACAGTAGATGCACTCAGTCTCCTCTGCCACAGGAAGAGAACATGCCTAAAGCAAAGTCTTGAAATATAGCTCTCCACCGAGGAGAGAGAGAGAGAGAGAGCGTCCCCAGAGCGAATGCACTGATCATTTCCACAGCGTTTCACATCCAAAGCCGTCCAAACCTTCAGACGCTCTCCTCTCCCGAGCCCCTGTGGGCCCGACGCTGCTGTGAGCGGACGGCAGAGGGCGTCTCTCAGCACGCAGCAGGCCGGCCAAGCCTCAGTGACTACCTGCCTCTGTTCCAGCGGGGGTCTGCTCCTGTCTCCATGACGACCTGGAGCCTGTTCTGTTCAGTGGGGCTTGACATTCAGAGTGTAGCCGGAGAAGGATGCAGAGGAGCCACACAACAGATGCACTTCTCTCAGCAGGATGCTCTGCTCCTCCCTGGTGCAGCCTGAGAGCTTGTCAGACGATGATGAGAGTCCCCTTGGTTCGTTTTTCTTGCGGCTTTTTTCGTCTCGTCTACGCCGGCTATACCCATTTCTGTGACAACTTGTCTCCCCTGTCTCCTTGGCTAGTTACTTACTTCAGCCATCCTTTTTTTTTCTCTCTTTTTTTCCTTAAAGTACGTGCTCCTGTCTGTGTGTGACTGGCTGCTTCTGTCTCTATCCCGCAGCTGGACATGAATTAATCATGAGGACACAAGGCTTCTCTGTTCTTATAACAAAGCTGTGACATCACCACATCACACACACTCGCACACTGGACTTGTAGATATGCGGGCATAAGTCTGCACAACGCACTCACACGCCATGCACGAGTGCTTTTTAGGTACTAGATCGTGCGAATAGTCTTTATCAATAAGTAAAGTCTTCAGGTTTTCGCTGACAGCAATCCAGAGCACCAGCTATGAAAAGCACTTAAATCTATTTTAAACATAGCTGGACTCTGTAGCAACAGATTCCTGTACACAAGTCATATGAAGAGCTTGTGAAATATCTTTCTTTTAATCCCACTGTATGAGCGTGTGTGTGTGTGTGTGTGTGTGTGTGTGTGTGTGTGTGCGTGTGTGTGTGTGTGTGTGTTTGTGTGTGTGAAAGTCCAAGGCCATGCTGTTATTGTCATTGCTATGCTTTCTATATTAATAAATAACAGTCTTGGCCCTGCACCTGTCTCGACTCATTTTTCATTTTTCACAGATGACAATCTACTCTTACAACGTGAAACAACCTCGCCTGCAGGAATGACATTTTTCAAATAAGATGAGATGATGTTTTAGGCCACAGATTTAAAAATCTCGGGTCCTGTCGGCTTAGCCTACATTTCCATAAACCCCATCCATCCCGTCGTCTTATCTTTAAAAAAAAAAACAACAAAAAACAACAAAACAGGGGGGAAAAAAACAGAAAGGCTGATAGCCACTTGCAGGAACAGGCCTGCTGTTGCAATAGGCAGCTTCCTTCCACAACAGTCAGACATGCAATAACAACAAAAACTGACACTGATTTCACTGAGAGCCCCTCTCATTTTGTCCACTGTCATAGTCCTGATTTACCTTGGCAACGCACCAACTGAAGTGGCATGTTCTATAAGCAACCCAACAGGCGCTGATCACATTTGATCAGACAAGAGCATTTTTTTGATCATTGCCCCCATCTGTCTGACTCCATCCCACCCTCCACGAGCGGAGGAAGCTAGGACAGATGAAGCGACAATGGCAATATGAATGCAAAGCCAGCCTCGCACTGACACCGCTCATGCAGCCGCTGAATGTGTGCAGATGCAACATTACCTATTCCGGCTGCTCCTCCGCGCCGTGCACTCCGGCCCCAAAAAGGGGGACGATTAGCTGCGGGACCTCAATCACGCATTCACCGCAACGGCCCGTTCCGCAAAACCGCACGAAAACGCCCCCGTGCCTTTGGCGGCGTTGGCCCCGCCCACTGCTGTCCGTCAACGGGGCTGGGCGGGGCCTGCGGCTGTCAATCCAGAGCAGAGGCAGGGGTGGCCTCCAAACCGCCTGCTCAAAAAAAATCCCCCAAATTTGATTTTTGGACCCGGACAGCTCTTATAAAATGTGATGTTGTAAAATTAGGAGTTTCAATAGAAGCACAAGATATCTGGAATATTGTGGGGTTTTTTTTTTTGCTATGTTGCATTCATTGACCAATTGTTTTTTAAATTGTCATGCTGTTTCCAGATGAGTGATTATATGATAGCCTACTTAAATTAACTGTTTTACTTTAAGCAAAAAAAGTTATAGTTAATCATTTGAGATTTTATCTAAATCTGATATAGATTTAATGCTTTGTATATCACAATAGTTATAATAGTAGGCATTTCATAGCTGCTATAAACATCTCTATATTTCTGCATACATTAATGTTAAGACAATTTAAAAAAGGTTATATACGATACATCTTTCAGTTATGTATATTTATAAAAATAAGTGTCTGATTATGTGCATTTTTAAAATTACTAGCTAATTTACAGATCAAAATATTTAACAAAAATATAAAATCTAATATATGAGATTACATTGCCTAAACAGTTCTATATATACATTGGTTAAAGTCAGCTCCACCTCCAACTACTACAGCATTAAAATGCTGCTGACATATTGATGCATCATCAATAATAATGCGTACACAATGTATAATGACTACATTTAGTTTTTACACGTTATAGGAACATATTACTGAAAATACTTACCTTTTCCCTTCATTAGTTTAATTTAAACGGCCCAAATAAAACACTTTAAATAGTTGTATTTAAAGCGTTAGTATATTTTGTATCCATTAAATAATTTTGCATGGCTGGTGTGGTCAGATTCTTTTTTTCTTTTTGTTACAAAAGACCTGAACGGGCTGTCAGAAACGAGCAGGCATCGCTAAGGACAAATAAAAACACAGGGTCCTCGGTTGAAGGACCTCGCGGACATGTAAACAAAAAAAAATGTTGCGTTTATGACGTCCCACCATCGATATTAGTCGAAATAATCTTTATTACAACGTGTAATTGATTACAAAGCGATGGCCGAGGAGACTGACCTTGAGAAGTATGTAGCTATTTTGCTGTTTATGCTCAGTTACCATGTTTTAAAGCCGCCGTTAGCACGCTCTTAGCTAGTTTTCCTCCAAAAACGCGTACCACGCCTCCGTCATTAGGGAGGGATATTTCTGGCAGACAGCTGTTGTGTTTGTTGTGCTGTAATACGAGTATGAGTGTGTAGTGGTTGTAAGGAAACCCTGTCATTAGCTGTATGTGCTCTGACGTGAAAGGTCGGCTAAATCAGTGCGTCTCCTCTGTTGAGACTCTGCTGATTCAGCAGCTCGGGTCAAACGAGGATACTGCCGCTGCCCCTCATTCACTCACTAATGATTCACTTTCTCCTTTACACTCTGCTTCACTCTGTTTTCTCTCACTTAATTAAATTATTGTCCCCTTGGCTGCCCCTTGGGGTTTTGTGCCATCTTTGTCCTCGACTTCTCCCTCATTCACATGACTCATGTTGTGATTTGTCTCTAGACGGGCGATAGAGGAGCTCCTCAAGGAGACAGACAGGGCTCGGGTGAGAGCAGAGACCATGGGCCCTGCAGGATGGTGAGCACTGTGTTTGTCATGCCATCTGTATCAACATGTACGCATCTGTCATTTGTGGACATTAGACTTACTTATCAGAGCTTAGCTGGGGCAATTTTTGTTCTTTGATCCAGTAGCAGTGTGTTTACATCTGGTCTGTGCACAGTTTGTCTTGTTTGTATGCTATATTCTCAGTTACTGTATTTATTTAAGATTCGACAATACTAACAAACACTGAACAAACAACACAATGACTCTAAAGTAGTAAGGATAGCTTGACATTTTCACTGTAGCTAAAAACAACATATTTAGCTACTGATACAATAATACTAACAATACAATCTACTATGATAACCACTTCTGTAGTGGATCAACTGTTCTTCCCCAGCGTATCCTTCTATTGAGCTAATATGGTAGTGCTGTTCTATATTCCTGTATGGGAGCACTGTTGCAGAGACATATATACAGTATATATAACATTAAAAACCAGATGCTTCAGTCACAGGAAACAGAGACACTTATTAATACAGTCACTAATATTATCAAGCAAGCAAGTTGAATTTAAAGTCCCTCAGATTCTCCAAGGTCAGTTTGTGTTTTATTTCATTCTAGTCGCACAGTGTTCACAACTAGAAACCTGTCCTTTCCAGCTTGTATGAGTAAGATCATAGTCAGGATTTTGAACTACTGAGGTCATTCATGTCCATTTTTCATTTTAAATATATCTTGTTACTTTATCCTTTACTATATACAGTAAAGCCCAAAAAGAACGAGACCACCTGTCAAAATACGTCTATTAATCTTTATTTGTTTCAAATGTAATAATATTTTTTTAAGAGAAATGAAAGTGTGAAAAGTTGGAAAAATATTTTTGTATTTAGTATTTCCCCCTTTCACTTTAATGACGGCATGCACTGAAGCTGGCATGGCCTCCACAAGTTTCTGCTAAACTTGATGACTCACATTATCCCGGGTTATCAGCGTATACACAAGCATGTGGAGTGAGTCCATGCCAGCTTGAGTGCATTCTGTCATAAGGTTAAAAGGTAGACATACCAAACACTGAGATGTGCTGAAGTTCATGGACATTTTACAAAGATTCCACTTTTCACAACAGATTGTTTATTATCATTTTAATTAACTTTTTTAAAAATTAGATTATAAACAAATGCAAAAAAGAAGTATTTTGATTTGTTGCCACAAAATGTTAAACCTTTTGAATCATTTCTGCACAATAGTAATCTGATAATGAGCTTGGTAGGCAAGGCCTTTAAATATAGGACATACTGATGCCTTCTGGAAGACCATCCACAGGTCTCAGTCACAACAAGTGTAACCTGATGTGTCACACTGTTAAAAAGTATGTGTGTTCACTCCCCTGTCAGGTTGAAGTGTCCCCTGCGGAGCACCAACAAACGCTTCCTCCTCAACACCCTGCGCTCCACCAGCCTGCAGCGGAACACCAGTGAGCCCAGAGCCGGACACTCCGCCACAAGAGGGCGCCGGAGGAGCGACTCCCGGGACAGAAGCCGCGACCGCAGCCGGACACCTCCCAGAGATCACAGAAGCAACGGAGGCCGCACGGACCATAAACACCATCACAGGGACAGCTGCAATAACAAAGATAAGAAGCAGGATAGAGACAGAGAGAGGAGCTACAGGCACAAAGACAACAGAGAGCGGAGACACGAGAGGGATGGCGAGCACAGAGACAAAGACAGGCTGCATGAGTAAAGACTTGCGTCCAGAGGAGGGAGAAGGCCACTCCTTCTCTCCAGGGAGGTGGACACTCCTGAAACTGTTCACCGAGCAGCTAAACACACCTCCACAGAACTGCGAGCAGGCTGGAGGACATGTCCTGTTCACCTGAGAGGACATTCAAAGGAGAATTTGTTTGCTGACAGTTCACTTTTGAAGTTGGCACTTTTTTTTTTGTTAGTTGAAGATTTATTTAATTCCCTTACATCTCTCCTTTTAATGTTCTTTTTTTTCCCACTGATGTTGAAGTAAATAAACAAACTCAGGAAACCAGGAAGACCTTTTACAAAACATCCCCGTGCCCTCCCCTCTCACATGACTCCATGTTTGCAGTAATCCTGTTTCACCTACAGTTAGAGGAGGTTTGATTTCAATTATAATGTCATTACCATTCTTCTGTCATTATTCACCTGGTCGTGATGTTTACATAAGCCGTGCTGCTGTCGCCACTGGGTAAGCACATTTTATCGCGTGTCCAACTTTTTGACATGTATATACCGGCTATCAGAAACGCTTTTGTTTGTCAAAGGAGAAAAAAAATAATCTTGTTTTCCCGGCACTCCTACATGCGCGAGAGCTCTCGTGAACAAGTGCTCTCCCGGCGTGGATTAATAGTGATTTAATGGCAACAAAACGCAGTATAGATCCAGTGTGTCCAGGTGTTTTAGTGGCGTCAGGACGGCAGATGGACAGCTGTCTTTCCCTATCCCATTTGGCCCGTCTCCATGTGTTTTTACTTTATTGGTCCCGCATCCAGAGCGTTTTATAAACGCGGCAGCTGTCAGTCTCCTAGGTCGTGAAAAGCAAAACACGAGCACTTCTCCTCCGCCTGTGCCATTACGCGCAACAGAAAGTCAGCTAAAACGCGTCTAACGCCGCTCATGCCTCATAAATCACGTTGTGCTTGTCCACTGTCGTGTCGGAGCAGCTTCGGTTAACTGTTTCCTTCCTCTTTGAAACAATGATCAAATATAAACACCATTAAGCCATAGTGCAGGGGGGGTGATTTGTGTAGAATTGGTTTACTCGAACTTTATTGCATCGCTGAGTGCCCCATTAAGATACCGTGGAAAGTGCCATAATTGCTTTTGAAGAACTCTGCGCAAATAGTCTGTTGATACCCACTATCGAGGTAAAAGCCCCGCCGTCCTGTCACGATGTACCTGAGGAACAGGTGGATCACTCCAGAGGCTCCACGTGTTGCACACATCTGCAGGGCTGTGGAGACGCGCGCGTTAATTGAGTGCTGTCTCTCACTCCAGCCTTAATTGGTTTGCCACGAGAGCCGCTGTGTAATGGAGCGAGCGGACACCTGCTAAAGGCTAATGGCCGGCAAACATGGCGAGAGTGGCGGCTGTGTTTGTTAACGCAGAGGGCCCTGCGTGCAGGGACCACAGACACACACACACACACACACACACACACACCACACACACACACACACACACACACACACACACAGCTAAATGGTGTTAAATGATGCATTTAGAGAAGTTTAATGGGTACATTTAAAAGAAAAAAAGACACAAAGGTGTAGACGAATGAGAGAAGAACGGCTTGGAGAAATACACCGAGTTTCCAGGACAACTGCGTCTCCATCCAGGTCTCTTATCTGGCAGGTCAGCCAATGTTTGCGCCCATACACATCGATTTATGTGCAGACAGAGATATAATCATATAAAGCGTCAATGCTTCATTGTTTGAGGACAATTCTACATGAAGAACATGTCTCTTGACCTTTTCCAAAAAAAAGGTGCATTATGTAGTTTTGTGGAGGAAAGAAAGACAAATCTTTGACTTTTTTTTTTTTTATCCCTAAACTAAATAGACCATCTTTGTTTTCCTGTCTGAATAAACAAACTGACTTTTTAAAAAAAAAAAAAAAAAAACACTTGCCACTGTGGCGGACCCTGCCACCTTTCCAGCCGTGTTGAGTTTGTCGTTATATTGTAAATATCGTAATAAAAAATGTGAATTGCTTCTCCAAAACCGCTCAGTGACCCTTTAACCGTCCTCTGTCTGTGCGGATTCACCTGCTCACTTGTGGGGGCAAACACAGGTGGGTGCCAGGTAAACGCTGCGGTATTTACAGAGTGGCATTGATTTACGCGCTGTGTTCAATTTACTGAAGAAAAAAAAATCCCACAAGCGGCAGAATATCCTGGAAACTGCGGGGCCGTGGGTCCAGCAAACAGTGGAGCCAATGGGTTGGTCGCTGCGGAGTCACATGGTGGCAGAGTGACACACCTGTGTGGAGCCGCGGGGGCCTCGCAGTTGCGCCAGAGGCAGGTGGAGCAGAAGGTGCACGCCGAGGCACGGCGCAGGTACGGTACATGTGCGCGTCCGCGGAAGCCATGAATCGGGAAGATCACTATTACCCCTCTCAGGTTTTTAAAGACTCATGTGCCTACCAGAGATCACACGGGGAGGACTACAGCCACAGCCCGCCGCCCTGCCTCTACATGAGCAGGCAGGTGCACTCCGCCTACACACCGCCGCCCATGGGAGCCCTGGAGCAGGCCAGCCTGTCTGACATTGGCCCCCCTTACGGTTTACAAGTGCGGGAGGACCCGCCACAGCTCCACCATCCTCAGGGGCTCCAGCAGCCTCTCCAGCCCGCCGCGGGCTATGGGGACACGGGGGAACAGAGCAGATACCACCTCCCGTTCCCCTGGATGAAAACCACCAAATCTCACTCACACACCTGGAAGGGACAGTGGGCAGGTAACTCCTCCAAACCTTCCAAGAGAGAGTCACTGAATGAATGGAGAGCTGCGATTTTTTTTTTTTTTTATTGTCGTGATTGAGCTTAGTTCAAAATACAAGTGCAGTTTTGGTTTTCAGGTCACAAACCAAGTGAGTTTCAGCCGACTCTCTGGCCTGTGATGACATCATGCTCCCAACAATATGATCCTGGGTGTTTCAGTTTACCTTGTCAGTCAATTTGTAAAAAGGCCTGGAAGGTCAGCGTTGGCTTTTATCAGGTCTTATCGCCACAAAAAATGTGGGGTTTTCACAAAGAGCCACATCTTAAACCATCAGTCTGCCCCTACAACACCCACATCTACCACAAAGGTCTCTGATCGATGTTGGCTGAAGAAAGGATCTTTTTTATAGTGTTAGAAGTTGATTTCACCAAATTTTACAGTTTGAATTAAATTACTGAATCATTGAATTGATCATGTTATATATTTACTTATACATTTGTTTATTAGAAGAGACAGCTGACTTTTGTGATATCCTTCAAAACAGAAGGTAGTTTTTCAACGAATCTCAGAAAAATACCGACGGATAAATATTCTTCAGCTAAAGAAAACCTGTCTTTGACTTTTCTCATCTCAGTGGAAAGTTTTTGACCTGTCAAATAACACTTTAATTCCAAGTCACCAATTTAATATAAGGCGTTTTGTATGCTCGCTGTCCTCTCCTGTGCCATCGTGGCCTACTTTTGGTTTATTTTACGCACCGTTTCTTGCGACTCTTCATCAGAACACATCAAAGATATGGATTCGTATTTCTATACAATTTAGCAATACATTTCTGGAAAAGACAGCACAACCTTTTCATTTCAAATAGGCTGATATAAAGTTTTTGAATAGAAGCGGTAGACTAACAGAGTGGACGGCCGCCAAGCGTCAAAGTTGTGATTCGTGCCCTAATAGATATTCATTTGGTGGCAGGACGCGATTCCTTGGCTCACTGTTATAGTCACATATAGTTATTGTTAATCTAAAATGAATAGAAATAAATAAAGATGGAAACAGACACGACTGTTTAGGCAGAGTCTCAGCACACAGACACTTCTAGAGAGAAAGAGACATTATTTTTCAATGTCACATTTGTCCGTGGAGTGATTAATTTGTTTATTGATTCGAGGTTTTAACAGGCTGAAAATATATATTTTTAAGTACAACTTTAAAGCAACTATTACATGAGTATTAACTGCACAAATGTGGGCGAAGCTTGCCTCCTCAAAATTAATATTCTTTCGGATGTTGCTTATGGAATAAATCATTTTTGGCACGACAGTTTGCATTTGTGATGCGGGGACATGTTGAGGTCATCGGTAAGCTTCTGTCAGTCTTCATTCTCTCGTCGGAGTCTCGGAATGTGAGGAGAAATCCGGTGGCTTTTCTTTTCGCTCCTTTTATTTTTAGCCACGGGAAACATATCCTTTACGCACAAGTGTCAGCGACTGAACTGCATCAAACCGATCTGACTGTGCCTTCAGATATCAAGAACTAAGTTATCAATGTTTTTATCAAGGGGAAACTCCGCGTTTATCTTGTTGACGCTTTTATTTGTAATGTTAATTCACTGGAATGGATTTTAAATGTGGGTCACCACACATATAACCTACATAGCTAGGATTTTTCTTTTTATCCAAGAGCAAACACAACCTTACACCCAGCCATATATTAATTAAACTCTTAAAGGTGCATTATGTAGTTTAGAGGAGGAGCTGTTAATCAGAAGAGAAAAATCTTCATTGACTGATTTTTTAAAAACGTCTAAAAAGCGTAATAAACAAACTCTTTTTGCTTTCATGACTGAATAAACTAGTTAAACGAACGGACCTTAAAGGACAACACAATTTCATACTGTTTCACTGTATTTATAGTGGCGGACCCTGCCACCTTTCTAGCTTCGAACAGTGTCCCGTGGACCTTATTTTCCTCCGAGAACAGCTTGTTTATTCAGTTATGGACAAAACAAATATTTCTGAGTTTTTATAATCACCTCATTGATCTTGTAAATATTAAAAATCAGAGTTTGAATTTCTTTCTCCAAAACTACACATTGCCCCTTTAATATCCCAAAATAATTTCCCCCTCTAATCTTCAAATCCATTTTACAACTAAATGTCTCGGTTTGTAAATAAATCAATAAATCTCCCAGAGAACAGGCATTCCTGTGCTGTGTCATCACGTCACCTGTTGCTTCCAAAGGTTTGGGCAACATCAGAATCACGGGGAATGTGCTGCGGTCTATAGGTGCAAAACAACAAACAATATTTAAAAAAAAAAATAAAATGAAATACATTATAAAAGTATTAAAATATAGAATGTGAATATACATATAAGTACAGCGTGACCGATTTTAAAGAAGGTAAAGACTGTCCAGATTTCACCAGCTGTGCAAAAAGTTTGACCTGAACATCTCCAGTAGTTGTAAATTCCTTTTAAAATGT
Organism: Diplodus puntazzo; assembly: GCA_963678695.2. Taxonomy (NCBI): domain Eukaryota; kingdom Metazoa; phylum Chordata; class Actinopteri; order Spariformes; family Sparidae; genus Diplodus; species Diplodus puntazzo. The sequence continues at coordinate 18,199,281 of OZ023171.1, read as the reverse complement.
CAAATGATGAACGTTTATTTTTCTGGCTACAGTGAGACAAATACGCACTTTGGTGTCTGCAGTGGTAAAAATGTAACCTACACCGTTTTGATAGAGCCTATAGGTCATTTTCGAGTAAATATAACATTCTGTCTTCATAATTAAATCAATAATTACACAATTACGTACACCGCTTGAGTTTAAATCCAAGCAATAATTGTAATAAATGACATATATCTCATTTATAAGGACTCTGAACGTGTGTCTTGTCTCCAGGACCGTACGTGATGGCCGAGACGGAGGAAAACAAGCGCACGAGGACCGCCTACACGCGCGCGCAGCTGCTGGAGCTCGAGAAGGAGTTCCTGTTCAACCGCTACATCTCGAGGCCGCGCCGCGTGGAGCTGGCGCTGACCCTCAGCCTCACCGAGAGACACATCAAGATCTGGTTCCAGAACCGGCGCATGAAGTGGAAGAAGGAGGAGGACCGGAGGAGGGTGAGGGGCGCCGACCCGGACCAGGACTCCTCCATCACCTCTGGGGACCAGGGGGAGGCCGCCGGAGGGGTCTCCTCCACGAACGGACCTCAGACCGCCTCGCCGCCTGTCTCCCCGCTGCACGGTCACTCCCTGTCCGCTCCTCGGTCCCGGGAGCCCGCATAGACCTACAAGAGGTCAAGACCCGGGACTCTGAGATGATTTGTGGGAATCCGATGAGATTCAGATTCATTTCTCCATCCAACTTTAACATCCATGCCCTGAAGCTTTTTGGGCACCAGATGGCATCCTGAGACAACCAAAGTATACAGGGACCACCTTCTGATCCTCCCTTCACAGGGGCAGCAACATGGATTCAGTTGCACTAGTGGTCTAAAACCCAACTTTTACCTAACATTATTTTTCACCTCCAACATGTGAGTAGTTATACAATCACGTTTCTGAGTGTGTATATATGCGTAATGAGACTGTATGTGTCCACTTGTACATAAGCTAGGCTAATTCATGTAAAATGTCAAATTAGAATCAATGATACACATATTTTATTGTTTGAAAGATGCATTGTACAGTATGATGGATGATGAATAACACATAATTAAATCTGGAATAAAGTAAATATCACATGCAGGCGTGAGAACGGTGACAGTCTTTACATCCATATGGCACAACTCCAAAAATGAGCTCTCCGGTTGTTTCATAACTTGTTGGGTGCGTCGGTGAGCAGCAGTCCCTGGAGACGCAGGTGGCATATCTTCTTCACCTCCTCGATGCCGTGCGCCCTCTCCACCGCGCGCTCGTTGCGGCACCGCTCGGACAGCTGCCGTAAAATGCCGGCCTTGTCGCTCATCCGGGCGCAGATGACGAACGGGAACCCGAAGCGCTCCTTGTACTCCCGGTTGAGCCGGGCCATGCGTGAGGTTTCCGCGGAGCTCAGCGCGTCCATCCCGGCTCCGGCCTGCTCCTGTTGGGACTCCCGGGTCAGGGTGCCGCTCTGGAGGTCCCTGCCCGCCAGGTCCGGGTGACACCTGAGGATCCCCTCTTTACCTGGACGTAAATAGGGGACTCGTTGACTAAACAGCGCCAAAGGTGAAAACACGATCGAGTTAACAAAACGTGGGTCAGTCCCTCACCTGATTCCGGGAGCTCATCGATGAACTCGCTGATTGCAGCCTCCAAATCGGTGAAGCTCACAAAGGGACGCCTCGACCACACAGCAGCTGTTACGATGGGACACTTCTCCACCACATTGCCGAAAATATTCACAAAATCCTCGTATGGAAGAGTATTCACTGTGGCGATGTCCATTATCCAACTTGGGATACTCTCAGGACGCACAGGCAGCGTTCATTAACCTTCTGGGTTAACGCACTGCTGGACGAGCCCCCCCGGCCAGTGGTTACTTATTAATTCTTCAGAACAGCTGCCAATCATTTAAAGATGAAAAGAGGAGTTTGCTGAAGAGTTAGGCCAGTTTCAAAAATTGTCCTTTAAGTGTATCACAGTGGACGAGAACCAACCACAGCCTCTCAATTATTTGCGCAAATGTCTCTCTATAAAAAGGGTTAGGTTGCTTTTAGACTGTGTTTATCTACGTTTTTGTTCCCGGAAGTCAATCCAAGCACCTCCTTCCTGGTGACATCACAGAAAGAACTGAACAACCCAGGTACACCACACAGGTCAATATGAAATCTCTCACTAATGGTTTGAGGGGAAAATTCATTCCAAATATGGAAAAAAAAGGGTAATATTGTAACCTATAATAATGGAATGAAATAAATTTTAAAAATAAAATCAACATGGAAAATGGTCTCTTCAAAGTATGTTTTTGGTAATGTTCAGAATAAAATCTATCTGCTTTTTAAATACTTAAAAAGTACTAATAATTTCCTTTTGACATTTTCATAGACCTATATGTCTGCAGCAATTTTCTAGCAAATTTTGACCTGTGTTTAATCGACACTCCACCCAAACCGCTCCATTTCTTAATGGCCAGATCTGGCCCCAAATCAGATCAGCACAGGCCACAGCTGGTCCACATGCGGCTAAATGTGCTGATTTTCAGCCTAAATTGTCCCAAGTCATCAAATTTAGCCAAACATAGCAACCATCAGTCGGTGAGAAATGTTTACACTTTGGTTAGCCGCTGCCAGAGCACAACCAACCCGCATGTGGCCCTTCATAGCTGGCTAACTTGGGCAGGTAGAGAGAGACAGCAAGTTTCGATTTGGAAGATGAACAATGTGTCGCCTGTTGTCAATTTAGAATTTCTATGATAGTATGTCAGGTAAATCAAGCGGGGGTCACAAGATCAACAAAACATGTTCCAGCCTTTCTGAATTTAAAGCTGTTGTAAGCAATATTTTTTTCAATTATAACAAATATTAAGTTGCTCTCTGTTCTAACATGGATCATTCTCTCCTCTCCGTTAAAAGCAGTAAAAGACAAAGATGTTTTCTGGTGTATCCCTGCCCACTTTATCCAATCAGGACAGAGAACTCCACGAAGAGGCGGGCCTGTCTGCTGGTGAACAGGCAGAGAGCAGCATCCTCCTGTTTGTTGATGTGTCTAGTGATTACTGCGGCACATTCACGTGGTGGCATAGAGAGAAGGGGATTTTTCGGTGCACTAAAAAACACACTGGTTTAAAACTGATCCACTGATGGGTCAGTACAACAGTAATAACAGTGATTTAACATATTAAACACTCAGTGGTACTGGGTCAGACTAACCCAGTATTAAGTTGGCATCATATTAATCCTACACTGGGTACATTTTGAGCCCTGTGTTTTTTAGCGTGTGTAACCTTTGCTCGTTTGTGTGAAATAATGAACAGCTCAGTGTGTATAAGTACATTTTATTGTAGGTATAAAATGATAAAACATGACGATACAATGTTAAATCCATCCATTGGCTAAAAATAAATGTATAAACATTACAAATGGGTGCAATTTGCAATTAATAGCTGCTGACATAATATAAGAGATTTTAATTTTCTCTTTTTCATTGCAGAACAATACATAAAGTCAAAGTTGTAACGATAATATATAATAAAATCTAAAACTAAAAGTTAATTAGTTGCTACAGTATGTAGGTATAACGTAGAAAAAGAGCTACCACTCCATAATTCGAATGTTTATATATACATTTATATGTGTTACAAATGTAGTACTGAGAATATTTGGATCCTTTTATGAAACCAGTTCTTGCTTTCTAGCTGCATGATAAAAAAAAACTCATAGAAAACAAAAAATACTGTTTTTACATTCAGACCACATCATCATAGTGAGAATGTGATTGGCTGACGTCCTGTTGACGAAATTAAAACCCTTGTATGATCTGTTGCTATTGCAGATTATGAAAATATGTTTTGAATAAGTGCTACATAATCCTACAAGTCTGAAAATGCTTAGAATATTTTTAAAGAATATAAAGCAAGTGCATTATATTGTAACTAAGAAACATTAAATAACTTGTTTTAAAAGATAAAAAAAATGTGTGGTCACCGTCCAGCGATCACTCTGCATCAGGTGGCTTCAGACGCTCCTCCTCAGCTGCCTCAGTGTCTGAATCACACATTTCCACTTTGCTTTCTTCTGTCACGTTGGTTTGACGGTAGTCATTTGTCGCCTGCGTCTTGATTTCATTCTGTTTTGTCATGGCGGAAATGTCCAAAAGGGTTGCTGCGTTCTGGTAGACGTCGGATGTCTGGTCAAGCATGTTGTGGTAGAGCTGAGAGCGGAGAGAAGTCGGTCAGGAAAAGGAACATGTTTGGATTGTAATGCTTCTTAGATCTGATGAACTATGGGATAAAGCAACGGGCCTACCTTCTCCTCTCTGTCTGTCAGCTGCTCACCGATAAAGGACACCAGCTTGGAGAAGGATGGCCGGTCGTAGGGATCCAGAGCCCAACACTTACACATCATCCCGTACCTGGAGAGGAGAGTCATGGAAGAAAGGAGATGAAAAACTCACAGTAGTTACTGTATCTGAAACAGGACTAATGTATATTGTCTTCCCCACTTATCCTTGTTATTCAGAAGATAAAGGTTGCTGCACTACTGTGTGTGTTTGAAGTTTAAGACAGTGGAAGAAGTATTCAGAGATGATCTACCCCTGATGCAACTGTTAGCCACCCCGCTAGCCTAGTGCCATTCCTAGCATCTCCATCCATCAAGACACCTACACAGACTCGTTGGCGTAGTATGGACACTCCATCTTAAAGCCCCTCTCAATCATTGAATAGAACGTATGATCCACCTTCATGCCAGGGTACGGAGTAACACCTGGTTAGACAGAGAGTCGGTGTTAATAACTGTAAAGGAATTGATTACATGCTTGTATTTTTTTTTTTACTGCTAATGGAGGGTGCTTGGTGAAGGCTACCGAGTGAAAAGATCTCCCAGAGCAGAATGCCATAAGCCCAGACGTCACTCTTCATGGTGTAGATCCCCTGGAAGGTGCTCTCTGGAGCCATCCACTTCACCGGCAGGCGCACCTGACCGACAGCAGTCAACAACATGACGTGTGAGACGTGATGAAAACATATCCACATCATAGCAAGCAATGAATAATTTGAAATAACAGACGTGTCGTGTGACATACATTTCCTCTCACAACATAGTTGGAGTCGTTGTCGATGTCTCGGGCCAGTCCGAAGTCACCAATTTTCACCAGTCTGCCATTTGTCACCAACACGTTTCGAGCTGCCAGGTCTCGGTGGATGCACTACAGAGATACAGGAGCATTTGTCAGGATCTTTACTTCAGTCACACCACATGTTATCCACAAAGAGCAGGCCCATAACTTTAACTTTAGCTTACTGCCAGAGTAACCGTTGACTGTATGTGCCGTTAGTTAGATAGCTCGGTTAGCAGTGCAGCTAGCAGCCCCGACTGGCAGCTTTGGCACCGGCGAGAGCTAGCTGGCTAGCATGCTACCTTCAGTGGATATCTCTACAAAACAATATAGACTTCATAAACGTTATTTCTCCTAATATTGTTAATAATTCCAGTTGATTATTGAATCATAATTCTTACATATTGCACCTTTAAACCTGAACTTTTGATGTTCTTTGTCGACATGCCACTTGCTGGATTGACATGCAAGTTTCGGAGGACAACAACTATGTTTATGTTTTATTATTAAAATGTAATTAATTCAGATTAAAACATAATAACAAAACAATCAGGAGGGGTTTTTTTTCATATCTACACCCACAACTGTATTAAAAACATGTATATTGGTGAAATAAAGTATCTTTGTCTTAATTTTTATTAAAATGCTGATAAAAATGTCCTGAAGTCAAATTTAATATCTTCCTATGGGCTGTTTTGTTTGATAATCAGTCTAAAACTGAAACATTAAAGATGAATACATTACTTCTATATAATACATATACATACAATGAAAGCAAAACTTCACAGCTGAGCTGCTAGAACTGGGGACAATAAATTAAAAACAAGCGATTTGAATGATGAAGTCATCGTAAAAGTACTTGTCGATAAGTCTTCTGTTAATCAACTAATCAACAGTGTTTGTCTACTTATTGTTTCTCTGTGTCGAATCATCTAAGCGTGGAAAAGAAGCATCAACTGTGTGTTTCCGCGTAGCGCTGACAGATGTAAATATCGAGTGTTTCCACAGCGTTGCCATTCCTCTCTTACATTCTTGGAGGAGAGGAACTCCATCCCTTTGGCCACTTGGAAGGCAAAGCTGAGCAGGTCATCAAAGGTCAGTGTTTTCAGGTCCTCTGTCTGATCATCCAGGTGTTCGTAGATCTCTGTGGTTTGCAGATGAACCAGGATCAGTTAGGATCAACATGTGCACTGTGGATGTGAATTTATTAGTTTATCTGTTTGACAACATGCATGCAAGGTGGTACTCTCTACCTTCACCGTCCATGTCACCGGAGTTGAGGGTGAGGAGGGCGATGTCCTCCTGCCCTCTGGTGGTAGAGCCGTACATAGGCACGTAATTGTCCACAGCTTTGTCCAGCTCACTAATAAAAAACAAAGGGTTGTAATGTTAAACAAGACTTAATACCCTTTGTCGGCCTTATTAACCGAACTATTCCCTCGTGTTGTTCCTACCTGGAGTTTTTCCTGGGCTGCAGGTTGTGGTAAAGGCTGCTGAATCGGTCCTTGTTGAAAGCATCAGTCACAGACTTGTGGTAGTGCTCTCTGTTCTGCTTCAGGTAGTTCAGTAGATCTCCATGACAGCAGTACTGGAAAATCAGGTATATCGGTCCTGTATTGGAAAAAATACAAATAATAATCTATATCTAATAGTTTATAACACAATATAATGTAGTTACAAGTTGGCATGAGGTCATTGTAGGTTGTTTAATATTATAACAACTGTGTTTTACTGTATTATCATCCTTTCTCATGATACACCAGCATCCACTCACGGGCGGCAACAAGAGAAACTAAAATTGTTGATAAATACATTAACAAACATTTACATCTTTCTAAAACTACATTATACATACATATAGTGCATAACTAGCATATAACTGCCTATAAATGCGTACACACAGCAGCAGCAGTAGCAGTAGTGCAGACACAGCACTATGCTATAGTCACTCTTTAGAACATATGAAGCCATAGCACTGGACGGATCATCCCATCTGACAAAAGCTACCAGCCAACTTTTCATAAACGCAGACGTAACACACAAGACTTGTTTTTATCAGCGAGTAGTGTACCTGAGTCTGTGCATGCCCCGAGCAGGTTAACAATGTTGGCATGGTGACCGATGTGAGTCAACATCTTGAGCTCTGACATCAGAGCCTCCTTCTCCACCGTCTGGTGTTTCTCTGCAGGGTCAAATACCTCATCAGCGACTGAAATGACCTCCGTGACATTTTCGCATCTCACTCACGGAGTAAATATATAAAAACCCTGACCTTTGAGCATCTTGACGGCCACCTGCTGTGAGATTCCGGGCTTATTGATGCCGTAAGCCGTCGCCTGGACCACCATGCCAAAAGCCCCAGAGCCCAGTTCATCACCTGGTGGAGGACACAGGAACACTCTGAGTACAACTTCGTCTGGATTATTTCTCACATTAACCATACAGGCCAGTGTAGCTTCATCTGCACATGGTAGTAATAACATAAGAAATTGCGGAAGTGGTGGAATTCCACTCAGTACATTTGCTCAAGTACAGTTTTGAGGTACTTGCTTTACAGATTAAGATTGTAAATATAAAAAGACTGGATGAGCACAGAACCAGCGGGATCTACTGGTCACCATTAGATGTCTTTGGAGCTGCAACGATTGGTTAAAAGAAAATCAGTGGAGTCATTTTTCAACCACAAGTATCAAACATTTGCAGGTTCCAGCCTCTTAAATGTGATGATCTGCTGCTTTCCTTTGTCAGTTATGACAGTCAATGAGGAGTCTTTGGGTTTTTGGACTCTTGATTAGACAAAAAGAGAGTATTGACACAACTTTTTGAGATGTTATTGTCTAACCAATGACTCCCAAAGAGCAGACTGTAGCCCACTGGTGGGCAGTGTAGGTACTGCAGGTGGGCAGCGAGAGGTCATTTACAGTAAGTAAATAAGGTATTATTGTTTATTTATTTGTAGGAAAACACTTCCCCTCAGTCTCATGTGTTGATCAGAGTTGTGATTAACATTTAAGATGGCTTTGAATTGGGCCACATCTTTCTTAAATTTGGGAATAGCTGGTCTAAACGATTTATTGATTAATTGTAAAAAAAAAAATAACTGGCAGATTAATGGATGACAAAAACAAGCTGATCTTCTACAAAACTAGCAGTTTTACTTTTGACACTTTAAGTAAAATTTAGCTTCTGATTATTTTTTCTATATTTACTTAGGATTTTAAATGCAGGGATCTTACTAGTAATGGAGTACTTTTGTATTGTAAAGCTGTAAGCGCTTCAACCACCACTGAAGCATCGTGTTTAAATCCTGATATTATTCATACCCAGTTCCAGGTTCTCCCTAGGAAACTCCCATTTCGGGTCGTACTCAAAGTCCTTGAAGTTTATGTAGATGTAATCATTGTCATTGGGTCCGACCGCCTGGATTATCTGGAGCTGGGGCTGATACTGAGGTTTCTATTGGAAACACAAACGTGAATAGCATCATTTCCTTGTGTGTTTGTTTGTATATGTGCATAAGTGTTGATGTGTTATGTATACCTTCTTTTTGACAAAGTGCATGAGCGCTATGCTGACTGCGACCAACGCCAGAAGCAGAGTGAAGCTGCCCACTTTCAGCACCATTAAGCTGCTGTTGGGATCATTCGAAACACCTGAAAATGATGAAGGTCAGTTTCTATCAACAGTCGTCAAAAACAACACAATTTAATGATTTTGTAATGTCAAATCGATCTTACTACCTGTCGACTTCTCCGGTAGCGATGGCTGGTATATGGAGTGGTAACACCAGGAGCCAATGGAGTTTGTCAGGCAAAACCTTACTTGTCGTCCACCCACCCCAGATCTGAGCAGAGAGCTCCTGATTGTCTTCCTACAGGCGACTTCAGAGTCTGTTTGAGAGGCTTCTGGGATCTCTTTCCAGGAAGAGTCTTCATTGCAACTGCTGTGGGACAAAGAGAAGGGACTTGAGGAAATCAGATTCTGAACGTGTGCCTGCAGATCTGTGAGATCTAACGTGAGCTTACCTGTCATTGGAACAAATCCTCCAGGTGAAAGTTGCAGGTGTAAGACTTACAGTCTCAATGGTGAAGGTATCATTATCCTCGCTCAGAAAGAATTTGAAAATTGGCGTGTCTGAAACAAAGTACGAGGACCATAAGCTCTGTTCCATGTAAATTATCATTGTACATTTTAAAGGATCATTATGTAGTTTTTGGAGAAGAAATCTGAATCAGAAGAGAGTTCTTTATTGACTGATTTTGTTCTTTGCCTTTACAAACTAAATAAACAAACTCTCTTCAGTCTTCATGACTGACTAACTGAATAAAAAACAGAATTTCATATTGTTTTACTTTGTTTATATTTGGCGGACCCTGCCACCTTTCCTGCTTCAAACAGTGGTCTGGGGACCTTATTTTCCTCTGTGAACAGCTTGTTTATTAGGTTATGGGAGTGAGTTTATATTAATACCTCATTAATATTGTAAATATTAAAATTCTGAGAATTGAATTTGTTCCCAAAAACTAGACACAGTGTGTCCCTGTGATGAACACACACAATAAATCTCTCTTACCCACAACACACACTGATATAGTCCTGACTTCTTCTTGTCCTCCAGCCAGCAAGTGTAACTTATAGTCTCCTGATTTGAGTGGATCACAGAGCTTCACAGTCCTGTGAAGACATCATGCATATAAAACCATCCCTCCATGAGAACATAGCTCATATAATATGATTACGTTTCCAAATAGTTTGTTAATACTGATGGAAAGACCTTAAATGTTTTCATCGCTTCATTCGTCTACCTGTGTTTTGTCACCCAGCTGTCCCTGACACATCTAGTCATAGTTTTATCGGGAGCTTCCCAGGAACAGTCCTGAAGCACCGGGTGGTAGGAAACGTTGGCTTCCAAACAGGTGGTGGATGCATTCTGAGCTGACAGCATCTTGCTCTTATTCAGCTGCACAGAGAGGAAACCCTCAGCTGAAGCAATGAAAGGAAGAAATCAGTAAAATATTAAAAATACAAATAGGCTGAAAAAGAGAAAGAATAACTAAAATCATTGGCAGCAGTTTGAAGAAATACATGAAAAAAGTGTTCTACTTACCCTGAACATGAATATCAACAACCTTCCTCTTGTTATTTTCACCCTTGCAGATATATGTGCCAGAGTGGTTCACACTAACTGATCTGATGAACAGGTAGGTCATCAGGCTGGCTTCATGTGGGTCTTCTTTAATGTGTATCTGGGAGAAAAACAGGAAAGAATTGTGTAAGGATATAATTCAAATTTGCTCATGTGAAATTTTAAAGAAACTCTCAATACCTCCCCCTCGACACTTGACGGCAATGCCAGTGTACGGGCATCCATCAATTTGCCGCCTTTTTCCCACTCAGGGTAAGACCAATCCTCCTCGATTCTGCAGCGAAGCAGCAAAGGCTGACCAGGGCTCACGGTCACATTAAAAACCTCACCATTTTTATTGATTTCAGTTCCTATGTCTGAAACACAAAGTAGCACCTCAAGTCACACAAAAAATGACAGTCTTGTACTTTTCTCTTTATTTACTCTCTTGAATGATTTGCGACTGTCCGGCGAATCAGAGAACTTATAGATAGACCCTGAGTAGGATGTATTTAATGAATTTGTTGAAATATATAATTACCGTAGTCATAGAGTTGGGAGCATTCTTGTTCTCCAGCAATAGTAGCACAGCACATCACTCCTTTATCATGATATTCAGCACTGGATATTGAGATATTTGCCATTCCACTTTCTGCAGGACCATTTCTCCCCTGCTTTTTTCTATTCAAAAGGGATAGAAATGTAATTATTTAGAAAGTCTTACTATAGTAAGATGGTTTTTTAATAAAGTTAGAGTCAGTAGATTACATTAAATATACTTTAAATTATGCATACATATGTAATGAATAACATCTTACCCAGACCATTCAAGCTCGGGCTTTGAGCATCCCTCAGAGATGCATCTGAATTCAGGAGATGAAAGTTTCTTATCTATACCTTCCAATGTCAGGAGTGGTTTTGTGGGACGTGCTAGAAAAAAATGTGCATGTAGTGTAAATATGGTTTCACAACAACTGGTATTTCAGCATGAAATGGTTCAGCGTGCGTGTTGAGGTGAGCATTGCAGTAGAGAGCCGTTACTCACTCATTACTACATGAAGGTCAACAGTCATGGAGGACCTGGTGCCATTTCTGGTTTCACAGCTCAGCGTGTACTTCCCTGAATCTGTCTCCGAAAGCGGTGGTAGGACCATTCTGTGGCTCCCATTTCTGGTGAGGTTTAAGGAAAAAAACTCTCAGTCTAATTATATACACTTACAAAACGTGGAGAAAACACGCCCGAGTGTACACACAGACATTTCCTTACACTGTCTGGACTAGATCTTCTCCTCTACTCCAGCTGCAGACAGGGTGCTTGGAGACGTGTTCCAGGGAGACGATGAGTTTCTTACACACTTCGACGACAAGACCATATGCATTCTGGTTACCGGTTGGAGCAAAACACACCTCCTGAAATGCAAGACTCACCATTTAGTCAAGCAGTAGCATAAATATTTTTGCATTAATCTTGCAATAACACATCTGATGATACTTTTGTTCTTACAGTTTCTGGCTTGTGGCGTCATTTTAGGACATTTGAGAAGAACACATGCCCTTCAAAAACCTGCACGCTGGTTTTAGGGTTCTGAGGGTTGACGCTAACCATAATTAAAGATTTATAAACGTGTGTTTTGACTTGTAATTATTGCAGACGTATTACCAGTAACATTAGCACCAGGATTAACACCTGAAACTGATGCAGCTAAATGGAATCCAGCCATCATTAATGTTATTATTCACACCTGTGCTTTTCATACTGCGTCATGTCAAAACAATTATACTTAAAACATGGGGGTTGTGTCAAAGCCTCCACCCTTTAAAGGTCATATTAAAAAGACACAGCAACTCACGGACGTCAAACATGTGAACAGAAACGAAACAAGAGTAAAGTTGGTCACTTTCGACTTATTTCCCTCCCTGTTTTAGTTCACCTTCCCTAAACACTGCAGCTTACCAGAAAATAGAAATGTTCCTTAACTCAATGATGTTTCAGAAAAATACAATACAGCACATATATGTATATTTCATTCTAATTGTTAAGTTAGAACACAGTATGGATTTTACCTCATGACTGGGTACACAGGCTTTATCACTCGTCGTCACACCATCAGAGTGGCGCAGCTCGATGGCACACAGCAGCAGAACAGCTTGAAAGACAGAAAATTGCAATTACAAAGACTTTTGATTAGTCGATTTAGCATTTAATCTGTTGATTAGTCGGCTAGAAAATGAATCAGAGTCAATTTGCAAGCATATATCAAACATCTTCTGGTTCCAACTTCTTAAATGAGAGGATTTGCCGCTTTGCTCTTTTCACCGATGAACGCAGATGAAGGTGATTTGGTTTCGGACAAAGGAAGCTGGATCTTTCAAACATTTTATAGACAGGACTAATTGTGAAAATAATCTAATACACGTTAATTTTAAAATAAATGAATCATGCAGCATGCAGCAAGTTAATTGCTCAGTATAAGTCTCCCCAGTTACTTACTTTATTGCTTACACAGCAAACACAGTAAAGCAGACAAACTATTATTTCATCCTAGATTATATAACACATTTTAAAAATGTTAATATTCATATTTCAGTTTGAATGATGAGTGTCAGCAGCCTCTCAACACCAGTGAGCAAAGTGCAGGTTCCTCATCTTGCACTGTTGAACTGCAGATGAGCGCTGAACAAAAGGTTTCACTTGACTCGTGATATTCAAACAAATGCAAATTAAACATGTGATATAAATTTGGAACATATGTTCATGTTCATAAATGTGGTTAAATTAACAGGACTTGAGCCTAATTCTGCAGAGTCAATTATTCCAGCCTGAAGTTGTCTGACTCACCCGCTATCATCTCTTTCTGCCTCGGCATGATGCTGCGTGTCCGTCACCGTCACACGCTCATGACGGCCCGTGGCAGCGAAACTTTGATGCAGAAGATGAAGGCGAGGGACTTTTAAACAGGGGAAGTGATGACGCTGTGTGCAACACTCGGCGACAACACCGAGAAACTAAATTATGATCGTGCAGGAAACTCATTTTAATGTCGCAAGGGAATATTACACTTCTCAAGATCAGATCGCTGATATTGAGACACGTTTCGCTTGATTGTTTATTCTGTGAGGTATCAGAATATCCATACATGCATATTATGCAACAATATCCCTGATTCATTTTGTGTATAACGTTATGGGAGATAATAATAAAACAGCTATAATAAAATACAATCATGTACAGGGAAGTCGTTTTGAAGTCACATTTAAAGTCCTTTATGGTGTATGTAAGAAAAAATATTAATAAAGATAGGTGCGATTCTTTTTTTGTGATGTGACATATTTTGTACTGTATGCATATTTTAAATAGACTTTTATTTTTTATTTTTTATTTTATTTTTAAAAGGTTTAAATTAAACTTACTCCACCTTTCCGGCATATTTTCGTGTTATGTTCTCACTCACTGTGTGCAGCTATATATAAAGTATTACATGCAGCAGTAATCTGATCAGTAATCTGATCAGGTCGAGTTTATTTGGCAATAAAAGGTCCATTCTGATTTTAACCCAGCTGATGGCTGCATGCACAACCGAGGAGCACCGATCCTGCAAACTTGCAGAGTGTGTGTGCATCTCAACAATGTCAACAGCGCTGCAAGTTTCAATTTGCAGCTTCATTTGCAGCAGGTAAGTGCTGCCAAGCGATGTACCCACAATGCAAAGCTATGCTAGCTGGTCTCTAGCAGAGCAGCCTGACTGGGAGCAAAAAACAACAACAGGCTACTTTGCGAAGAGGGCAGCTGCATGGATAGCGACAACAGCGACGACCAGGATTCAGGCGCATGCAATGATATTTCCGTGAACCGAAATGCATCGTAGCCTTATAATGTGACTACTCTAGCGCATCAAGTGATCTCCACCAGCTGAAGCGATATTAATCCGTACCTTTAAGGTGAAACTCTTTGCAGGCTAGCTGGCTAGCTCGCTAGCTATCTGCGTCTCTCTATGTGCGAGTGTCTTCCGGCAGCAGCGGCGGCGGCAGCAGCGGTGCCATGAACAGTGGACTCCCAGCTTCAGCTGCTCCGCTCGGGGGTGCCGGGATACCGAATGTCAAGGTGAAGTTTTGCCGATATTACGCGAAAGACAAAACCTGCTTTTATGGAGAAGAGTGTCAGTTCCTGCACGAGGATCCGTCCATGGCAAACCTGCCACTGCACGGCGGCGGCGGTAGCCCCGTCCCGTTGTCTATGGCCGGGGGTGGCGGGACTCCAGCGGGTTATTCCCTCGGTGGCCCCGCGGCGGCCTGTCCGGGCGGCGGGGGGACCGGTGTGTCCAAGAAGGCCGAACCATTGGGGCCTGCAGGCACGTCTCTGGAGGGACAGCTGTTAACCAGTGAGTAACAATTACAGTTGGACAAGGCCTCACACGGGGTGCCTGACTGTGACTTTACTTTTGGGCCTGGTTGGGCTTTGTTAAAATGTAGTCCGAGGATTCACTGAGGCCTCTTCAGCGTTGCCCCAAAACAACGTGGGTTAACTCACATTTAGCTGCCAAACATGTTCCACAGCCTTCTGTTTGCAGCTAGCACAGCTTGTGCTTTTTAGCTGTCTTGTGAATAGCTTTGTCTTCGGGTGGTATTAGTTGTGCTTTTAACAACACAACATTATCCATGCTGTTGCAGCTTGCACGGAGGAGGCCTGCTGTTTTCTATGACAGCTGTGAGTGGGCAGAAATCCGCGACCCACTAAACTTAGCTAGTGTAGCTAACTAGCCAGCTAGCGTTAGCTAACCTAGCGTTAAATTGACCGCTTAAACAAACTTTAATGTGTTTTGC
Source organism: Diplodus puntazzo (assembly GCA_963678695.2). Lineage (NCBI taxonomy): Eukaryota > Metazoa > Chordata > Actinopteri > Spariformes > Sparidae > Diplodus > Diplodus puntazzo. The sequence goes on along the minus strand of OZ023171.1, from coordinate 18,184,224 downwards.
TTTGCCCTCAGAGAGGCGTCGTCTGTCTTAGAACAGATGTCGATAGTAAACTCTAGTTGAATGTTGTATATGTGAGCTGTAGTGTTGCTGCTCAGATGTGCTATAAGTTAATGTTTGCTAACATTAGCGTAGCTACGCTAGTTGCTCACGGAGCATTGATTTTGCGTTGTGTTTTCCAACGTGTGCAAACAGAAACCCCACATATTCACATGCAACTCCAAAGACAATCACGCCCACCGTACGTCGAAACCATATAAATCAGTAATTGTTGTTAAAAACTTTAGTCATAGGTACTCCTGGTGGATATTGCCCTGCGGTAGGCTGTAGTAGTGGCTCACTCTGCACTGCTGGAACTGTTTACATGCTTTGTAATTAGCTCTGATTGGTTAAGCAGACAGTAGTGCTGTTATTAACATGCTCACTTGACCTTCTGGTCTCTGTTGAAATACAGAATTATCTCTCAGTAGTAACACTCTCGCTGTAGTTAGTATTTGCTAAACTTTTGTTTCTGTCATCCACAGTCCCAGGGATGGAGGGAGCAACCCTGAGCGATGCCAATCTTACCAACTCTTACTTCAGCAGCAGCTTTATTGGGGTCAATGGGTTTGGGAGCCCAGCGGAGTCTAAATACTCAATGATGCAGGTTGGGAAGCTGTAGATGCCCAGTATAGTCCATGTACACAAGAACTAGTTTCAAAGTTTATGTTAGTCTGGCCACATTGATGCTATGGGTATATATGGCAGTAATCCATTGATAAACATGCCTTCAGCTGTTCTGTTGATGTTGCTCTCTGTAGCGGATGACTACCAGCAGCAGCTCTCCCAGTCTCCTCAACGATGGTGCCAAGAACTTCAGCCACAGCACTCATGGTAAGACTTTTACAGAGTTCTGTGGAGCAGCACTCGGCTCTCATTCAGTCATCAAAGCACCACTGCTCATCTCCTCCTCTCATCGGTCTCCCACAGATCCAGTGAACTCCCCGACATCCTCACTGTTCAGTGATTTTGGTGCTCTTAGCATTTCCCAAAGGAGAAAGGTGAGCATACTAGCATCTCGTTCAAAGAAAGACCTTTTTAAAGTTCAGTGCTGTTCTTTGGTTCAAAGTATGTGCACATACAAAACTTGGGTTGATGTCCATTTCCAAGAGGTAGATTTCATGTAACCCTTAAATGTTTGTCTCTGTGCTATCAGGCGCCTAACCCGACAGCAAGTGAGTTCATCCCTAAGGGAGCTCCACGTATGACCACCATGGCTCAGTCCACTGTCCAGGCCTTCCCCTCGCCTATCTTCCCACATCCTGCTCTCAGCAGCTCCACAGCTGCTGCTCTGGCTCCAGGTGAGGTTTTTTTTGTGTTATAACTGCCTTTCTCTACTTTATACATGACTCAGTTTTGTTTTTCCATCTTTAGATCTCAAATTGTAAAGTTCATCAAGTTTGGGAATTTCTGCTTGTATGTAGTGCCACATGTGCAACTTATGAAACACAAGCAGACCTCTGCAGGCGCTGACGTTTTCTCAGACATTTAATTCGTTTGCACCAGTGAATGCAGCATGTCCTTTTCTAAAATGATGTTTCTCTTAATTGTCTCTGATGTTAGGCATGTCTCTGTCTGCGGGATCTTCTCCTCTCCACTCCCCAAAAATTACACCGCACACCTCACCTGCTCCTCGCCGTCGCAGTCACACCCCAAACCCTGCCAACTACATGGTGCCCACCACTGCATCGGACCCGAGTGCTCACATAATCCAGAAAGAAACTGTAGGAGGGACCACCTACTTCTACACAGACAACACCCCGGCACCGATGGCAGGGATGGTATGTGCCACACCAACTCGGATAACATCAGATAATTCTTGCAGACTTAAGTGTTTATTGCACAAGAAAGACAACAGTCCTAGCCACACAAACCAAACTGCATTCAAATCTATCTAAGCTTAATTTGCTGTTTTTTTATGTAGACCAGTGGAAACACTGCGTATCTTTTTAAAAAAAACCAAAGCGGTCATTTGGGCCAACTGTGGGTTGTGGTCTAGCTTCATATATTATACAGATATTTTAACCACCGCCTCAAATCTTAGTCAGTTTTGTTTCATCATGTTCATGTGATGTGAGCTTACAGTTAAGACATAATACACATGTGCTCACACAGGTTTTCATTTCTCAATAAATAGGAAACTGTCATTTTCTGGTTTCATTGCAGGTGTTTCCTACCTACCATATCTACCCCCCCACGGCACCCCATGTGGCTTACATGCAGCCGAAAGCCAACGCCCCGTCCTTCTTCATGGCTGATGAACTCCGACAGGTATTTCCCACTCGCCCGCTTCACTTTTCACTAAGTATCTTCCCCGTCTTCTTCTCTGGAGGTAATGTCTGATGTGATACCCTTATTTCTCCTCCAGGAGTTGATAAACAGACATCTGATAACCATGGCACAGATTGACCACTCAGAGAACCCAGGTAAAGGGTCTTCTCTGTTGTCACAATGAATGGTTCTTATTCAGCCAATACTTTGTATGTGCGGCCGAAAGCGGCAGGCTTTAAAACCGTTTTATAATTCATGAAACAAAAAAAAGACGATTTTGGTGCTTTGTTGTTGGTTTGCATGTAAACAAACCTGCATTGCGTACTTGCACTAAAGTGTTGCTGCGGAACTGATTTCGTCACGTAAGTGTGGAAGGGTTTTAAAATATGTTTGTGGTCTTTCAGTGTTTTGCTTACAGTTACCCACACTTTTTCCCCTTCTGTGTTTGTCACGAAGTTGGTTTCAGCTGTGAACAGTCAAATTACACCATGACATTATATTCAAAGTGTTTATTGTCATGTGCGCAGTAAAGAAATCATGATATGAGACCAAACTGTGTAGGAAATGTATAATTTTTCATATCGGTGATGACCTAGATTCTAAGTTCTTTCTGTTGTATGTTGTCTGTTTTTGTCAGATGTACCATCTGAGGTGGACAGCTACCACAGCCTGTTTCCCCTCGAGCCCCTCCCCCCACCAAACCGCATGCAGAAGACCAGCAACTTTAGCTACATCACCTCATGCTACAAGGCTGTCAACAGCAAGGATGACCTGCCTTACTGCCTGCGGAGGATACATGGTAGGAAATGTGACGATGAGCAAATGTTTTTCAAAGAAGCATGAACACATCTCACAACCAAAATAGCCAATGTGACAAATGATGGAAGCCTGCACTTACAGACTTACTCAGTATGACTTTATTTACGAAGTGAGAAGGCAACCAGCGGGATGAGATAATGCTGAGGTAATGACGGTGCTTCTGAAGTGTTTCGTAATTTTAAAAAGTTTTCATGATTCTAGTGGAGAAGTCCCTCTTCAGTGAAACTCTCTGAACCAAAGTAATACATCTTTTCAGAAAATATATTGCAAGCAACTAAACTTGCATTAGAAAAAAATTGGAATGATCGTTCAGTTGATGCAGGTTTTCTGGCATAATCGTTCATTTGTTTCAGCAAAAAATTCAATAAGCAGTAATCTTATTGTTTGTAAAGACATTAGCGTTGGATTTCTCTTTTTTAAAAAGAAATTAATGCATTGATGTTGTGCTGAAAAGACAAACAGACTTTATTTTTGTTTTTGATGAGCAGTGCAGGACAATAAACATGAAATGCATGTGTTGTCAGGCTGCTGCTATCATATTTAAGGCGGCACAGGATTGTGTACAATATCCCTGTTTATTTCTAATTCTCTATGTGTCTGTTATTTATCTTGAAAATATCTCCAGGTTTCCGCCTTGTTAACACCAAGTGCATGATGCTGGTGGACATGTGGAAGAAGATTCAGCACTCAAACTCTGTAACACTGAGGGAGGTCTTCACCACAAAGGCCTTTGGAGACCATTGTGAGTGTACAGTTCATGTGCAGGACTTGTATTTATTTTTTTTATTCTTTGGATGCTTTGCATGCATTCCATCAGTATTGGAATCGTGCTCCATTTACGGTGGTTATTTGTCGCTAAAGTTTTGCTTTGTTGGCTCCAGCAATGAAGTACTTAATTGGCTGTTGTACTTTTGATTGTTTTGTGATGGGAAACACTTTAGTGATGATGATGCAGGACAAAGTGGAAGTAGTTGGAAGAATAAGAAGTAGGCAAATTGTTTAGTTCTCAGACCTCTAACTCTTTCTTTTTCCCGTCCTTTTGCCTTAGCGTTGGTGTTCTCCTATGACTTCCATGCGGGTGCAGAAACCATGTTCAGCAGGCATTTCAATGACCCAGCAGCAGACTCGTACTTTACCAAGAGGAAGTGGGGTGAGTTTGTTTTACCTCCCTTCCTCCTTCACCCAGCAGAAATAAACTCATCATCACCTCTGATTCCCCCCCCCCCCCCCCCCCGCATGCCACATTTTGAGTTTGTTTTTAATTGTTTGTGAATGAGGTCATCCACCTAGATTTATATCGGTGCTTTTTTTACATTGCATTGCACGCTGCATGCTCGCATCTGACATGTGATGGCTCAGGTGTGTATGTAGAATGAAACACTTGGTTGAGTAACAATAAACACAATTTCTCCAAGCAACTTAAAGGTCTGAAACTACTTTGGTGGATGTGTTAGGAGTCTGATGTGTCCTAGTTTGACAGTTAACGTGCGTGTCTGTGCAAGAGAGACATGGGGACTTGGAGGAAACTGTGGCTGAAACTGATCCTAAGGCAGGTGCTGTATGGCCTACCTACAGGAATGCAGACAGAGGAAGCAAAACCATGTTAAACCCTGGGCTCTGTTTAGTCTGTAGCAAACACTGATAATAAACCATGTTGTATGAACTGTACAGAACTGCGCAGAGAAACATACTAGAAAATGCTTTGTGTGTGCGTCTCATTGTGACCCTTTAGGGAAACGGACATTTGGGTCATCTGTGACATTTTCAGTGTGAAGTTGTGGCTTTCGTTTGGTAATATACACCCTGACACTCTGACGTCTGAGTGATGTTCCCCAGGGTTTTGTTTCTGCTAAGAGCTGAGGAGTGTTAAAAGTAAGAAAAAGTTCTGAGCTGATGGGGAACATGATGTCGGTGAACAGTGTGGTAAATTCCTGTCATTAATTTTGTTCATAGTAGAGCTAAAGCGTTAGTCAATAAACAAAAAATCTGCATCATTTGAATCATTATCTAAACCATTTTTAAGAATATAATACATTAATCATTACGGCTTTGCTATAAAAAAAACAACAATAAATGAATGCTTGTCAATCGTGAGGATTTCTTTTTTTATATGAGTGTGAACTGAGTATCTTTGGGTTTTGGACTGTTGGACAGACAAAATAGGGGCTTTTGGAAATTTGCCGGGGTATTTTTCCTATTCGAGCTAACCTTTGATTTCCTGAGAACATAATCAGCAGATTAATCGATAAGTGGAATGCGGTTGCTTTGACTGAAAATGACGTGTAATACTGACATCACTCCTGTGACGGACTGTTTTTGCCTGAGGAGAAGATTGCCTAGGAAGTTAATGACGGTTTGAGGTTTACTTCAGTAGAAACGTCTAACCCTCGTGGTTGCGTATGTTTGATAAGATATGTCTTCATGTCTAGGGCAACATGAACCTCCCCCGCCACGGCAGCACGCAGGCCTGCTCCCCGAGTCTCTGATCTGGGCCTACATCGTCCAGCTCAGCTCGGCCCTGCGCACCATCCACACTGCCGGCCTGGCCTGCCGTGTCATGGACCCCAGCAAGATTCTTATCACTGGCAAGACCAGGTACACATACACACACATATATAATGCGTCAACAGACATTGCTCATCATGGGTTAATTAGTTGGTGACAAGAGCCTGTTGCATTTATCCATAAATGGTAGCGTACGGAAGTGCATGAATTTCAATTTGAGGCTCAGAAAATGTAGGTATGACTGTAAATGCATTAAAAGCAGAAGAGTATTTTCAGTTCAGGTTTCTTTTTTTTCCTCAACAACCATGTAGTTGTGCACACTCAAAACCAAGATTCACTCTGCAAACTGTTAACAATCATGGTCTCTTGTCTCTGCAGGTTACGGGTGAACTGCGTTGGGGTGTTTGATGTCTTAACTTTTGACAACAGCCAGACAAATCATCTTGCCCTAATGCCACAGTACCAGGTACTTTGTATGATGCAGGTTGTGCACAGACCGTGCCTTTCAGAAAATATTCAGACCCCTTCACTTTTTGTTGCAGCCTTATGCTACAATCTACACTCGATGCAATATGATGCCAAAGCGACGACAGAATTTGAGAGATTTTTGCAAATTTAATAAAAAGGAAAAACTGAAATATGACATTGGCGTAACTTTTCAGAACTGTTGCTGTGACACTTGAAAATTAGCTCAGGTGCCGCCTATTTCTCTTGATCATCTTTGAGATGTTTTTTCTCCACCTTGACTGAAGTCTACCTGTGGTAAATTCAATGTATTGGACATGATTTGGAAAGGCACACACACTTGTAATACATTTGCAAAAAAGTCTGTTACCGCTTTGTCATTAAGGTGTGTTAAGTATAGACTGAAGATGGAAAAAAAACATTTATACTATTTGAGCATAAAACTTCCACATAGAAAAATGTGAAAAAAGTAAAAGGGTTTGAATTCTGAATGCAGTGAAAATATACCTTACAGAAAAAGTAGTGGCTCTGCTTAGCATCTCCTACATGTGTGTTTTAAAGCTCTTTTAAAAATTTGATTTTATGAGATTAATGTGCATTTCTCTGTCATGTGTGCTTTGTGTTGTCTAGCAAGCAGACCTTGTGTCGCTGGGCAAGGTGGTGCTGGCGTTGGCGTGTAATTCCCTGGCTGGCATTCAAAGGGAGAACCTGCAGAAGGCCATGGAGCTGGTGTCCATCAACTACTCTTCAGACCTCAAGAACCTCATTCTGTAAGAAAACGAGTGAAGCATTCCAGAAACCACCTGCAAAATTTTGCGCAAAATCAACCTAAATCTGCCTCCATCAGGTCAGGTTGAGGACATTGATCTTGTATCTGTGGCTAACGGGAAAGTTCTGTTAAAGTCCCCTTGTCTCTGCACCTGTTTGCAACAGCTTCCTTCGATTTCCTCTGGCCCCAAGACATAATCCTGTGTTTGCGTGGCAGTCATGCTGTGTCAAGGCTGTAACTATGGCCCTAATTATAACGTGTCAGCCCAGGGTGTCTGTGGAGAAGTTGAGATAAGCATTACAACAAGATGCTGCATGAACCCCCAGTTTCACACCTAATATAATCTCAAGTTTCAATATTAAGAATGCAAATTACATTATTCAGCACGTTTTCAAAACCGTTAGATATACAGTATATGTGCTGTAGACATCCTGATATCTGATTGTCTATTTCCAAGAACTAAGACTGACTAATCAGCCACCCACACCACTAATGTTGTTCATAATGGTAGTTGCATCAGGAGTTGTTTCATCTGCACTTAACAAAGACTTTTAGAAGAGAATGACCACAGCACTTTGTAAACAGTATTTGGGACCGAAACATCGGCATTGGATGTTATTTAATGTTGCTTTTCTTGCGGGAAAAAGTTGGTAAAGATTTATGTATGGAACCGTACAATCTTCTTGTGTGAGGGAGGAGCTGAGAATAAGTCTGGAGTTTTAGGTTATTTCAATCTAGAAGTGCAAAGTCAAAGGCAAGTTCACATGCTGTCATGACAGTAAGTCCAGTGACTTCTTTCTGCTCCTTTACTTTTAAACTTCTGAGCTTGGTTTGAACAATCGAATGTCTTCAAAGCAGCCATTTTGAGATTAAAAAGTAGGTAAACACAGTTGTTACCAATCACATTATTTTAGGCTCACATAAATGGAACAGAACGTTCATTATTGATATTAGTAACACCTGTGTTTACCTACTAATTCCCATCAAAGCGGCTGCAGTGCTGAAGGTCTACTCACGGTATTCTCCAATATGCTTTGGAGTTTACACCTGATGTGTGTAACCGCCAAGTAGCCACCAAAATACATGTAAATTCCAGGTTGCTCCCAAATTAAGGTGGCAACAGACAATGCTTTCCCTGTTTCTAAGTCATATTAATGCTGGCGTCCATATCTTTCTTTCCCAGGTGACCACGTGCCCCTAGCAGACAAAAACTGTTGAGTGATAGTGAGATTTAAAGGGAACTAATGTAAATGCAGATGATGTATTATTCTTTATCCATTACATTGTCCGATCAACATTTACTTTATGATGATACATTGAAGCAGAAAACTTGTCCATTGCCAGTTCAAGTAGGCATGAAAGTTCAGGCCTTATACTGACAGTGCTGTTTACATACTGTAAGTTTTTAAAGACATCTGCAAAAAAATGTGTGGAAGGTGCAACTTGATAACAATAAGAAGAACGCCTACACGGTCTCTTGCTTACAGCTGAAATGATCATTTATTAACACAACTTTCAGATCAGTTTCAGCAGCAGTTCATTTCAGCAGCACATACAAGATTATTAAGAATAGTTTATTGACGAAATGTTTGGTTTGTCCAACAGTATAGGAGCTTCTCCATAGTCGACCTATTAAAACGAGTCTGAAACTGCTCAACCTTTCAAGTTGTACCAGTGTTTACTGTATTGCCTTTCGAACACAAACAGCAGAATTTGGTTGCCCACAGAAAGGCTGCTTTGACTTGGGTGTTGGGGTTATTTCTCTGCAGCCTTTCCCACTCACCTAAACTCTGTTGTTTTTGTGCAGTTATCTGCTGACTGAACAGTCTCGCCTGCGCAGTGTCAATGACATTATGCCGATGATCGGAGCCCGATTCTACACACAACTGGATGCATCGCAGATGAGGAATGATGTCATTGAGGAGGACCTGGCCAAGGTAAGCAAAGCAGCACTACCTTTTTGTTCAGGGAAAGTTTTCAAAAACTCAAGGGGTGAGACTGAAAACGTGCATGAGAATACAACTTTCAGTCGTTTTCTCATCAGGCTGATATTCTTGGTTTGGGGCCGGAAAAGGGGCATTGGTTTGGTAAGCTAAGAGGGAAGTTGTGTACACACAGGATGTTGTATGGTTTATTGTAGGCTTCAGTCTCGCCTTGAGTTTAGTTTCCCCATGTTCGAGTGTAAATGTGTGAAACAAACCCTCACCTCATCTTTCTTCTTGTTAAAGCCCCAACTTCCCCTTTATGCCCCGACTCTGTACACATCTACCAAACAAAGTAGTTTGCGTTGATGTTTTCACCTCCTCCTCAGAGAGCAGATGAGAGCAGTGGGCCTGAAAAACGAGGTTGCTTTTCTGACCAAACCTGCTTGTGATCTGCTGATATCTGTTCTGGTGACGAGCTTGTCTCCTGTTTATCAGGCCATCTCTGCTATATGTGTTAGTGCGCACAGAGAGATGTAGCAGTGTTGGTAATTTGCCTTGTGAGCGTATTTGTTGACAAGCCTTTAAGATTTAAAATCTTTTTGAAACACAAAACACCAATTTACAGACATAAATGTGTGAAGAAGAACACAATGTGTGTGTTAGGTCCTTTATCAGTCCAACCGTCTCAACCGCACCATGTAGAAAGATTTCATGTGAAGTGACGTGGGGCCATCATGGTGGCTGTCTTCGTTACACTACTGTTTCATCAAGCTGCTGGCTTGAGGTAAGAAATTCATGATAACCACCGGCGCACATATAGTTAAATTATCCGCCATAACATCATCCATGGGTTTGTGGATTACAGTTTTGAGGCCTTAAGTTTGGCATTTTCGGTCGATGCCATCTTGTTTTTCTGGGGCCAGAAGTGACCGTCTTTGTTTGAGAGTGTCGACTTTGGGAGGATATCCTGAGAACTTGATGAAACGCCGCAGTGGTGACTTATCTTATTGATTAGCCATATATCGTGTTGTTTTGAAGAAGATTTGATGCTAGTCATCGTGATCTTAAACTTAAAACGTGTGCTGAGGTAATGAAGTAAGTGCATTGCTGGAGATTTGCTGTTAAATGAAGATGCCTCATTCACATTTAGTCATTTTTGCCATGTGTTGAAGATGATGATGCAGCTTTCACATTGTCCTACAGTGCAGAAACTATTTGACCGAGTGAAACAGGCAGAGAGGAGGAGGAGAAGAAAGGAGAGGCAGGAGTAAATTATGTCTGCGGAGGGGCAGCTAGCTCTCAACGCATTCAAACACATTACTGGATTCATCAGTGATGTTGGAGCTGACCACTGTTGATGATCAGATGAGACTCCATGCGGAACTGGATGCATTTAGAATAAATTGCAGCTTCTTCTGGTTGACTTTTAGTAAGGAGGAAGTGTCTTCTGGAAACTGTTAAAAACAGGGCGCATCACCATCTATGGACAGGAAGTCAAGTGACAGAGGTTTCAGTTTCTGACAGTGTTCTCTGCAGGGATAGGTAGCACTCTTATTTTAAAGGGGTCCCTCGTTTTTAAGAAGGAATTATGACACATCTGCAGTAACTTTTGCTAATTCTCCATTAATTCCTGTTTTTCCATTTCTTCTGCAGTAATTAATTCATTTGCTTGTTTGCATTTTTGTTTATCTCCCAACCTATTGACATCCCCAATAGCGTATGATTTTCTTTACAGCTGTGGTGGTAGAAAAATCTGAATCACAACAGCCCTAAGACGGCATTAATACTGACTGTGAATGTGTTTTGTTTGCTAATAAACCACAGCCTTGAGTTTAAAGTTTATGATTTAACCTCACTAAATTCCAGCAGTATACCATCTGTGCATCTCTACTTAAGAGATGCTGATTGCTTAATTTTTCAAAAAATATTTGGATCCGCTGGAGCGCCGAGGTAGATGAATGGGCAAAGCAACATAGCTGTGTTGCATGTCATACCTTCACTCTCCCCAACTGTCCAATGAAGGCAAAGAATTGTATTTTAAAACATGTTCGCCTCTGATGAATATAAATCGCTGTTTATTCACAGGAGGTACAAAATGGTCGTCTCTTCCGCCTGTTGGCCAAACTGGGCACCATCAACGAGCGACCAGAGTGAGTAACTCCTGTGTGAGGACTGGCCGTTTTGTGACTTGTGTTTCTGTTGCCACTCTGTGACCTTGTGTTGTGTGTGTGTGTGTGTGTGTGTATCAGGTTTCAGAAGGACCCGACGTGGTCAGAGACGGGCGACCGCTACCTGTTGAAGCTTTTCCGGGATCACCTGTTTCACCAGGTGACAGAAGCTGGGACGCCCTGGATCGACCTCAGCCACATTGTCTCCTGCCTCAACAAAGTCAGTCAGCTTTCTTCTTTTTTTCTTTCACTGATTTATTTTATGAACATGGAGAAATCTTAGTTGTCCTCTGTAATGAAGTCAGGCATGCAAAGTGGCATATTTTCAGAACATCTGTTCATGCTTCATTTCCACTGGTTAAAGAAACATGCATGCATTTGCCAGCTGATTGCAGAAGAGGGAGAGTAAAAGTAGGTCTATTATTGGCATACTTCCATCAGTGACATTTGGTATTTGGTTACCAGCTGGTCGTGAGCAGAAGCAGCAGAAAAGATCTTGCAGCAGATTTAAATTAGTTTGTATGCTGATTGTCTACTTTGCTTCTCTGCTTTCCAGAGCAGCTAACACACACATATGGTTAAATCTGTGTTTTCATCGAAGCATTCTCCGAACAATCATCATATATGTACAAACATGCCCAATCCAAGTAATATCCTAACGTAGCCCTTTTAAAACGAGTATTATAACATCCTTTACTTTCTTGTAGATTTGCCACAAGCCGTTTTTTTTCTCTGTTCAATTCTTCTTCTTCTTCTCACTACACTGTACAGTTAGTGTGATGCTGTTTAAAGCTGTGACCTTTAAAACCTCACGAGAATTTGACCGACATGTTCTGACACATAACTTTACACTCACACATTAAATATGCTTCATAGGCCTATCCATGGAAAAAGAAGGTCGCATGAGTTCTGTATGAACTCTTCCTGTCCTTTTGTATTTCCTTAAAGTCCATTTCCAAAAGTACTTGGTTTGGAGTGGCAATGATTAATTGATTAGCAGATCAAAAAATAATATTAACTGACAACTATTTTGATTTTCTGCTTTTCGTGGTCGTTTGTGATGTAAATGAAAGGTGTTGAACTGTTGGTTGGACAAAAGAAACAAATTGAAAATGTCACTTTGGGCTCTTGGAAATTATGATGAGCCTTTTTTCCAATTTTTTTGGCATTGACTAAACGATGAATCGATTTAAGAGTCAAAATAATTCGCAGATTGATCGATAATTCTTTAGTAGTATTCCTGATCTAGTTTGGTGTTGTATAAGATTAAGTAAATCCTCGCACAGAGCTATAAGCTATACAAAAAGAACATTTGGCAATTTTATTTCCTTGAAAAAAGACTTGCATAGATTATCTAGTTATCTAGACAGTTGCTTATTGATTAAGTAGTTTATCATTCCAAGAAGTCCTCTTTTAAAATCAACCATTATGTTCAGTTTGCACTTCTTTTTTTGTTATTGACTGATTGTTGTTGTGTTTTTTACAGTTGGACGCGGGCGTTCCTGAGAAGATCAGCCTGGTGTCTCGGGATGAGAAAAGTGTCCTGGTTGTGACCTATTCGGACCTGAAGCGCTGCTTCGACAGTACCTTCCAGGAGCTGCAAGCCGCAGCCTCCGGCTCTCTGTAGCGCCCTCTTGGGCCCGGGGCGGGACTGCCCGGACCTGGAGCACACTATTGCACTACAGGGGAGGACCAGGCTCGCGGAGATGACATCAGCATGGCGAAGGCAGCGGGGCAGGGCTTCGTGAACCTCAGTCACATACACTGACCCTGTGACACCAGGAAGGCTTTTTCTAAAGTGTATTTTTTTTAGTTTTCCTACACCCCGCAGCTGAAAATAGTAAAACAAAAGGAAAAAAAAAAACGAGAAAGGACAAATACGGAAGCTGTGATGAACGAGTAAGAGGACATTTTTTTAGATTTGGGGAACAAAACAAGACACAAAACATGAGTTTTTGGACATTTTTCCTGCTTTTATTGTTTATTTCTACAATTGGGGTTTATTTTTCAGAAAAGATGCACTAAGATTTTAATTTTTTTGTTAATTTTTGTTATTTTTATGAATATGTGTGAGTGGCCTACAGGGTGTACAGAGAGAGCTAAAGTCACACACACACATGGACAGAAATAACAGAGCAGACTAAGAATGAAAACAAACAACAACAAAAGAAATCCAGCTTTTCTATTGACTGTCTCACTTCTGGCCGGAGACCACACCCCTTCATTGTGACGCACTAGGAGACGGGACGCACCACTTGAGGCATTCATTGGGGCGGGATGGCACCTGTTTGGTGAAACAGGCCAGCCCACCTTTGCCTTGGTTGTTAGTTCCCCCTTCAGAAAGGACAAACCACTTGGGTGGGTGGGAAGGGTTCTTAAAACTGGAATAAAAAAATAAATGGATTCTGACATTTTAGTTCAGGAGATTGTGGAACATCGGGCTCATATGTGTGGGTGGGTGGGCTAGCATGGACTTGGACTTTGGGGGGGTGAAGCGTGTTTTTTTGTTGGCACTGAAGAAGGGGTGTCTTCTCCTGATGCCGTCTACGAAGTGTTTGTTACGTATGCAGCAACCGCCTTCGGTTAATGGACGCTGTCTTACATGAACTGCTCAAGGACGGGTCATTTTGGTTTGGCTGTCCAGCACTTGGGAGTAGCCCATGGGTGGGGCCTCTATTGAGGTGGAGCCACAGCTGCCTCTTTGTGGAATGTCCTTATTTTGTCCCCCACCCGTCCTCCTATCCCACCAACGTCCCCCTTCTCTTTCTCTCTGTCACTCTTCCCTCTTCCTGCTTTTATCCCAAACTTCACTTCCCCTCAGGGGATCTCGGCCCCTCGACATTTGAGAAAAAAGTGACGCTTTTTGTGATTTTTCTAGCTGGTTTTTCTCTTTGCTCAGATATTGTGCAGGAATGCATGGCGGGGAAACAGGAGGGCAATTGCCTCAATTCAATTCTTTATTATTCTGTGGACCAATTCCAGCAGGGGTTTAGGGAAAGGGCAGAGGGCGAAGGAGAGAACAGGATCAGGGCACCAACAGTTCTTTTTTTGTTGTTGTTTTATTTGAATTTTAAAGATCGTGATATACAAACGTGCTGGAGACAAAGCAGTGGCTGCTGCCTGTTGCACTCACTCGAACGGCTTGGATTTCTCTCAGGATGACAAACAGCTGGAGGGGCCCAATGATTGAATGTGTTTGGCCGTCATTGGCCGCCCCCTGTCCAGTCAGATAGATGAGCTACAGTGGGAGTGGGTGGGATGTCTTCAGATTGAGGTTTTTTTTTAAGGAAGTTAACATTGTGGAGATCATGCTGTGAGGGATTCCATGTTGCCCTTGAGCACGGGTCATATTCCACTGATGATTTGAATCAAATTAACTGAACCTGCTTCAAAGAGATCAATCCGGGCTCTCTCAGCCCACTGCTCTCGATTAATTCGTCTTGTTCTCAGTAGCTTGTGGCGAAGAACAACAGGGTCACATAACGAACCAAACTGTCAGATATAAGACAAAAGTAGATGAAAGGGAATAAACGAGAGCGGTGTCTTGGCTGAAGTCGATGGTCTGTACTCGAGGGCAACACACCTGCAGGGAGCCAGCTCTGTTAGATCATGTACTACTTCCTCTGTTTTAGTGAAATGAACCGACAAAAACATACTTGGTGAATGTGGTGCTTTAGAAAAAAACCCTCAACACACACACACACACACACACACACACACACACGGTGCCCCCCCAACTCGATCTACACAATGTCAGTGCTCATATCACTATCTTCCACATCATAACACACACTCCAGTTAATATTAGTGACGACCATCTTCTCCTTCCCCACATCAACACACCTACAATCACCATCTTAGTATGTTTTATGCCCCTCTTGTGTTCATTGTCTCAAATTTTGCAATATTTGTGTGTACAGCAGTATTTTAATAAAGAATACCAAAACTGATACATGCAGGATCTTGTCTTTTTTTTTTTTGCATTTACGGAAAATTACAGCTGTTAATGTATAAAAGTTATACTGCTAAACAAGTTATAGAAGCATAAAAACAACACTAAGGTCAACATGTGGGTTATTTAATGAGTTGCAGTTACATTTGTCGATTAATCATCTCTAAAACTGAAAATAAAGGCAAATGAAATGCACTTCACGAAGGCTTTACAAACCTTGAAGTCACACTAGAAATAGTTCTGGCTCACTTCCTATAAAATGAGATGTCTGAGATGTCGATCCTCTGTCGACTGACACACTTTGCAATGCAAAGGGACACGTGCAATCTGTCTGGATAACAAGAAAGGTGCAAATGCAGAAAAAATTGGATTTCACCTTCCAGACACAGATTCCATAGCAAAGGTTTAGTCATCCCAAAACTAAAAAGAGCTTGACACTTGATGGTCATTATCTAATCACCGTGTCGGGTGATCAGATAATGACCATCAAATCAAGTTCTGTTGACATTTCTGGAGCTTCACGGCGAAACTGGTTGCGTGACTCTCTGGAACAACTTAAGTGGATGGTGACTTGTTTTAAAAATGTAAAAATAACCAAAATAGCTCTTCCAGCTGATCATAATCTCTGGAAACCTTTTTATTATTTTATTTATTCATTTTTATTTTTGCCTAATTTCTAAGGTGAAATACTGCAGCTGATGTGAAGCTCCAGAAATGTTTCTTTCCATCAGCACTGGACTGAGTAGACAAGTGAATTTTCATTTATGGGTAACGTTATCCTTTAATACCAAAAAGTAGATTAGATACCGATATTGTAGCGCATCTACAAATAACAGTGTATCTTCTGCCATTTGTTCGGATTAAATTTAGTCAGAAAAAGGTAAATAGGGAGTGGATCTCTGAATATCTAGTCTAACAGTCTAAAACAAAAAAAATATCTAGTGACTGTCACCGAGGACATAGAAAAGCAGCATATTCTTACAACTGAGGAGATTGAAGTTGGGAATGGTTGGTGTTTCTAGCCTAAAATGTAACGATTCTCTGTCAATCCAATAATCATTTCAGCTCATATGAACATATGATGAGGAAAATAATGACACTGAGCTGAATTGACAATAATTGAAATATATTGCAACAAAAAAAAAACAGCATGAGAAAATGTATATGTTATACATTTTTGTCAACCCTGAATGACTTGAGTGGATTCTATATCAAAGGATAATCAATATAGAATTAAATAGACATTCAGTTGCCAGATTATGAAGCATATCTAAGTAAAACCAGTGTGAACAAAAGCCTTGCAACTGTTTTTGTTAAAAACATTTGATTCGACTGAACGGTAATCTCGGTTATGTGTGTCACATTACATTTCGATACTACTGGGATGCAGCTTTCTAAAATAGCTTTAATAAAACATGAACATTGCAACCCTCGAGAAATTAAATGTTACCGCAGAGCTGCTGTGTTACACTGCATTAGTTTTACCTAGATGTACCTAACAAACTGGCAACTAAGTGTTTATTTACATTCAGGAAAGGTCAGATACAGACATGGACGACTCATCCATGAAACGATTACAGCATTCAAATAAATACAGACCGATATACCCTGTCTAGAAACTATAATTCAGTGGATAATAACTTCTTTTTTTTCCAGCATATAGAAGCCGTGCAGGAGAAACAATTAATTCATACAGCAGTGTTCCTCTTCACAAAGCTCAGCACATGAGGTACCAATACAATAAGCTCTGATACTTGTAGGTCAGTAAATACATTCTGCGTGTGATAAGTACTATCGGGTAATACTTAGCTGCTCTTGGAAGGGGTTATGTGTAGTAATGCAAGATTATACTGGGGTTTTGTGTAAAATCTGGAGAAATATCATTTAGGTGTGGTTGAAAGAGGAGAAGAGGACCGAAGGATACATGCAGATACTGAGGTAGAGGACGCAAACAGCAAAGTTGAAAAGGTTAAAAAGCAGAATGACCTGAGTGACTAAAAATGACAAGCGGGAAAATATAAACAACCTGTGTGAGGGCGTGGAAGAGTTGGACAGGTGCTAGAGGGAGGGGTAGAGAAAAGCTGAGTTGTAGTCCGGTGGAGGGGAGCCTCCCTCGTCAGACTCCCAATCACATGGCAAGATGGACGGCTCGTCGTCACGGAGACCTGTAGTGTCATTGCACAGGAAAGGCATGTGGTTGTCTCTGCACTTAGCGAAGGAAAAGAACCTGAAACATAAAAATTAAGAGTCATTATCGTTCTTGTTATGCGCAGAGTTAAAGGGAAAGTTAAAGTTCGGGTTTTTTGAAGTGAGGTCATATAAAGTACATATCTATAGACGATCTGTTCCCTACCGTAATCACCGATCAGCGCAGCCTCAGTTTGGAGGAGTAGAGGAGTACAGTTCAAGTGTACGTTGTATAGGTAAAATTCACACCGCTTTACATCGCCGTCGATTTTACCTATACAACGTACACTTGAACTGTTATCGATTTTATTAGGTGAGCCTTGTTTTAGGTGGTTTATTTCGCTTTTTCTCTGGACCCCGTTCACTGCAGTACAAAGCTGAGCGTCTGGCTGGAGCGGCTCTCTGCTCCTCCAAACTGAGGCTGCGCTGATCGGTGATTACGGTAGGAAACAGATCGGCTATAGATATGTACTTTATATGACCCCACTTCAAAAAACCCGAACTATCCCTTTAACATACTGCATTCATGAATTAACTGGTTCCTATATGACGTCGTTTATTTCTGTGTCTTGCTTTCGAAACGTCCGCTCTTCTTTTCCGCATAATTATGACAAATATTTTACTGTTAAAAATAATCATATATTTCCCCCGGACACAACCAGTGTGTTTCACAGGCAGGAAATGATTGTAATCTCCAAATTCTACTGAAAACACTGTATGTGTGCAACATCTTTGCGTGTCATCATTATGATCAGGTGTCATAGTTGTCAGGATGCAATCAGGAGTTTAAGGGTTAGCGTTTAGATATCACCACCTGCTCAGCTTCCGGTTCTTGGTGCCGTTATTCCACGTCAGATGGTTCAGCTCCTCAGACGGCAGGACCATGCCGCTGTCGCTTTGCTCATCCTGAAGCAGAGAGGGAGCAAACATGATTCTTATCGGGCTGGGTTTTTATTTTTTTTCACCTGTTTTCCATTCACATGTTTCTGTCGTCGTGTGTGTGCATGCAAGCAGAAGTGAAGGTTTTTTCTTACTTCAGGGCTGTCTGGCTCCTCGCAGGGCAGTTCCTCAAAAATCTGAAGTGTGGCCATTCCTCTCATGTAACTGGATACAAAATTGCATTCAAATGAAAAGAATGAGCTGAAAATATCTTTACTATCTCAAGCTACTTCCTGTTCTTTCTTAATTAAGTGATCAGTTACTCTCACGACTTTCAAATCCGCACCTGTCTTGATCATTTTTCAAGGTGAGGTGCGCTGTCTCAGACATTCTAACCTGCACAGTGTTTTTATTCTTTACCTCAAGTTTGTGACTGCAAGTGGGTTTTCTTTGAACGTCTCACTGCGACCAGTGTCTGGAGTCTTGAAAGATCCCAGAGGAATGTAATCCTTCCCATCCTGTTCAAAAAATGAACAAATTAAGAGTATTTTTAAGACCTTTGAAGCTTTTGTAGCTTTTCCATTATGTTGAGAGGCATTAAATAATTTTAAAAAATCACAAGTCTGAGGATGTAAGATATATATATATGTTGACCTGCTGAACCCTCGCTTGCAGCAGGTCTCCCAGTGTCTCCACCAGGTTGGTGAAGGTGGGTCGATCTGAGGGACCGGCCTCCCAGCATGCCAGCATAGTGCTGTAACTGCACACACAAGCATACAGGTATAATGCTTAATTTATCATTGAAAACACACACTCTTCCACTGAATGATTTACGTGTTGCACTATGTCCCTAACAGTGTTGAAAACATATCAACCCACATCTCAGATGTGCTGTACTCAGGTGCTCGCATCCTTGTTCCCCCCTTCAGCCTGTGGCAGAACTCTTCATCTATTTGAAGACCGGGGTACGGAGACGCTCCTGTGGGACAAATACACACATCACTACCTCAACATGTGAACATTGAATCAACATGGTCTTAAAATGTAAATATCAGGAGGGATCAGATAATAGTATTTGTTGCAGGGCTTTTGTATTGGATAGTGTTTCAGTTATTTTGTCCACTTCCTGTTTATGTTGCGAGCGAAAACATGTGGAGACGTCTCTCACCCAAGGAGAAGATCTCCCACAGCAGAATGCCGAAGGACCACACGTCACTCTGGGTGGTGAACACCTTGTCAAAGATGGACTCTGGAGACATCCATTTAAGAGGGAGGCGGGCCTGTCAGCCAGTCAGATCACAGGAGTAGGGTTACAAATGCCCACTCATGAAGAAACATTTAAAGTTAATCAGTTATGGCATTTTGTTGCCTATTTGGTTTATTTTATTTTCACATTTTGCATAATTGTCCAGTTTCAACCACAAAAATAATTAATCCTTTTAAGAAAGTGTCTTCAAAAGTTCTGTATTTTATAAATGATTCAGTGGAGCAGGTACAGAACATTTCAATAAACACCCAATTTGAAATAGTTTTTTATGAATAATCTGATTTTTTTTTTTTTTTAATAATGAAATCTCAAGTTAAAAATACCATCCCTGCTGGTTTATTCACAGTGTCACCATCAGTGGAAGCAGTGGAAATCGTCGTTTTGTAAAAAAGGCAAATATAATGTTTCTCAGATGGTGCATTTTTGAACCACGCGTACTCACATCTCCCTTGCGGACGTAGTCGGGGTCTTTGTAGATGTCTCTGGCCAGGCCGAAGTCACAGATTTTGACCACTTTATTATCAGAAAGCAGAATATTCCTGGCTGCCAGGTCTCGGTGAATACACTTATGTCGGAACACAAAAAACATGAATAAGGACATTAATGAATCCCACATGTGTACCTGCATCCGCACACACACAGACACACGCACATCAAGTAACAGACCTTGCGAGAGGCCAGAAACTCCATCCCTCGCGCCACCTGGAAGCTGAAGGAGATGAGATCCTCCAGGAATAACGGAGAGTTCGAGGCAGATTTTGGATCTATAGGAAGAAAGAGAACGAGCACTGGGATTTAATAAAGCAGTTTGGTCATGCACAAACATATGTAATGTTCACTAAGCTCCTGTCTCACCTTTCTCTTCCCCCTCATCAAACTCTGCTCTGATGCTGTCAGACACGCTGCCGACACAACCTGACTCTCCATCCTTTCCTCCGGCCGACTGCGAAGGGGGATAAATCAGTTAATTGCTATCAAATGTTGTGTGTTAGACCGAAAATTAGGACTTTAAAAGGTCAGAATGGAAATAAACCGTTGAGATTTGATGAGAGATTCATAAACATGTTTTCCTCTGTGTAAAATGACCTTTAAGGCCACAGTTTTTAGTTATGTCTAAATGTGTGCAGAAATTAAGGAAGTACACGTCCTGCTTGAGAACTGATAACAACTTCAAACCTCAAACAGATTGCAGAAGTGAGTTGTTGAGCGTATGATTTTGTCACCGCGCGCAGCACGAAGGGGTGTTTTTCTCTTAACTGTTAACATAACTGCTGAAATGTAGGGCACACAGGCATGTGTGAACTTATATTTAATGTGAAGTACGACTATCAAGACACCATCTATAATTCTGTTTGTAGACTCACTGAGTTGTGCAAAAACACCTCTCTCTTGCTCTTCAGGAAGTTGGAGAGGTTTCCATAGCGACAGTACTCGACAATGACCATCAGTGGTCCTGCAATACATATATTATAGTAAGGATGAAAGTGTGAGGAAACAAACAGACACATTAGTATCACCTGTGCATACATTAATACATATATTTTGAAAAACACACACACACACCTCCTGGCTTGGTGCAGGCCCCTAATAGATTCACCACATTTAGATGATGTCCAATGTGGTTGAGGATCTTGAGTTCTGTCATCAGAGCCTTGTGTTCGCTGGCTGTAGCTCCCTCTGGTGGACACAGAGCAGAAAAGATTAAAAAAAAGTGGCACTTTTTGTGCAGAATTTCAATTTCATGTTCTCAGAATCATCTGATCTGATCTTGTACCTTTGAGCATCTTGACAGCCACAGTGCTGCAGCTGGTGGTGTTGTCTATACCGAACGCAGACGCCTGTATCACTTTACCAAAGGCTCCACGGCCCAGAGGTTTCCCTGAAACAGAGGGAGAGAAAGGATGTCGGTGAGACTGACAGGGCGAAAAAAAAAGAGGGTGTTTTTTGTGTCTAATTGAGCGACTTTATTAATTACTATTATCATCCACTGCGGACGTGAGACGCTGATAAGAGAAGACTAACAGTCCATCTAGCAAAATCCCACCCTGATGATAGTGGGAGCTCATTAGTTCCAGTCAACACAGCTCACACACCCCCTGCTGGAGTTGATTAGCTCCTCCACAGACAACACAGACACAGAGCCTGATTAATGGAATGAGAGTCACTCCCAATAATAGTCTGATAAGACCTATGAGAAAGTCCTTGTATCTGTTATGTGATCTTAAATACCTTGCCTCTCTCCCATTGTTAGCATTACAGCCCCAAAGTCCTTCACAGCTGAAATCAATGTGGCTAAAAAAATAAACACGTACATTTTCTGCATCTATTCTATATCTAAAATTTTAAATAAAGAAGGGTACCTAATTGGAGCCGCTCCCGGGGGAACTCCCATTGGTTGGGGTCGTATTGCAGTCTCTCACACTGCTCCTCTATTGGCCCCTCTCCTGTGTCCAAAATGATGGACAGGTACTTGGTTTTGGTGTTTGAGTTGTTGGGCTTCATTTTGTACAAATAAACAAAAGATAAGTTAACATTAAAACAGATTCTGATCTGCAGGATAGAAGTAGAGCACCCAATTAGAAAGTAAGACTCATATAGAACACTACTGCCATTTAACGTGGAGGTTATTCAGGTCATTAATAAGAATGTGTAGGCCCGGTAAACTTCAGTAATTAAAGACTAAAAGTGTGAATTTGTAGTTTCTGGTATTTTGAAGAAAGTTCTGTGCAGGCTTTTGCAAATGCAAACACGATATCTGAAATGATGCCTCCAAAAGCATTTAATCATAAGTTATGTTATTTAGAAATCAAACCTAGATGATAGTTAATAATCAAACATCTATTGAATAAAATGGAACATATGAATTTTGAAACCTCTTGCATTAAAATGAGGAGGATGTGAGGAGACACGCCTGTCAGGCACTAGACTTAAATGTGCTGTTACTGTCATAAGCCTAATGTTTGGTTATTATTAATATTTATTCAATCACAATTATTACATATTTCAGGTTAGAGCAACAAATCATATTGTGTTTATTTTGACAGATATTGAGACATTGTTATGATTAAAAATGAGTGGGAACTATCACTATTTTCATTTTCAATTAAACAGTGTTGATGTGACATTTGTTGGAGTCTATACCAAACAAATATGTTTTCTTATATCTGGAGCACCATTTGTAGGGCATACTTATATATATAATGCTGTTTGGTCACATGTTTAGCCTAAAAAGATTGCAGCTTCTTGCAGTTTGAATACTGCACTTGCCAATATTGCAATTCAAGGTAATGTTAAACATGTGTCAAAAGACGTCAGTACCAAATAGAAATCTTGCACA
The DNA here is from genome assembly GCA_963678695.2 of Diplodus puntazzo. Taxonomy (NCBI): domain Eukaryota; kingdom Metazoa; phylum Chordata; class Actinopteri; order Spariformes; family Sparidae; genus Diplodus; species Diplodus puntazzo. Next base: position 18,161,644 of record OZ023171.1, on the reverse strand, counting down.
TCCCATCTGTCATTGAATCAGAAATGTGGATCATATAGTGAAACCTCTCAATTCAGTGAAAAGAAAGATAACATGTCCTGTACATTCGTTACGTCCTACCAGTAAACAACTTGTTCTCGCTTCCTCTCACCTGTTTCAGTTTGCGTATGATGAGTGTGAGCAAAAGCCAGAAGAGTGTGGCCACCACACAGGTACAAGTGAGCATGGGGAGCTCCAGAAATGAGGCCTCTGAGGCACCTGCACACAAACCAGAAATACACATTAGTGCTACACCAGCTTTAATGTTTCAGTAGGTTAGATTTACATATGTTACCTCTACAAAGCTACACAAATTTAAGAAGTTAATTGTGGTAGATAAAAATGTAAATATAATTAAAGATTATTCCTAAACGTGCATCTGATATTCAAATACATTCATTTCAGTTTGTTTCGAAATCAAGATTATACAGCTAAACTTTGTGAGAATTACAATAAATCATTTTATAGGTGCTTTACGTTTTGATTTTTCTCCACCCTCCCAAATGGGGGCGCTGTGTTCTCAAGATTTCACACAATACTCCATAAACACTGACATCCATCCTCCTCCTTGAATCACAACTTTATTTATTCTTTCTTTTTTTAATCTGAACAACTAGAGGTGCCCAGTTCGCCGCGGTGCAGAGCTGGGATGCAGGCTGGGTCCTCCCAGAGGAAATAAAAACGGGAGACGGCTTCCTTCCTGACTGATCAGAACACAACACACAGCCACTCCTCTCTCCAGACCCGGACCGGGAAGTGCGTCCACCACTCCTGCCAGGGAAGGGTGCTCAAAGCGGGGGTGTAGCAGAACCACACGGTGGCCTGCCTCTTCTGCCACCACCGGACGTATGAATGTGTGTGTGTGTGTGTGTGTGTGTGTGTGTGTTCCACATTGGGATAATCCTAAGACCTTCTTTGATCAATGTTTACTCAGAGATTGGTAAACAGACGTATCTTCTTCCATTAATAGAATTGGCTCAACACACCTCCATGTATAAATACTACATCCATAAAAACAATGTGAATAACTGCACTATACATCTGCACATCCAGACGATACATCTATTTAAAGGACTGAGAACAATGGACATTCAGACGTAGCCATATATGGAAGAGTCCTATCTTTGAGAAGATGTAAACATAGCCAATCAAAGGCACAGATGCTTGAAAAATACTACTAGTTGACAGATACTCACCGTTGACCCGTACATAGGCAGAGCTCTCTGCAGAGCCCCTTTCATTGGTGGCCTGGCACGTATAAAGGCCCTGGTCCTCCCCTGTGATTCGATCAATATGGAGGGTCCCATCTTCTGGTGATATCACAATACCTGGAGATGGTGGTAAAAAGTATTTGACACCAGAAAACAGCAACAATTCACATGCTTTTGGTATATCACTTTTTTTTTTTTTTTACCTGATCCCTGAGACAGAGTTTGTTCGTCCTTGTACCATGTGATAGTTGGGGCTGGGATGCCCTCAGAGGGGCAGCTGAGGATCACTGAGCTGCTAATGTTGACAGTAAGATCTGTCAAATTATTAAGCAGCACCGGAGGCTCCAAAACTGAAAGGAGAAAGACACAAAATATGATCCTATTTCTGAGGCTGTTATCTATAAGTGAGTGCAATTCGATGCAGATCCAAATAAAAATCCAGAATTTAGCAGATTTAAATATGTTAAAAAAATTGGCCTTGGTGGAGGTATGCACTCTACTGAGAGCCATACTAGTTTTTGTTTTATTTTTCCTTTTACATTTCCCTAATTAAATTCCACAAACTTAATTTCTTCTTTTTCTTTCCGTATTTTCTTTTGACATTTCTCTATGCATTTCTACCCCATTATGCAAATGTCCTTCAAAAGTGTGTCATGGTGTCAACCATTCGCCTATTGGCTGATAGACCTTGGTGTGCAACGACGGACTCTACCATGTGTAACAACTCCTGAGAAACGTATCAGCATTTTAGCTGCTAAACTGTCCAATATGTTTCATCTGCTAGTTGCTGACTTCTTTGTGGTGTAGCATCTTTTGCTAACCACATCTCCCTGCCATAGCCGAAAATAAGAGTGATGAGAGGAGCGCTGGTGTGAACAAAAACAGTCAAGAACTGAACCGGAAAGACAATTAATTCCTCTGTATAGCTAAGGGGAACTACACAGTCAGGTCATTATTATCTCTGGGTTTGTCCCTGTGAAAAACCCATTTCACAGTACACATATTTTTATCCCTTGCTAATACAGAAATGCATATTTAAGCTGCTTTATATTACATTACATCACATTTGCTGTTAGTTGCTTTAAGTTAAGTAAAACTTTAAATAGAGGGATTTATATTATTTCTACTTTTACTTCATTGAAGCATTTGAATATTTCTTCTACCAATGCAAACCTCCCTAAAAAGATGTGTCTCAATACACTTGTAGTTATTAATAGACTAAACCAGAATTGTGATGAAGTGGAAACAGTGCTATTCTTTCCCAATGTTTTCTGGACCAGTTCCACTTCTGGACAATAATTGTGCAATGGTAGTGACACATTTTTTTTCACAAGAGTGGCCTTGGCTTCAACTTTGAGCCAGCTGACATTTGAGCTCTCTTGGGCCCCTCACTCACCCTGAAATACCCTGGAAGACAAACCCATTTCTAAAAAGCAACAACAATGTAGTATTTCGTCATGTGGACGATGATTGGCCTACGAGTGCTCACAGTAAATTGAAGGCACAATTTTATTTAACCTCTAACGCACTATAATTACATCACAATGCTCACACACTATAATTAGACCAGAGAAGTCCCTGAATTTTATAACCCCATTTTTTATTTTATCACCCTCTTTTTCTCTCTACTTGGCATCCCCACTTCTCTCTTTCTGGTCACCCTGTCTCTCTCGCAATTCCCTCATGGGGGTCCCAAGGGAGGAAGTTGACGCGTTGAGCCCTGATTGTATAGAGCACAGCAGTAAAAGACATGAAGAAAAGTCACTTAACCAAGGCGACTGATTGTTGTTTCCCCTATCTTCCTCCTGGACAACAATTGATGATTGTCCGCGGGGGCTACGGCCTGACAGTGTCTGATTGGCTGATTGTTCCTCCGGCCCTATGTGGGGGCCTGTAAATGTGGCATTGTGGGAAGTGCCATTGTGTGCTCTTCCTCCAGACAAGAGCTCATTCCCACGTGAAAGAGGTGCTGAGCTGGAGCGCAAGAGCAAAGGCAGGGTGGGGCCCCAGGAAGTCGAGGGGACCCAATTCCCAAGCAGCGAAACTCTGAGAGAGTGTGGTTGTTTGTTTGTTTGTTTGTATGTATGTGCAACATACGTGCACAGAAAACATGTGGAGGATGTGAGCTTTAGGCCGAGAGTGAGCTCAACATAAAACTGTATTTGAAAAGCTCCAATTTCAAAATCCTGACAACAACTTACTTAATCTTTATCCTAAATTTCAGGTATGTTCAGAGGCCCTTGATCAGCTCTGGGACCCTCAAATAATTCAGCCCATGAAGACATTTTCAATTCTTGAATGCCTTGAGTCTGGCATAACAGTCATCGCCATTTTGGTTTATTGGACCGAGAAGTGACCATGTTTTCACTAAACAGTGGAGCTTGGGAGGATATCCTGATTGAATCTGACTGTGAAACATATGATAGACACACCTTTGAGCATACCCTGCATTATCGTCTATCTTATTATAAATGGGACCATAGTTTACAAAATGAGCATCGTGCTGCGATGAAGAAGACTTGTAAGCAGTGATTCAGACCATAAACTCATTAGGAAGCTGTTAACTGAGGTCATAAATCAAGTGAAAAGTAGGTTTGCTTTTGCATAAACGTACGATTGGCCTTTTTTTTTTGCAACCAGTGGAGACGCCCCCTCCTGGCTATTAGGAAAGAAATGCAACTGAATACTTGAAATGTAATACTTGAGGTAGAAATCAAAATAGCACTTATAGAGCAGAAATATTCTTTATACCTTTTGAATTCCACTCAGGTTTATTTTTGTATATTTTTAGGACTCAGTTGGTTCAAAATTTCCAAAAAGCTTTATTCAGGTTGTTCAAATTCAATTTGTTGGATCTTAAAATGACAGGTCAAGTCAAAAAAGCAAGTTGCTGAAATTGAGGAATTCAAACTTTCTTATGAAGTGTCACCCAAATACACAATAATGACAGATAATAGACGTAGAGGAAAAGAGGAAGAGATGAAACATTTCTAATTACTCACTCTCGACCAACACCTGCGTGTCCAGGTGTGTCTTCCGTCTGGTGATGAGGTGACGGGCAGAGCATCTGTAAGCTCCAGAGTCTCTGGCTGTCAGGTTGCTTATCAACAGGATCAGAGAGTTGGAGAACTCCCCAGAAGTGAGCTGCTGACTACCCGGGGCAAGGATGCGGGAATGGGTGTCCTTTGTGTTATTCACCCTTTGCCATGACAACGCTGTGTACAGGTACCTATTGGCTACACAGGTGAGATGAAGGTCTCCGCCCTCTCTGGGATCCTCCCTCCAGCTCACACCGAAGCCTCCTGGGACGTCTGAGGGAAACAGAGAAGAGACAGGAAGATGGATTGATGAGGAAGAGGATGTGAGGGAGGGAACATGAACACGATCTCCTGTTTGATGAACAAGCCGTCTCAGTTTCTCGACAGGCGAACGCGGATCCTGTCAGGTGCCTGAAACCAGGAGAGCTGATTCAACGGAACCCCCATTTTTGTAACCTTTGGCGACAATGTTGAATGGCTATTGTGGGTAAAAGCAGCTAGTGGAATACAGTGAAAAGGCTTTTTATTTACTTTAGCCATTTGAAACTTCCCGTGGAAACGGCTCGAGAGTTTCCTGATGGCAGATAGTGTTTATCTTTCCCGAACACCCCAAGGCCTCCAGAAATAAAGCGGACCTGCCAGTCCAAGGAAGTGCGCTGCACGGGGAAGTGGAACGATAAGAGCCCCAGGTTCCTGTTTCACGCTTGCTCACACACTAATAGCTCAGCACAGCCATACGCACAGGCACAAACGCACTCATGCACACGCTCAAAAACAAATTGACGCAAAATAACCTTAACCTGTATGCCTGGTATCAAATATATCTACAGTGAGTACCCAATGCACGTACGCTACTGTGTTCTGCCAAGTTCTTCGACCTACATTCACGTGTGTTTCACTTTTTCAGTGACACAGTAAGTAACACTTCTGTTTGAGTTCTTGTATCTGGTGAAACTTTTCCAACAACAATAGCAATATGTGTTACCAATTACCACAAAAGAATTTAATAACAGTCCAAATAGCCTTTTTTACCGAATGTCAAAGTTTCACCCCCAGATCAAAACTACATATTTTTGTCTTAACTGTGGTGTTATCCATCCATCAAGATTGTTTTGGAGTGAGTTGCCCAGTTTTGGAGATATCGGACATAAATGCCTTCTCTTGAATATAATGTACCTATTTGGAAACACTCCCTTGAGATGCTCAAAGCCCAAAAATACAGAGGCACTAGAATAAAGTTAAACTAAAGTTAAATATTAATGGGTATAATAATAATATTTATATTTATTTTTTACTGAATAAACAAGCTGCTCTCAGAGGAAAATAAGATCCTCAGAACATGGTATTTTTAAGACTACAGTACAGTGACCTTGATGCAGTGCCTCTTTGCACGTCTCTGACACTGCGTCGTTAAATGACCTTAACGCAACAGGAACTACGCTATATACAATTTAGATTTTTCAGATATATTCTGTCTCTTCTTCTCGCTATACTCTCCACTGCTCCTCCTTGCCTCCTTTATTAATCAGCATTTTACGTTTCTTTTCAGCTATTCAAAGTTGGGACCTTCACACTATAGAAACAGAATAACATTCATCTACTGCTAATGCTCAGTGTCCCTTTTTACTCTTCACAGCCCTGCCGATATTTAACAATCAGGTTCTTTTTATTTTTTCAGTCATTTTGTTTGCCAGATATTTTATGTTGGCATTATAAGGTCAGGATTAACCCTGGTTAATCTAATAAATGCTGTCAAAATCTGTCAAGTAACAAGTCATTTGCATGTGTGTGAGTGGGTGCACATGGTGTGATATAAAATCACAAGATGAATGACTCAAAGTAGTCAGCTTCTAGTTTCAATCTGACCTAAAAAATTGTTTTTCGGGGCAGCAGGCATGAATGGATGGAAAATATGTTCTTTCATACACTCTCATAAAAAACAAAAAAAAATAAAAAACATCCCATCAATGAGTTTCAGGTTGTTTTGTTCCCTGAGTAAGGATTTAAAGCAAAAAATGTTTGGCAACCAAGTAATGATAAAATCATGGGGCGGATCGGCTGACATAAGCCTAGTGTCATGACAGAATGAGGAAAGAAAGGAAAGAGTGAGAAAAGCAATCACATGACAGAAACTGGTTATTTAAAGACAGAAACTAATTATTTAAATGAAGTTTCTGGGGAGTGAAAGTAGGTGAGGGAAGGACTGCAACTGAAGATTTTGTCAATGTTAATTCTTATTTAAGCTTTGACAAAAATTCCCAGATGTGAACAAGAACAAAAACACCCATGTGTTTGTATGTGTATGAGGAGATGAATAATCTTTGCTGGGATCACCTGTGACGTAGAAGTGAATGTCTAGCTGGTCGGTTCCTGCAAAGTTGGAGGCAACGCAGCGATACACTCCAGACACAGAGGCCTCTCCTACAGTCAGGACCCCCACTGTCTATGGAAAGCATAAACATCCGAATGAACAAACCCACATTTAGCACACCATGGACACACACACACACACACACACACACACTTATTTATGCACACATGTATGGTCCAGGCTCATTACCTCTGCCACTGATGGCAGGAATCACATTTTCCATGGGTCCACTGAGCAGACAATAGGGGTCCGTGAGCCAGACCTGCTGCACACTTCCACCCCGGTGGGCAGCTCAACATGCAAGCTGTCGATAAGTATTAATACCGGTGTGTGTCTGCCAATGTGTGTGTGTGAGAAGTGAACATGTGTGCAACACTTTCCTGTACAGTGAAGTTTCCCGGATGTCTTTTATTATAGTTGTAACAAATGATCCAACTACTATTCAGATTGGTGCACTCTTGGTCAGTTCTTGTCAAAAAATCTTTTAATAAATGCAATTATAGTATTTTTCCAGGAAGAACTATAGTCATTGTACATATTACAGACTTTGTACGTAGCTAAGAATCCTGTTACTAACGCAACATTGCTCTGCTGTGACTCACAGCGTGTATTTCAGCTTTACCTACCTTTTTCTTCCCCTGAAGCACTTCCTGTCTGTCTGCAACACTCAGGATGTGGTTGCTTGTGGACGTGGCAGGGATTCTTTCTGTCACAGTGCTCCATTGCAAAGAGGACGTTGGACACACACACCTTGAAGGAGAAGAAGGAGGAGGAGGAGGAGGAGGAGGAAGAAGAGAGGGACAGGGACTCAGCTGTGTTGACACAAATCATTTTATGCTGCCTCCAGGTGTGTGTGTGGGTGTGTGTGTTTTTTTCAGCTGTGCTCTGCGGGAGGAAGACCAGAACATCAGGGACAATGTTTAATCATCGCTGCTTGATGTTATCCTCAGCCAAATTCACATCATCATCATCATCATCATCATCATCATCACCAAACCATTTTTATCAATAGCATCACTTCCTCTTACCCTGTCCTGCTGGTTGACAATAGTGGATCTTTGGTGTGCTATGTAATGCTGGATTGTTCTTCTATGGAGGATGCAGAGGTGGTATTGTCATCCCGTGGATCAACTTCCTTCCATTCTTAACAAATCATCCCACATTTCCAGGACTGGGGTTCCTCTCCCTCTCAATGACTCTTACAAGTCTAAATCCATAGATTACACCATAGTGGGACTGTGGGAACTAGAGCTTATGCAAGCTGCTTTGTGGTTTATTTATGCATACTTCCTTGTGGTGATAAACCCTGAAATCATAAAGGCGGTGGGGACGGCCTCCGAACACACAGCACTTGATCAATTGGTTTGAAGTTGAAGGGAAAAGATGTATTAGAGGAGATGAAAAAGTGCACTCCACAGTTCATCAACTTCTCCACGTCTAATAAAACTTCGAAGTTATGTTGAAACATTCAGATGTTTTTACACCAAATTTTGTTTGTGTATATTGAAATATGATGATAAATGTAATGTAATGAAAATGTAGCAATAGCTTCTACAACAAGGATCAAGCAATATTGTAGTAGAGCCTTCACTGACTCATTCATGTAGGACCCTGAAACATTAATTTGCTTATATATAGTTCTATCTATCAATAATTTTTTTTTTATATCAATGCGTGTAGTTACTTAATTCACATCATATTTTCACTAGTACAGAAGTTTTATTCAAACCTGGAATTAGGGCCACAATTAGTATTTAGGTTATTCATTAATCTCTCGGTTTATTTATTGTACTAATTGGTCGTTTAGTCAATAAAATAAAGGAAAAGGAGTCGAAAATGTTGTTTTCATATATTTTGTCCAAAACCCAAATATATTCAGCTTACAATTTTATAAAACTGAAGCTACTCGCTGCTCACATTTAAGAAGCTTCACAGCTAACATTAATGTTAGTTTAATTAACTGTTCATCACCAGAAATGTTGCCTAGCTTTATAGATTAACCTAGCAAGCCAGCTAACGGTAAATCAACTAAGGCTAGCTATCTAAACGTTAATTGTTTGAGCTATAATGATAATGCTACTTTTCCTAATTGCCTCTTTATTTTGGAAAAAGAGAACTAGAAGTTATCACTCACCCAGTGGGAAGACAGCACAAGGAACAGTTTGACATTTTAGGGGAAGTTCAATCATTTGGTCTCTTGTTGAGAGTTAGTTGAAAACATATAGCTATTAGCATCTAGCATGTCTGTAGTGAGGTGCTAACAGTCAGCCCTGTCTCCGTCAGCTAGCTTGGCTGGTTGCCTAGCAACGGCACAGTCACGCAAGGGGAAAGACCTCAAGGTGAATAATACACTTTTTTTTTTTTTTAGATTCCTTTACAGGAATACTGCTTCTACTATAGCTAATCTTCTGTAAAACTACGACTCCTTGTTTAATCAAACGAGATATATAACGATGATATATATAATGAAGATATATATGATGTTAATTAGTGAGATTGAGAGGCAGCTTCATATTTCATGGACAACTTTGAGAGTACTGTCGGTTGTCTCTGCTGTGGGGCCTAATACTTGGCGATAAAGCAAAAAAAAAGAAAAGAAAAGTTTTTTATGAGTAAGTGAGAGGGACTTTGGTTGATGTGTGTGCAGTGCCTCAAGTCTCACCATGAGTATGAATGTTATAGATGTGATGTGTATTCATTTTATTCTATTAAAGAAGTGTTGATAATGAAAATACTCTTGGCTTAGGTGTATTGTTCTGTACTGAAGTCTTAAAAGTTAAAATGTTTCCTCTCTTTCATAATGACGACGATTACCTGAATGATGCTGAAGATTATCTATCCATCTATCCACCTATCTGTGTATCTATCCATCCATCTATCTGAAGAATGCAGCTTCCTTACTGAGGCATTAGCCTCCTCACTGTAATCTGCCGTTTCCAGTCGGTTCATTGATCCTGTTTATGGATGTGTCGCTGCCCCTCTCTACTCCCTGTCTCTGTCTGTATCCTTGTCGTCATCCTTCTCTGTCTGTCCTGCGCTCCTCCCTGAGGCTGGTTCCTCTCTGCTCCCTGATTGCTCTTCCTCTTGGCATCTAGTGCACAAATGACCCACCCTGTGCATGACACCACAGCCCTGACACACACACACACACACACACACACACACACACACACACACACACACACACACACACACACACACACATCACACAGGCACAGATTACATGGACTCTCCCACACTTTCCAGGAAAAAGCTTTCTCACTCAACGTTGCACTCACACTCACACAAATAGGATTAGTTGGATGGGTGTGTGGACACAAGCGTGGTTAGAGACAGAGAATGAACACACACACACACACACGCTCATAGCACGGACACATTCACACAGTGTGTGCCTGCCAACAGGGTGAGCAGCAGCCGCCTGGAAATATGAATGGACTGTCGAGTTGTGTATCAGTGGGGGTCATCTCCTGCCTTTTCTTCCTGTCCTGTTTCGCTGCCTAAAATACACTTTTACGGCTTGTCCCTGTCGGTTCCTGTCTCAACCCCGAAATAACCAAGAAGACGTATAAACCAATACACAAATATAAGCAAAGTTTAATGCAAAAAAAAAACAAAACAAAAAAACCCACAAACGACTGATATAACGATTCAATACATATTAACAGATTCATACAAAGCTGGCAAATATTGTCATTCGTCATATGTAAGTTAGTTGTATAAAATTATTAAATATTAGATTCATATATTACTCATAAAACATCTGTATACAAGGAATGGATCACATTGGGAGACACCCGTAGAATGGGACAAACACATGCACACACACACGCGCACACACAAGCACATGCACGCACGCAAGCACACACACATAAACACACATGAAGTGGACTTTACTAAAACACCTATAGCACTCATTCTCCTAAGATGGCACATACATTTGGATTTTAATGAACTTTCAATACAAAGACAACAGGGCTGTTATACTGACATCATTTGACAAACAAGACATTTTGACATGCGATGACACTGGACGACACAGGAATGACATTACATGACAGAGAGCGGTCATAGTCTCTGGTCAGTGGAGACTTCCTACATGGTAGGCGTCTGCTGACCATCAGTCTTTTAATAGAGAACTGTAAGGCATCCCATAGCATCCTCTCTCCTGTTCGCCCGTCCAAGCTGAGCACATTTTGACCTTTTACCAGTGGCTTTAAAAATTCGGAACAGAAACTCACAGCTTTTGTGGATGTCAGAATCAGATTAGGGCTTGGGACAGGCACGGTTCATGCACCCATTATAGTACCACTCTAGGACACAAAAAACAAAGCAAAGCAGCTCCAGAAATGTGGCTGGTGGATGGATGGAATTGCACTTCTTCTGGCTCAAAATGTCTGAAATGTAAAGAGCATAAACCTACGGGATGGCTGGGTGCGAGGGGGGATTTACATTGGGGGGGAATGAAGGAAATAAATAAATAATCAGTAAAGCAGGTGTCCTTTTATCCTTGCTGATGTGGCTTATTTTGCCTCCTCGTTTCCTGGGTCTCCTGGTCTTCACTGCTCAGCAGTGTTCCAAGTCACTTTCCTCACTTTGCACATCCGTTTAGCAAGCACGTAGGATCACTGGTAATGTCACTGAGGGTTCTGGCTGCCATGGAGAAGCACTGATGAGTGTGTGGAGGTGGTGGTGGTGGAGGGGAGGTTTTCCTTCTGTAGAGGTGGAGGATGCTGGGTTGGGGTGGAGGGCAGAGTGGGTGAGGGAAGGGGCTGGAGAGGTATGTGTGAGGGGCAGCAGAGTTGGGGGAAGGGGTGTGGGGGTGTTTGGGGTGTGTGTGGGGGGGCTCTCAAGAATAGATCAAGCTCTTGAGGAAGCGGACTGTGCCACGTTTGAAGACGAAGGGACAATCATGCTGCTGGGAAGCGTCTCGCGTCGGAGAGGAAGCCAAACAACGAGAGGAAAAGCGCTCTGATTTTCGCACAGGAAGCCCAGTGCGCCTCCTGCCCGGGCCAGATAAGAGCACTGCAGTTCCCAGGGCCAGACCCAGGAGTGGGGCCCAGGACCCAGGCGAGAGGCCCCCCATCAGCCTGGCCCAGCCTGGTCCACTGTCCCTGGGCCTCCTCCGGCTCGGCGTCAGGCTCGTGGTGCAGCCGGGCTGCAAAGAACAAGGGCCTAGTGAGGATCCAGCCACAAACTGGTCTAAAAACACACTCAATACAGACACTGAGAGGAACCAGAACAGAGCTTTACAAAGGACCACTGAGGAAGCCAAATGTAATCTGCTGAAACATTACTCTGCAAATATACTTCTTTATACATCTTTATGCAATTCTGAATGACTTTCTCTGCTGTATGTCTGTTTGCTGTTACGCCAAATTGTGCAGTATCAAAAAGTCTGACATGACTTTGAAATCTGACACTCATCAGTTTAAATCTCAGTCAGGCAGTGATCAACCAAATTAATCAATAAATGAACAGGTTTTGGCCTGTGCTCTTCCATGTGCAGATTGCATTTGACTCAGAACAATCATACATACTGTACCTCTACACTATGATACAATAATGAGGAACAACAGAGGCAGAAATTCAAAATAGCTTTTACCTGAAAAACCTAAATACACTGTCTGAGGTTGAGATATCTGCAAGATAACGAGTTTATATCGCTCTGCCTAGCTTCAGCCTAACAGTGAATATCAGATGCTCGTCTGCAAAATGTTTGTGTCCATTATGTAGATTACACTTGGCAGAGAGAGACGGATGAAACCACATTGGAGGCACCTCGGCATGGCGCCATGTGTGAGTGCCGGGGTTAAGGGTCAAGTACGCCGATGATGTCAGTGCGTCTCAGAGGGAGAATAGAGTATGGGCGGCTGCTGCGGCGCTCTCAGGTAATACTTAACCTTTCCGACTTGGTCATGAGCAACACAATAAGTGTCTGACCTCCAAGAATAACTCAATCAATGTTTCTGCCAAGTGCCTGCTTGAGCCCTCGTGCGTGTGCACGAGCTGACTAAATGACTGTCCCTCGGCATCGCTGGGCTGGGCCATTTCTCATGAGAACTTTATATATAGTGTGTGTGTCAGATATAAGAAAATGCATCACAGGATGCGGTGTGCAATCACAATAATAAACAGGCCTCTCACCCTGCGTCCTGGACAGGAAATTCATTAAATCATAGCGTTTGATTTGGAAACCAACAAATCGTGACTGAGAACACGGAACTGGCCTCTATTGAAGTGTGTTTTTTTTTCTCTGTCCTTTCAAGTCTGAGATAAACTGTGTACTGTGTTTGTGAATGTACCGCACGCGCGCACACACACACCACACACACACACACCTCATACACACACTGACACACACAGAGGCTATGCATTTGTATGCACTTAAACAAACATGGAAAAGATCACATGGACAGTGAGAGAACAAACATATGGGGAAAGAGTTGCACAAACAAGCAAACATATAAAGACAGACACGATGAAACACAGACATATTATATGGGTGCATACGCGCGCACACACTCACACACACACACACACACACACACACAAATAAACACACACACATTTTCACACATTCCCGCACATGAAAGGCCCCCAAATGCATCTGTTCTGGTTACAAGGAGGAAACGCTGTCTGAACACATGCTGAAATAGACAAAACATGTCTCATTTTTCAAAATCGCACACACACACACACACACACACACACACACACACACACCACACCACACACGCACACACACACACTCAAACACACACACACACAACATAACAAAACAAATAACACATCTTTTTTATATAATGTATAATAGTATTTACATTATGTTGAGCCTTCGCAGCCAAAATAAGTCTAAAATATACAAAGTTTAAATTCATATCAACAAATAAGCTCTATTTTATTTGCTGTTTTTGCATACTGCAGTTTTATTTGTTCCAATATATTGAGTTTATAAAATTGCATTTATTGATGTGTCAAATCAACAACAAATAACACTGAGAGCTCAGTATTGCTGTATGCTCTGCCCTATCTTATCCATATTTTACCTAGTTTGAGTGTCTGTTTCTAATTCACGATGGTTTACAGCTCATTTCTAGTTCTTTCTCAGTCAGAGCTACTTACAGGCCTTTAGACGGGCAGGGATGCCACAGCCACTGGATGTGTGGAGGTGGGACTCCGTGGGATGTGCAGTGAAGTGCTTGTCTGCTCCCTCGTGGCACTGAACCCGGGTCCTGCAACGACACTGCTTTCTCCCCTATCTGAGGACTCACTGCCAGACGAGAAAACCCACGAACAAACACACACACGCACACACAAGAGCAAAGTTTAATCACTGAGGGGAGTCGAAGACAGAGCAGAAATTGGTGGGTGGTTGGGGAATTGAACCGGGACTTCTCACCATTGACCACAAGTCTGAGTGTGAGATTCTGGAAGAGTCCGTGTTCCTGGATTCGTACAAGGACAGTGTACTTCCCAGCATCCTCCTCTGCTACGTCCCGGATCACCAGGGAATTTCCTTCCATGTGGTATCTGGAGCACTGCTCCGCTGCCACCTTGCCATCCTTCAACCTGTCAGAGAAAAACAAAACAAAAAGAGTCCTCTAAGCAAAGTTTGGCGAGGAGAATCGAAATCATTTCCAAATAATTTTTCCCCTTAAACTTCTGAAAATTATTCAGACTATTAACTGGGTTCACTTAGATTACGAAATATGATGAGTAATTCTTGGTTGCTCAAGTAAACATCACTCCAAAGCCTTTCCATGGAAATGGTGCTGGGAAAGTTTTCCAGCACTTAAAATAGATTGAAGGCGTGCAATGAGATTCTGGAGAAAGACTGTGTCAGTATTTGACAACTTGGGAATGAGACCCAACAATTAACTATCTATCTCTATCAGGCGTGATTTGAAGAACCGAGGTGATCTCTTACCAGATGACTTGAGGGGCGGGGAACGCTCGTAGTTTGGGAGAGATTCGATAAGATTTCTGTCCTGCCTGCACCTCCATCACAGATTCGTGTCTGGGCTTCAGGCGGATAAATGGACGGTCTGAAATTGAGGAAACGTAACCACATGTTTGTGCAGGATTAAGGGAGTGAATGGAGAAGTTTGATCATTGTTGTGACATACATCCAACTCTCAGTAATGATTCAGTCTGTAAAATAGAAGAAGTTGATGAAACACAGGAAGAACTGACCAGGAAATATGAAAGTGTAAATGAGTAATCTGTCCAAAATGTCTGCGGTTGATGAATTTAACTGTCAATACGTTTCAGAGAAAGACACTCACCGAAGACAGTGACGGTGACTTTCTGCTGTTTAGTATTTTCCCCGCTGGTGACGCGGCATGTGTAGAGGCCTCGGTCCGAACGCTGGAGCTTCGGGATGGTCAGAATATTGTAGAACAACATGTGCGTTCGATGTTTCAGGAGCCTCTTGGAAGTGAAGCCTGTGTTGTTGATCTGAAGGTGGAGAGGAGAAAACGCCACAGAATTAACACTGAAGGCTCGCCCCTGTGTCGTGAACATTTATTTTGAAAAAGTTTAAATGATAGAGGTGCAGAGTTTGGTTTACTGAAAATCTATCATTAATAAACAAAACGAGAAGAAGAAAAAAAGCATCCACTGATTTACAACTCCATTATCAGACAGTAAGAAACCAGCAGGCCTTTATCAATGATTTACTTGATGGGCTGAGAGTCGGTGAGTCGTCAGAGGGTTTATTTCATTGCAATAATCTATCAAATCCAGACTTGTAAATGTTAAATAGTTAATAATACACAAGATGCTCTGTCGTTATGTACTCAAACTGCGATAATACTCCAATCCAGCAAGTTAATGATGCACTTTACAACCTGAAACCCAAAGAGATGTCTTTAAAAATAACCTCTCACTAATCTATGAGGCTTTAATAAGTGATTTATTAAACAATGATGAAGTCATAGTCACAAGTAATAACCCCTGAAGCCATACTGTAGGTCATAAAGTGGTACAGTACTGGGACTTCACTGCTACTGAGATCATATCCTTTGCAAGGATATGGTTTGTCAGCAGGATTACACAAAAACTACTGAGTAGATTTCCACAAAACTTGAATTGAGGAGTTTGAGTTTCTGGATAAAGGGGTGCATCCAGTTGTTCTTCAGTTTCTTGAGCATTGTGAGATATGGCATATCTGGTATATGGCTATATGTGATATGGCTGGTATGTATGAGTGAGTATGACTTGATGCGGATCTAAATAAGAATTGGGATCTTACTGATTTAAATGTGTTTGATTTGATATTGGATTGAGCCAATTAAATTAACGGGAACTGATGGGCCTAACAGTAACTTGGAGTACATTTGACTTTTGCTCACATAAACTTTTAAAATAATGCCTTACTAACTGCTTTTAAATATGAACTAAATGAAAGGGAACTTAACCAGCTTGCCATCAAACTTCAGATCACACAGACCGTCTGAAGGTAACAGAATAACACACTCCTGCTCAGTCTCTGTCAAAGGTCGTTTGTCATCTAAAACTGTGCTTCTCTGCTTCATACAAAGTCTCCACAGACTTTAATGTAGGTCTGACCTTTCCGGGGTAATCCCAGGTGATGTTGACTCTGGTGTTCAGCTCCCCAGTGGCAGTGCAGTTCAAGACCATTCTCTCTCCCTTCAGGGCCTGCACTGGTCCACTGCTGTTCAGATACACGTCCATGATGTTGCTCACTGTGACAGGAAAGAAAGAAATATAGGAAATTTGATATGAAGTCAAAATGGACAGGAGGTTTCACTTAGAAAACAATGATTTGTTATTTTTATCTAAAGTGAGTTTATATGAAGCTGACCCAGTCTGTGTACGAAGTAGACACGCGACTTGTGTGTGACGCCGTCAGTGATTGTCTGGCAGAAGAACATGCCGATGTAAAAGAAGGTAGGAGATCGGATGGTGAAGCCTTGCTTGCTGTTCCAAATAATGTTCCTCTGGTCCGGACTCAGGCTGTGGTGAGGGTACTGCTGGAGGAGGACAAGAAGACAACACCCATCAAATGTGTCACTGTGCCGAAACCACAAGAATAGCTGCTATGACACACTTTTACCATTCTGAGAAAAACTGAAATCTCATAGTTTGAGGAACAAAGTGACTCATTCTGATATCATACAAATATTTTAAAAAATGAAAATAATAAAGAAACATATTCACAAGATGCACAAACTCCAGTCATGACAGTCCGGCGATGTTTTTAAGTCAAAATTCTGTTTTTTAATTCTACCTTCATCCGCTGTTAAAGATCATGTGGTAGTGATTAATTAAATGGATGCTTGAAACTCAAGTCCTAATTATTTGAAATATTTCTAAGTTAAGACTGAAGTCTTGTGATAGCAACTCTCTTTTTACACTATAGAGAGCAAGCTAATTTAATGCATAGGTTGAATAATACATATTCAAGTTTGTGGCTTTTTACTTGATTTGCCTTTTTTTTCAGGATTTTAACAGGTCAAGACTTGAGACTTGATTATTGTGCTTTAAAATATCAAGTCAAATTCTCACAGCAGTCCAAGACCTCATTGTTGGGTTTTTTTTTTGATTAAGTCAGCACCTCTGATCTAATCTGCACTTGAGTTTGACCAGTTTGCAGACATTTTGACTTGTCACAGTCGGAGAAATCGCAAAAAACATGCTTTGGTTCATTTGTGCACAAAAGATAAGATGCATACAGGCTATCAACACGCAAGTTTCGATCCATAGGTATACACACCATGTGTATAGACGCACAAAAATTAATCACGATCATCGTTAACAAGATCGCCTGATGTATTAAAACGTGGCCTCAGTGTTTCTTCTGTTTGTTTTTCTTCTGGCCACTCGTGGCCTCCATATCCAGCTAGTCCCTACTCTTTCTTTGGGTTTGAGTTTTTAATGGACCATCCACCTCACGCTGGGTTTCTTTTGGAGTCAGAGCTTTCAAAGATATATTCATCAACGGCAGATGATACTACGTGTGTTCTCAGAGTGTTGGCTTTTATAATTCTTGGCTACCTTGACATGGACGCTTGTGTAACTGTGCAACCTTGTTGTTTTCTTGGAGGCAGCCTCAAGGAAATGTTTACTAGAGTTTCTGTGACACAGTGGAAGCCTCCCACCCTCTCCCAGGGGAACAGGTAGACCCCCCCCAGCGCACACCCACACCCACACACACACACACACACACCCACACACACACACACACACACACACACACACACACACACACACACACACACACACACACACACAACACACACACACACACACACACACACACACACACACTTCCGTCCTCTCCTGCACCCCCAGTGTGAACTGGCTGATATCACCCCTCCCAGAGTCAGGTGACCCTCTCAGACGCCACTGAGCTCCTCCTCCTCCTCCGCTCTCAGTCCTGTAAAGTAGCTGTTTTACACTTTTCCCTCCGCCCGAACTCAATGACGCCCCATCTGAGCGCCCTCAGTGCCCTTTCTGCCCCTCTCACCTCCATCCTCCCAACCTGCATCTAAAGTATGCGAAGGTGGAGGAACAGGAGAAGGAGCAGAGGAGCGAAGGAGTCAGAGGAGTCAGGATATGAGAAACGTGACTCCAGTCCATCTCCTCGCATCCTGTTACTACAGGATATAGACATTTTGACTGGAACCCCGAGTCGACCCCGTCATCCTGGACCTCTTGGTCACTTTCACAGCGAGAGCGAGAGAGCAGTGCCTCCTGGGTATTGTTCCCAGTGACAAGGGTCACATTAGAGATCCAGGCGAAGTGCAAAATCCTTCCAGGAAAAAAACACTCTAGAGGCTGTGACAGTGAGTGGATTCCTGGTCCAGACCGGCCAGCGCAGGGTTAGAGGAGGGAGTGGGAGATGAAGGAAGAGGAGGAGAGCTATTTTTAGATTAATTACCTCTGTGGCTCCAGCCATTTGTGAGGAGATGAAAGCAGGACAAAAACATGTGTGCATGTGTGTAATGATCTCCAGCTATGTCTGTTTTAAGATCAGATTCACAGTTTGGAGACTCGTAGGATACGTTGCACACGGTCTCGGTTGTCCTTAAAGGTCCCGCATCATGCTCATTTCTGCCTCTTGACATGGTTCCTTGATGTCTAAATGAAATCTTAGTAACATGCTTTGATCGAAAAAAGCCGAAGGATTGAGCACAGCAGGGTGCACTATTGTCCTCTGCTCTAGTTGCAGCTTTCCACTCTTTTGTTAGCCGTAGTCATGGTGTCTACCACTTTGGTCAACATCGAAATATCTCAATAATAATTAACTGAGATACCAGGAAATTTTGGTCCAGACGTTTATGGTCAGAGCTGACTCATCCCTCAGACTTTCATAGTCGCCTCGCGACTACTGGATGAACTGACATGAAGTAGAATCAGGCATTCGTGTTCGTATCAGGATGAATTGTTTGAAGTGAGGAGATCCTCAGGCTTTGTTGCTAACAGCATATCTAGGTAAACATTTAATTTCCACATTTGGCATTAAAATATCTATCAAAATGTATATTTTATACTATAAGACCTTTGTGTTTACTGCTAATGCGTAAATGTTTATATGCCAACACACTGAAATAAAGACTATACTTTATTGTTTGACAACATTTAGAAAGTTTTTGCTCTTGTGAATGTGAATGTGTCTGAAAACACATGTTAATTAACTACATTTTTGGTTCTTATCTTTGGTTTTTATATACATTCATGTGCATGTTGAAAAGCACAAAGTCTGCACTAACGGGAGCTCCTCTCTCCCACAGAAAACACCGCTCCTAAAGTGCCTGAAACACATTTGTGACATCGCACAACATCGCCATGTCCCACGTTTTAAAAATGTGTGCCTATATTCATGGTCGACAAATGCTTTTTAGCCACTAATAACGGTTCTATAATTTCTTCTCTGGCTCTGGAGGAGCATTTGTCAAGTGTGAAAAAAATACTTAGGTGACATTACCTGAGTAATAATTGCTTGGATGATGCACATTTTTAAAGGAGTTGTGTTACAGGAAATGTTGAACCTGCGATTTTTTAACTTTAAAGTGCAAAGAATCTGACACTGCTGCACCAGTTTTGACTGTTTTGTTCCAATCTGTCTCCTACAAGTCTCCCAACTGTATGAATGTGCAATACTTAAATGTTGGGGTGTCCCTTTAAAACACTCTTATTCTTTCTTTATTCTTCGTGTATCTGTTACAACAAAAACCGTCCAGTCCAGAGCCTTCTGTATGTTTTACATGTACTCTATTGTAGTAACACCACAATAAGCTTCCTACAGTGACGCACGAGCCATCATATTAACGATCGGCGTTCGTGATTAAAGAGAATGGCCTGTACTTTGATCTGTTGGGGCAAACAGTAGCTACCTCTGCTTCCTCCGCCAGGCTAACCAGCTGTTTTAAGTATCAGTCAGGGGAAGTTGGCAGCCAGGATTCCTACTACAAGAGGTGGAGGGTGAGATGTGGGAAGTGATGCTGGCCGGGGGCCAAAGGGGCACTCCAGACCTCATGTCCTGTCTCCAGAGGTAGAAGCAGCGCCAACAGGACGCTGAGGGCGCTGCGCCATCGGAAAAAAAACGCAGTAAAGAAAGGGGCATCTTTGACTGGAAGGGGTTCCTTCCAGATTTAAGCAGACAGACGTGAATACCATTTACACCGCAACAAACACTCACGCAAGGCAGAAACAGCCATGCACGCAGACAGCGAGCACTCTAAACACTCCTCTTTGCGCTCGGAGCAACATTGTCCACACACCCCCTCACTCAGCACTCAAGCACCAACACTCACAAACATATCCGCACACACTTTCACACATATCCGCAGACGGACACAAACAAACGGACACACACGCCACGGAGTAATGGCTGCCAAGATAAGAACAATGTGAATGATCTGGAGAGGGGACGCTGCATTCTGTGCATATGTGAGCCCCGATGGGAAAGAAAGTGATGATGTGCAGAGAAGCTGAGCGGTGTGAGTGTGTGTATATTCAACATGGATTAAATCACATGCACTGACCTTAACCAGCGTGGTGGTGACATTCGGGTGGGTGACCCTGCAGGGGATGACCAGCGGCTGCTTCTCCTTCAGGTACAACACATCTGGGCTCATACCCGGATGGTCCACAAATGGCTGCTGGCTGTCTGAAACCCAAACACTGCGGTCAGGGACACATATGGTGCTGATAATAAGCATGTAAGCACATAAATGCATAAACAAAGATTATTTCTATATGATAGTTTACGACTGTGTCGGTTAGTTCACTGACATTAGAGAAAAGCAAAGGGACATTGCCTCTTGGCCTTAGTTGTGGTTGACAGGGTTATGAGATATTTATAGTGTATAACTCTCCAGGAATGCAGCTAGTGATTATATTCATCATAGAAAAATCTGCCCTTCATTTCATTGATGAAAATATCGTGAAATATCACAGATTCTCAGAGTCGACGTCTTCAAATGTCCAAACAAATTACATTTGCAGTGACACAAAAGAAAGTAAAGCAGACAATTCTGAGAAGCTGGAACCAGAGATTGTATTTTATGTTCTTGCTGGTAAAAATGCACAAATTATTAATCATATATAACTTCTTGTTTCAGCTGTACTCATTTTGATATTTCTGCCTCCTACCAATAAGTAGATAAAGGCAATGTCTTCACAAAAACGGGGCGCTGGTTAAGCCAACATGTAACATAGGAACATATTTCTTGTGTTGAGGGATGTTCCACTGAAATGTTTCACAATGACACAGTGTCAGGAAAGACGTGCCGCTGTTGTATTTCCTTAAGACCAGATCTGTCAGTTCACTTTAATTTCTATTTTGCTGGAGGCAGAAATGTCTTTCAGAGGCAAATAACACAACACAGCAACTACCAAAATCAATATTTTGCATCTACTATGTGCACTGTGAGTTACAATCTCATCTTTCAATGCTTTCTTTCTTTGCTGCTTTTCTTTTTAAACCAGATAAACAAAGCTGAGGCTCCTTTGTTCTTCCCTGTAGGCGGGTATTCCTCTCAGGCTAAGCACCTTTCACCATAAAGGTTGGGCAACATGTGAGTGGACTGGGAGGCAGAACCCAGGGCAAAAAAAGTGCAGAGACACTCACCGCCTGCAGCTGCTCTCTAAGCTTGCTGCTTTGAGCACAAGTTAACAGCTAAAGGTGACTCACAAAGAGTGCATCGACACTTTTGGCAGCTCAGTGGGAGGACGACGTTCAGAAAGACTTTAGTAAGAAAATCAACCCGAAACAACAAAATAAGATTTTGACACAGTGAAGGAGGCGCGTGCTGCCAATCCCAGTTAAAATGACTTCCTTGATAAAGTGAAAATATGTTGTTTCTTTGATTTTAAATCACTTTCCCTGGACTGGCCTGTTGATGTCAAACAGCAAGGAAAGAAAACAATCAGCAGCCTATATTCGCAAACACACATACACACACTTCCAAGTATCAATCTCAATAACAAACAAAAACAAACAAGACACACTCCTAAATATACACACCCATTCATTGAATACCCATTCAGCGAATGGCTGCCTGCAGTCAACAATAAACACACAGATTGTTTAGAAGTAATCAAACGGCCTCGCTCTGCTTACTCCTCCCAGCTCGACTACTGTATGACTCCTGTGCCATTGAAAAGTGTGGGTGTTGCTCATTGTATTGTTTGTTACAGTAGGGTGTTATTCAAGGAAAGCAAATCTCTGAACATTCGAACAAAAGTACCCCAAGGACTAGCGGACTGAGGGCTTCCTCCTCTTGCTTTGATTCCTAATAGAGGACTCGGGGAGGGAGGCAGCGTCTGAGCAGAGCCGCGGGCCAAGTCTGACGCTTAATGGACAGGGTGACCCGAGCGATTGATAGCCCCCGAGGGTCCTGTTGGCCAAACAGTAGCATGCCCTGTGACCCTGGCATCCAGCCCGGCTCCGTGCCCGTTGCGGCCCAGCCCGATCAGCGTCACCCTCCAGGACAGGGAGGGGCCGGCTGGGCAGACATCGCGCCTCCTCTGCCCCTGGATACCACTGAGCCACTGGCCTTCATCTTATCCTTCTCAGCTCCTCACACACACACACACACACACACACACATCCACACACCTCCCTGCCGCCACCCTGTAGAGACACAGCGACATCCCCTCCCAGCACACCCCCTTTCGAGCCCTTCCCCTCCCTCCCCCAAGCACAGGATGCTTCAAGCAAGGCTGAGCAGAGCAGATAAGGCTGATGCCCTGGGAAACTCTGCCCAGGCCTGAGCCTTTCAGCAGCTGGGCTATTCCTGGCCTCGAGGTAGCACGTAAACGAAAGTAAAAAAGGATTTATATATAGAGCAGCAGGGAGGTAGTCCCAGGCTGAGGGGGGGGCTGGGTGAAACTGTGCCAGAGTCATCTAGAAGGATGTGTTGCTGGGACAAACAGTGTTTAGATATTATTGGCTCTCTGGCATTGGTCTGTATTTAGCACCCACCACATCCTGTTTAACCTGGGGATATAAACAATAAGCATGAGGGGGTGAAGGAGTGTGGGCTCTCGCAACGAGTGCCAGAGAAAAGAAAAGAAGTCGTACTCTCGGGCAGCAGCTGTAACTTCTTACCTGTGACATATACATAGATAGAGATCTGCTTTCGGGTTCGGTGCCGGTACCTGCAGCGGAACAGGCCGGTGTGCTGCACCTGGCTGCGGCTCACCGTCACGACGCTGCAGTACTGTGTGCTCGTCCTCCCGCAGCGAGACTCCTCCACGTGCACCTGATCCCTGGACAAACCTGACGGGAACGCCCATGACAGCTCCCAGCGACCCCTGGCCAACAGGTAGTTAAAAGGTTTGCTCAGAAAAAAAAAAACACTTGGCAATCTTTGTGCTTCCCCAGACAGTTTGCATTGTATCACACCGCAGGAAACCTTATCGCTTCATCTAATGATTGTGTAAGGCAGGCGATTCTTGCCATAACTTGATAAGTTGATTTGTTTTCAGGCTGCGGATGAATGAAAGTAAAACCCTTGAGAGCAAAAGATTGAACAGCTTGTCTGGGTTTATTGAGACTCAACCCAGTCGCCAGAATAAATTGTTGGTATTTTACATTTCCGCAAATCAAAGGATACACATTTAAATTGTAAATGTCATTTGGATCATTTCTACAATCTGTGTAATGTCAAATTACTTCTATATGAGCTGATTTTCATGTCTCTGCAAGCTAAGAGATCACTAGCCTTGTTGGTGGCATCAAAACCAGATGTTTTTGATGAGATGTCAGGACAATATGTAGCCGAACACAAGGTATTTTTAGCGAGAATTCCCAGCCATGTTAGTGGCAACACAACCTGGTCAGTGTAACGAGATGTCGGGACATTGGCCATGTGTGAGGCAACAGAAGTAGGCAAACCAAAACATCTTTTCCTGAACCTAACCAACTGTTTTTAGTGGAGAGAAGTAACCAGACTTAAAGCACAGGGTGGTCGAAACATAAAATCAAAAACAAACCTTTAGAAGACAAAGTGGGACATAAAGAAATGTAAAGTTTTGTCATGGCTCCAGAAATGTGCATAGCTAACATTTATTCTGGCTATTGGGTTGTGAAACTTTGACTACACTGATGAAACCTGTCAAATTACATTTCTCTGAAAAAAAGAAAGACTGGTGCTAAATGACTCCCCTGACAGAGGACCATTGTGCTAGTAACTGTTGAAGAAATATTTGTAATGGACTAACAGTGATTGATATGAATGTGCCTTGAGATGA
The DNA here is from genome assembly GCA_963678695.2 of Diplodus puntazzo. Taxonomy (NCBI): domain Eukaryota; kingdom Metazoa; phylum Chordata; class Actinopteri; order Spariformes; family Sparidae; genus Diplodus; species Diplodus puntazzo. The sequence goes on along the minus strand of OZ023171.1, from coordinate 18,137,276 downwards.
GGTCCAATTTCATTGGTCAAAGTCGGCTTGGTGTCTCAATAAATCATTTGATGACATTATAATGAGTCTTTTTGTGGTGATTTTGACGATTATTTTTCTGTTACTGAGGATACTCTGCCTTAAAGATGGGAATGTTGGACTTGCAGGGATCTATCACAGTGATCGCCAACCCCCGTTGCCCCAGTGAGAGGTTTTCTGGCCTGGATCTATCTACCTGAAACTCACCTGCAGCTGAGCTGTAGTGTCTGGTTGGTGTCCAGGACCAGCTGCCGAGACTTCACATCCAGAATAGGGACGCTGTACTTCCCCTTCTGATCTTTATCTGCAGAGGTCAGAAGAGATGATGAGGGTACAGAAAGCATCACTGATTTAAGTGCATTATACTGTAGTATGGGTTGTCTAGTAGTGACTATAAGGTCATTGATATATTCATTGTTAGATGTCAGACTTCAGCTTGTAAAACTTCAGTGTGCAACATTATTCAGGGACATCTGGGCAGGATGCTCACTCTGAAATAGGGTCTTGAATCTGGGACTCCATTGAAAGAGAATTTCTGGTTTATTAATAAACTAATCTTCCAATAATAGTGGATACACCTTTGCAATTATTCAATTCTGATCTTATGATTGGAAGTCGCCTTTGTGTGGATACAGACCTACATGAGACCACTTTTAGAGGAAATCCTGGAAGGCAAAACACTTTACAAGAAATAAATATTTTCACACAGTTCCCATAAGCTCTGTCCATTACACAGCCGAACCCTTGACTCTCTGATTGCAGAACCGATCTTGGGTCCAAGCTCCACCGCACGTCCTCCATCAGGGCCACAGTATCTGTGACCCTCCTCACATCAGGCCACTTGACAAGCTTGTGTGGAAATGCGTAAGCAGTGTCGCTTTTGTTTATCAAATGAAGGCATTTCTCCACTCCATCGCTGAGGTTTATTAATGAGAGATAAAGACGACTGTCTGTCCGCCCTTCCTTCCTCCCAACAACAGCGGAAACATCATTCAGGGAAGTCCGTCCTTCACTGTGACCGGTCCTCACAGAGCGAGACTCAAAACACTCCTCACATCACAGCTGTCTTACTGCTCTGCCAGTAGCTAAATCACTCCAACGGCAGCAAGTGAGTTTATCACTAAAGTCCATTATTACCATTAATTGTCAGAATCATTGTTCCCAGTGGATGCCCCATTGAGCAGATCCAGCATTACTCACACTGCTAGCACTTCCTATACTATTTCCTTGGATTTCGGTGAGTCAGTAGGCAAGAAACACACACACACACACACACACACACACACACACACACACACACACACACACACACACACACACACACACACACACACACACACACACACGGCAGGGAAAGGGGAAGTTGGGATGTCCTCCAGGCCTTCTGTGGCCTTTTCAACAAGCTGTGAAGCGTCTAAAAGCACATTTACAAAGAACTCAATCCGGTTTTCCTGATACTGCACCAAAAGCGGCACGGAAAGTTCACGTTTTTGCACACAGAAAAAACTAAAGCATTCATCACGTGAAAGTTATCTTTTTGTGGCAGGCTTTCAGACAGTCCCTCAACATTACTTGGAAAACACTGATCCACTGACTTATCAGGTATTTGGCGGGAAGTCTTGGCAGTGCAAAGAAACGTTGTAGGTGTCAGTTTTCAAGGGTGGAAGAATGCTTTTAATCATACAAAAATAATGTTCATTACAGAAAAAATGTGTTTGTAATGAAACGCTTTCTTTGTGTTTTAACTGGGTATTTCATTCTTATTTTCATGCAGGGACTCCAGGCAGATAACTCATAGGCTTTGTGAAGACCTACTTGGAAATAAACGATATGCCGATGGAATCAATCCTGAAGAATTCATCTACGAAACCCTAGTTAGTTTGAGGTTTCAGGAACCGAGTAAGCCAAAAACTACATTAATAATTTATTCTTAGAATGTCACTAATTTGACAACATTCACACATTAAATCATATTTAGTTGTTTCCATTCTATTAAATCTGTTTTCTGAAAAACAGATTTTATCGCCTTTATTAAAGTGCACTTTTAGTTTCAAGATCACTTTTAATCAGAAGACTCGTGACTGAATAAACTGAATAAACTAACTGACCTTAAAGAACATCACAAGCTCATGCTGTTTTACTTTGTTTATATGTGGCGGACCCTGCCACCTTTCTAGCTTCAAAAGGGATTCTGGACCTTATTTTCCTCTGATTGCAGCTTGTTCATTCAGTTATGGAAAAAATTTTGATTTCTGAGTTTTTTTGTATTACCTCATTAATATTGTAAATATTCTAAGTTTGAATCTTCTCCAAACAGAAACAGCGCCACTTTAAACCCACTGAAGTAAATTATTAACATTTTAACAAGCAAAAATGACTCATGTGTGTAAATAAGTGTGAATGTTGTAGAGCTCTCCTCTCCAGGTCATGATAATGTATTTGGAATTTATTTCACATTGTATTTAAATGTGTAAGTCGATGAAGATATTGCAGTTTAAAATATAGAGTAAATGTATATCTAAAATAAAAGTTATTGTTTCCTAGAATCTAACTGAATATAGGCCTTGACGTTGTATCCTAGGTGTCGATTTGGCCAATCAGCAGGAGATACTTCATGAAAAATTCAGACAGAGAAAACATTTAAGTCAGCTGTCTTAGAAAATCTATTGAGCGAAAGCACCGTACAAAATGCGTGTTAACATTTATGACAGAGTTCATTGATAATAACGATAACGCTTTGACAGCTCATCTGTATTCACAGAGACAATGATGCGCATACGAAGCTCTTAACTTCATGCTGATTGCGCATTATTACATTTTTCAGGGAATAAAAAAAAACAACATTTTTTTTTCTTCGCGCCTTCTGATCGGCCTGTTCCACCGCAGAGAAATCTGTGAAGCGCATTAAAGCAACATGCCGACTGCAGATTAACCCCACATCCTACTCTCTGGATATTTTCCTCCAGCGGGCCGTGACCCCTCATCATCTCTATCAGAATTTTCATTTGGCAAACTCATCAGTCTCAGGAAACAACGCCCTGCGTGTGTCCATTCAACCGGGGCCAAGCGCGCAAGGAGCCGGGCCACAGAGGTCCGCAATATCCAAACAAAAGTACCGCAGGATGGAGCTTATCTCCCTCACTGCACTTGGTGCTAATGGAGGTTTACGCGCTGGACGGGCTCAGACACACGACCCCGCAGGCGACTTAATTGGCCTGTAAACGAGCAGCCGCACCACACTGCGCCGCAATGAAAAGGCGCGTTTGTGCATCTTTTGTTTACTTCCGAAGAAAAGGCTGAATGTTCTGCTTCGGCGGTGGAGATAATTTTCTTTTAAAAGAGCGCCAATGACCCGTAAAGGAACCTCTAGTTTATTGTAAGTAATACACGTCACAAAAGCCGCGCGTAAAATGCAGTTTTCCATAAGTGAAAACGTGTTCAGTCTCCTTTTTTTGGGCTCACAAATGTTAAAACTAAACTAAAGAAACAAAATAAATCAAGTGCAGTTAACAACTACATGCCTAAATAGCCGAACAAGTTATTATCACCGGATGAGATGACTACAGCAGGTGCTCTGTGCACCGTTCAGCGGCACAGAGTCAACAAATTGAGCCCGTTACTCACCTTTCGCAAGAACACCGTACAATCCACATAGCAGGCAGATGAGGAGAAAATTCATCATCTCGGGGGACTCCGATGCAGCGAGTGGCTTGTGAACACAAAGTATGAAACAAGTTTTATTCCTGCTCTTCTCTTTTTTTCTCTCCCTCCAGACTCAACACAGCGCAGCGCACTTGTCTGTCTGCGCTGCTGGTCAGTGAATACAGATGGCTGGTTTCCTGAGGATAGCTGCGGGAGATCACGCAACAGGACACCGCGCTTGAACTCCAGTGCAACTTTTTCCCATCGTTTGGGATAGTGGCGCGGATTTATACAGTTCCCACAGTGCGGCCACCGGATAGCGGACTTCCGTGACGTCCATTGACACACCCAGGGCGCGTAACAGCAGTCCCCCTTTTCAGTCCACACCAGTGGTCAAGCACTCAGCCAGCGAGGTGTTAATAAAAGTAATAAAAGAGTCCAAACACGAGTTTACACATGAAATCGTCCCTTCCTAACCCATAATCAGCAACCTTAGTTATTTTAAAACTGGCTGGAATTCTGAATATGTGAGAGGATGCGCACATGGCAGCTGCGTCTCAATCGCTATACTCTGGATGGGTACACGGGATGATCAGCACGTAGGCACCGGGGGAAACGGGTCGTGTCCCGATCATCAACTTGACAGACACGTTTCTCGCATTTCAAACTGGAAAGTTGGCCCGAACAAAAGTATGTCACAATTTCCAGAGAAGAAAAACACTGATCTCACATTTTAAACACAGATCACCCCAGTCAGGAACTCTCCTGCAGAACATCAGCTGAAGATATATCGATGCATGTTTTTTTCTTATTTTCTCTTTTTTTTTTTTAGAAAAAAACAACAAAAAAAGAAGTTTGATTCTTCTTTGCTTCCACCAACTTCATGTATGTTGATCTAGTTGTATCTGCTGCGCCTGGTTTTATTTCCTTTTGAAAAGTGCTTTTCATTTTATTTTCACTATTATAAGCGTACAGGCGTCGTTACTCAATCAAAATCAGTCAGAGTTCAGAGTTCCATTGTCAAAGTCAGGAGTTTTGTTTAGAAACACACCTGACCCTCCAGCATGGGAAATGCGGTCTTTAATATAAAGGCATACAATCTGATATTATTCAAAAATGATGCATGCTGCATGTTTTTTTTTTTTAATCCTTCAGGTGTAAGGTGCATCATTCCCTCAAGACAGTAAAAGACTCAACTGTGCACACTGACCACTGGGTGGTGATGTGAGCCGAACCAGGAGGGAGAGCAGGAGAAACACCAGCACAGTTCTCAGGTGAGCTGTGATCATGCTTTTCAGGGAGCACGGAGTACAAATGAGGCACCATAAAGATAAATTAAATCATAGTAAAACTGAAATGCAAAATATATTATCACCTCCTAACTGAGGGATTATTCACTTCTCTACAGTTATAGGTAAACGTACGGCTATGACTCAGATAAACTCATGATATACAGATGCACACACATACACATACAGTACAATAACAACTCTTAAACACATACAGTGAGTCATGAACACGCATATACAGTACATGGACGAATGTAGACGAAGGCAATAATATACACAACGGGAGAGACCTCTTTCCACATTCAGTAAAAGGGCTGACGTGTATTTTGTTGGCAGCAGCCGACACGGTCACCGACTTTGTGGCGAACTGAAACAGGAACAGTCACTGGCTACATTTACATGCACAGAACGACCTGGCTAATGGTCGTACTTTGGCAAACCTCAAATCTGCTCTGAGGCCCGATATCTATGAGATTGATGTTCCAACTGCAACTCAGAACATGCTTCAGGTAACAGGAAGTGAAGAGTAAAAACATGGAGGAAGTGAAAATAAGGTGATGACCATGAATAGGAGTCTCCAAAGAAACAAAAATAAAGACATGGTTCCGTGTTGCTGCAGGAAGTGGTATTTGTAATAACCTGATTTTTACCAAAGTTGTCTTTTTACTTCCATGAAACAAAAAATTACTATGTGTGCTAAGTATGTTTCCTCCAATACAGACGAATCCCAATACTTAATACAATAAGCAGCACTGACCAAAAAAATTTTGCTCATACCAGTAAGTGTGTGCAGACAGTGAAAACTCAAATCCAGCAGTGTTTTTTATGTTTTGCCATCTTGCATCTTGATTGGGTTGATACCGTAATTTTCATAAGGAACTCGAGTCAAATTCTATGGATTCCATGTCAAATAGCGAACTTGACTGTCACCTTATTACACCATCAGTTAACTCGGTGAAGTGGGCGGATTCAAAGATCCGGACCAAAACCAGGTTTACTTAAAGCAACTGCAAGGAGTTCCAATTTTGTGCAGGATTTGGCGGCCCCTGTGGACAAAAGCGGTAGTGTTCCCCAGAGTGAAGAATGCATTTTCATGAGCACCACTGTTCTCTGTTGTAAAGATCTTGATCATTTGTAATATTATAACTGTAATATGACGATTGTGAGACGGAGTAAACTTTGTTTGACTACTCTTTATGCACCTGGGTTACATGGAAGCCCAAAAAACAAAACATGAGTTGCTTGTTGATAGCAATTGTACTGATAAAGACAAGTCTCTCTATCTGTTGAATGGCCAACAACGCTCCACTTGTGTTTTCACCTGCGCTCTATCGGGGACCCTTTTAGTCATTTTTTTTGTCTTGTTTCTGATCTTGCCCCAATATCGGCCATAACCATAATGATATAATGTAAAACATTAAATTCTCAAGAGAAAAAACACCTTCCTGCTTCTTTTGTATTTGTTAACATACTATTTGCTGCAGCACCGATCTTTGTGCTGTGAATCATTTCATCTGATTTCAGAGGGAATCCGACCAGATGGCTTTGGGAGTAACCTAATGCTATAGAACTACTAATGCCAATCTTTTCACTGCTGGTGTCATTTGTTTCTGTAGGTCATCTAGAAGCATTGGTATCAAATTGAGGTTGTTTCATAACCAATTCAGCTGCTGAGTTGTAGCTGCTTTAATAACCAAGATATATAAAAAAAAATTTCGTGCATGTCAACATAGCCACTGTTGATGTTTGGATGAGGAAGTTGTTTGGTTTAGAGCAGGGATGATGATGCTCCTGGCTAGCTTGTCGTCATGGACACGCTCCCAAAAAACGGACTGAACGTGTTGTCATGCGATCATGACGACAGTCTGAAGATGGAGTCCAGGTCTGAAACCTTCCAAACCACCCTCCTGTGTGTCAAGTCTGTCAGTTTTGTTCTTGTCAGTCAGGTGTTTTCCGTCACACCTGCCCTTTAGTCTGCTGATGGATCCAGTCAGTGAACTTGACCACCTGCGTGTAGACGCCTGGACGGTTGAGCCTCGCGCAGCCCTCACCCCAGCTCACGATCCCCGCCAGGAACCACCGCCTGCCGCGCTCCAGACACACCAACGGTCCTCCTGAATCACCCTGAGTGATCCAAAAAAAAAAAGAAAACACATGAAAGAAAAGGTCTGCAATCACCCCTCTTGGGTCAGTTTTGGTAATTGTTGATCATTTTTTCATTTCAATTTAGAGGGGGTGAAAGCAGCTCGATAGCTCACTAAATTGTCAGACTTGGTGTACACAACTTACATCTTAACCATGAGCTCACGAGTGCCATTCAAAGGCAGTATGTGACCGATCACTAATAATTACCATCAATGAATTTGTTGTCCAATAGCCTACTGCAGCCAGTAACCCTTTAATAGTCAACCAGTCCTCAAGCTGTATTGGAAGTGTGGTTAGCTCACTGCAAAGCCTGACGACATTAACCTATAGTGGAGCATAGTGACTAAGAGAAAAATTTATGTGTTTCTCAATTTTTCTTTCTGCAGACACAATCTGTTGTGGTTTAGATAAAATTCTGAGGCAGCTGCGCATTTTGTGGTTATGACTAAAAGGTAAATCACAACTTATTGTCGCACAAAAAATGAGTGTTGACAGTATCCAGTATTTTTCCATAACTTTCAACAGCAATGCGCACACTGACCTGACAGGCGTCGACCCCTCCCTGCAGGTTCCCAGCACACAGCATCCTGGGAGTGACGGCGTCATCATACAGCTTGTTACACGTGTTCCTGTTGATGATCTTCACTGAGGCCTCTTGTAAGCGAGAGGCCAGTTCACCTATACATTAAAATTAAAACACAAAATGCTTGGTATCATTTTCAAATCGGGAAAAAGTAAATTAGCTCTTCATTTTCATTAGATAACATTTAACATTTCTTACCGTCCTCCATGAGGACCCCCCAGCCTGTGACGTAGCAGCTGGTCCCTGTCGTGAAAGTGTGTGAGGGCGCGGGGACGCACACAGGCTGCACCAAGTCATTGAAGAAGACGGGAGCACCGAGCTCGAGCAGGGCGATGTCATAGTCAGAGGTGAACTGGTCGTACTGCGGGTGGAGGAGGATCCGGCGGATCGGCCTGGTGGATGCTCCGTTATTCCCTGTAGTCATCGTACGCATTCCCATATAGGCCCGCCACGCACGAGCATCCGAATATCTGCAGACATGACATGCCTAAACACAATGCCTACACTAATGATGATTGTCATAATTCAGCTGTCTTTCTTACTTAATGGCGTCCGAGTCCTGGAAGCAGTGAGCTGCAGAGATGAGCCAGCGGCTGGAGACCAGTGTGGCTCCACAGACGTGGCCGTAGCGATCCATCTGGAGGCTGACCTGCCATGGCCATGACCCTGCTCCAGCATCAGAGCCACCCACTATCTTAGTACGCTTCCTGGGCCTGGTGCCACAGGCTGGAAAGAAGAGATGGAAGTCTTTTTTAGTCTTAATTACACGAGTCTCAGTTGGAGTTTTGTGAGTGAGAACTTACCGCAGCGCAGTTCATCAGAGCTGTCATAGCAGTCTTTCACTCCGTCGCACTCAGGGTTAACCTTACTGACACACTTTCCATTGGCACACTTGTACGAGGATGAGGAGCAGCCTTTAACATCTAAAACGGATGAAAGACAAAGTGAAACGAAGGCATTGAAGTCAGTATAAACACAACATATTCACTGATGTCTGATAACGTGAATGCTCACACGCTCTGGTACAGTTGAGCTCATCACTGCGGTCTTTGCAGTCGATAATACCGTCGCACACTGAAGACTTCGGCAAACAGACTTTGTTAGGACACACGTGGTAACATTTCCCCCCTAAAAACAAACACAAAGGCTTTTAAATCATCAAAATACACACAAGGACACACCTGTGTTGTGACAGTGACAGCCTACTCACCACAGGTGCCTTCTTCACTGCTGTCTGCACAGCTGCTGTGACTCACACACTGGCTGCTTTGAGGCCGACACTGACCGTTCCCACACAAGACTTCTCCTGGCCTGCAGGATGCTACATGTTTTGCACATTTGTGCAAACACAAACAGAAAAAACATACAAATCTGTGAGTGTAGCACAGGTCATGTCTTTGATATCAAATCTACAATCTTCGGGCGACAGACATACAGCATCTAGCCTCGTCCCGTCCATCTGAGCAGTCTTTCACTCCATCACACACCTTCCGCAGAGGGACGCAGCGTCCATCTCCACAGCGAAACTGGCGGGGACAGGCTGGAGACAGACAGGAGCATATGTCACCCCATGTAGACCTGACATACTGTCACAGTGGAGTGAAAGCATCAGATTTTACTTACTGCCCTCTGGAGAGAAGGCTCGGTAGAGCAGGTAGAAGCCCTTGTGAGTGAGAGATTCATCTGAATGGAAGTGGAGGGAGACGGGAGAGGAGTAGACTCGCTTTTTGCTGCTGTCTGACACTGGATTACACAGTCTAGACACAGAGAAGAGCAGAAAAGACGCAGCTACATAAAACATGGAAAGTCTTGAACAGTTTTTTTAAATTACCCGATGTGAATGAAATGCTAATCCTGAGACTTTCCTCTGGGCACCTTGGTTGAATCACAGTGCAGCTTCACAACTCACTTGAGCCCTCCAATCTCCAGCCAGTCTTTCTCACAGCCGTCTGACGACGAGGAATCCTGGATGTCCATCATCACGATCGTCATGGAGATCAGGTATCCTGGTACGGGCGCCTGTCGAAAGAGAAAACAGAGTTAACATGCTGAGAATGTGGACAGGGAAAACAACAAAGAGATGATTCACTCACACTTTCATTTTACCATTCACAGACAGGTACACATATGGTCATGTGACTCACCCGCACTGTCCAGGTGCAGTCTATATTAGGAGGGTAATAGGAGGGGTAGTAGGGTGAGGTAATCGAGCCGTTCCAGGAGGAAATTGACCCTCCACATCCTGCAGGGGGAGATGGTGACACGGATAAGTGACACTGCTAACACCATCAACTTTGCTCTACATATGCTCATCAGACCCAGACAGAACTTTGTATGCTTTGCTTGTTTTGTGAGAACGTCAAACCTGCTTTTGGGATGGCTTGGAAGTAAGCTTTGAAGATTGCTCCATCCCTCTGCCTGCTGAACGAGAAGGTGACCAACATCACGTTCCCGGAGGATGTCAGCTTCATGACAGGTGACGAACCCGAAACAGGCAGCCCACACCACCTGAGACGAGCAGATGCATTCAGGAAAGGTTTAAACCATGTGAATGACAGCGAGATCAGCGCAGAGTTAATAGGGAACGGGCCACGAAACGTCTCTACCTGGCGATTATCTTGTTCTGTAATGGAAGCAGGAAGTCATACGCCGAGAGCTTGTGAGCAGTGCAGCTTCCTGGCGTGGCGCCGTGCAGGGTGAGGACGACCAGTCGGACCACATGACCCGATGGCACACGGAGACGCCACTGGTAGTATGGCTTCTTGGGACTCACGAGGCTCAGGGTGCGGTTGTTGCCATACTTGGCATAGAGGTCAAAGGACATTGCTTGATGGAGGAAAGGATGGAAACATTTATTTGGTGTTACAACACATTAGAATCCACAAACATCATGATATCAAGATTGCAATGAAAATCACAGCAACGTTCAGTAAAGCAGCAGTCCAGACAGAGATGCCTTTTCCCTCATTTCTAACTCACAATTAGTAAACCACATTTTGTAATATAAAGTCACCTTGGAAGCCAAGCTGCCACTTCCCACTCTGGATGCTGTTTGGATTTTTACTCTTGTCTGATTTTTCGTCGGATTCGTAGTCATCAGGGTCCAAACCTGCACACACACACACACAGCAGATATCAAATACTTTGCGGATCCAGTAACACTTGAGAGCAACGCACACACATAAAACATTATCAATACTTAAAGGTGCTCCAAGTTATAACTCATGATTTCGTGACATAAAAAATAAGACTTTCTGTGTCTCTCTTGTTGTTTAATGAGTCTGGACAGTGGATTTCTTTGTGGAGGACTCGGGTTGGACTTTTACAGTCCAAAGGATGTGACTTTATGCATATTTTCCAGTTTCTCGTCTCAGGGCCTCCCTCTGCGCCACTAACTGACAGTAATGGCAGCTAACGTTAGTTTAGAAATAGAGCCCGCTCACATAAACTAACAATCCGCTTCTATCACAACACAGAAGTTACACAGAGCCCCTTTAACTCTTAAATTGAATCAACATTAATACAACATGTTAAAAATGTATCATGTGTTTCTTAATTGAGTGTTTGCATTTAAAATGTAAAGGACTGTTAAGCATCCTGTAGAGTTTTAACCTATTTGTTAGGAGTTGATTGTTTTAGTGTGAATGGTAAACGCACATAGAGATATCAACTGTAGACACGTCTCCCTCCTCACAAATACAGTGGAACTAGACTCAAGATGGATCACTCTGGATAACCTACAGATTTTGTTGTGAGCTTCCTGTAAGAACTACTTTAAGGCAATGTGCATCTACCTGAAAAATGTTTACATCTTGCACTGGAATAAAAACAAATAATTCCTACATGAAACAGCTTACGACAAGGCTTTTGGTGCTCAAAGCAGTAACAACTTTTTTTTGAAAATCTCAACAGCTGTGTGTCTTTTCAGAAAATAACAACCTCAGGAAAGAGGAACACGTGTCCGTGTTTAATGTGCATGCACTGTATATGTGTGAGCGCCTCTACCCAGCAGGTGGAGCATGTTGTCGTCTCGCTCCATGTAATAGCTCTGCTGGTTGCGGCTGTCCCGCAGCACCTTGTTGCTGCCGGGGAGCCTGCGCTGCAGCCTCTGTGGGCTGGACCTCCGGATCGCCATGGCAACGTCGTCCGGGGCGGAGAATTTACTCCAGTAGAAGACGTTGAGCCCTTCTGCTCCTTCACTGTCACACAAAGGGGGGTTCACAATGTTGCTATTCTGCGGGGGACGTACAGCTGAGTGTGTTGTTGCCATGCATGTTTCTCTCTTCAGTAAGCTTTTTGTCAGTGCGGCGTACCTGAAGGCAGTAATTCCTGAGTGCAGGTGGTAAGAGCTCCACGGGGAGGACTCGTAGAGCTCTGAGATCTGTATTTAAAAAAAAAAGACAGACGGACAGAGGGGTCACCGTGTTTGTACAGTAGGTGTGACATCACAGAGGTGCGAGTGAGGTCACTTTTCCAGTGTGAGCAACACATGAACACACCTGGTCGAACATGCAGCCCGAGTTCAACAAAGGCATTGTTCCCGTGTGTGTGTATCAAACTCTGCATGTGTGTATGTTGACTGTGAGCAGCACAGAGCTCCATTGTGTCGTTACCCGCCGGCCGTGTAGAGGTAGGACCCTGGGAGGTATGGGCTCCTGGCCCTAAGCTCACCTGCTCTTTAATGAACAGATGGCAGCACAGATACTATGACCACTTAACAAGCCAGCTAACTCACCCTCACAGCTGATTAAAGGAGCATTACACTGCGTAACAGCAGATTTGGAGGGGATTTACAGCTATCAGTTCACCGTCTCTCCACCGCTCGGCAAGAATGTGCAGCCGTGCATGTGACCTTTATCTCCAAAACCCAAATTCCCAATCCCTCTGTCGTCCCAGCCTGCCCTACTGCCCTGTCTCTCCCTCTCAACCCCAGCGTCAAACCGAGGCTCCCCTCCTCTCTGTAGTGTACAGCGCACAGAGCGGATGATTGTGTGAAAGCTACACAGAGACAATGTTTTTATTGAAGGCCTGCTCTTCCTCTCACTCCTGCTGCCTGGGCCTAGCTGGACTCACAAATGCCGGGCTTGTCCTCAGCCCTGAAAGGGCCCTGTCCCAGGGGGTCCGGGGAACTCGCACACACACTGTGCCCAGCTCCTGTTTCAGCTTTACATTTAACACCACCAGAGAGAGAGCGGGACAGAAGAGAGAAAAGTGGTGTGCCGAGAAAAAAAAAAAAAAAAAACAGAAAGTGAGAAATAGGAGGACAAAGCCCATGAAGAGAAAAGCAAACGAATAAGAATGTAAAGACGACGAGAGGGGAGAAAGAGGGCGGCCGTGTTTTGAAAGCGCAGCATAAAAGAGACGAGCAGCCTGCTGGAGTGAAACCATGTCAGAGATACAGCAGAGACATCAGCTCCAGCCCACAGCGGGAAGGTCAAGCAGCACTATACAGTGTCAGTCAGACGGAGGGCAGTGACAGACAAGTCCACCGTCCCACTTACATAATGGTTCAAAGCCTGAGCCTGCAAGCGGAACTGAGGGGAGGTGGAGTCAGTCAGCTCTGAGGTGAAGCTCAGGTTTGGGAACTCCACGCTGCCACCGAGGAAGAACACTGAGGAAGGTGGAGCTGCAGGGGTGGAGGTAGAGGTGTGAGACAGGTGCACTGAAGGTGGAAGTCACGGTAATAAACACATTTAAAAAAGACAGGAGAGTGTCTGTGCTCACATGTTAAGAAGTGGAGGGTCAGTGCAATGGCGGCAGCGAAGGGAAAGAAAGGCAGGAGACCCAACATCCATCTCCTCCAGGGGCCACAGGCTGGAGCTCGCGGCCCCCCCTCCACCTCAGGCTTCGTGGGGGGGCTCGGTGACTGGGTGGGCTCCTTCAACACCACCTCTCCCTTCCACACACACACACACACACACACACACACACACACACACACACACACACACACACACACTCAAATATCATACTAGCTTTTTATTACATCCCTGCTCAAGTTGCTTGTAATTGTTTGGAGTTTAACCCTCATGTGACAACAGAGCAGAGGGGCAATAAAAGCAAAGGCAGCTTATGTGCCAAAATCAATGAGACATAGATTGTATTATGGCTGAGCAGACACTGATTCAGGGAGAGTAACGGTGAGCATCTCTGAGCTGAAAGGATCTCCTTAAACATTTAAGGGGTTGGCAGGATTCCCCGGGGGAGCAGACAAAGCGTGGCTGGAGGAGTCTGCTTTCCCACGGCCTGGCTCTGCGGTGTCAGCACTCAATCAAGTGGCTCACGACACAGACATTCATGAGAAAGACAACCGGTCAGCCTAGAGACGGGTTTTTTTTTTTTTTTTTTTCCCCAATTAAGACGAGGTCAGTTCGATCACCTCTGATTATGATGCATCACATTTTGGCATTGTAGTAAAAGTTCTCAAAAGTTAATAAAGTTGACTCATTTCGAACTACAGAGAGAACACATTGAGAAATTGTTTTTGCGCAAGGAGATTCCCAGTTTGGCACCGACTTTTACGCGCAATGAAAAAAACCCGGGGGGCGTCTTACCTGCGCCGCGGAGCAGCCTGAGTGTCCATGCCCGGAGACGCAGTACACCTCGCAAGTCTTGCTTTTGGGGAGAGTCCTCATGGCACTGTCCCGCTCAGCTCCGGAGAGGCGATATGCAACAATACCTCAGGCATAGAAACGATGGAGAGAGAGAGGAAACCCCCGTCGTCGCTTCCTTTGAGGGGAAAAAAGCGCAAGAAATCCGACCTGAGCGGCTCGGATGCGGCGGGCATTCACCGCCTCCCGTTTACCTGAACTGGGCGGCAGGTGTCACACGGAGCCCCAGAATGCAGTGCGGGGGACAATGAGAGCACTATGAAAGGGTACAATCCGCACAACCATCCGTGCGACAGATATTGTGGGCAGACTTCCTCGCTGGGTATGAGGGAGCAGAGCTGAGGGGGACAAAAGGGTGCTTGAGAGAAACGTGTGCGCGGTATTACAATCGGTGCTTGGCTGCTGTGTCCTTGGATGCTCCTCAGGGGTGCAAAGCAAGACAGAAGCCCGCAATTACAAAATCTGGCACCGAACTGGACCATTGTGAGGCTGGAACAGGTCATAGCATGGGCGTAGAGTAACAGACTTGGAAGGAGGAATGCAGCAAAGATACCTGGAGAGAATTAAATCGTTCAGTGCACTAATATCTGTTAAAAAACACAACACACAGCACACTGAGTCTGGTTGATCTTCTTTTTATTTTGTCCAAGCAACATTATTTAAACATCTGCTGGCAGTGGATGAAAAAGAAGGTTTCGTGTCAGCTGATATGGCTGTAGATCCAGGAGGTGAACTTGTTGACCCTGGTGTAGACCCCAGGCAGGTTTGGCCTACCACAGCCCACCCCCCAGCTCACTATGCCAATCAGGAACCAGCGACCCCCTCCTGGCTCCTGACAGGACAGAGGACCACCTGAATCGCCCTGAGATACAAATATACAGGTGATTCAGAAGAAAATACACAACCACTGTAGTGTAAATTTAAAGAAACACATCATCACATCACATCATGCCTTTTATCCATCGTCTGGGTGAGCGTTGCTGACTTTTGGCGATATCAGCCCTAGAGATGTTTTAAACTAGACGGCACTCGGCTTGTGATGCTTAAAGTGCCAAAAATAGACTTGTAACTGCAGTGTGTTTTTCCAGGCCTGGTTACTCAAGAGAATCCACAAACCCTGTTGTGAGCGGTTTCATGTTTCTGTACCACTCATAGATCATATTCACACAGCAGCCAGGGTGAGAAGCTCAAATGCTGTTATCGAAAGAATGATGTCCTATGTAGGGAATCTGACCGAAAAGACAATGGTAGAAAGAAAATAATTCCTAGCACAACAAGCCAAGTGTGGTCAATCTTTATTATATTCAAAAGAATGAAGACTTTTTATGGCTGATATCTCCAAAATACCGCAAAACCAAAAAGAAATCTAGGTGGATAACTATCACTGCAGGTATGAGTAAGAAGGTGTATTTTGGATTTGGGGGTGAACTGTCCCTTTAAATGAAGGTCATTATGGGGGATTCAGTCAGATGTGAGCTCACCCTGCAGGCGTCCCGCTCTCCAGAGGCTACCCCGGCACACAGCATGCGTGGAGAGACGGGTCCGTAGCTCTTCTTACACTCAGTCTGGCTCAGAAGAGAAACCTCTGCTTTCTGCAGCACTGAGGGCAGCACTTTGTCTGCAGCGGGGGAACACATGGGCATAGATCACGCAACTGAGAGATACAAATATCTATATATTTAGGCAGTGGCTATAAAAGTCACTGAGCTCAGTCCAAGGTATCACTCACCATCCTCGGAGCGGTACCCCCACCCAGTGACCAAGCAGCGGTGGCTGCCGGTGACGGTGTGGGAGCGAGGTGGCAGGCACACGGGCTGCACCAGCGGGCTGAGGGAGGGAGGCCAGGGCTTCTTCAGCTGCAGCAGGGCGATGTCATAGTCGAACGTGTATGCGTTGTAATACTCGTGCACCACGATCCGCTGGATTTCTGCCACGTGTTTGGCACTGCCCTGCGTCAGCATGCCGATGTGGGCGCTCCAGTAACGTGGATCTGACAGCCTGGAAGAGGCAGAGGTCAAAGGTCAACAGCACTGAAGGTAGCACAGATTTTACTGTATCTTACTGAACTTGATAACAGAGGAGTTGTACAGTACGTGAAATGTCTGTTCATTAAACGATAAGCCATAAGCCTTTGTATTGATAAGAAAATGAACTAATAACTTTATTATTATTATATGATTAACTAATTTAAATGGGATGAAATGTGAGAAAATCATAAACTGAATAAAGAAAATTGATGTACAGACATTATTTTGGTGTCTGTTTAAAAATCAACTAAATTATCAAGAGAATGTGAAGAAATAACAGATATGATGTGATGCTGTCATTGTGTATCAGAGATATGTACTGAAGTGAGGGTGCTAACCAGCTAGCCCTGCCATGGCCTGAAGTTCCTGTGCTCTGGTGCTCCAAGCTCCCAGTCTGAACCACTAGATGCACAGCTAAACAAGCTACATAGCTAATGTCACCTTCAGTTAGCAGCAGTCGTAGCTGTTACTCCAGTGATATGCTGACCCCCCAATTTGTTTTTAATAATCGAATTCAACGGTCTGTCAAATCTTACACATTGTGACTTTTAAAGTGTAATACTTCAACATAATGACATAGGAGAGAGTCAGAAAGGAAGTGGGCTATAATATTAACAGATTGTTATAAGGTGCCTCACCTTTCCTTGCTGAAGCAGTGTGCTGCTGAGATGAGCCAATCAGCTGAGAGGACAGAGGCGCCACAGTACAGGTTACCAGAGAAGTGGAGGCTGACCTGCCAAGGCCACTCGCCCTCCACAGAGTTAACTCCACCCACGATGCGCTCAGCTCCT
Source organism: Diplodus puntazzo (assembly GCA_963678695.2). Lineage (NCBI taxonomy): Eukaryota > Metazoa > Chordata > Actinopteri > Spariformes > Sparidae > Diplodus > Diplodus puntazzo. The sequence continues at coordinate 18,120,170 of OZ023171.1, read as the reverse complement.
GTCGATGAATCCACCTTCTTCACCACGGAGGGACGACCACAGGCTGAGGAGTACACAGTGATGATGTTATTATATAAGTTATATCATACTGAACTTTGGTTTATTGTAAAGAAGCTAAGTGTTAGCACATGTACAAACAGGACCTTGATGGAAGAACAGTGTATTAGATATCAAACTTATTCCCTCTAACAAAAGAGTATCCCAATAGAAGATAAGATTGAAAACAATGCTAGTTATTAATATTAGTTCATGTGCTGTTTATTTGTGTAGTAGTCTGTGTGAGTTTACAGTACGTGTATGTGTTTGTACACCTTCATTCACCACTACTGCTGACATACTGAGTCATCACCATGACAGACAGGTCTGCTGCCGCCTTATTAAAAAATAAAGCTTTGATGTGAATATATATGTGTGTGTGTGTGTGTGCGTGTGTATGTGTGTGTGCGTGTGTGTGTGTGTGTGTGTGTGTGTGTGTGTGTGTGCCCGCCTCGGTATCAGTGAGTGATCAAAGACTGTTCCCATCACCTTGAGACCCCCTCTGATAAAAAAAAAAACAGCAGACAAAGAAAGCTATTACAGCTGGGTCACCTCAGTGCTGCAGGTCAGCAGGTTTGAAGGACGCTGCCCAGTGGATTATGAAAAAGCAACAACTTTCTCATGAGGTCTTATAAAGGATCTCCTGGCAGAATAACCACTGTGTACCAAATGCTTCATTAAGAAACAATTCGGGTGGGTCTGAATGTTTGTGACCATGGCTTAGGTTGAATTGGCAGCTTAATGAACTGGTAGGAAAACCTTTGGGGTGATGGAGGTGGATGAAATAACACCTTACTTCTGTAATTCAACATTTGGTTGGAACTGGATGGTCCAATACAATGCAGGAGTCAGTGAAATTCAACACATTCTTGAAAATGAATAAATGACATCTATCAGAGTTCAAATATATATCGTCTTAGTATGAGTTAATGGATTTACACTATTGCATCATACCACATGATGGCAAAGGGGTCATTTTATGTCAAACTGCTAGACCCATTATAAAAGTAGTAATCTATGTAGTATTCTCATACATAGTTTAACCTGTACTTAATGTAGCCAGAATACTGTCTGTACATATCTCCACGTTTTCTAGGCATGCCCTTCTATATCTAATCTAAAGTGTCTTGGACCTCGAACCAAAAATGCCGCCAAGCGATATGTGACGTTGTTTTGGAGATGAGTATCATATCTGTTTTCAGTGTAAGAATGAAAATGAAATTAAATATCCTAAAAACATTTTACTTTTTACTGCATTACATTTCACCACATTGTTTTGTATGCATTTGATGTTCTTATACATGCTGCATTGAAGTATCATTTGAATTTGCAGGTTTAGCTGCCACAAAGAAGAACTAAATACCCTTATGGTTCTTGACTGGGCCTCTGTTGACACGAGAATGGCTGAATCATTTTGGGATTAACTGCAATTTATGAGGCTCAGGCATGTTTCTGTAGAGGCCTGGGATAACCTCACTGGTTCTTACTGGTACCCACGCTTTCTTGCACAGATATAATGTGTCACAGAATGTAAAAAGACCCACAAACACACACTGTCTAGTGTGTTTTTTGTTAGTGATATGTCTAGAGTTTCTCTATGGTACCATGCGTACAATATTTTTTTGGTGACACATTCATTAAAACGTTGATCATAAGAAGTCTGTAGCGATATAAGATAAATGTAATTGTGTCCTTTTGGCTGTGACTTCAAGATGTGCACGTGGAGCACTCACCACAGTCGGCTTCATCGCTGTGGTCCCTGCAGTCATGAACACCATCGCACTTTGCGTTTTTCTTCAGGATGCAGGAGCCACTGTTGCACTGATACCTGATGGCAGAGCATGTAGCTTCTGCAACAACAAGAACAGAGAACATATTGCAATTATTTCTTAATTAAATGGTGAAACAGGATGTAATATGCATTTTTTAAAGACTTGTAAAAATAATCATACCCTGAGTGCAGTTGATCTCATCTATTCCATTGGCGCAGTCCGTCTCTCCATTGCACACAAACAAAGGATGCAGAGGACTGTTGCCAGCACAGTTCTTTGTTGGCCTCGCTGTGAAGATATGCAACAATTTTTTTCCAATGCACGGCTAATTCCTCAAGCAAAATGTTCACTTAAACAACCAGTATTATGTAACATGCAAGACAACTTACAGCAGAAGACCTCGTCACTCTCATCCTGGCAGTCGTCCAGGCCATCACAGCGACGGCTCTTCTCCACACACAGTCCTGTGGAGCACAGGAAGTGGCTCTCTGGACAGGCTGGTGCACACAAAAGCAGGGAAAGAATTATAGAAAGCGTGCGACAGGGATCTGATTAAGCACGTAATCACCTCTGATCTGTCATTTCCTACAGTGTATCCTGACTGTGATAATGAGTCACGCTATGGGCGCCGCACTGCTTACGTTGGCTGATATTGTAGCTGCTGTAAGATGCCTGAAAAGCCTGAGCGGAGTTACGTGAGCTGCAGCGAAACTCCACCTCCAGGCTGTGATCAGCAATCCGAAACACCGTGCGGTGTCCCACGTAGCTGCCACAGAAACTGTGGAAGGAAATCAACCATCAGTGAACGGTTGTAGGATGTTGTGGATGAATAAGTGAATGCACAGGTGTATACAATGTAAAAAAAATGATTATTTGTTCTAGCTGGGGGACGGATGTAGCTGTCCACACGTACATGACTTCATTGACTTTCCACCAGCCTTGGTCGCAGCCTTTCAGGTCCTTTGGTTTCAACACATAGTTCTGAAACTGCAGAGCAACTCCTAACGCACTGTTAGGGGTCTGGAATAGAATATAAGCAGGACACACAATCAATAAAAAGCTATTAAGTTAGAAAAAGTTAAGAAAAACAGTTTTACAAGTCATGTATGTGTGTGTGCTCTACCTCAAACCTCCAGGTGCAGGAGCACCGCGGGGGCAGTAGGCTGGGGTAGAAGGGGCTGTAGACCTGACCAGTGATGTCAGGCTCTGGGTGGGTCTCAATTTGAGACATACACACTGAGAGAGCCGGAGACAGATGTAAAGATTATATGTTCACCTGCTGACAAAATTGTATGTTACACAGCACTGTTGCATAAAGCATTGGTCCACAGTCTGGGGGCAGGGACATCCTAGGTATAGAAGCTACCTTCTGTTTCTGATGTTTGTATTACTTGTCTGGTGGGTTATATTTCCATTAAAGTGCAGCTGGTGTGCCATCTTGGCCACATCAAAAGAGATTTAATTCTCACAGGGCCTTCTTGGTTGAATTAAGGCTAAATTGAAAAAAAAAACTTCTCTTCTCTTTTCCTGTGACATCATAGGTAGTTTTATAATTTCAGGCCTCTTAAAAACACATTTGAAATGGGAATAATCGATTTTATCCGACTGCCTTACAAAGCCATAGTGTAGTAACTACAATTTTTGCCAAACCTAATTTAGAACTGAAATTTAACTTTTATATGCCTGTTTCATCTTGTGCTAATTTTCTAAGATTATATTTGCTTTGCCTTGGAGAAAAAGTGATATCAATAAAAAAAAAAGTCCACTAAAAAAACAAGTCAGACTGCAGCAAGGGTAGTAACTGCCATCTTAGTAGGATGAACCTCACAAAACATTACTTGAGGTTTGCTCGATTAGTCCCAATTACTCATCAATTGGAAATTTTTAAACATGTAAACATTAAAACAATACAGATATGATAGATTTTGAAAGAAAGAGAATGTAGTTACTGCATCTTATACTGCATCATTTTCAAGTTCACAGAAAGATAGCGTACAGTATCTGCATTTTTAGGGTGAGAGGTCAAATAATTGGTCATCATTTTTAAGACTATGTGGCTCAAAGTTAGAGTAGTTACTGCGGTTGGCCTTTGTCGGGCAGTCTAGACATATCAATTTTGTGTCGAGGGGTCATATGTAGACATTATTTATTCTACGTGGACATGAGCCAAAAAGACCGGGAACCACTGGAATAAAACATGAGCTAAATGAGTCATACTTTCATCAGCAATCGCCTCAAAGTGTCCTCTGAAGCTCTTGTTGCCATTAGTCATTCTGAAGGACAGCAGCATGACATTGGAGGTAGAAACCAGGGAGAAGGATCTGGACACCGGCTCACACAGCCTGCAGGACAGAGATATTCTATGCAGGGTTATGGAAGACTACAAATATGGAGATACAGTGACATATGGTAAGAATCATTTTAAAATTGTTTAAGGTAATGTGGGAAAAAATCAGCTGTCTGATGGAAGCTGCAGACTCACCTGTGCAGAATGCGCCCTCTCATGGGCAGCAGGGCGTCGTACACAGTCAGGGCATCACTCACACAGTCGCTGGGCTCGATGAGGAACGAGGTGACGGTCAGACGGATCAGGGAGCCGGGGACAGAGGTGAGTTTTACGTGACAGCTCACACCACCCCATGAAGAGAAGACGTTAAGAGGGACACTCGCTCCAGGAAGGTTGGCATACAGCTTATCTACACACTCTGAGCCTGGAAGAAGAGGAAATAAAGGTTATGGACACACAGTTTAACTCTTATTACAGAGAACTTGAGTATTATTAATATCCTACCTGCTCCTGATGTATAATCTGAACGCTGAACAGCTGCAGGAAAGACACAATAATCAATCTCTGCATTGATGAACACAGTCAGGGTGCATGTGTAAAAACACTACCGCACCATTAATGAGGATGGAGTCTAAGTCCACAGGGAGACCGAGCAGGTAGCCCACATTGGACCTGTTCTTCATGCTGGTGTGGACCGAGTCTCTGAAAATGGCACCCACACACTCCTCACACACTGCGGGGCTCTTTAGTCGAGGCACCACAAACACCATCCAGAAGTGAACCAGCACACCACCCTTGTTGGTGTTACTGAGTGAGGAGAAGTTCACATTGGAGCTTTATAAAACAACAGGGTGCGCTGCTCAGTTTAAACCAGACTCACAATATAAATCATAATCATCAGCTTATCTACCTGAGGTCTGAAATGACAGCGTGCTTGTAGAGTCTGGCCACCGAGGACATCTTGTACACATCGCTCACCTGCACCGGCACACACCAGCAATTAACAGTAAGACTTCCTCAGATCTCACGTTGAGCAACAACCGCTAAATGACAGGGTGACACTGATACACACCACATGCTGTATTTTGCTTGCCATGGATGCAAACTCATTGGACTCTTCCTGGCGGTACTCGGGGATAAACTCCACATTGGCAACACGGAACATCCCGGCAAAATACGCTCCACTGTTGCTCTCCCTGCGAACTAAGGCAGGAAAGTCAACATTTTCATTGTATGGTGCATTTAAAGATGTATTAGGTTGTTTCATTCGCAATTTAATTCGTCCCATTTTGTTGGAAAGTGAGCTTTCCTGTCCGTTTCGACTTACAAATGAAGACCCACAGCAGCGACCACATGATGACCACCACCACAAACACCACGGCTGTGATGATGATGGCAAGGTGCGGGATGTTCAACAGATAAGCCAACAGCCTCTTGAGTCCCTTGGGCTTCCGTCTGGTCTTTCTGTACTTCCTGCAGATCTTCTGCAGAGTGTGGTCGACCGTGGCCACCTCCACAGACACATCTGCGATCTACGGCCAGGAGGAGGGGACACATTCGTACTCTAATGCAGTAAATTATACTTGGCATTTCAAGTTGACACTTTAATCTGTGTGGATGCTAATAGGGAGGTGGTTAATGATGCTGAAATGATATGAACACAAACATATGGCTCTTGATACTGTAGGTCCCTCATCAAGTGTAGTGAGGCCCTCAGGCAGCGATGGATTGAAACCAATACTGTACCTAAGTACAATTTTGAGACACTCATGCTGGTCATTGTTCTTTCTTGTTTTTTAAAAATCTGATTTCTGATTAAAGAAATTAAAATGTGCTACTTCGGCTCTAACGCAGCATATAGTCTGCAAAGTATCTAGTAACGAAAAATTGTCAAATAAATGTTGTGCAGTAAAAAGTCTAACATTTGCCTCCCGCATATAGGAGTGAATGTATAAATCAGCAGAAAATGCCTGTAAGTTCTGGACTTATGTACATGAAAATTGTATTTTTAAGTACAGTACTTGAGTAAATACAAGTACATTCCCTCACTGATAATTGATGGACCCATAGTATACTATTATATTCACGTATGACTTTCTGTACTTTCTACAACATTGCCCTCAGGATCCAGTGTCGGGGACAAAAGGGCACAAGGACAAGAAGTAGGTTAAATTACTGGAGAAACATCGAGAGACCTTAACCCCAACACTACCATTCAACTCTTATCTCAGTACCTTATCCAGGTCAATTAGTTTACATTACAGTGGACTGAACAATATGCTAATCAACCTGAATGCAGAGATATGGGTGAGCACGTGTTTAAATGGATCAAGGTCTTCATTATGTCACAGCGCCCACTCAAAGTCATTGTTCAAAGACTTAAACCAAACTGTCACATTTAGCTGCTGAGCTGCCGCCTTTGATGTAAGCTTGTGTCTACTGGTAATGATGCTCTCTTACTGTTTGAAGGGGAAATGCACTCGCCGCTCATTGAGTTACCAAGAGCACATATATTATTCATTTAGTGTCATCCCATACTGTGCAAGCGGCACTTCATCCATCACAAGTTAGCAGGATATACATTTTCCCATGGGAAAAAAAACCTGCTGTTTAATCTATTTTACACATATTTAATCAAACATAAAAAAAAAAACATGTGACTTAAATGTTTTGATGTGTGAGCGGACTTATGTCCACTCTCATCTTATGGGTTTAAACAGGAGAAACAGCCCGATTATAATGTGACACAAGGATTTGAATTACCTCAGTTTTAGTCACAATGCTTCTCTAAAAAAATAACACCCTATTAAAAATATCTTTACTCACACTGGCAGCGTCCTGCTGAGATGCATCATCATCTCTGCTCGTCTGCTCGTTCTCCTCGCGCTCTGTGCCCATGACACAGGCATCCCTTCAGGACTCTATCATCTAACTCCTTGAATTCCGGACTTCAAGATCCATTCTCTTTGGAACAAAAACTGCTTTATTAAAAACAGCAGCAGACACACAGCCTTGTAGAGCTGCACAGCACGCCGTTTGGATGCACAGCCAACAGGTGTGTGAAACCAGATCCTTCAGCACAGTCGAGCGGTGGAGAAACGGGGAGCGTGGTGATGGAAACATATCTCCTCTAGTCCTGTGGCTAATGTTTCATTCATTAACTTCTATCCACTACACAATAACTGGAATAAATTAAAGGTCTACTGTATTTGCTAAGGCAATAAAAAAAGAAACAAAAACTGGTTAGGCTGCATAAGGAAACAGAATTCTCCTTAGGCATGTTTGTACAAGAGTTTTATTTACAGTGTTAACAGGGAAGGTGAAAGTGTCAGTTAATTTATCCTCTGGCTGTTCTGTGCTCAGAGTTGACAGACTCGCGACAAAAAAGGGTCCAGCCTTTGTGAAATAAACTAAAACCACGTTTGTCAGTGTAAAAGCTGAATATACATCGTCGTCATAATCAACATAAAAACCTCTTTCAGCTGGAATTAATAAGTCAAAGGGGTGGGAGTCTCTTTGAGTGAGCAGCATCTTCAAACACACTAACAAAATGGACAGAGTCAGCATTTTAACACTTTGATCATGCCCTTTCCAAATCGTAGGCACTGAACTTCAACATGCGACAAAAACAGACACTTAGAAAACACACACACGAGGCACAAAAACAGAACTTGACAGTACATTCACAGGCAGGAAATTACAGGAAAAAATAAAGTGTTCTTTGAGTCTTCAGGACAGTTTTAGGCGTGCTCTGAACATGCACGGGGGGGAGATGAGTGAGCAAAAGCCTCATTTCCTGAAAAAGGCATTGCGGGTGATGTTGTACAACAGGTGATAAGGCTTTCGTTTTGGGGGCTCGGCCAGTGAAAAGACCTGCTGCTGAGGCACGCTGGTTGGAATGGTGATGTGACGCTGGTGAAGTGGGTGCAGGTTTTGGTGGTGTGGTGGAACAGAACCAGAGTAACCAATGGCTAAAAGGTGAACAGGTCAAACAAAACAAAAAATTACAAATCAAAATCAAAATTGAACTGACTTGATATGAGTGTATGTGTATGAGCATGAAGTGAGATATTTCCTTACATTTACTCTTTCCGTGTTTGGCTCTTCTTGCGTTAACAATGGCCTGTTTTCTTTGCTCTTCACTGATCTCCATGCCTACCAAGAAACACACACAAATACACCTTCAGGTCAAAATATTTCCCACCCCTCCCTTCGTCAAGCAACCTCTTCACCTTTTGTTTGACATCTACCCACAGGAGCTGTTTTGCATTACGAATGAAAGGAATTCCAGGACTCACCCATCTCTTGGTCTTCCTTGACTCTGTATCTCTCCTTGGCAAAGGCCTGTAACCACCTCTGCTTGTCCTGAGCCTTCTTGCAGCACAACACACACACAAACTCCAAAGTGTTGGCGTTGCGCAGACGCAGAGCATTCCTCAGGGTCAGGCCAAGGTCTTGGTCCCGTCCGTCGGGCACATCCACCACCTCGGTCTGGTCCATATCCAGCCGTCCACGGAAGTGGAGCAGATCTCTGCGCAGGACGTCTTTTTTACAGAAGACTAACTGGTGGTCAAACAGGAAGAAGCTGCGCTGTTGCATTTTGCCTTGCCGGACAACTCGAGTCAGCTCACCAGAGTGGATCAGCTCTGAGCTGCGTTCCAGCACATTGGACCCCTGCAGCAAAACATTAAGATACACAGAGTCAAAAGATTTATACAAAATAGCTAATATTCTTTATTAGAGGTTGGAAAAACACACAGCCTTTACATTTAATTTATAACCTAGGTAAAACGTCAAAGAATATTGATTAGCTTTCATCACCTCCCAGTGCAGAATGGCCACCTGCCAGTGAGCAATGGTGTCGATACTCTCCAGTCGTCTTTTCCTCTCATTTATCAGACTGGCCACATTCTTCATAGCCTCGTATGCTTTGCTCACTCCGCTGTAGTCACTGCAATAAATCAGCAGGAGCAATAAGGATATGGTCCACCTTAGACATTTAACTGATAGAGAGGACATTTCCATTTACAGTAAGTAATGAAAAAGTAAGTCATCAAGCCATTGGGACCACATGACTTCTTAATTTAAAGATGAAATGCTTCTGAACATCAAGCAGATCCCAGTTACTGCAGATAAGATGAACAAATTGACCACTGATACTTATTGAAATGCTTAATGTTAGCTAATGCTACATACTATAAGTATGATTGTGGCTACTTGCTCATAGCTTTCATTATACAGCCAATGTAAAGTAATTCTGCGGATATATGAAACATCTTTGTTGAGTCAATTTATCTTTATTATGTGATAAACTAGCATTTCAGGTGGTTGGAGAGTTGAATATGTCCAACAGTAGTGTCATCAGTGAAGTTTTGAATCACCAGAGGATTACCTGTGGTCTTTGGGGGTGTACTTAAGCAGCTCTCCCAGCTGCAGGGGGTATTTACAGATCTTCTGGACAGGTGTGAGCAAGAAACCCGAAATGGAAATGTTGATCATCTGCTGGAGAAGCCGGCAGGCCTCGAAGAAATGCTTATATTTGCCCAACTTCATGAGGCGCTGCAGCTCAGCACAGGCTGCTGGATGAGTGTTACAGTAGTCGGAGTAGATAGAGAAACCTTCTCCCTTCAAGAAAAAAGGAGAACATTTCAAAGACATTTTAGAGCTGCTGAATCAGGTGAATAATTGAGCTGCACAGTGACTAAGTGAGTTGGAGGATGATTTGATACCTGCAAGAGAAAACAAGAGCCTATTTCACTGAGATGTGGTTCATCTTTGTTGTACTTCTTCTCCAGGTCTTTGAGAAACTGCCTCTGAAACTTGTAGATGTCCTCTATGTTGCTGAAGATGGTTTTCAACTGCAGCTCGGTAAACATGTCAGGGTGTTTACGGCACTGACGGATGTAGCCCTGGAAGTTAAACAAAACCAGCATGCTGACTATTGGAAACAATGCAAATATTGACCAACAGGAGGTGCTGGAAGGTTGAGTCATTTCTAAAATACAAATGCAGTTTATTCTAAATATTCTAAACATTTCTCAGATTGTAGGACTGCTTAAGGGTTATATGAAGGGCAAATATGGCGGAAGCAGAAGCCTTAGACTTAAATGTTGACGCCGTACCTCACAGATGTCCCTTAGGTGCTTGATGTAGATGCGTTCAGTATTCATGATTTCCTGAACCACATTAGTTCTCATTTGCTCCTTGTGCTGAGCGCTGTGTGTGTCCCTGGGAGTTGGATCCTCCTGGTCCGCTACACTCTCCACACTCTCTGCACTGGAGTCCTCCTGGTTAACTCGCACCTGAAATACATTGACCACATCAAACTTCAAAACAGCAAGTAATCGTATCTAGTCTCCACTGGAGCTTGGTTCATTGTCTTGATTAATCAGTTCGTTGTTTGGTCCATAAAATGTCAGAAAAAGTGTTGATCAGTGTTTCCCAAAGCCCAAGATGGTGCTCTAAAATGTCTTCTTTTGTCGACAACCCAAAGATTTTTAGTTTTCTGTCAAATTTGTAAAGAAACCAGAATATATTTATATTTAAGAAGCTGGAATCATAAAAGTTTGACTTTATCTTTAAAAAAAATACTCAAGCAAGATTATCAAAATAGTTGATCAATTTAACAGTTGACAACTTTAATCGATTAATCCTTGCTGCGCTCGTCTCCACAGTATCAAACAAATTAAAAAAATTAAATCCTTCACACATTTGTGTTTTAATTCAGCTCATAAGCAAAACAAATATAAATGTATAACAAAAACTACTTAGACAAAAGACTCAGATCCACTACACATCACTGCGGCAACAAGTTTTCCAGCTTGTTTGGCAACATTGATTCAACTACAAGCAATTACACAGCAGATGCCTATCTGCCAATCAACTAACTTTACCATGGTTACCACAGCAGACCTAATTAAGACTCAACTGTCAATCAGCTTTGGTCACCATAGAAACCAGCTGAACTTCTGGAGGTTGAACACTTCCACACACACTGTTTAGAAGGCTAGCAAGGTTTGTTTGGAGCTGAGCCAGTTTACAAGTCTTTTCTGTGCTGCTGGAGAGCAAACATGTGTCCGACATGGAGGTCAGGAAGTCCACTTACCCTTACAAAGCTGGAGGGGAACCAGGCCTCCCTGTCAGCCACCCTGCCCCACCACCAGTCCGTATGCAAGGCATCCAGCACACGGATAACGTCCCCAGCTTTGAAGGCCAGCTCCTGCTCCTCCATGGTCACATGGTCCCAGAGAGCCTCAGCATACACGGTGTGGCCCGAGCTAATCCACTGAGTAGCACACACACAGATAAGATAAAGATACAATTACATGCAGCCTAAGCCCATGTCTAACATGTACGATTATGTCTAGATTTAAGGACACTGCAGTGGTTGTCTGTTCTGTTTAACTCTGGCCAAAGATCTTAAACACACACCAGAACATTTTTACATGGCTGCTCACGAGGCATGTTTATGACAAGATACATGTTGCATCATAAATTTAATGCGCATTCTTGGAGATGATGTATGCGAGTGTCGCAACGTGACGAGCTCCCCTCCTCAGCCTCACCTCGTTGAGCACAGAGAGCTCCACCCCCGGCTGGAGGTAGGGCGTGACATCAGTGAGTTCATCAAAGCTGCCCTCCTCCTCCTCTTCACTCACGCTGTCATCAAGTGTCGCCGAGCACTCAGACATACCCTCTGCAACATATGCACAGAGCTGAAATGCTTCTGACAAGACTTGGACGATCCAGTAAACAAGCCACAGATGCACGCACCCACACCTCGCTTCACACAAACATTCTCACTCCAACACACTTATTGACATTCCCAGACTCTGCTTTCCCACACACATAAAATAAGACACCCACAATAACCCCCAGTTCTCACCACTGAGCACTCTGTGGAGCTTACGCCGTCCAACGCGGTCCAATCCGATTGGGGTACTCTGGGAGAGTACGGAGGGGCGAAACCTGGCTGACACTGCTTTGTAGGGGGGCACCTGGTGTGAGGGGATGGGTGGCCGAGACAGGGGCTGCAGAGAGGGCAAGTAAAAAACATCCAAGGATTGAGGAAACTTATCTCTTATCTCATCTATTTTGGTCTTGATTTCATTTATTTTTTTATTTTTTTTTTTAAAGGTGGTTGCTTGCTAAAAAGGGTCCACAAATGTATCATTTGGTTGGCAGCCCAAAGGTATTCAAGATATTGAATCTCTGAGGGAAGGAACAAGACAATATTCACTTTAAGAAGCTGGAATCAGAATTTGGACTTTTTAAACTTACAATTATTTCAATAGTTGAAAACTAGTCAACAGCTCTAATGTTGTGTATAATCAGGAACTTTGTTGTGTTCCCCCAACCCCACTTTCTATAACCATAAGAGACAGGAAACACAAATTAAGTGGAGGCATAAATGCTGAGAGAAAATTAGTTCAAACTTCAGTCAAAATTTCTAGCAATTTTTTAGGGAAAATCTTTGAAACTAAAATGGTGAGCCTTACGTAGAAACCACCACTCATGTGGGTGGCACTGGCAGGAAAAATATTGTTTTCTTACCTAACAGTGTGGAGGACGTACAGTATAGAAGTTTGAGCTGTGTTTAACCATACTTCTAACCACAAATTTCATCATTTAGATTCCATCATTGCAGCTAGATCAGCCTGAAGTCATCTTTGTTTCAACACTTGACTGTATACAACCGCATTTCTAGTTTGTAAACTGTAGATCAGAGTTAAAGTAGGCACTTATTCCAAAAACTGTATGCTTCTAGTAGGTTTAAACTCGTAAGTTAAGTGCTTACAGAAGGAAGGCGGTCGTCCTTTTCCTCAGCATCAGGAGGGAACAGATCCCCAACTCCTATTACTGAGATTGGCCGGTGCCTCTTGCCCTGAAAGTCTCCATTCATGTTACAGCTCTCAGGGCTCTCTCCACTCGCACACATGTCATCACCACTGCTGTCTTTATGCAGTGATGCATTTGCTGTCCTTTCTTCCGCACGCAGCTCTCTAGTTTCCTCAGGAATGGAGTGCTTCCTGGAAAGGAGCTGCCCATAGTCAGAGATGGGCCGAGGTCTCGGACGCCCACTCCTTCGTCTGGGCTTGATAGCAGATTCTTGTGTGGAAGATGTGGGGGATGCATCTGTGGGTGATGTTGATGACTCCAAGAGGCCTGTTGGAGAGATCGGAGGGGTGCTGCTGGCTATTGGAGAGACGTCTTCTGTTTGGAAAAGTGCCTCTTGGCCTTGTTGGTCTGATGTCACCTAAGGAAAAAGTTCAAAACTTTATAAGGATAATGATATTGATGTTCCCCTGTTCAATGACCTGTGATGTACAGAGATGAAGAACATAATGTCTGCATGGAAGAACATATGTTAATCAGAAACAGAGCAAAATGGTGCTGCAAGTCATAAAAGCTCCAACTAGAAGCAACTGTCTTGGTTGGATGTCAAGGCTGAACACCAAGAATCAGGGTGAAACTATTTAAATGAACTTTATCAGGATTCTCGTGAGAAACTTTACAATCATGAGAAAGCAGAGACTGACTCCACATACTGAATACAACAAACCCCTCTGCTTATCAAGTTCAAACAATCGAGGCAACAGAAATGCACAAATATCCAACAATTAAATGTTATCATACTTTATGTATTGTACAGTCAACGTCAAATATTGGCTAACGGTTACTCATTTGTTGCTCTGAGTCTATTAGTCAGCCAGCTATATCAAACCTCACCTCTTGGTTTCCTCGATCGGGGTCTGGTCCCCGGCATATGCACTGGAAAGGCATACAGTGGACTAGCACCATTGTCAAACACTCACAATCACAGACTGGCCTGTTTCTCTGAGGCAGAGTCCCTAAAAAATGTTTCAAGGCCAGTGAAAGTCACTTGATTTCTAAAGTAAACAAATCTGACTATTCTGCCACATTTTCACAAGCAAAATCCTCCTCTTCGACAAAAACGCATCGTACTATGACCGTGTGTTTATGGTCCTGTCTGCTTGGTGGTGCTGCTAGCTGTCCCAGGCCCAGTGTCCATGGTGCTGGACTTTGATCCACTGGGTTTCAAGCTGGAGGGGGAGACGTGAGGCGGCGACATGCTCACTCAAAGCTACCTACCCCTCCCACAGCAACAGGACTACGGAGTCGTTTTTGCGCAAGAACCGCTAATCATAAACAAAGCCTAATCATTAACTCTGACTGTTCCTTCAGCGCGCCTGGCTGCACAGAACAGCTGGCTCCAGCATGTGACCTTGCGACAGCAGAAGTCAGTATATCAAACACAACTGACAGGAAGAGGGCACTGAAGAACGGCTATGTCGTTATTTATTTGACACTGAAGGGGACTTTGGACTGACACACAGATGCACGCATGCACACACGCACAGAGCTAGTTTTTTTTAGCATACAAGCCCAAGTATAACACTGACAAGACAACTTATCTCAGTGAGCTAGAATCATGCCACATTCAAAGATCGCTTCATAAAATCCCAACTTGGAGGTGTGATGCCTCACTTCCTAAGACAAGGGTCAATGCCATTCCTTTGGAGTTGGCACCCATTAATGATCATGCTGTTTTAGAGTATTTCTTCTGTTTTTCAGAACTTCCTTCCTCTTTGAACCTGTACAGAAAGCCTGTTATCTAATGATTTCCAATTCTGTGTTTCTAAGTAAATGTGTGATAGTGTGAAACATTTTTCACCTTCAGTACCCTTTATTCATCTGTAGACAGTTGAAAGCTTGAGAATCAATAACGATTACACCAAAGCTTGATGTCATTGTTTCACACATCCTGCACTGTATCAGAAAACATGCATCTTCCCGTGCCAACTGAGTGTTGCAGGGATTAAGGATTTCTGCAGGCCAAACTGGAAGTTCCCTCAAAAGAAAGCCAATGGCATTTATATATTGGATTTTGGATTATTGGAGAAAATAAGCTCTGTGGCAGAAAAAGGTTAATGACACTTAGAACATGTGTTCAGCAAAGATAATTTTCACAAACGAACACCACTTTTATGATTTTAAAGTGCAATTGCAATCAGCAGGAGCGAAAAGCTAATGATAGGCTATCAAACTACACCACAGTCACTTGACTTTAATGTCATCACAACTAAGCTTCAGATTACCCTATACTAAACACATTATACATTGATAAACATATAAGGAAGAAAGTTTAATTTAGAATAGTTTGCCAGTAAAGTTAGTAAATTAGTTTATTGTTTGTAATGTCCCCAACAACCTCTGTAGCTTCCTTTAGCCACTTGTTAGCAACCAGCTTTTTTAAGATTCATAACAGCTTCGCAATCTACCTGTGGAGTTTTCACTATCGTATTTTATGCCACTGAACATAGCATGACAATCTCTTAAGTTTCTGTTAACCACAGACTTTACTGAAGGCATCTAACCAAAAACCCATTCAAAAAATAATCCAGTGACATCCAAACAAAGAA
Organism: Diplodus puntazzo; assembly: GCA_963678695.2. Classification (NCBI taxonomy): domain Eukaryota; kingdom Metazoa; phylum Chordata; class Actinopteri; order Spariformes; family Sparidae; genus Diplodus; species Diplodus puntazzo. Next base: position 18,104,631 of record OZ023171.1, on the reverse strand, counting down.
AGCGAAGGTGTAAAAACTAATTTCCGAATTTCAGGACTCATTCCTGCAGCGATCTATATACATTTGGAAACAAGCAAAGCAATACTGACTGCCAACAGAAACGAGACAATGTAATTATGCAACCCGTCATCTTATGCACACGATTTTACTCCCTTACCTCGTTTGATAGTGCAGTGACCTCCGACTGTTCTTGCTGTTGTGAAGGCTCTTTTTGGCTGAGTGGAGATGAATCATATTCTGCTGCATTTGTTGTGGCAACAGAAATGCCAGGTAAAGTTGGTCCTGTTCTCTCATGGGGCTCCACAGAAATTGGGCTGATGAGGACCTGGTGCTCCTGTGAGCCGACGTCGTATTCAGGCTGAGGGTGAACCAGAGGGGTGTGCTCAACAGACAGGACCCGAGCTCTGACTGGCGAGGGTCGGCGCTGTCGCTCGCTGGTTGTTAGGCAAGGCACACGGCGGGAGTAGTCGTCATGGAGACGGCTCAGGGGTGACATGAGAGATGGAGAGGTGGGGCCGGGAGAGGGACTCCGCCTGCGTCGGACAGTCAGGTCAGTCATGCTGCCCACTAGCTTTAGCATCGGCCCCTTGGTCTTCACAGGGCTCTTCTTGCGGCTAACAGCGCGGCCCCGGAGGTCGACTGAGGAGGCGCTGGCTGTCCTATGGATGCTTGGTGTCCCGTTTGATGTGCTAGTTCCCTGGCCATCTTCCTCTGACGAAGGAGGCCCTGGAGATGTGGCTTTGCGTCTGAAAGGTGCCTTAAATATGTGAATATTTTCTGCACTTTTGCTCAGTCTGCTCAGCACCTTCACATTTGTTTTTTTATTAGTGTTCTCTATTTTGGCGTTTGCCTCGGAGATCTGATCGGCTTTCTGACTGCCCGTAGCTGCATTTGTGCTTCTTCCTGCTAATCTCCCATTCCCCGTGTCAAGTAAAGAGATGCGTCCTGCTCCGTATGCCCTCCTGATACTCCTGGAGAAACGTGTGTTGCGTGTGAGTCCATCTCCTTCATCATTTTCCTCATCGTCGTAATCCTCAATATCCGATCCACATTGGGTCATCACATTTCCATTAGACACACTATATCCTTCTGAAAACTTGAAATCATCTGTTGCATCATCTGGACCAGAGTCAATGTTGGCCACAATGGTGCCATTAGCCATGTCTTGATTCGCTGAAGGGACAGGCTCTCCATCGCTGTCAACTGCCCCTCTACTCTGTATACCCTGGAGCACAGAGGAGCGGAGCTTTTTAAAGGAGTCCACAACAGCCAGTCCTGAAAGTCCTGGCCAGGACTGGGGGCCACTGTTGCTGCCACTGATGTTAGTTGAGGTGGAGCCATCAGTGGTTGGACTGAGAGAAGGCAAAGGGCCCTTCTTTGAGTTAGAAAAAAGCTTCATAATTCTTGCAGAGTAAGGCTTTCCCTCAGGCTGACCTATAACAGGGTTGGACCAGGCTGAGGAGTTGATGCCGTTTAATCTGTTCTCATCAGGACCTCCAGTCATCGGCTGTACTTGGGCGCCACACCCAGACAGCAGATATGGGACTGCACTTCCGTCAGCACGACTGTGGAAAGGGTATATATCACTGAGGGGTCGGTTTCGGGTCAGTGGGTCAGCTTTAGAGTTGAGGATGCACGGGAGAGGGTCTTCGCTTGTGGACAAGACCCTGTCCTTTTGTTCTGCCTGCAAACCAAACAGATACACTTTTAGGATGTGAAAGAATTCACTGTTCTATTCAAAAGTTGCTATTAAGAAAATAAATTTGATTGATTGGATAGAGACAGATGCTTTTTCAGGGAATACAACAGAGACACGCAGATAAAAAGAATGATGAATGTCTTTACTGTGTGCACAGGGTCCAGAGGAGTGAGACATCTTGCACTGAGAACAGTACATGCATTTGTCCTTGGTGCTGTATTTCCATGTCCAAGGAGAGCTGAGGCCCAGGTTGGGGAGGTGTTGTGCTAAGTTCAGTTTTATGTGAGTGTGTATGTGTGTGATTCAGGGCAGTGGCTAATGCAGCGGAGTCTTTGAAGTGGGGCTTTGCGAGCGTGACTAAGCAATGAAACTTGCTAATCCATTGTGATTAATGTAATAAATTGCCTGGTTTTCTCCAAATTACGTAGATGATGAGGTGATTGTAGGGAGAGGGTGGTGGTGTGGTCGTTAAACCAGTGACACAGTTCAACTTTTTGTCCTAATAGACAGAAAAGTTAGCATTGTTTGTCTATTGTCTACACAGGAATCCAACCAAAAGGCCTTTTTTTCCCAGGGTACATTTAGCTTGTCAAAGTAAGTAAAGCCCAGGCATTACTCATACCATTATTGATTGCTCTCTTCTATTTAAGTGTCCCAGTAAGCCATGACAGTGTGACAGCAAGCCAGCATGCTGACACTGACAGCCAAATGGAATTCAGCCGTCACTAATTTTACACCTGTGCTTTACAAACTGTGACTTGTCAAAATATCTTCCAGGTCTCTTTTATGACTGGATTCAACAATTTTGTTAAGTGTTTAGAAATCTTCATGTACCTGTTTTACAGCTTATGATGATATGTGGTTGTAATAAAATAACATATAATAACATGGTATGAGAACAGACATCATTTCAGAATTTAGTTGTTAGGATAACTAAAAGAAGCAACAAAAAAAGCCTTGCCTTCCATATTCCTGAGGTTTAATACTTAAATTGATCAATTTAATAAAAAATGTAATTATATTCACTGTAACACTTTACTTTAACTCCATTTAATATATACAGTGTTTAAAATAAACTATAATGCAGTTGTAAGCAGATATAAGGATATTGTGGTTACATTATGTGTCAAATTAAAGGCATGCTTTGCAGGATTTATCAGTTGTTGTTCATAAACACATCATTAAAAGTTGAAAGATAGTCCCGAACACGGCAAAATAGTAAGAAAATCAGAAAATACAGGCTGAGGGCAGAGTCTCTGCAGACATAGACACTGCCACACACGTATCAAGGGTAATAATTGAGAGGGATTCTTTGTGTATGCGCCTATGGCTTAGATCTACATTGTCTTTTGAGTTCTGCCTCATATACCTTTAATGAACAGCATCTTCAGTTATCAGAATTACAATGAATGATGAATAAGAATGACAATTGCGTAATACTATATGATCCTTCTTTATCTGTTTACATACCAGAGTCCAGTCATGGTGGCTTCACAGGAGGAGTTAAAGTTTATAACTACATCATCAATAAACATTAAAAACTGTACAGTATAAATACACAACAGTGTTATATAAGACTAATTCATTGTTTGTACGCTGAATATAAATGCAAACATTGAAATAAGGCTTTACAGTGTTCACATCACTGCTGATGGTTTTAGTTCTGATCTGTTTCAGTAAAACTGTCTATTAACAACACAAACAGTCACCCCAAACATAGTGTCAGTATTATTCAGGAATTCAACAGTGTTGTGCTTTTGTCAGCACTGCTCAGTCCTACCATAAACTGAAGGCATTTTTTTAAGCTTTGAGAGGAGTGTTGTTTCCACTGACTGCTATGTACACATGCAGGGAGTTGCAGGATCCTGGAACGTTCCCATACCTCCCGTCCCCATGCATGTTTCAGCAGCAGATGGGCTATCTCAGTCAACTCTGAGGAATCTGCCGTCACTTAAACCAGCTCGTTCCATCACACCGAACACTTATGTAAACGTGGAGCCACCGCTGCCAAGCACCGCTGCTGACAGACAGTAAACAGCCCCCGTGAACAATGTGCTGCTTTCAAAGCTATGCTGAATTGTCTTCTTGTACTTTCCTCCTCCTCAGCCACCGAAGAATCATGTTCAGTTAGCAACTGGGAAAATAGATGGGATCAGTTATTCCAATTCCAATTTTCCGAGCAGAAAGATAGGAGATACGAAAGGAATTTCTACAGCTTGTAGCTGCCAGTAGCTTGTTTTTGTTTTGAATACTCATATTGTGCTATCAGCCATTCCACCAACTGTGCTTTCCTTCAACACCTTTCTGCCTGCTCCTAAACTTGGCGCCAACTGTCACAGGCCAGTTGGTGTCTACTAATGCTTGGCAGTGCTAGTCAGAACCAGGCTGACGCAGGTGGTAAATATGGTATTGCACAAAAAGAAAACAGACTTAAAAAAATATCAACAATTCCTATGCAGTATGCTTTATACTCCAATAACTCCACAGTATGTTAGTTTTTGGGGAATTTTCATTGGCATTTTATGGCTTTAAGAGCCTTATAATATATAGACTGAATGCATCAATCTCAATGACAATGTCAACTCCCTGTTGAAATGGCTGGTCTGTTGGCAATCCATAATTACATCTGCAGTTTCCTTACTTATGAAAAGCTTTTTTTTAGCCGGATAGACACAAAAGGTATACGGCAACTATACTGCACACAACACTTACACAGTAGAGGGATATGTTGAAAGGCATAATGATGCAAAAACATCTTCAAAGATCAAAGGTCTACATTTTAAGCTCTGGACTCTTTTCTTTCCTCTATATTTTCTGAAATGACAGAAAAATAACCCCTGTAAATAAAATATATATAAATGCAAAAAAGCATCAACTACAGTACATTCATCTCTACAGCTATGCGTATTGTAACATCCAGAAGAATATTACTCACGTATATTTTTATCACGCCCTACTATCTGTAACTGCAGATCACTTTTACTATATCATCTTTGCTCTGCCTGCACCAAGATCACTGCTGCTCTCCGCCTTCCTCCTGCTACACTGTGGATGGGAGCGGTGCTCTAGAGCCCTGGCCCAGAGTTAATTAAGAGCTCAGGGAGGAGTCCCCCCCCCACACACATGGCAGCCAGCTGGAGCCAGCCTCAGATTAGACTCCCAGAGACAAGGATGAACATGCACCTAGATACATAAACATGTATACAGGGGCTTAAAGCATGCACTTTAATAACACATGCATAATTAGTGAGAGCATCCTTTCTCATAGTGCGCACACTCACACACATTCATGTACAGAGCTAAGGAGGGAGGAAGGCACTTAAATCATTGACTCCCTTCCTGTTTGGCTAGAAAACCCACGTGGTTATGTAAGGAGTCATAAATGTGTTGTTATAAGTGACCTCTTACCCAAAGTTCACATCTGCAGAGGTATGTCCTGCTTGAGGCTAGGATATAACTCATTAGGCCAAAATGAACTGAGCATTAAACTGAAAGACCAGCAGATAGGGAGTATCGAGGGAAAGTAAGCTCTTCTGTCATTTTCCATTCTCTGGCTTAAGTCTGAGACAGACACAACCACCCCGGAGCAAATCCACCATTCCTTTGTAAGCTGTCATTGTACTGTCTCGACGAATGAAAGTTGTGAGGAAGACATACTTCTAAAACAACAGCACATAGTGTTTCAAAGAACAGATTGACTGATTAGCTAAATCAGTTCAGTGAAACTTAAGCTGAACATATGTTCAGTACTGGAGAAAAGTTCACTCGATTTCATCTTTGAGGTGAATGAGTTCACTTTTGTGGCATGTGGAAAGATGAAGAAACACTTAGACAATATTCAATATAAAATATTTGGATCCATATTAAAATCTTTTTAGCTGATCTTACAGCCTTTTCAGGCAAGAGGAAAAGTTTTAGCAAGAACTCTACTTCATGAGTGTGTGTATGGAAGTGTGTTTGTTAGCGTGTGCATATAGGCTATACTTCATACATCCCTGTAATAATCTGATTAGTGGAGCTTTACCAGTCTGTGTTTAGGACTAATTTCATCTACACATGATAGCCTAATCAGGTAGACAACTAAGCTATTCAGAAGTGACTGAGAGTGACACCCAAAGCTTGTTAACGGCCCACCAGGACTTAACTGCGGAGGGCAATTTGGCCTATGTGTAACGCACACATTTTAAAAGGGAAATTCAATAGATAAAAGGTTTAATTCCACCAACAGTATTCATAAAAATGTGTCACCTCTGTTGTGGTCATATTATTTTCAAAATAGACACGTGTCCTATCAGGATCAAGTGAACAGAACCAGTTGCCTGTTTAAAGTTTCATATTTGGTCATGACCTATTTCCTCATTTTTTCATCCAGCAGAAAGAAGGAGATTGGGAGACGCCACGCCCCTTTCTATAGAGCGTGGGAAGTACAGGTACCGGCCAAACCAGGGAGTGTCACCACCACTCACACAGGCAGCCTCTTACTCACCTGATCTGCTTGGACTGTCATAGAGACAGACACACAGAAATCTAACACTACACAGGGCACCAGTTTTAGAGAGGACAAAACACCTCTGAGCCTCGTTGTCAACAGTGTAACCTGACAGTGGTGCAACAATAATCAAAAGGCGAGTCCATCAACTAGCCTCAAATCCACTACTAAGGGATCGGAGACAATCTTAAACATCGCTCCCTATCAATTTGTGAGCTTGGAAGTAGTCACAGATCAGAAAAAGGCTAGTTAAAGTTACTTCATCTTTTCTATGAACACAGGATAAGGCCATAAAATAAAGACACCGTTGTGAGACAGAATTACAACTGTGTATGAAATAAAGTACTCTAGCGTAAAATTATATTGAAGGTGTCTTCTCCTATTGTAAAAATGATTTTTATATATCCTCTATAAAAGCATACATGACCTCTAACAATGATTGACTGACGCCACAGCTTAGCTCTAGTATAAAAGTCCATCATGTGAGCCAAGGACACAGGTTAATTAATTGTGACCACACTGTGTGGATGACTATAGACTACCTAAGGAAGTGTAGCTAAGTTGGACCATGCTAAGAATGAAGCGGAATCTGACAACAAGGAGCAATGAAAGGGGCTTATACTTACTAAGTAAGCTCAGAGAGAACTCGGGGCCAAACTGCTTATTTATTTCTGCATTAATTAACTTTCTTTGGCCATAAAGCTCTTTGTAGTTGGTGGCCCCCTGCCCCTCCTTCACCAGCTCCCTGCACAGCCTGGCATCTCCCACATCACTATAACAACCACGGCTGTAATGCACTACAATAACCCCCTCTGGTCCCATTTCAAACAAGAACACAAGAGGGGAAATCAATGCAACTGTAATGTGATCCAGGAAGAGTATAAATAATTAAAGTGCATCATTTTTACTTACTGGCTGTGGATCAAACAAAGAGTTACTGCGCAGTTAAAAGAAAACACACACAAAAATGTTGCTCACCCTGCTCATAGTCGCTGATGTTGTCCTCCTGACCTGCTCTCTCACATCAACAGAGCAGCTGTTTTTGCTGTCTAGCCATAGTGAAACAGCCTGGCTCTCTCTGTGGTCCAACCGCTTGCTGCCTCGTCCACTCCTCGTCCTCTCGCAAAAACATGTCGGGCACGAAGACAACGAACAAGTGCGCTGCCCCTGCTGACGAGCTACCACCGCAACATACTGAGACAAACGGCTGGCTGACTTCTTTAACGAACTCGGCTAGCGACTCAAGCTAGCTCACGAGCTCACTGATAAAACTTAATTGCGCAAGCCTCGAGGTTTGTAATTTCGCTTTCACCTACCGGCAAAAACCTTGAAGTAGTCAAACGAGTTCACAAGACAAACACTGACTCATCTGTTATCTCCAGAAGTGGCTGAAGAAAAAGCTCACAGTTTCGCCGAGGAGTCCAGTTAACAGGTCTTTCTTGGAGGATTGAGCTCGCGAGCATCATTAATGCACTTGTTGCAAGTGTTTGCGAGGGGCGGGGCTTCGAGAGGTTACGATGGAGGTTACTGGTTGACCGCAGCGTGGCCAATCGTCTAACCGCCAATCACAAGTGAGCAGGTCAGTCCGTGGCCCGTAAAACCACGCCCACGATGGAACGCTCTTCATTGAAAAAAAAGAAACAACAAAACAGAGGGAGACAATGCAGCTTTGCACTTCCTGCGTTTCTTTGAGGGCAAATAGAGACCGGACCTTCCAGTTGTTGTTGCACCGTCTTCCTCGTGCCATGTCGATGTATCATGCCAAGACAATTAATGTGTGTCGGGTATTTCTGGTGTAGGCGACAATCCCCAAATACCAGAGGCAGAAACTGGATTCCTTAGTGAATGTAGCTCTTTATTACAGGGAGACAAACGCAAAGGTAAAATAACTGTTACTGGTGGCAAACATGACACAGGCACCTCCATTTCTATCTGAGTAACGATTTTTTTTTTGATTTACAGGCTGATGGTTTCTAATCGAGAAAAGTAATGTAATTGATTTAACCACCTAAACAATGCCAGATGTGGAAGAATGTTCACATTCTTTACTTGATTAATAACAACAACAGAAGAGTAAAATGCTCCATTTTGAGTTTAAGTTCTACATTCAGAATGATACAAAAGTAAAAGCATGGAAATGTTTTCAGAAATTGATGCTGTGAGGGTACAATTATTACATTATTGACATATTCTCACAGATGCACAAACATGTAAGACGTATTTTACCGTTGTAGGTGGTTGAGCTGGAGCCATTTTGAAGTATTTTACATCCCTATATAGTTAATCTATAACCACTGATTATATTTTACAAGCCTACTATGTTTCAGTTGTAAAATCAGCAATGCAAACACAGCGGTCAAATTAATGCAGTGGTGTAAAAATTATGATGTCTTTATCTTAATTATAGTGGAGCGTAATCAGTGATAGAATGTAACTGAGTACATACTTGACTATTTCCAATTTCTCTTCCTTTATACTTCCACCCCGCTACATTTTGGAGGCATACAATATAATGTACTTTTTTCTCCACTACATTCATTTGATTACTTTAGCTATTAGTTACTTTGCAGGTTGCATGATGCGCACCAGAGCTAAAAGTAGGACATGCCTACATTTAATTTATTGGCAATCAGATAACAAAAAAAAACAAAAAAAACAACAACAGATAATCAGGAAAATACAAGTAAAATACAAGGCAATCATAAATCATATATTTTGACTCTAATACAATAGTTGAGTAAAAGTGCTTAGCTTCTTACCACCACTTTACAATGCAATAAAGAATCAACTAATCAATCAAGTTTGAACAGATGCTGATCTCCCATCTCTGAATATTCTTTAAAAACACATTTTTGGTACCAGCAGGTATAAATTCATCATGCCTCATTTATGTCCCAAAGATCAAGAACCCAGAGAATGTAGTGTCGTCATCTTCATCAGCGAACAGCCCATTGAACAGTTCTCCCCCAGCCACCTGCAGCCACACCCTGTCCCCCACGTCCAGGTGCAGCACAGCACCCCCTGCTGCCTGATCCTCACTGCTCTGGTAGTTATCCGTGGTGTGGATGATCTTTGCACCATTCTTCACGAGAGCCACCTTAACATTTCTGGAGAAAACGGTGATATGATAGTTGAAGAAATATGCTCCTGCTGCCGAGCACGTGAATCTCCCTGTTTGTGGATCGTAGTGATTCTGATTATTGTAAATAATCTTGTCAAAGCGGATCGGTGCATTGGGCACTGGGAGTTTAGATTGTGCTGTGAGTCCCACTGAGAAGGCGCTTTTAGAGATAACAAGTTCTTCTCCCTTCTCACCCTTATCGCCTCTCTCTCCTCGACTCCCTCTTTCCCCACGGTAACCAATACTGCCTTTGTGGCCTGGAACACCGATTTCCCCCTTAGGCCCTGGCCTGCCAGGGGGTCCCAGTGGTCCCTGAATGCCTCTGTCACCTCGAAGGCCGATTTCCCCCTTTGGACCCTTTGGTCCAGGAGGCCCCAAATCCCCTTTAGGTCCTTGGGGTCCAGGCAGCCCAAGCTCTCCCTGACTTCCTTTCAGGCCAATAGGCCCCTGGACACCTTGGGGCCCCATTTTCCCAGGTGGCCCCCGTTCTCCATTATCTCCCCTTTTTCCTTTGAGCCCTGCCTGGCCAACTTCACCTGTAAATGACAAGCACACAATAAGCCTCCCTATCCTTTTATATTCAGTGACTTCTATTCAGTATTCCAGAGAGACAGATATACTGTAGTAAAGTAAAAATCAATTGTGTGTGCAAATAAAGTAATATACAACTGATAGAAATAAATGAATGTTTCAAAAAAAGGCTACTTTGAAATGTTAATTCTGAGGATACATACCAGGTTCCCCCTTGTCTCCCCTGTGGCCATCTTTGCCTGCTGGTCCAACAGGACCAATTTCACCTTTCGATGAATGATTCAGAAATAATTATATCATTATATTATAAATTGCAAATTGTAGGTTTATACATAGAAAAAAAAATGTACATAGAATCAAGTTTTATCCTCTAAACTTACCTTGATCACCTTTGTCACCTCTGAGTCCATCTCGCCCATCTCTGCCAGGTGAACCATTGTGTCCAGGATCCCCCGGTATTCCAGGATATCCAAAAACGCAGCCTTTATTTGGGGTTTCTTCCTCTGCCACACACCTGGCCGCTAATAGAAGTATCAATAGAGTAACCGCAAACCTCATCTGGAACATTGTGCCTGATGCACCTGTCTCACAAAACGAATGAACCGCTGCACAAAACCTTTTAAAGTAAAAGAAGTTTGAGCCAGTGCATTACTCGCTTCATGAACATATGCACTACTAAATGTGAACATGCAGCAATGAACAGGAACTTTGGACAAGAGTGACCTGAGTCCTCAAAGCCATTTCATTGGTCTGGCTGAGTTTTTGGCTTACTTATTGAGTCTTCCAGTTACATATCACCTCCAGCCCTTTAGACACTTCTCAAGTCTAGTTAGGGCTAATAATAAGCATACACTGTGTGCAACATAGTTTTCACCTGTGGTGCCCCGTATACAGTGAAGCAAACAGGATATTTAACTCAAACAAACGATTACATGCTGTCAGTACACATCTGCACAGAAGAACAACTTGTTTTTAATTGAGCAATAAAAAAGATTGCATTAGGATTAGATGCCTTAGAGTAATATCAGCTGAAATTCAACGCAGCAGTGCTGTAATGGGATGTGTTTAGTCACTAGACACTAATAGCCAGCTGAAATGTTAATTCATGCATGCTTTTCTTATATCTGCTTTTTTAAATGCCAACAGTCAGGAACAATTGACCCCATAAACTGGATCATTGACATAACATGTGACCTTATGTGGTGCAAAGCCCAACCCCACATTTTTTAAAATGGCTAAACACATCTGCTTATCTCAATAACATGGCCTCTCGTGTGTTATCTAGATGCTAGACAGATGGTAGCATTCACCATGTTTAGAGAACACATTTGGTCAATGAATTTCCTAGGAAAGAGAACTACAGCTATTCCCAGATACCAGCACAATATATGTTATAGAAACAGTAAAATGCATTTGTTGTTTTTTACTCTTCTGTTTTTTTTGTACACCCCCCACAAAGCTGTTAAACACCATTACTTGATTTAATATCTTAATAAAGGTCATTGTCGCAATCCAGGGTTGAATCAGGACTGTCTGGTAGAACAACCGTCATCCTAATTATTATGCCGAGCTGCTGCCCCTTTATTAGATTGTGTACAGTGAGGAGAGACAGGAGGGATGGGCGCAAGGGAGGAGCTGGAGCATTAAAGCGAGATAAGGAGAAAGAAACACATCACTCTGAGAGCACACAGTGTACTCCCCCGAGCCCCCCAGCCATCAAGACACTGACACAAATACATGTTCACATACTTTATTTCCTCAATAATTCTTCTCACAAGCCTCCAGATATAAATATATTTAAAAAATATAAACATGACAATACATAAAAGTGCACATTCAAGCAATGTCTTTACCTGGCACCAGAAATGGAAAACGTCACTGTCATACATGTTGGCTACTGCACATTTACTTGCTCGGAACACAAAGTAGCATGACACATAATGGACAGAGATGTGATCTCACAAACAAATAACAAGGGCATGGCTCAGAATGAGTGAGACTCATTTATAATTCGAGGCCAATATCAGGACCCAGTCTCTGTCGTCCCATAACCAGGCACAACGTGAGGTTGATTTGGTTACAGAGGATACTGCAACAAGTCTTCAGACAAGATGGCAGAGACATCGTCGGTCATTGAGTTCCATTAGGTTTAAGGCTAAATAATTACATAGTAACAGACCATCCGAAAACAATAATGTCATGTAAATAAATATAAATGCAAAAAGATATCACACAACATGCTTTATAACACTGATGGCTTGTTTTGTAAAGAGATTTTAATCTTCAAATTCTCTACAAGACTAAATTGATGTTGAATGACTTCGAGTTCCACGTTAATCGGTCAGACATGGAAACAGAGTTAACAAAGCCAGAGAGGGATAAGCACATGACAAAAGGGAGGAGAGGGACAGGAAGAGAGCACGAAGAAGGAGATCTACAGCATTTGACATCATCATCAGAACACTCTGTTTGGGAAAGCAGCAGTTTCAGGGAGGTTGAGGTTAACATGGCAGGTGCTACAAAGGATATGACCATTACAACTTTTTGCAGTGTTAGTAGAAAATAAGGTCTGGAAGCAGGGATGCAGGGTAGCTATAGTGACTGGTCTACATGATCTGACGGTGCATACCGTAACCCGTCATTCCAGATTGGGAAGCACCGCGGTTGCTGCCCATCTGCAGGCCGATCAAACTTTCGCCTTGGCGGAGCTGCTCTTGGCTGAACTCTCGTCGATATCCCTGGGCTTTCCTGCACGAGAGTCAAAAAGGTAGAGGAACATGAAGCATCACATGGGCATACAGTCGCTCCTATGTTGCAGTGAGGTCTCTCATTACCTGTGAAACCAGTCTCGGTCGCCTCTGTAATGACCATCATCCTTAGTGACAGCCACACTCCCCAGAGCCATAAGAGTTCTCTGCACTGCTGACATGTCCTTTCCTAAAGCCAGAGCAAAACAACAATGTTAAAAATGTTTTAAAATGAATGTGAATGTACATAATTAAGTAATTACAGGTAAAAACTCGCCTTCCCAGAGGTCCACAGTTTGGAATATGTCAGTGGTTGTGACTCCATAAGCTTCAGCTGCTTGCAGGAACTGAGAGATCTTCTCCATTTGTTTGAAGGCCATCTGCGTCTCTGGAATCTTCTTGATGGGCTCCTTCCCCCTCGGGTAAAGGCTGTTGATAAGCCTGCAGAGGATCTAGGACAAAGGAGGTCACAAATTTAGCTTGATCACATCAAGTTGACCACACTGACCACAGGAAAAGGACAGTTGAGGGTCCTATTCGTCACACTTTTACATATTTGTCATGCTTAAATGAAATAATTATGATTGGTGTCGCAGCTTTCTCTCATCCTCCTGTGTCAATCTCTGCTTCTGCCAGTGATTTAAACCATGTCCAAGAATAGATATTATCCTGTCTGTAAAGAAGGACTTTAAAAATGCAATTGCACTTAGCTGTGAGAGCTGGTACCATTTATAATTGTCAGTGAAAACGCAAGATGTTTTGTTGCTGCACTGCGTTATTGTCTGGTGTAGAAATTGATGTCTCTGCCTGCTCTAAGATGGATTTCTCACAATGATTTTGTTCAATGTTAGAGCCAGCTGGAGTGTCAAGCAACAAGACAATGCAGCACCTGCGGGGTGCATTTTATAATTGGTTGTTAATAAGGTCTGACAGTGGCATGCACTTTCAGTGTGGAGACAGAGGAGTTTTCCATCACAAGTTCCCAGAATGACTCAGTACAAAATTCACAAAAAAATGGACCACAACAGTTAGCAATTTCAAATTCACAGCTTGCTAAAAAATACACAGTCTTCCTACCAAATATAATGTCTCAAATAGTAAATTCACATCAGTATCAGTAGCATTTACTGAAGCTCTCCTGTTGACAATAACTGGGTAAATAAATCTGGTAGCTTATCCTAGCTTTTAGCAAAGCTGGTATGTAGTTTAAATAATGCAACGCTAACTTCTATTTAAGGTAGAAGTGCTGTAGCCACTCACTGTCCCATCCATCAGCCATTTCTGGAAGTTCTCTCTGCCTGACTGCGGCTTCTCAATGTTTCCCCCACACTGTGCAACGATCCAGTCCACCAACCGCTGCTCCAGGTCAGGGTCGTACTTCTGCTCGATCTTCTCCTGCACCTCTCGGCTCAGTCCGTAGCTGGGCCCTCTGTTCGCCATGGCAGCTCTTAAAAACACTTGAGTATATGTAGAGTAGGGATGCCCTGAGGAGAACAAAGAGCAGTGCTATGTAACTACTGCAAGCAAGAGCATCATAGTGTTCCTATAATATACTTGTTGTGGTAGATTAAGGACACTTTAACAGCCACTGGTCATCTTTTTTTAACGTAACTCTTACTGTAACTAGTTCACAGCATTTTATTTTTTTACTGCATGAATGTTTCCTTTGTGTGCATGTGATGTTCTCATATGTATTGCATTGTGTTTTTCTATGAGCAATGCACCAGCACAAGACACATTTCCATGTTTGCCTGCAAAAATGGTAAGGTATATACAATAAGGTATTTGAATTTAGAGCTACAATTATTTTTTTAGTTGTTTTTTTCTGTTTACAACAAAATATGTACTATTAAAAACCATCTCAGTGTTTGAAGAGAAGCCCAGAAGCCAGGTTGTAGTCTCTCTTAACAGGATCTCAGGATCTCAGGATCTCTGGATCTCCATCTCTGGAGGCTGTGCCAGTGAAGGGTGTGGTCCCTGGCTGCTGTCCCGAACAGGGACATGCCCTCTTATTGCTATGGTAACCGTCAAGCCCGTTTCCGGCACGCTGTGTGCAGTGATGCGCTGTGCGAGATGATGGTTCAAGTATGACCTCCAGCAGGCAGACATCATGACGCAAATTACAGTAATCAAATATGTTCTCATAAAGTTTGACATCATACAGAAACATGAATGCATATATTGTACAACAGTTCTATATTTAGTTTGATTAAATTACGTCAGCCCCCCTCCCTGCGCTGCACACACGAGGTTTGTGTTAATTCTTCAGTTGATTGTCCATTGTTGGGGACAATTCTCGTTTAAACAAAGTCAATTCAAATAAAACCCCGCCATTTAATGTTACTACACCACACTGTGACGTACTCTGCAGTTTTTCTTTAAAAAAAACATTTAACAAACCCAAAGGCAAACTGCGCAGAGCTCACGCACCAGCTGCGACACTGCATCGCCTGCATAAAACATTACACACACAATATGTCACGCAGTCAAAGCTCTGTTGTATAGTCAAGAATAGCTTACGTGCACTTACTGCAGAGGAGAGAGTGGTCAGATTTGTCCGTGTCACTGTGCTTCAGTTCCGCTGAGCTGGGCAGGGCTGAGGAGGATGCTGAAGTGCTGAAGCATCCATGAAGCGCAGCACAGGGCAGGCGCGTCCGGCCAGGCTGGATCTACTTTGTCCGGGAGGGGCGAGTCACTCGTTTTATATGCCAGCTCGTCCAGGAGGGGTCCCTACAGACTCTCAACACAGAATGCGACGTGACACCGCTTCCGGACAGTGGACACTGTAGTGCATGCTCAGCTCCATGCTTCAGGCAGCATGAAGTGACCCTCAGTGTACCAAGGCACACATGATGGTGCAATATTAATGTCATTCTTAAATCATTATTATTATTTTTTAACTCCCTTCCTTGAGACGTGATAATCACCCACTGTGTATAATCTTTTAAACCAATATATAAAAAAAAATCTTCCTTTCATCTCATCATTCATAACAGGTAGAACCAGTCATTTTGTCAGAGATGTTTCCTTGTCTCGCTGGAAGACTTGCTCTCACCAGCAGGCCTCCCTCCCGACTTATTGTTGTCTGTTTGGCTCATACACTAAGGCTTATTGTTTGTTATAGCGTCTGTATCTTGGTTTCGGTAATCAGAGCCATTTCTCTTCACTTATTTAAGCGGTTTAATGTGGTTGGATCGATAGGAGAAATGCTTTTTGCACGGTGGTGTGGCTCAATATGGAAATCATGCTGCATTATTTTACACAACTAACCAACTTAAATGTGAAATTACACACAGAACATGTTCTCTGGTGCAAAAGTATGCTATATGTAAAAACCACACAAACATCAACACACAGAGTGCCTTTTCCCATTGCCGTTGTCATGCTGTATGCTCCCGTAAATTGGTGTTGTTTCCTTTTGACACAAAAAATGACTGACTCCATAGCTCAAACATGTGTTAAAGGTCACTGCTGCAGTAAAGTGGGCCTGAGAGAGTTAAGTGGTTGGTTTCGCCCCATTGAGCATAGTGCAGCTAGTCGCCAATTACATGTTAATAATCAACAGCCCACTGGCTCCATTCAGCAGGCCACTCCATGGCAGAAGGCCAACAGGTATGAGGAGTCATGTAACAGAATGTTCTGCTAACAGAAATTAAGTTCACATGGCTACTTTATGATTTTGACTCACTTTATAGAACCATGATTCATTGTGTTTACATGCTACCATACCTGGCAAATTGCGTTTGTTCAGAAACTTGTTTCAGTAAAAAAATAAATGCCATAATTTTGAAATCCTCTTTTTCTTTTCCTCCCATCTGTTTAGTAATCATGACATTGGGCTCTGATCGACACTTTTCAAATGTGCAGCTTTCATAAGAAACATATAGCACAATTAAGGGTAATTAACTCGTCCTTGTGGCACTCGTCCTTTTGTGATACAACTCTGAATTTCATACAATTGCAAATCCTTTATGAATCTCAGCATCAATGGCAATTGTTGAATCTGGCGGCTCCTGTGGACAAAAGCGGTATTAACCACCACGTCCTGTCGTAAAGTTTTAGATCTGGCTGGTTCTGCATTTATTTTGGAAGCAAGTGAAGGAGAGACAACGTCTTTGTAAAAACATTTTCTCTCTTTAAACAGAGCTGTTGGCAAGATGCATGTCAGTGAGGTAATTTACATATTTGTGGCTATGTGTGATTATGAAGATGTGAAACAAAAGAGGCTTTGTTTTAGTGCTGTTCGTACACCGAGGTTAAGCTACAGCTAACTGATTTGGTTGCTCATTAATAGTAACTTTGTTGAGAAAGTTAATGTTATCAACACACCATAGTAATCTTATGATTTCGAGGGGGGGGAGGGAATAGCCAAACTTCTCGCTGATGAGCCATGGACACATATAGAGGCATCAGTATTAAATTGAAGCTGTTTCATGACCAGTTATAAACTCCTTGTAGTACATTTAATTCATAAAGACAGTTGATATTTGCCAGCTGATTATGTTGTGTTAGTTGTGGTAACAGAATGAGACCTGCACTCTATTGTGCAGAGGTTTTATTGGCCAAAACGGGTGAAAAGTGATTAAAAAAGGCACAGGAAAACTATGCGACTAAAGAGGGATGGAAACAGTCAAACAATAAGAACAATGGCAGAGACAGCAGCAACGGCAGACCTAATGAAGGCCAACATAACACTCCATACAACAACCTGGAACACATACAAATGCAACCTGAAGATATAAGGGAACAGCTAGCAGGAAAGCTCCCCTTTCAATGTAGTTTGCAATGTAACGGCATGTTGAAATGACAGATGGCGTACAGGGAGAATAACAGATGGATAAAAGGTCATATTTGGCAGAGTAACATGCCATGGTTTGGTAAATTTCTTGAGGGTTGATTTCCAAGTAAACAGTCTTTTCTCTCCTTATCTCAACAACCTCTCAAGTTCACTCCCCCTCGCCTTACTCAGACCAAAGTGGTCAGCTTGTCTATGAGATCGTCAATAGTGTAGACCATGAGCTTGATGTCATCCTTCTCGGACATGCGGTGCTGGCCATGTCGCCGAAGGATGACGTCCACATCTGGGCTGAGGACGCGTTCAGCAACCTGCATGGAGATGTGCCACGGGACGTCCTCGTCCTTGAGCCCGTGGATGAGCCGTACGGGGCAGGTGATGGGGATGGGACTCTGGAGCACACAGTGATTTTCCGCCTCACGCAGAAAGTCCATGCTAAACTTGTAATGACCTTCCTCTGAGTGTTTGGTGGGCACTGACCACTCTCCCTTCTCCTCAAACTCCTTGCGTGACTGCAAATCAAACACAGACAAATTGAATACAATGAAAAATATTTTTTTTAAAAATGAAACATTTCAAATGAAATGCCAAAAATGTGATACAAGTGATAACATTGTGTTCCTACCTCTATAGGAAGAGAGTTGAACGATGTGACGATGTGATCAGCGGCAGTGGAGATGCCAACAAGTGCTGCAGTCTTCTCTGGTCTTGCAATGGCTGCCAGAAGCATGAGCCAACCGCCTATACTGGATCCCACCATTATCTACATGAAAAAAAAAAAAACAAAAAGAAAACCCACCATATTTAGACTGCCAATCAACTGATTAATAATACAACAATAATTAAAACCTCATGAAAAACATTGCATAAAGATTCCTGCAGCGTTATTATGTCAGTGTAAGAAAATGTGGTAACACATCGCCATCTTCTGGAGAAATGGTTGAACATCCACTGAACACTAGAGATGGAAGAAGAGAGTGAAAAATAATGTTGTATAGTGTTAATCATATTGCTTAGGGCCTCATACAAAACACAAACAAAAGTCCCCCTTTTCTCAGTTATATGTTCTGTTAATTATTACTTCACAGAAGATGCATGTGATATCAGCTGGACATGACAAGACTGTTTCCACATTGGTCTGCTAAAGAGGAGGACATTTCTCTTTGCTCACCATAAAGAAGTACTTTACTACCGGCCCTAGCATAAAACTGGGCAAACTATGCAGCACAAGGATGCTATATTTTTGAATTGGTGCTACATAACCAGAGAAAACAAAAAATGTATAGATATAGGATATATAGGTGTTATAGGAGATATACAGAAAACCAAAACACCAAATGCACTGTGCCTCATTGGACCAACAAACATTCTCGCTGATGAGTAACATACAGTGAATTTGGTGCCTGGCTGTGGTTTGAATTCAGTTAAGAAAGGTTGGTAGTTAGGTAGCCAGCTAGTATCAAACAATATTGTGTTAAAGCTAAACATTAAACTTAAAGTACTAAGTTTTTAAAAACATTTTAGTCAAGAAATAGACAATGTTTGACAGTCACTCGATCCGAGAGACACTAAATCTGACTACACTCTTTGTGCCCGTGGATGTGTGCATAAAAATGTAGAAACTTAGTCTGTAGTTGATACGACAGCCCTGGAATGTGCCAGATACCACAATTGGTGTGATTTGGCACATTTTTGTGGGCTAAAGTGTGGAGGGCTCTGAGTGCAGGTAAAAAAAAGAGAGAAGTTTATAATGTTCATTTGCTTTTATGATTAAAACTGTAGTGATACAGAGCTGGTTGAAAAGTGGCAACTTTCATGTTTAAAAGTACCCTCTGGAATATTCTTGTTATCAAACATTGGATCAGGTTCCTTTTAGGAAATATTTCAAACATGCATTCTACCCATTGGCTTCTTTATTTCTTTTCCATATCTGTGCTGCATGTCTAAGTGTCTTGGTACAATCAGTCAGTAGATAGCATGAAACCACTGGCAGGAATGTGGATTGATTGTGCACACCCTTGTGTGTGTGCTAGAAGAGCACTAGATACAATCAACACAGGGACTTGCCCACCTAAACATTGCTCCATAATGCCAGTAGTAATCAATCATTTCACAGGGTACTTTTTTTTTATCCGGGTTTAACATGTGGATTTACAAGCACTACTAGTTTGGAGCTAATCAAGTTGTCCAGTGCACAGAAACTCAGAACTGACTTGTGAAGTGAAGAAGGAGAGCAGTTACAATTGAACAACATAAACATATTTGTAGAATCTGGATTTTTAAAGAGAGAGAAGGAGTTGAATTTTTCTTTACATGTTATAGTATTTATATTGTGTTTGCAAAATAGAAATGTTACATCTTGGAGGTGACAAATACACTGCTTGGCTGTATGTTATTAAAAACATATTCTTGTAATTGAATGGATCCATATTGAATATAAAGCCCTTTTACTTAACTGAAAACAATGTTTTGCAAGTCTTGCATTTTGCCCTTCTTGTCCAGTTTGTTAAAATTCATGCAGACAAGTGAAGTCTGGACAATTCAAGATGTGCTCCTTTCATGACACAAGTCACATGAAAAGCTAGGACAGCAGGAGTATGAATTCTGTCAGTACATCACTGTTTGCAATACATAGAAATCAATAACAGGAAGGGTTGTGTTCTCAGGAGGTTTTCATAACTTCATTAATTATTAAACACGAGTAACATGAAAAGGGGTATGACTCTAATACATATTTACCTGTGGACCCTCTACCAACTCATCCAACACGTAGAGGACATCTTTTTTCCAGGTACCAATAGTTCCTTCAGCCATCACCCCCTCTGAGGCCCCATGTCCTGTGTAGTCAAACCTGGGAAAACATAAATAGAACATGTAGCCCATGGCCATGGACATGAAAGGCCAGGGACAAAGTGGGTTCTGTGCGTGTTTTTTTTTTTTACAATTATGTGAGCAGTAAATCACTAATATTCTACACTGAACAAGGGATTCAGTCTTTGTGAGTGTGCAGTGTGATTGAACACGTTTTATATCCAGCCACCTCAGGAATAGAGGCACTCTGAGATATTTCAAATTGTTGGAGTTTTTAAAAAAAGCTAAAGTGATTCATTGAAAACATTTCAACAGATAATTCGTATTTACAAGATTAGCCTCATTTCAAGTTTTTGCATCTCAAATGTTACCAGTGACTGCTTTTATGTGGTCCACATTATTGTGAATAGATATTTGGATTTTGAAATGGTTGAACTGAGTGCTTTACCAAATTCATAACCAAATCCATTAATAAATGTTTTGTATGTACTCTGAACTTGGGGGAAAAGTACTTCTTGGAAACAACATGAACTTAATCTATTATTTATGGTATGACTCGTGACATTTTTGCCTAGTCACATTTTCTCCTGTGTTTCAGAGTCACTAAATGTATTGTAACATAATCATACAGGCACCAGTTCTTTCCAGTGGATGTCTTACAGAAATAAAACTTTCCTTCTATAAGTGCAGCCCTGTAACGCACTTTGAATCATCTATGTCGTATGATGTAAAATTGCATTACTTTGTATATTTCAGTTGTATATTTTTCTTTTTACATTGTTTGAATTCCGTGGACAGCAAAGGAAATATTTCATTGTACAGAGCAACACGTTTCCTTACTGTGCATATGACAATAACCACTTTGAATCTTGAACTGAATGATAGAGTTTAACTGAATTTTCAATTCTCAACCCAAAAGTTGCACTTCTTTATAGTTATTATATGCATTTCTCACTAGACGAAAACCAAGTCTACGGACATCCAGGACCAATGACACATGTATTAGGTATATTTTTTTGGAAGTGATCTATTCTGTATTAAGAATGAGATCATGAGCATGGCACGCCCGAGGATGGCATCCCTCTTTTGTGTTTGGATGACTTACCTAAGGTATGAGTGTCCTAGTGACCTACAAAACTCCTCCAGTGATTCTGCTTTCTGTCCATTCATGTTGGAGCCATATCCTGGGAGGAAGACCACACCTGGACTCTTCCCCTTCACTCTTCTGTAGGCCAACTTTGGAAGGTCTGGTCGTGAAGCATACTGAACTGTGGACTTGTGTCTCCTGGCACCTGGTTGAAACAAGACAAAAGCATTATTGTCATGTGAAAACGTGTAATACCAATGACTCATTGTAGGGTACACGGGCTTCTCTAGGTAAACATCACTGCTGAATACAGTGTCACACTCCATTTTAAAGGATAAGGCTTCTCTTGACGCAAATTAGATAAGCGCACATGGGTAATGAGGGCACGGCGGGGTTCTTTTCACAAGGACCAAACATCTACAGAATGTAGGTACAATTACACGTATAAATGGGGCTCACTGATGTCGAAGTGTTTTTAAAAATACTACGAAAATCAACGTAGACAGCACAAAGCGCAAGCGCAGCACCGTTTACGAGCCCTAGATTTTCTGAGACGACGCAGTCTGTGTGCGCCACACCCCCTCGTCTGCTTTCAAATACCCTTGTATGAAAGTCAAGCGATGTAAAAGCAATTGTGCCTGAAGTGGAGACTTGAACAAACCTTCCAGGCGCTGTGAAGACAAAGCTGCGGGGCCTCCATTACTTAATATCTGTGAAAGTCCTCTGCGGCAGGACCTCAGCGCGACGGCTGCCATACTGCTCCGCGACCCACTGAGGAAGTATCGCGAGAGTAGCAGCAGCTAATCTCGTTTAGGTTGTAGTCCCTGAAATCCACAGACAGCACAGTTCTGTGTAGCTGTGGTGGAAGAAGTGGCCAGATTCTCTAAGGAAAAGTAACAATTCTACAGTGTTAAAATACCCAATTACGTGTAAAAGGTCTGCATTCAAAGTTTTGCTTGAGAAAAAAAGTGCAGGAATATTATTAAAATATGTACACAAAGAATCAAAAGTACTAACGATTGCCCTTTGCCAATGTTATTGCATCATTCAACAAATATTATAGATGCATAGATGTGTATGTAGCATTTAAATGATGTAGCTAATCGAGGAGCTGACTATATAAACGGTTGATCAGGTTAATCAGCACAATTCAATATATAATTTTATACGTTGGTCGTATGTTTTGTATGCAAAATCTAATCTGTAAAGTCACAACGGCCAGACAAATGCAATAGTGTAAAAGTCAAAAGTAGAAAATGGAAAAGGAACGTACAATTACCCCCAAATCGCCCTTAATCTCTGCGCCACACTAACATGTTTCGTATTTCATCGAAAACTGCAGCCAGGGTTGTTTGTTGTGAGTGTTATTTTGAGCAGAAGAGGCCTGAAAGTGTTTGTCAAGAGGAAGTGAAAAGCCCTTTACTGGACTCTTCAATACAGTGTGCTGAGTGTTTTACACATCATCTAGACACTTTATAGATAGTGATGGGTGTAATAAGTAATCATATCCTTCACGCCATAGATGGAATGCAATTATGTGTACATTTGCCCAAGTACTGTGTTTTGAGGTGCCTGTACTTGAGTATTTTGAAGTTCAACTCCACTGCATTTTGGAGGCAAATATTGTTCTTTTTGCATTTGGCCTATTTGATAACTTTAATTACTAGTTATTGTGCAGATACATATGTTGCATCAGAACTAAAAAAAAGTAGCACATTTTGAAATGTATTATTTTATCATCAATTGGATTCTACCCATAGTATGAATTAGTATACACATACATGTGAGTATACATATATAGTTTACTCTACTTGTAATTTGGATACTTGAGTACAATTTTGCCATAAAAATACTTTTTAGACCTAAGTACATTTCATAGCATTTATTTAATAATTTAAGATTTCTACTATTTGTATTAGTGACTTTCACCAAAGTAATAATCTAAGACAAAATATTTAATTATACCCTCGTGGAGCGTTTATGTACACTGCCTTTACAGTAGCAATACAATAATGTGTCAAATACTCTGTTACAAGTGAGTGTCCTGTATTCAAAATGGCTCCTGGGAGTGTGATATTATTAGATTGTTGAGTAGGGGCTAATTATATGAATTAAATATTGGTTATTTTTATTATTTAATTTAATAGGCTCATTTTTTTTGATTAAAAAAAGAACAAATACGAATAGATGAAAATGGAACATACTCAAGTACAGTACCTCAATATTGTAGAGTACTTAGTTACTTTGCAACACTGCCACTTGTGCATGTAATCATATTTCTATTCTCCCCTGCCATTGATTTTGTATTAATCCTATGTTATCCACATGGGGATTCAGACGTCCATTCATTATGAGGTTGTGTTCAGGCTAAGCTAAAAGAGGCTCCCTAACGCTGAGGTGACCAGTATTTTCATATCAGACAGTCAGGTTGGTAAAACGTCTAAAATAACCGTGTATAGAGTATTTAAGTAAAGTATGAGGGAACTTGTTGTGTGTTTGTGACTGTCATGTGAAGTGTCAGTTTGTAACATGACTCAGAGCGTCACAGGCGGAAGGTCACGGAGCAGCAGAACGGAACGGAAGCGGGAGTAAAAAGCCTATCCGCCATTGTGGAATATGGTAAGGGGTATTCCAGTAAGAACACTCGTCACTTTCAAATTGACTGTTTCACACGATCGCCGGCAGGATCGGACACATTAACCGACGCCTTCTCCACAGACACACAGTCGCCGTTTGTAAGAGCCAGAAATAGCGGATCGTCGTCAAGGCTTGACCAAGAGAGAGAGGGGGGGTGAAGGAAAAAAAAAAACGCCGCCTTGTAACCGTTACAGAGTGATTGGACAACCCGAGGGACGAGCCAGGAAAAGCGCCGAAGTGCAGAGAGAGGCAAAGGGGGAAGACCGTGGACAGTCTCACGAACAGCGAACAGTTTCGGTTCCTGGAGGATGTCTGCGACCACAGTCGATCAGGTTCGTGCATCTGACAGCTGAAATGTTTGCTAAAAAAAAATAACTAGCCCGTGCGGCGAAATGAAACTTTGCCGACAACAGTTTGATCGGGTTCGGTGTGCCGGATCACACGGGCTGAAAAAGTCTCTGATATGTGATAGCTATTAACGTTAGCCGTAATGTAGGCCGACTGTATTGCCAAACAACTCTAGCTGTAGCCGGTTGCCAATGCGGCACCGTTTACTGGATGTCAGAGCCGTTTGACATCCGGTCAATAACGCGAGGCAACCTGTAAATATGAACATCCGGGCTGATGGTTTTAGCTTGATGATACTACCATCGGCTGTTATATTTATCCGTGTATTAGGATACAGCCTTCCCTGTGTGTGTGTGTGTGTGTGTGTGTGTGTGTGTGTGTGTGTGTGTGTGTTTGCTTGCTGTTTCCTGTCGTGATCTGACAACAGTCTCACATCTTTTCCCTGTGCTGCCCATTATTTCAGAGACCTAAAGGACAAGGAAATAAAGGTAAGGAATTTAAACAGTCGTGTGTAAATGATGCACAACCCCCGGTTTTTTATTTCTTCAAAATGTAGCTCATTGGAGCAGTGCCGGCTGTTTTGATTGAAATTAGCTAACATGCTATCAGGCTACTCAGTGATTGTGCTAGGCTGCAGCTGAGGCTACAGCTTCATATCATTTGTGTAACAGATGTTTTACTGTTGGCCACTGTACATATGCTGATTTATTAATGTCGTCTCCTTCTGCCCTCAGTGCAAAACGGATCAATGCATCAAAAGGATGGTGTGAATGATGATGATTTTGAGCCTTACCTAAGCGGCCAGACAAATCAGGTAACTTCCAACAATGAACCGTATTGCGGTCAATATATCGCTCAGAACATTTTGCCTATGTTTTCACCTTATGGACAAATTACTCGCAGCCATGAAACAGTCAATCCGATTTGCTTTACTGTTTTGTCATCATTTTATTTTGTACATTAACCGACTGTCTCCCTGTGTCACACAGAATAACAGCTATCCACCAATGTCTGACCCCTACATGCCTAGCTACTATGCTCCATCCATTGGTTTCCCTTACTCTCTGGGAGAGGCTGCCTGGTCCACAGCAGGAGACCCTCCTATGCCCTACCTAACTACCTATGGACAGATGAGCAATGGTGAACCACACTTCATCCCTGATGGCGTATTCAGCCAGCCAGGTGCCCTGGGGAACACCCCTCCCTTCCTGGGTCAGCATGGCTTCAACTTCTTCCCTGGCAATGCAGACTTTTCAACCTGGGGTACCAGTGTCTCTCAGGGTCAGTCCACGCAGAGTTCAGTCTACAGTAACAGCTATGGGTACGCCCCCAGCTCGCTGGGTCGGGCCATCACGGACGGACAGGCAGGCTTTGGAAGCGACACCCAGCTTAGTAAAGTCCCGGTGCTGAATAGCATTGAGCAGGGTATGACAGGGTTAAAACTGGGTACGGACATGGTGGCAGCTGTCACCAAAACCGTGGGCTCTCCCTTAGGAGGCACAGTAGGTATGAGCAGCATGGCGGCCAATAGCCTCCCTCCGTCTGTCAGCTCGTCCGCACCTAAACCTGCCTCCTGGGCAGCCATCGCCAAGAAGCCAGCCAAGCCTCAGCCCAAGGTCAAACCCAAAGCCAACATGGGAATGGTGGGAGGCGCCACCATTCCCCCACCCCCCATAAAGCACAATATGAACATTGGTACTTGGGACGATAAGGGCTCTATGAACAAGCCCCCATTAGCTCAGAATATGCTACCCCCGCAGCCTCTGGTGCAACAGCCTCTCCTCGCTCAGCACCAGCCCTTACTGCAAAACCCGTTGCCCCCTCAGCCTCAACACCAACACCAACACCAGCCCCAACACCAACACCAGCCCTTCCAGCTTCAATCTCTCCAGTCCCCCCAACACCCCCACCCTCACCCCCACTCCCACCCCCACCCTCACTCTCTGCCCCCTGGCCCGCCTCACATGCACCTTTCCTCTCAACCTGGCCCCCCACAGCCCCTTCATCAGCAACAACCCCAGCAGCCTGGTCCACCCCCCAACCGTTGGGTGGCTCCAAGGAACCGGGGTGAGGGCTTTGGTCTGGGTGGGGGGGTCCCATTGAGTGCCTCCCCTTGCTCCGGAGAAGTGCATCCCGTGCTGGAGAAACTCCGGGCCCTCAACAACTACAACCCCAAAGACTTTGACTGGAACTTGAAAAATGGACGTGTTTTCATTATCAAGAGCTATTCGGAAGATGACATCCACCGCTCAATCAAGTACTCTATCTGGTGCAGTACAGAACATGGCAACAAGCGTCTGGATGGTGCTTACCGCTCACTGGGCAACAAGGGGCCCCTGTACCTGTTGTTCAGTGTCAACGGCAGTGGGCACTTCTGTGGCGTGGCTGAGATGCGCTCACCGGTGGACTACAATGCCTATGCAGGCGTCTGGTCTCAGGATAAGTGGAAGGGCAAGTTTGAGGTGAAGTGGGTTTTCATCAAAGACGTGCCCAACAACCAGCTGCGACACATCCGGCTGGAGAACAATGACAACAAGCCAGTGACCAATTCCAGGGACACTCAAGAAGTGCCTCTGGAGAAGGCCAAACAAGTGCTTAAAATTATCGCCACTTACAAGCATACCACCTCAATCTTTGATGACTTTGCACATTATGAGAAACGTCAGGAAGAAGAGGAGGCTCTGAGGAAGGTGAGATAAACACACATACAGAGATTCATGTCCCCTGTAAATAGCTTGTTTGTATGCATGAGACCATTCAGTTTAGTCACCCTTTTATTCAAAGAGAGGCTAACTTTCACTGAGTCACTGCTACAGGCTGCGGCCTGACCATAATCAGCTGATCTTGTTCCACCTGCTTTTAGACAGAGCTTGTAACATCCTGTGACTGAATGAACAGTCCAGCGTAAATGGAAGTTCCCAGAGGCCTGTCAGCAGATTGACATGCCACCATTACTCATAAGCAGGTTCAGGAAGCGCTGATTCCTCATCAGCCATCTTGTGCCGCTGAGATTGCAATGATCTGCCCAAACGGAGTTGGATGCATAGAGGTTTCCTGAAATAGCCCACATTCCTGGCATTCCGTCTTTCAGACAAAGGCAGATGTAGGCTCTGATCTCCCTTTGAACGCAGAGCCTCTCTGCTCTCCACAGGCTCCTCATGCTTTATTAGTCTTTAACAACATAAGCCCTCGGCCTGCAAACTGGCTGCAGCGTGCCCCAGAGTTGGTACAGTTTGCCTCAGATGCTTGAAAGGGTTGACTTGAAATATAAAATGTTTCCCAGCAAAATACATGATAAAAATACACGATAAAAACACATGATTACAATTGCCTGTGTGCAGTTCTGAAAACCACACAGTGTAAGCCTGCGCCCTCTGAGGGGAAACTAAAATATGTTGCAGTGGTAATAACAGTGGTGTACCACAAATGTTAGTGCAAGTAGTAAAAACTCTGTGGGATGCTGCTGTTGAGGAAAAACAGCAGCCACGGAGTGAATAATATGTTATCATTGCTAGAATTCTGCGGCATCCATTCTTAGATTCACCAGTATGCTAATCTAATTGCGTTTAGAAAACCCCCATGACCCGCTCCCTCCTTTCTTCTCCCACTCCCCCCCTCTGCTGGTGCTCCATTGATGCTGTATTGACTCCTCGCTGCTGACCTTGTTAATATGCGCTGGGTTACTTTCTCATAAATATTTCAAGTCAATGTTTTCGGGCTTCTGAAAACAACCTGTCAGTAGAAAGCCTGTTTCATCCTGCGTGGTGCAGGCGTTGCGCTGTGATGCTTTTGTAGCCCTGACCTCCTACATGACAGGATCGGCCCAAGTGAGGCCTCACCCTCCTTCGTCTGACAAGGTTAATTGTTCTCTATTGTTTGGCCTGTCCTTCCCGAACTTTGAGAGGTGTCAAACCAGCACAGCTACCTGCACTGTAACACCTTCCCAAAGTGTTTATTTGAAAGATAACTTTGGATCTAAATGTTGTTGCAGGACTTTATTAGCATAACTAATTTAGCAATTAATACTTGTAGGTAAGTGCTTTCTTTCCTGTGGATATACTGTAATAATCAAGTGCTCATGTGTTAGGCAGTCTGCTGCAATAGTTACAGTTGTATTACATCAGTAAAGATGTGTCTGATTGGATTCATTTATGCACCAGCATGGAGTTTTACTTCCTGAATGTTAGACCTAATATCTATTAATACAGAAGATTTTTTTTATTCATAAAAGATAATTAAAACATTTTAGTTCACCCATTTTCTGTCAATTATTTTGAATCAAATAATTGAAAATGATATGGCCACCAACCTTGCTTGGGTATAAGATAGCATACTTTTAGTTGTATTGATTAGATTTTGTAAAGTTTTCTGTCCCCGGAGCCACAGTCCAGTCTGAGCGGCCCCTCTGGGCATAGAGTTACAGTGGGGGCCTGGGTCTCACAGGGCTTTTTCCACACTGCTGACATGGACACCCACTCCTCAAAGAAGAGGCTGCTCCACCCAGGCACAAAGACTCCCGTGGATATTTTGACTCCCATGTTTTTTTTTTACGATATTACCTGCACATTGTATCTTTTATGAGAAACCAACTGTTTAACAGCATTCCCATTTTTGTCATCCATGACACACCTTTGAATATTTAATAATTGAGGTGTGTTGTCATGTTTTGTTGAGTATGCATATGGACGGTTGCAGCCCCTACACTGAGGGTTGCATTTAGATTTTAACAATGAACAGAGAAAGCTCTGTGCACCCTCACTTTAGTGATTGATTAGTTTTGAGATCTTGCCTTAAAGATAGATATGATTTTTTCCATCTGATGAGCCTGTAAAACACTTTTTGTAAATACCTAAATTTGATTTTTATCCTTGCATGACTGTTTTGATGTCATAAAGTAAGTTCAGTTGTGCTTATATTCGAATATATCATTTTAAAGACAGTATATGAAACATTATTTTAGATTTCTCTGATTAAGGCTTCAAATGTTTTCAATGAAACCAGGTTTAGAAACCAGATCCTTCCATCAATAATAAAAGGTCAAACTGTACAGTGTCATAATTTAGAAAAAAAAATTCAAAATTGACCAACACTTGACCTAAAAATGCTTTTGGTTTCAGATTAGTAATAGTCAGAATTAATAGAAATACTCCATATATTTCATTGTTTTTGGTCCCATTTGAAACATTCATCTGGTGACACAGATCTCTACAAAATGCATTATGTAAGGATTGGCCACCTGTTGAATTCATACTAAAAGAAACAGGAGACAATTTATTCCTAGAGTAACCACTAACTGCTGCTAACTGTAGCTGTCATTAGCTAGTTAGCTCAGATATCAATGCATCTGGCGGTCTGTGCTGAGAGCTCAGGGCACCAGGAAGGTGTTAGCATGCTGACTTCAGTAGATATTACTGCAACACAAACTACTACTTCTTGTCATTTGTTGATAATTTTAGTTATTTTATGAAGCTCCTTAACTAAAATTCCAACATTCAGGCTCCCCTCCACTCAGTTTTTATTTCTGTCCAACGGTCAACATTCATTCTCAAACAGAATGCATGCAGATGAGCAAGGATTAGCGATAGCATCGATATTAGCATGGTCACGCAATAGCATGAATGCTAGCAGCTATAGTGATAGCTGTCACTCAAACAGAAGTCCTTGCGTATTGAGGAGCTGCAGAGTTTATTCATGGTCAAACTGTAACCTGTGCTGTATACTACCGCCACTGCACAACTTCTCTGCTAAACTTTTCTGCTCCTGTCGCTAATACCCGTCTGCTCTGAGCACCATCACCATAACAATCTCTCCTTCTACTCACACATTATACACTGCCCTGTTTCTTAAAGGAGCCACGCTGCTTCTATGTCCACTATTGGAGGATGATGCATGTCTCCCAGATTCTACTGTAGTCATACGTCACTTTTTCCATATTAGCACCAGCTTAAATTTAGTGATTTTTGGCACAAAAAGAAGTCGCTTGTCAAACAGCTTTTGGCAAACAGTGGGGCTCATCAACATTGCCCGGATAATATGAAATCTAAAATTATCATAATAAATTGGAAGGGGGGGCTTTAAGTCAAGCGGTTTGATTGAGCTACTTGCAACGGGCTGTAACTGCAACATCAATCCCTACTTGGCTGATGCTCTCAACTCATTACTACTCTTTCAGACGTAACTGATTAAAAAAAAAAGTAAAGTAATATAAGTTAATATCTTAAAACAAAAATATTCAATAAATCCTGAGTAATGTATGAAATTTGCGGGGTGGTGCGAATGCAGATGGACACAATAAAGGCATTCAGTCGATACATCGCTTCCAAGGAGCGCAATCAATACTGATTACCTTCATAAGGGTGGTTTGATCATCTCTGACTGCATTAAAATGAGGAGCTCGCTTCAAGCTCAAGTGTAACTGGTCCAAGAACTCTTTGCTTTAAGTTATTCCCAATTTCCCCCTCAGACATTAAATGCATCTGACAGCGTAGAATGAAAAAGTGGTGCCTCTGTATTTGACATTTATAGCATGAATGAAAGGCCAGGGGTGCTACTCTGATGTTTTGCGCCTGTTTGTGTCTGTTTATGTCCCTTTTGCCCTCCTTTTCCGATGCCATCCACTGATCATCTGTTTTTCTCTCTTCTCTCGCCAGGAGC
This sequence comes from Diplodus puntazzo, assembly GCA_963678695.2. Classification (NCBI taxonomy): domain Eukaryota; kingdom Metazoa; phylum Chordata; class Actinopteri; order Spariformes; family Sparidae; genus Diplodus; species Diplodus puntazzo. The sequence continues at coordinate 18,073,712 of OZ023171.1, read as the reverse complement.
GCAATAGAAATAAACAGTAACCTTCAAGCAAGCTCTCCACTAGAACTGCAACACTAATGACGTAGGACCTTAAATACAAATTTTGCCTAACCACAAAAGAGGAAAGGCTCTCACAATCTTTCCGCTGAAGATGACAATGTAACTGAACACTTGAACATGACAACTAGATGGACTCATCTGTATCCGTTGACTGGTGCATCAAACCCCGTGTTCCTGTCTCACGAGAAAAAGAACGTAACCCATGCTGACTCTGTCTTTAAAGCACTTTCAGTCCTAAACAGCGTCTACCAATACCCTTAACTCTCTAACTCTGTGTTCTTCTTCTTTGATTTTGTTTGTGAGCAACTAACTGACTAACCAAAGTAGTCAGAAGATTTCACCAGGCTTCTTTGTAATTTTTGTAATGCCTCAAATGTTTTGGGACGGCGGTTGAACTTTCATCAACTCCCGAAGAGAATTAAAAGATGATGTGTATGAATTAATCTTTTACTTGAATCTGTATTCAGCTGTCTGATCCTCCCGCAGACAGAGCTTTGGATGATTGACGGGTGGGACGAAATAATTGGGAAACAGCCACAATCATGCCAATCATAGGATGTATCCTCCTCCCCCCCTACCTGTTCCCTTCCTTTTCTGCATCTGTTTCTGTGTACCAAAAGATTACGATTATGCAGCAGGCTGGCAATCACCGGCCAGTGCACATCTTTGGTTTTTTTTCTCTCTTGTGATTCTGTCATTCTGAAGTGCATTTGTCTGAGGAGAAACCTGCTGCTCTGCTAGAACTAGCAGTGGCCTCCTTGGGCCCTGTGGATGACTGTCTTTGCTCTGATGTTGATGTACTCTACTGTACCTCAGGCTCAATCAGATTGTCTGTCCTCAACAACTCTTAGCACTTTTGGGAGAACCCCCACATTACCCCCCCACACTCCCGCTTTGCTCGACTGGGATTCCCCCAAAACGGCAAAAGACACCAACTGCAAGGATGTGACAGTTTTCTCCTCTAGGTAACTCACTAGCTAAATAAAAATTACCCATGTTTAGCGCAAACCTTGTTTTTTGTGTTTTTACTCACTCGCCTCAGATTCACTTCTCTGTTTGCTATCACGGTATCACACGCAGTCAAATATAAACTCGTCCCCTGCAGCACAAGCAGATTCTCCCTTATCTCATTGTTTCTCAAGCTCGGAGGTCAAGTTACTTTCAGGGCTCACCAGCTGGTCGAACACTTATGAGTCATATGAAATCTAATTAATAGATGGGATGCAAATCTGGATCTAACTATTCTTTCACATCAATATACATTAAATCAAGTTTTATTTGTTTCAAGGTGATTAAAGTTAAAATTCTAGTTAATTTTCAGGCCACTTCAGAACTTATAAACACGAATTCTTCTAATGTGAAGTCTTTTGACGTGAAGTTAAGTACATATACACTAGTTAGTCAACAATCAACTTATTAAAATAGATATTTCTAAAGAAACATTATCAGCATATTGGCAGACTTCCCAGCATGCATTGTTTGAGGGACACGTCATGTGTGTCTCTGATAGGCTACATGTTGAAATATGCATACGTGCCTCTAAATCAGTGGTACCCAAACTTTTCACCTTGAAGGGCCAAAAGTGAAACTCAATGTTGGGCCACGGGCCAAAAGCAAGCACTTGGATGAGCACGGATTACATTAAGATGCAAAATGGTACCAGGACCCCAGGTTTTAACTGTCGCTCTGCCCGCCAGGCTCGGATTCTGAAAAATAATTAGATCCTAAATATTTATAAAGCATTTTTACCACGCAAAAATAATAAAACAGCATAACTTACATAAAAAGAAAAGGTTTTTATTGTAAACATCTGGTGGGCCAAATTAAACCTTAAGGTGTAAAAACTTTGGCCCAGGGGTTGCACTTTGGGCAGCCCGACTCCAAATAAATGAGTGTACAATCAGTATCAGCAACTTCCATTTCATCCTGTTAATGACTATGTGTGTAAAATGCGATAATGCCAGAGAGTTGGGTGAGACCATAAACTATCAAAGGTCTACATTAAATAGACTTGAGGCAGACCTGCAGGGCTAAAGTGGGTTAGTTAACGTCACAGTATAATTGCAGGATATACCAACCAGTATTGGAGCGCACACTCTCACCTGTATGGAGTATAACAAGGACATGGGCATGAAGCACAGAACTAACATTAAGTGGTTATAAAAAGTACTGGTTACACATTGATGCAATAATGTTTACAATCTCATGTCATGTATAAAAATATACATCAGTCACAGCGGCCGCTTTGCATGATTTACTTTTGATTTGATTGATGCATTTAGCTGATTATAACTCTGCACTCATACTAAAATGGGATTTTGATTGCACTTGGAGTTGGAGTTTTTACCGTACATCATTGTATTGCCACTTTTACAGTGCTTAAGTTTAGTAGAACGCAGGTAACCTTTCCTGTAAATAGTAAAACAACGAAGGGAGTTAAAAGCACTGCGTGGGTCGAAGACAGGAAGTATCTTGTTTGGTCTGATAAATCACACACACTTAGAAACATGACGGCAGACTCAAGGTAATACAAGCTCATCGCGCATGGTTACCGCAGAGGGACACCTTGACGCCACAAGAGATCAGCATCACAACAGGGATTCGGCATATTGAACGGGTTAATGCTCCTCAATAGTGCAGTTTGTCTAGAAACAGTTTGAGACACACTTTTACACAGGTAAAATTGACATTAAGCTGAAATCAGTTCCATCTCACATCTCTGGGATAAACTCGTCCTCCATGAGCAGCATGTGGCTATTAACCTTGGTCAGTTGTTAAAAGCACTGATGTCTCTGTGGTGAGCTTCTAAGGCAACAAACCAGGATCCAAATGTGAACAAACGAATAAAATTCAAGCTGCATTTATACAAACATATTTTCAACTGTGATCACAAAAGAAAACAAAAATATTGAATTCTTTCCGTCTCTTTAATTAAGAACAGTCTTGTTAAGTGTCATAAGGAATAGCAGCTGTTCAGGGATAAAGATACTCCTACATGCTGCAGGTATTTATACTTTTCATTACACATATTTTGACATAATTTGATTTGCAAATATGGAAAACATACAGTTACAGAGATATTTTTTTTTTTTTTTTTTTTTTACACAGAAATCTGCACGTAGTGATCTTGAAATACAATGGGGTAACATAATATGTGGGATTTCCTGTTTGGTGATTTAATCGCTCTTCTGCCTAAATGTGCTGAGGGAGACCAATCAGAATTAATTTGATGATGCATTCATGTTAAAAGATGACCGATTAGTAGAATAAAGGCGGCTGAAAAATCTTTTAGACGGCGTGATAATAACATAACAAACACACAAGCTTGTTTTAGTTCAGTTACCTGACAGACAGGTTTATATAGATGTAAGTGAGACTCAGACATTTTAGATCTATATCAGACAGAATAATGACAAAACACATTTTGTATTTTCAGTTTATTTATCAGCACAAAGAAGGTGATAAAACAACGGTGTATTGTGCAGCAGAGGTAAGAAACCCAAAGGGGCTTGTAGCTTGAAGTAAAAGAAAGTAGTAAATTCACTTTTTTTTCTTTTTAAATGTTTCATAGACTGAACAAGTCATGAAAACAATAAGCGATCAATAATGAAAACAGTACAACAGCACTTAATATTTACGCGCCAGTCGTTTTATGTGCCTTTGCCTTGACACATTTATTTCACCCTGAAATAAAAAAAAAGTTTCTTCCGCAGTCTGTCCACCAGAGTGCGCCATCATATCACGTTCCCTCAATCCTCCTCCGCTCCTGAGACTCACTACAAAGCCTTTCCTGTAAGCAGCAAAGCCCCCTTTCTTCTCAAGCCCCTCAAACTCCTGCAGACACAATTATACCAGGATGAGAAGCACTTGTTGTGCCTCCGCAGCTTTTTCGGAGCAATTAATGCCAGCTCGCTAAGCTGTGCAGTGAGAGGTGGAGGAGAGAGCGGGAGAAAGAGGATGCGAGCGGGGAGTGAGATAAAATCCCCCCTTTATGTTTGTCAAGGAGGAAGAAAGAGCTGTAATTATAACATTGGACGCTTTGGATTGCAACTTCTCTCCTCTGTGTGTTAATTTGTGCATCCATCAGGTTTTTTCGCAGGCGGCCTTTGAAAAGAACCACACTCTTCCTGCCTCCATTTGTCTGGGAACACAACAGCCCAAAACTGAGCAGGGAACTCGCTATTTATTCACCTCACAATGCCCCTCACAATTACCAGTTGTGCGCGATGGCGCTGGGATGTACAAACTCCCAAACATTCAGAGCACTGATTTAATTAGAGACCTCTGATGTGGTGTTGTTGGTTTTGTTCATCGGATTTTCCATGAAAAGTGCCGTATGATAGCTGCTGCGCTCTCGTCGCTTTTGAAATCATTGGCATTAAACGGGGGAAAACATGTGCACGGCGAGCCCACTCCCTCTCTTTTTCTCCCATTCAATTTCAACGGCCTGTCATGTTGCGTTCACCATTTAGGGATCAAACTACCTGGTTAATGACTTTAATGTTAGCAGCAGTCAGTGGTCAGAGCCGTTCCAAGAAAGTGCCACGCAAAACTTTTCCTCCCCCCCCCTTCACCTTCTTCTTTCAAACCATCAAAATGTCCTTCTGCAGAGAGATTCAGTCGAGTGAAAGATGAGAGAGAAGGAGCATCCTCTGCTTAGTGAGCTGAAATGCCTTTGAAGTTTCAGTCACACTGAAGACTCATCAACACATGGCTCAAGGCAAGGTTAGGGCTAGTCTCAGGGTTGGCACTTCCTCGATGTTTTGAAGGATTTCACACTCTGGGCCATGGCGTGTCACTCAATAAGTCCTCGCAGAACATTAGTCCCATTGATGACTATGTTAACTGACACGCGGTGATCAGAGGAACCTGAAATTATTCTGATGCATGTGTCCGCTCTGCTGATTGACTATTGTAGGAAAACACGTGTAGCTCAAAGTTGCCCGTGTGAGGAGGGTGAGGCGAGAAATGTAAGCGCATCAACAATGATTCATGTAACGGGGCTCGCAGCCGAGTCCTATATTCAGAGCTGCGTTGAAGTTTCAGGGTGTTTTTTTTTCAGCAGGTTGGGTTTATGTTTCGTCTGAAAACATCGGGTTTTGACTGACAGTAATGTCTAAGTTTTCCTCCTGCCCTTTTCCAAGGTGTCTCTGTTGCCATGGTTATATCATTATCTGTGAGAGGAGAGGCTGAGCATTTTGTCGAACACCATGATATGATGTAGATCCAAGCAGGGAAGACTTGATTGTTCTGCATACAATGAAAGAGAGATGAAAGATTTGCAATCAAATATTTTCTCTTATAATTCGGTTGATGCGAGTCATGAATAGGGAGAACAATGATCAGACACGTCACATGTTGATTTTGATATTCCTGAATGGATTTTATCAAACATCCTGTCTCATATATTTGTGTCACGCTTTGTCTGTATTTACAACAAAGCTTTTAAAGTTCAAGAGCAGTTGTGCAGCACATTTAGGTGTTGTTATTGTCCCTGGTGCCCACAGGGAGGCACCATCCCTAGAATGGAAACAAGGGACTACATCTCACTTGAGTAGAGGATAAAATCCTCACTATCATTACATATCATCAAACATATCGACTGCATATTCCCGAGCAACGGAGAGATGAGAGAATTTAGGCTTTTAATCAGCATTGCGTCCTCAACTATAGCAGTTATTGATGAGTGTTACAGCCTAATAGAACAGTGAGCAATAACTTCGTGGCGCCACATAAATAAATACAAACAATAAGGTGGCACTCCGTCAGTTTAGCATTACACTTCCACAAGGTTGGAGGATTGAGAAGAGACGTGTACAAAAATGCTCAGTAATCGGTGAATCCTACATTTCCCATGATGCAATGAAAGCCCCCCCGACTGCTTTTTAACACACCTACAGTTTCATCAAAAGGGTGATCCGACCCGCCTGCCTGTCAACTGGCGCCTATTTCAGATGGTATTCTCCTTCCCTTCCCGCCATCTGTGTCGCTGTTTTCAAAATCCCCTCGGCGACATCGTACAATCTCCGAGCTCTGCAACCGATATGCCGAAATTGGTGAGTGATATTAACATTAACTTGGTCGCCAGTGGTATGAACCTACACAACCTAGCAGCTGTGAACACATGTTTTGTGGGGTTTATGCAAGAATTGGCAGATTAAAATCTCAAGTCCTGCTGGTCAGGGGAAACACATATCAGCGGGGGAACAGACTCTGACACATCACCACCAGCACTTTCAATCAAGTTAATTACTGAACAACCGTCAGCTCACTCTTGTTTTAGGGTTTCTAACACTCTCCATCAACAGGCTTCTTTTTCTTTTGCAGTGCAGAGTTTCCAGTTATTTCAGTTGTTCCACTGTTACCTGGGGACACTGACTGTGGAAAACAATGCTTCTTCCTGTTTTGGTTGCGCAATGACAGACACACTTCCTTTGTGCTGTAATGAGACCATCATTTTTGTGGGAATAAATCTGTCCCGGTGGGCAGGCCAAGTGGCATAGTGAGAGCAAGGTTTATACCAATCTATATGCGGATGGTGTCATTTTTCACTGACAGCCATTAATTAGACTGTGCAACCAGTATTTACTTCAGAATGATAAGCAGAGGCTAAAAAGTTGTCTGTTATTATCTGTCAAAGAAATGAAAACAAGCCAGAGTGATTTTGACCCTCATAGCGAGGTGAAGTCACGCCCCCTTTCAGTGGGATCGCCACGTGACCTCGCTTCAGAAAAAAATATGCATTTTTGGATTGTGGATTAAGTACAGATCATTTAACACATGATTTTTCATCTGGAGAAAGTTTCCATTTGTCATGAAACTATTCCAGTGCACGACTGTGGACGCTAATACAAAGACTACACATCCAACTGTCGCACATGTGATGTCTCGCCTAACGCTCACCTAAACTGTTGTTATTTTCACCTTTTTTAAAATACTTTTCCCGTGCTGAGGTGACAGCTGTGTTGGTGCAGGGGATGCCATTGCGCAGGATGAAATAGTTCACTGAGCTGTTTTACACAAGACTAAGCTGTACTTTGTACTAGTTCTAATTGTACTACTACAAGTGAAACTGGATAAAGAATTTGTGTCTCTCATCACCGACTACTTTTCCATTTTCTTCTGTAAATATACCAGAATGAGAGATGGTGCAGCCAGACCTCTCTGCAGTGATGGCAGAGAGCAGTGACATGTGTAGAATCAGTGGAGTGAACTTTTAAGAAAAACTGAGCTGAGATGTAACAAGGTCATAGTTTTTTTGTCTCTGGAAAAAAAGCTATTATAAACTGTGGCAGGAAATTACTCATGGACACTGGGGATACTTAAAAAGTATAGCACACACATTATATGTTTGCGACTATTGTTTCTCGGCAGAACGGATAAAACTGACATTTCTTTGTGTGAATGTGATTAAGGACTGATTCTGCAAATACAAGGCCTAGTCTCACTTTCGTACTCATTTAATTCATGAACTGAATTCAACAGGAGGAGTCATTAATGCAGTGTGTCAGGCAGCGGTCTGTAGGAGCGCTCTTCACAACTCGTGCATTTGTTGGAGAAATAAAGCGTTGATGTACAGCGCATAGGAAGTGTTTAAAGCAACAGGGAATAATTCAAGGTCCAGGGTTGTTAATCTGTTCAAATGTTTCCTGGCAACAAGACGCGCCAGATCAACGCCTCAGTGTTGATGTAAATCCTTGAGCAAGAACACTTTTTATTCTTTTGTATCACTAATAATAAGTGGACTTGTGTGTATAGGTCTCAGTGTAAAGTCGAGTGCCTGTGTATAGGGCTGCCGGTAAGATCCATGCATTTCCTCCTGTCCTTCAGAGACAAGGAACATGAAAAAAGACAGCTTCATAAATCCTTTTTTATGATGCTTTATAATGTCGCGGAGGGGTGAGTGCATAGGGCTAATGGAGAAAAGAAAATAAGAGTAGCACCGGAGAGGGCAAACAAGAAAGAACTACAGATTCGAAAGGTCTCTTATTTAAGATCATCTGAGCATATCTGGGCCACCGTCATTCATTTTACAGTGCACACAGCCCTGCTCCAGCCCTGAGGTTATATGTTATTGTCAATCTACCCTTTAATTTATGGATAAGTGACGGCAGTATGGAGTGGGGGGGGGGAGAATGCATAGACTGAATAAAAGAAAGCATATGAGAGCAGGCGCTGAGACGTTGAGCGGACTGCTGCTGCGTTTTTTATTCACTAATTTCTAACTGTGTGTTTATTATGCTCCGCTGCCCTCTAGGACACTTGGCTATACCCAGCGCAGGGCCTCATAAATATGAATCTTTAATCTATGGGGCAAGATAACCAAAGCGCATGAAGTGAAGGAATGAGAAAGAGCGCGCTGCATCCAGAGCTTTGGTGCCACATTTATACTTCATAACTGGACTGCAGCCTCTCTCGATGAGTGGAGACACAGTGGCTGCTGCGGTCAGGGCTGCTTATTGAATTCAAAGGTTGGAATATGTCCTGCGCCGGGACGGTGTGTTTCAAACCAAGGTTGTGAAATCGCGGGGGGTAGCGCGGAATGGAAAGGTCTGAAATGTAATGCATTTGAAATTAAATGAAAAGGTGCCGAGGAATGAAATATGGCATGCTGGCTGCTGAGGCCTGGAGTCCTCCAAGTCACTGGTCACGACTCCATGCTCAGCTCTTTGCGTGTGTGTGTGACGGAGAGAATCTGAGCATTGTGCGAGTACAGGTTGAGTGTGTAATGTGATGCAGGCTGCCTTTGCTCCTGTGACTTCCTCTTCTACCCTCCTGTTCAGGCCTGATGGAGATTAAGGGCCATTAAAGGCTCTCTGCTGCATGTGCAGTTTCTATTGATCACATCGACTCAACCCACTGTAGCCAATGATCCGATTACAAGTGTTGTACCCCCATCCTTATCCCCTCCCCCCCTCCATCTTCTCTCCTCCTTGCCCCTCCCTTCTCTTCTTCCTCTCGCCCACCCTTCGTGGCTCACGGTGCTCTGTGGGGGTTGCTCTGCCTCTGCTGATGTCAGCACCGGAGCATGCCCACAAGGTCCCGAGCCCCCCCCCCCCCAGATGAGCCTCTGAATATCTGCTTGCGTGTCGGTCTGTACTTTAGTCTTTTGGGCCTCGCTGTCCGCTCACGCATCTTACCCATTCCTCGCTTCTGTGCTCTCACCGTCTCCAGTCATCTCCAAACACAGCAGGGTTATGATGAACCTTATTTCTACATGAGAGAGATAGATTGACCCAGCGCCGAAAAGCTAAATCAGTTGAGACAGTCTGAGAGGCGTCAGCCCCCCCCCCCAACATCCAACACCCACCTCTCCTAACATCACCCCTCCCATTGCATGCATGGTCAAACAGCCCTGGGGGAGCTTTCTGCAAGACCACTGTGGTTATTAGCATTGACAGAGGCTCACAGAAATCTTCTTAGTCTCTACTGTACAGGAAGTGTTCCACTATGCTGCTAATTCAGGGGGATTCCCACAGACCTGGCAACCCATCGCCTCGCAGAAACTCCTTATCTTAAAGCCGTTCGGCACTTTGAGGGGAGCCATGTCGGCCTTCCACACTTTTGTCCCAACAACTCAGGAGGATGAATCTTAGCCCACAAAAATAGCCAATGCAAGTATGATTTGATTCCAGAACACAACGCCTGAAATCAATCAATCTAGTGTAGCTTGAGGCTTCTGCGAGTACGGACTTGCATGAACCATGTTTCTAGCTTTTCCTTTAATGCTACTATACAGTTGACAGTTTTTGTTTTAACAGAATTATCTTACATTATCAACACATCCTGAAGATTATGGTTATCTCCTGACTTTTTTCTGTACTACAACAAGCAGGTTGACATTTGTGCTTTAAAGTGGAGAGATAGCCATGACATTCAGTACAGACCATAGGCGCGATCATCTGTTCTGGGTTTCATGCCCCCGCCCCTAAAGTTTAAGATGAGGTGGTAAAATTTGGCTTTTTTGCTGTGACCCGGTCAAAACCTAGCCTATTATAAAAGTGAAAATACAGTTATTATCTACTCACCCGAATGCTGGTTGAAAGTCAGATGAAGTTTCCTAGTCCACAAAACGTTTCTGGAGCTTAAAAGCAAAGCAGTATTCTCCTAAGCAACTGAAGTAGATGGGGATTTATTTTAAAAAGTTGAACAAAAGAACAAAAGACCAACATAAAATGGCTGCATAACAGATTCGACGTCCAATTTGCAGGAAGCAAAGAGATCCCAAATAGATTTGAATATATCTTATTTACACCCTTTTCTGTAGCTGCTAAGCTAAAAGTGTTAGCTCTCACCACAGCTGAAGCGAGTGCAGAGGCTCAACCACATGCGAAGGTGTATATATTGTCCTCTGAAAATCAATTTGAGATCTTGAGTCCTCATCAACTTCAGTTGTTAAGAGAATGCTTTAATGCTGTTTTGCTGTGAAGTGTTTTGTGGACCTTTGCAATGTCATATCAGGCAAACCTTTACTTTAATGTTTGAAAAATAAAGAGACATACTTGGTGTGTATCTGGCCAAACCTCCCCCAAACAGTGCACTGTTAACCTGTCGGTGATGTCTAGTGGGTTTGTTGCGGGAAGTGAGGGAGTGTGTGTGTGTGTGTGTGTGTGTGTGTGTGTGTGTGTGTGTGTGTGTGTGTGTGTGTGTGTGTGTGTGAGAGGGAAGGAACACATCAAAAGATATCAGCAAATCGTCACAGCCACAGAAAAGCGCTCTTATGGGTAGTTAAGTTACTTAAGTCAGCTATAAAGCATCAGGATAAGCTCAAAATGCAGCGTAAGAGTCACTGAGAGGCCGAGTATTGTGTTAGCTGTCACAGAAGAGATATAAAAAGGCTTCCTGCATTCTTCACAGCAGAGTTGGTCCCGACTGTGATAAACTAGCTAGCAGCTACAAGTCAGGTTAAAGTAAATTATAAAGCTATAAACCAGAGAACTCCCAGTGTGGTCGGGATCCAACAATTACTGTCATTGTCTATCAATCTGTTGGTTATTTTCTTAATAAATAATTTGTTGTTTGATCCATAAAATGATTATGAATGGGGATAAATGTAAGACAGTGTTTGCCAAAGGCCAAGACGACATCCTCAGAACTCAAAGATATTAAGCTTCCTGTAATAGAGGGGTAAAGAAACAAGAAAAGATTCAGATTTATGACACATTTACTGACTATTTTTCTTTAAAAAATACTCACACTGATTAATCCAAGTAGTCTGTGATTAATTTAATAGCTGACAACTAATTCATTCATCACCACGAGATGAATCGTAATAATTCTGGTGAACCCTTCCTTCTTCATCTAACATCATCATCAGTTCAAAATTTGCAAGGCACTTTGGTTTATGACAAAACACCTGCAAAACTAATTCCCACCGGACCGAGCTGTACTTTTTTTTGGGTTTCACCGCTAAATTAAATTGATACTAAATGATGCTAAACATTAGCATGTTAGCATTTTTGCATGCTGTCTAGGCCTGTTACTACACCGCTGCTCAAAACTGCTGTGCTTTGAAATAACATGCGAGGAAAAGTGGTGAAAAACTTTACATCAAATAAACTTTCGAGTGCAGCTGTGTGAGTTGAGTGTCTTGAATTGTATGACGTGATGGTCATCAAGTGTAGAATTTAGCCTGTCGAGATTGTCTCAGTGACAATTTTGACTGAAAACTCTCTGAATACCTCAAGGACAGGTTTGATTCCATGTTAAATACTGTAATACACATTGTTATTTTTTTTTTAAAGAGAATCCATACGAGGTGACAGAACTGGGTCTGATAGCTGTCATATCAGCATGATAGAAGTTCTTCTCTGTCCTGGTTCTATCAATCAGCGGCACCGGTGAGGGATGCACAGGACCCAAAAACAAGCAGGAAGCAATACAGAGAGAATAACTGAAGCTTACATCAAGTCACTACAGGATGAATCACTCGCCACAAAGGCAAACCATGTTGGATTCCACTTACAAGGCATATTATATTTTTAATAATGTAGCAAGGGATCTATATTCTAGAAACAGATTATTTTTCGGTGATTCTCATCAAATAATTTGGGGCTTTGATATACAGTAGAATCCTTGGGGCCAGATCAGGGCCAGAGCTGGAACATGAATAAAAAGGAAGGTCCATTATATTCAGAACCAGAAAAGCCTTGAGAATAGGACCACACGGGCGGGTGGGAGGCTTGTAAACAGCTTTACTCCCTGGATGAAAGGCTCACTGTGATGTGTGTCCAAGGAGAGAACATGAGAGGGTCAGACCCCTGAGAGCAAAATAAAGTTTGGCCGTAACACAATTAGAGGCAGATTTTCATCTATTTACACGCCCCTATCAGTGGAGTCATCCTCCGTCTTCAAAATGCATGAAGATTACCATAAAGAAACCTAAGTGGTGTGCGTACATCTGAGCTTTGATATCGTGCTCCGGCTGGGCAAAGGCACTGACCTTCGCCGCTACCGCAATTACATCATAGGGCAGCTCCAGCTCTCATGCATATTAATGCAGGTTCTGGAGGCATCACCCACACCTTTGATTCCCAGGGATCTGAGCTCGCCATTGCATGACAAGTGTATCTGGACACAAAGTGTGTGTAATGGTTTTCTGCTTCGGGTGAGATACAGACCACGAGCGAAACCAGATCAAAGGTGCACGCACACTTTTCTCTGCAGGGGGATGAGAGGGATAGTGTGTGTTTGTGCGAGAGAAAGCGAGTTGTTCAGTCAGTAAGTCTAAAATGTGTCAGATACAGAACCAAGTGGAGGTTAACACACAAAGTTAGAGGTTTGGGCTCATCAGAACCCTCTTTTGTCTCATTTTGCAGCGCTATTATCATCCTAACGAGGTCACTATAATTTGAACACAATCGTTTTTTATTTAGGAGCAGCTATATTTAAACTGAGAGACACATGATGTTTCCTAATTACAGGAGTGTCCTGGGTGCATCCCAGTGTTTCCTCTGCATTCATTCAGCAGCACTGGAGCAAGACAGAGAAAATGCCTCAAGAATGTAAAATTAAAATAACACCAACGTCTTCTTCGCCCCGCAACACACACTATTACTCTGAATGAGGCTGAAACGGGGATAAATAAGGAACTCTGACTTAAGAATCCCTAAGGAGCAGCACTGAATAGAAATAGAGTGGGGACCCTGGTTGCATTCTCCATCATGACATGTTGTAACATGGTGCTGGTGCAGGGACTCCTGTTGCCAGTAGAGGGCCTTGTTGTTATAACATAAAGGTTCAGAAATGAAATGGTCGGTTCCATTTTCTATCAGCTGCACACTGATTTGATTCCCGAAGCAGAGACAATGCTGATTCAATGCCTCTGAATTTATTTTCAAATAAAGGTGACACGGTATGCTCGCATTTCACTAATTGTTAATGCTTTGCCAAAATAATATATTTCAAAATAAAATACATAAATATTAAAAAGATAATTCCTGCGATAACAACAACACACAAAGACACAATTTCTAATGTAGGATTTCTGCTAAGTCTTATCTAAAAACACAATTTGATTTTTATGTGGTGACATGGTGAGACAACAGTGCATTAACTGAAGACTAGCTGAATTAGTGAATGACTCTTTACATGTATGAAGCCAAACCGCTCTGTTTGCCATCTCACCATAAAAGGCCTGAAGCAGCGGTAACTTCTGCGAAAGAGCTTTGCTCACCAGGGAGCCAATAGGGGACAAACCATCACATGAATTGGCTCCATTTGCTTGTCGCTGCACTTAACGTGTCATCCCTGAACATTAATAGAAAAAATCTGTGAGAATGAAATAAAGATTTATTTAAATTTTGTGGCATTTAGGGGCTGCATAAAATAACTGAGACATAGCAAGAGAGTGGATAGATCTGAATATGAATCAAGCTCAAGCTGAATACACACTAATGCAAGCAGGACTCTCTCATACTAAATCTCCATGATGAGTAAATTAGTAGGTCTCCATCTGTGGCATTGCAAACTTACAGTCGCGCACGCTGACTGCATTCACAGACTCCTGCTGGGTGTGTTGGTGGAGAATAAACATACACAGATTATTTCACACGCGTTGCAGCGGCAGCAGTACATTGCACAAAAGGGTGCATTATGGCGTTGCATATACACTGTAATTCACACACTCGCTGCTGAGAAAATGTTGGCACGGAGGAGGCTGAATTTACAGTGTGAAGTCAAAAACGGACAGGTCTTTCTAGCAGTGCTATTGATCTGACTGCAAAATCCCCGCCACCCCCACCTTCCTCCTCTTCTCCTGCCCTCCCCCTGTGGTTACATTTCTTCCTGTGTCATGGAGAGCGCTGTAACATATATCTCCGATTCATTGCACATTCATCATTGATTTACCGTGCCTCGTGCCTCATGCCAAGACACAGAGCTCACCGGCTAATGTTTAGCGTCAAGTGAGCTTGCTTGTAAAAGAAAAAAAGACGCAGACGAGATACTCTTGAGAAGCTGTCAAACAAAAAACAGACTAAAAAAACAAATGTCTCAATTGACTTACTATGGCCTAGATTCAGCTCAGTGCTCTGCAGCCTCAGAGCATAACAAAAATTTAGAGCAGATATGTCTGTCAAATATACTTATACATAATCTTTTATCCATCCAAAATACGGACCTGAATTAATTAAAAGCATATGTAGAACATATTTTTAAACAGAAGGTTAAATATACATTTGAATGAATATGCAGGCAGCCTAAAGAAGGCTGCGAGCAATTACAGAAAAAATGCAACCCATAATTATGGTCTCAGTCATTAACACTTTATCTGGGTGGAATAAAACAATCCATATCACGTTTTAAATTGCAGCCCCCCCTCCCCGCAGAAATAAAAAAAAGCATCCTCATTATCTTCCCTCTGTGTGTGTTAATGCACATTTTTGCATACACATCCATAAGAATGAGAATGTATTGAGAATTTGCAAACAACAATTTGCAGTCGCATAAATACACGTACAGGGGCAAAACACACAGATACACACACATTGTCACATGCATTTGGGTACACACACACACACACACACCACACACACACACACACACACACACACACACACACACACACAACCATTTACATATCATCTGCAGCCATCTGCTCTAAATGATAGGTAATTAACTCAGGCCTGCCTTTGTCTCTCTGGCTGGTCGGCTGACATATAGGAGCTCTTCAGGAGGATATACGTGAATCAAGGACTTGAAAAGAGTGAGAGGACAAGAGAGTGAGTGATCGAGCGAGCGAGTGAGGGGAAGGACGAGGAGGAGGACTGGGTGATGTTTGTCAATGATGCTGCATAAACCCACGGAGGCAGCACAGAGAACCATTACAATGATGGGAGGGGAAAAAAAAGAAAAAAACTGGAGATGATGGAAAGAGGACATGCTGGGTCAGAGAGGATGCACACACACAAACACACACACACACATACACACACACACTGTACATTGTGTGTGTGTGTTGAACCTACCTTGCAGCTCACCTACAGTTTTCTGATCAAGGTCAAGCTGCACTAAAGAGAGAAGCTTTGCACTGTGTAGGATGGAACATTGAAACTCTAAAGCTAATGTTTGAGACACAAGAGCTCTGAATGCTATTTTAGACATTTTACTTCGCACACTGTCTCTCGCATCGGGTTATCAGAATTCAGGGACTGAAATGTCTTTATATCAAAGACAATGTGTCCCATTTCTGCATTAAAATGTCTAAAAACGCCCTGACCTTTTGGTCTGTATTTTTACATTATCCCAAATATTTCCAACAAACCCAGTTCTGTTCAAACCCAGAGAAATTTGAAATTTTATTCAAGATAATGGTGCATTTTATTTTGGTGCTTGTTACTCTAATTTTGTCGATTGTGACCAAACACAACAATGCTGGTTTTTCAAGACTACAAATCCCATGATCCCATGCTACTTACATCTTTTGTCTTGCTTTGATGAGAAATGTCTGGTGGCAGAAATTACATACTGTGCATTTAACTGAAAAAAAAAACAAAACAACAACATTAGAACTCAGGATTTTAATGTGTATAATGTTAATGATGTGAACTCAGGAATGTTTATTTTTTTCATGGCTGAATAAACAAGGAAAATAAGGTCCCGAGAACACTGTTTGAGGCTAGAAAGGTGGCAGGGTCCACCACATATAGACACAGCAACACAGTATGAAATTGTGTTTTCCTTTAAGGGTCAGTTTGTTTATTCAGTTTATTCAGTCATGAAAACAAAGAGAGTTTGTTTATTTAGTTTGCCTAGGCATTCTTGTCTGAATAAAATTTCTTATCAAACCGTAAAAAATGGTGAAAACAACTTTAAAGAATCAATGAAAAATAAAAATAAAAATAAAAATAATACTTTTGTCACCAGGTTGTATTCTAGACGTGCTGTTTATCCGCTACACACGGTCACCCTGGTATCCAGGTCTGTCTCTATTACACCAGCCAGGTATCCCTTGCAGTAAAGTAGGAGAGAAGCCCTGCATCTACATGCTCTGGAGCCAGAGCAGCAGCAGCAGCAGTCCTGTTTCTCATCAAATGGGATAATTAGAGAGTGTATGGAGATGTGATTTTAAGGTAAGAGGTGACAGGGAGCATGGGAGCGGACGTTTGTCTACATGCTCATCTCTTCTTCTCGAATAGTGAGCGGACTGGGGCTGAAGGAATACGAAAGCAACGGTGAAAGAACAAGATGTCACAAGGCTCCTGTGTAGAATAATAAAAAAAAAAATAGACACAAGGAGAACAAAAAAGTGTCAGGGGCGGGGAGAGAGAGATTTAGTGGCATGATTTAAAGACAGGATGTAAGAAGAAGAGGACTGTGCAGGAAGGGCATAACCTCAACAGCTCAATACACTTAAGGCTGCATCTTTGGTGTATAGGGTGTGGTGCAGTATAGAGACTGACAGATGACCTGATGCAGTAATTCCCCAGTGGTGTGTGCTTCACTTAAGAGGAAGAAAGAGACATGCAGAGAAACACACACACAAACACACACACACACACACACACACACACACACACACACACACACACACACACACACACACACACACAGAAAGAGAGAGCAAGATGATGATGTTTAAAAAGATTATGATGATGATGATGATGGAGGCTCCTCTATCTAGATCCCACATCTGCAGTCAGCATCGCCTCTAACCGCAGTGTCCCTCCCCAGACGCCCGCCCCGACACATCTGCACCGGTCAGCGGGATACAAACACACTAATGCACCATTCCAGCAAACAAACAAACAAGTGTTGCTGTAGTAATTGCAGTGATTAGAAGATAAGCGCCGGGAGAAAACCACGCGTTATCGCGGAGGCCCCCCTGTGTGACCTTTTCGCGAGGCTGCAGAACCGGAGCTGCAGTGTGATTCCAGACACGTATGACTAGCGCCACATAGATCTACAGCGCGGGTCATAAATATGAAGACACTAAAGCCTCTGCGGGTCACACAAAGCACCTTGAGCTTGGCTTTCAGGGCGGTATTTCCGAGCAGCGGGCTGAAACTGGGGTATTTTCACCATACTAATGGTCTGCAGGCCAAACGTTTTCAAGAATCTCAGCAGAGCGTGGTTCACAACTTTATACATGGGCAGAAATCATTTTCCATAAATCAAGTCTGGAGACTCTTGGCTGGAACTCTTCACACAACTCCCACAATCGTCTCATTGTATACAAATTAATTCACACAATGTCTGCAGGCCAAATATTCTTCTTGCTTTCAATGTTGTATTCTTCTTCTTCCTCTTTTTTTTTTTCCATTGATTTCTATGGTTGTGTGTAGCTATTTGCTGAATGAGCAACGTGTCTAAATCTTTTTTGATTGTTTGATAGCATTTGCACAACATTATAATGGTTCACGCTGTTGCATTTACCATTCATTTTGATTATAATGTAATGGACAATATGTTATAGCTTATAGCTGGTGTGCTACGTAGAAATGAACCACCACGTATTGTTTAAAGGAGCACTATGTAGTTTGGGGGCAGAAATGTTAATCAGAAGAGAAAGGATTTTTTTTTATGCCTCGACATATTAAATAAACAAACTATCTTTGTCCTCATGACCGAATAAACTGAATAAACCTTAAAGGACAACAACATTTTTATACTGTTTTTCTTTGTTTACATGTGGGGGACCCTGCCACCTTTTTTTAGCTTCAAACAGTGTTTTGGGGACCTTATTTTCCTCTGAGCACAGCTTGCAACATTTCTCAGTTTGTATAATTCCCTCATTAATATATAATTAGAATTCTGAGTTTTAATTCCCTTTCCAAACATACATAGTGCCCCTTTAAATTTAACAGCATTAACATTCATAGTAGCTTACTGTACTTGCCACACAAAAAAATAAGCTAACAAACCAAGTATTTCAGAAAATAGATGAGCTTAAATCCACAAGAGTCAACACTATAAATATAGTTAATATGTGTCAGGTTAAATGGACACAATCCCACAATCTAAGCTACAAAATGTAGACAAACTAACAAACAAAAATGACACAACAACACACATATTTACCACACATCAAACAAACTAACTAACCCTCAGTATGTCATATCTGACCAACACAATATGTCATATATATCTCCAATAATGTTTTTCTCTATCGTGTACAAACGTCTGGTTTCTTTAATCAACTAAAAATCAACTAGGTATAAAACTATCCCTCAGAGTAAATAAGAATTCATCTATTTTCCCCATTATTTAAATAAACATACAGTTGAACATTTTTTTTTTTAAGACTTCATGATCTAAAATTCTCACTTTGACTTATGTTAGCTGGTTTTCCGGATCTATCTTGTACTCACTCATGGTGTCTTGCAAGATGTGAGCTGAGAATAGTTGTGTACATGACAATAAGATAAAATTCATGTACACTCTGTGCTATTGTCCTCAGTGGAAGTCTTTTATTCCGTGGAAATACTGCTGACATTTTAATGCACATTACAAATCTTCACAAACCAGACTTGATACCTTTAAGAAAAGAAAAAAAATCTTTTAATACATCAACAAGAACACGCAGGCAGACAGGCTAGAGTTACGATATGATCAAAGCTCCATACTACCCAAACCAGCAGACTCCACATCCAAAGTAATTAAAGTTAATTTTGACTCGACGCGCTCTCTGATCCGACACAAACTGATCTTCCAACAAGTTCAACAGTAATCTAATTCAGGTTCAAAAAGCAGCGTGCTGAGCCTGAATTTAATGCATACAGTGAAAGATGGAGAGAACCAAAGTAAAATGTTTATGCTTGTTCTGTTTTTCACAGCGAATGTCACGGCCAGTAAAACTGGCTTAGTCACACATACAGAGCTGAAGGTGTTAGAGGAAAATCAATGGCTGGATTGCAGTGTAAGGTCCTCTGGGTGAGGTAAACACAGTTTGCTGTATATTCCGCCTCGGGAATGTTGCAAAAAGCCTCCATGTGTGAATTAAGTACAGAGACGTCGGAGCGCAAATGTAAGCACATCATGCATGTGCCGTTTCATAACGATTCAGCTTCATAATGGTATTCTTTTTTTTAACTACAGTTTTTTGCTGAAGACGGAGAAAAGCGTTAGTTCACTGTGTTTTGGGATTGGTTTAAAAGATGCTCTCATGTTTGAGCCCACGTGACCTCCATCCCCACCCCACATCCCACTCCTGCACACACACACGCACGCACGCACGCACGCACGCACGCACGCACGCACTCCTCATTCCCGTGCAGCTCCCCAACTCTCAGGCTATGAAATGTACATCACACCTCCGATCTGAGGGAATCGCACCCCAAATCCTTCCTTTGAATTATTGAAGAGGACCAAGCCAGCTTGACTCTGATTATCCTCCAATCAATATGCCTCGCCTCTCCTCCTATAACATCAAATGCCTCCGACGATCGATCCGGCCAATCAGAGAGGGCGCTGCAGCTCGAAATGCAGAGTGTATTGTTGTGCATTGTTTACACTGACACCGCTTGGCGTGTGTAATAGGTGTGTATTATGCTCGGGGACAGGCGTGATTGCTGATTGACTGAGGTGCTCCTGTGTGTTTTTGCTGTCTGGTACGTGCCACAGATAATTCTACCTGTTTGTCTGGCTCTCGCCGTTAGCAGGACGATCGAGTTTAGCAGAGATCTGACGTGCTTTTTGAAACGTTCTCCATAATGAGCATTCTGTGCTTAGCGTATGAAGAGTTTGTATAAAAAGAGAGACTGCTTAAATGATTTTTCATTTCATAAGACTGTTAAAGTTTAAACCCGTGAGTTGTAAACTGTAGACATTTATCGTCTACCAACACAAAAGCCGGAGAGAGCTGAGTCGAGCACTAATGCAAGTTTGCCCAAAAGCACTTTTTTTTTCCTCAGAGACTGACTCGGAGCGATTTTCTTTTTCAATTACACGCTGAAAGGTAAATCAACACCTCACAACCTTTTTACAATGAGAAGAACGAATACAAACATATGCCGCTAACCCTACAATTATACAAGGCACACACACGCTCCCTCTTACAGGCCCATATAATGATTGCAGGAGGCGCTGCTCTATTATTTGCGAAAATGGAATGGTTGATGTGCGATTGTTGTCTGTCTCCGGCAGAAGCTGTCGGTTCCTCCTTACGATGCTGTCAGCGCCGGTATGCCTTTTTCTCCTGAACACACAAGTTCCACGATCAATCTGCACTGATAATCGTGTTATTATACAGATTACTGAGAACGGGCCCCACGCGTGAAAGCTTTGACGACAAAAAAGGTCCATTCTTTGTTGCGCATCCGTTACACATGTAGACTTATGAGGACTCGTCGATGGATTTATACATCACAGAAGTTGTCCTAACTCTTTAGCACATGATTGCATGCCACAACACGTTCAAAAGCCTGCACCGATCTGCTGTTGCATCTCTCCACACACAGGCACTCTGCACACGGATGGGTGTATCAGCAGGGGCCAGATGATGGCAGTCTTCTCTCTATACCAGGCCCCCACCGCGCTCCGACTGCATGATGCAGCTGGCCTCATTTTAATGATTTAAATCACTTGAGGTCCACCGCCACACATTTTAGAGGCTTGACTGAATTTATCCTCGTTGATAGAGATCAGTGCCCTCAGCCCTGGACGTTGCCAGACTACAGTAGAGGGAGAAGACCTCTCCGACTGACACGATTGGATACAGCTCTCCGCTCTGATTTTACTTCTGATCCCGCCGCTCTGACTCCGGCCCTGGGGACAGATGAGTGGAATGGAGCGGTGGAGATAGAGGAGAATGCCACGCGCTCGTCTATCTCACTGGTCAGCCTTTTATACAGATGCAGGTCCAGAATGAGCACTGTTGAAATGTAGACTTGTGAAATTTTACATTAATCTCTGCGTAACACGAACTGCGGTGAAGTGCGGTTACTTTTTTCAATCAAAGGCGCATTAAAAACACATTACTGCACCTTGATGTGCACTGATTTCCAATGAAATAATGATCACTTGCCAGCACAGAGGCACGTACTGACAGCATGCAGGTACAAGTATAGGGTTAATTCTTACAAAGACAGAAATAACCACAAAGAAACGTTGCAAGCAGTTGCCCAGCATTTTGAGTCACAGTAAGAAAAAGCTGCTTTCCCGTTTCAGTTCAGTTCAGGTAGGTAGAAACAAACACACGGGTGTTAAGTGCTCCTGTTCAGCAGCAGGGCACAGCGAGGTGGAGGAGGAGGACTAGATGAAACAAGTGTAACCTCTATAGAGGAGGTTCAGGTGCCTACATAATGCTAACACACTCAGCAAACCATATGTATGATCAAACAACCCACATGCACAAACTCAGCCCTGCGCAGCAGCCAACAGGTCATCACTGAAATATCACTTTTAGCCTTTTGCACCCTGCTCATTACCGAAAACACACACAGGCAGCTGTAGGCACACATACACACCATCCTACGTGTGTGACCAGTCATAAGGCTGCAGAGCCAATGATTTTTCCCAGAGGCCCCCTCCACGTGATTGGGCACGCTCAGTTAATTCCCTCTGATGACCCCGGAGCCCGATGCACTATTGATTGGCGGGATGTGCAATATGTATGTGTTTGAGTGTGTGTCTCTAATGATGTGTCGGCGAAGCCACAGGGGGCACAGCAAGGCATGCAGCATGGCGACAGAGGGCATCGCGGTGCGCCAAGGTCAAATGAAGGACGCCGGCGAGTGCTGCAGAATTAGAGCTGGGAGCCCGAGCCTGCCTGAGTGAGGGCCGTGCTGCAGAGGGAGAGCAGAAAATAGCTCAGCTGAGGGAGACAGAGAGACAGGGAGAGACAGAGCGCACAAATAACAGGGCTAAGATTTCACTATGCGCTTCATACTCGGTCACCTTTGCTTCACAGGTAGCACACTGTGACGACGAACCGCAAATCTGTGCTGCCCGAAAGCTTTTCAGCGGTGGTCCGACAGAGGAGGGATTTGGAGCACGTTCTGAGTCACACACATGTAATAAACAGAGAGGAGTTTATATAACTAACTTTCCACGAGTTGCAATACAGAGCAACAGTACACTGTGTTACACTCAGTTACTGTGACATCAATGATCACTCGAGGCTACTATTACTTAGAAAGTCGTAACATGTTATACACTGCACAGTGTGTGTGTGTGTGTGTGTGTAATGATGTATTTTAGACTTGAATATCCACTCTTTTTTCCATGTTTTTCTAGGTATGAGTAACACTCCACGTACAGAAAAATTGCAATCATATTAACTGCAAATTTTATTTTAACTATCAAAAGTAAAAGCACTACTCCTGCACAAAGACCCATTTCAGAATATTTTACCATACTATTTGTACATTATGTGGCATTATCATTGTCATGACCAAAGGTGTATTTTAATATTGTAGCTGGTGAAGGTAGAGCTCATTTAAATTTTTTATGTGATTTTTTCTAGTTTAAATGACACTAATGCACAAGCTTGGGGTGTATACATGTAACAGGATAATGTTAATAGGATACAAAAAAAAGCGTATTCCGATTTAGGTGCAATATGTAAGAATTGACCACCTGGGGGCAGGATATCAACAGAGTAACCGCTAACCGCTGCCGCCTGTAGGTGCCTTTTGCGAGTTAGTGGAATAGCTCGCAGTGCAGACTGAGATTTGGGAACATCGGGGGATTTCTAGTGTTAGGGCTACCTTGCTACAACAGGGGCTTTGGACAGAGATGAGTCAGGACTAGCTGGTAAGCATGCTAACGTGAATAGGCTGGATACATTACAACAAAATACATTGAAGTCATAACGTCAAAATCCTTCACTTTCTTTTGAGAATGAAAGTAATTTTTTAATTAATTAATTCTTACATATTGCACCTTTAAAATTACATGAATTTAGTAAAAAAGAGGGATAACTAACAGGATTACAATAAAAAAAATGATGTACTAGTCTTTAACCATGCACGTGCTCTCTCAGAACAGCGCTGCATGAGTGTCACACAATATCACTCTCAAGTGAGAGCGAATACAAAAGAGTGTATTTTTACAGAATACAAACAATTTAAGCCAAAGACATAAATAAACTAAAATCATATTGATGTCAAAGAATTCTATGTATTGTGTTGCAGAGATTTCTTGTGAATTTAGCATGCGAAAAAGCTAGCCCTCTAGCCACTTTGCACCTTAAGATGTAAAAATCTGATAGTAAACGACACCAACACTCCCTTTGATGCTCTCAGCTTTCAGTCCAGGCAGTCAGCTGATGCTCCATCTGCACGGTTAACCGAGCTAACTAGCTAACGACAGCTACATTGAGCAGCAGTTAGTGGTTGCAATGTGCTGACCCATGTTTGTTTGTATGAGGAATTTGACAGGTGGCTAATTCTTACAAACTGCACCTTTAATATGAATAAAAGGTATCTTATTGATATTTTTCTTCTCTAGTCTTTGTTTGCATATGTTTGGTATTGAGGTAATGAAAAAGTAACAGAAAATATCAAAGTTGCTATACTTTAACATTGTAATGCACTGTAATTACCTTATCGATTACACTTTTACCAGGTTATTAGTTGCTCTATTGGAATATATTTTTAAATCTAGCCCCCCAGCCCTGCTAATGCATCATATTTAATAAGTTAATCATATTTTTTGTGTGTGAAATTTTAAACAAAGCAAAGAAACTGCAGCTGTCGCATGAAGGTAGTGCAAAAAAAATAAATACATTATTTCCTCTTGAAATGTAGTGGAGTAGAAGTCTAAAATAGCAGAAAATGGAAATACTCAAGTCAAGTACCTAGGAGAGGTACTTAAGTAAAGAACTTAATAGAGTATTCTCACTATTCTAATGCAACACTGAAATGAATACTTGTGCAGATAAATGAGTCACCTGTATTGTCACACACTGTTATACAGTATGAGGTCTCCACTCTTCAACTTTCTCATCACTTTGCCTCCTCACTCCTTTATTGTTTCCAATCTTTCTTGTACTACACTGTCATCTATCATGGGAAATTTGACCCATATTGTGTAATTAAACGATCAATAGCACTGTAATAGCGAGGGATGTGTCCAGGCCCGAACTCCAGCTACCATGACTGATTGAGACCTGTTGCCTTAGATGTGTGGCTGCGAGTCCCGTCCTCTGTGGACACAAAGTCGTGAGAAGGAAAAAGCTCACCTGGGAGTCACATGGTGTGATTACTTTTCGCAGAAAGTTGAGGAACACAAGCAATTATTATGTAGAAGAGAGTGGCATATTTTCCATTTCACCATTTAGGCAACTTTTGCCTCTTGCAATATAAGCGGCAGTAATTGGAAACAGTTTTCATTCTGTTGTAGTTTAATTAGAAAGGCTGGTGACCTAATAGTCAGCACTGCACTGGCATTGTAACTACACATTCAATAGAATTCATGATGCAACACAAAAATGTGCTCTTGCTTTTCATAATCTACTAAAGGTAAACATGTATATTCTTATCTGTTATAGGATTACTGTTTTATTTTCTGAAAGAAGCTTTGACATGAGAAAGTTACAGTGCATCAAGTGACGTTTACACTCTCCCCTGCAGCTGCAATCACTATCCGCTGATTCCTCGACAGGTGTTACTGTGTGTTCTGAACACGGCTGTGGCCGACACAAAGTCAAATTCCAAGAGAGCTGTTAAAAGCCAATTGTGAGTTTGTTGAAAATGCCAGCAGCCATTTCTTATCTCGCATCACAACAATTAAAACTGTCTGGGAGGTAACACATAATGAATCAAACCTGGACTCCAGGGTTTCCATAGAAACATGTATAATTATGGTAATTAGACCATTGTGAACAATCTATTCCGCCCAAATTAAGTAAATATGCGTAGAGACCTAAACGTGCGGAAAAAAAACTTTTGGCCCCTGAAGGCGTAACGACATTTACTAGAATATCAGGAGCTCACTCCATCCCTAATGATCCTGAAGTAGGCGGGAGAGACGGTTGAAAACATTTACATGCTTGTACCATGACGCTTAAATATACACAAAAACCACCCCTAACCCTATTCTACAAATTACTGGCAATAGCTTTTGCTCCACTCCATTTATTTGATAACTTTGGTTAGTTGCTTTGCAGATTCAGATTACTCAGTGTTGACAGGCTTTTACTTGTGGCTTGTAACAGAGTGTTGTAGGCAGGATATCGATAGTGACCACAGAGTGGTGACTGCAGACAGAGAGAGGATGCTGCATCACAGACAAGGTTCCCCACCAATAATAATAATGGGAAAATGCTGAATATTAGATCCAATAATCCAGCCAGAAAGATAATCTCTGTCTAAATCTTTTTTCTTCTTTACACTCATTTTAAATAAGCTTTTTCCTAACAAAAAACAACAACGTATATGCACTTTTATGTTCTTATCATTAGCACTTTAATCATAGCACTTATGCACTTAAGGTATCCTTGATAAATAGCAGCTACGATCCTCAGATGAAGGCTTGAAATTTTTTTCTATTTTTTCTTTTAACTCTATCGACCGTGATATTTTGTGGTTTCTTTATCGTGAGAAATGTACTTATTGTCCGATGCTTTGAACAAAATGTAACAGTTTTATAGACAAATTTCACACTTGAAAAAAAGTGCTTAATATCAAAGTGATCCGAATTACACTGAACAATGTTAATACATGTGTTGACATAAATGACCTCATTCAAATGGATGCATATCACACAGGCAGTGTGTCTGAACTTAAAGCAGCAAAGGAAATTTCATTTTTTGTTGATTCTGGTGGCCCCTGTGGACAAAAGTGGTATGAGCAACACTGACTCCTGTCATAAATATCCTGATCTGGGCAGTGAGTGAGAGAAAGAATAGCATATCTCTTTATATATTTGATTCCATTTTTCTTTTTGACATAGCAGTTTGTAGGATGCATCGATTAAATAAAGTATCTTTATTTAAGTAAACCTGTAATTTACTTGAGTATTTCAATTGTGTGCCTCTTTATTCTTCTCCACATTTCAGAGGGAAATACTGTGCTCTTTATTTTATTACAGCTGTCTGACAGCTTTACTGTAGCTACTAGTAACTCTTTTATACCGAGATTTTACATAAAAACTAAAAAGATCTTTTATAATACGAGGCTTTGTTCAAGATTAAACCAGCTGTTTGTGGCCCAAAGACATAATCACTTATTTTTCAGAAAAATACTATTAGAGATTAGAGAAAAGTCTGAAAAAAGGAATACCATTTTTCTGAGGCAAACTATTGTTTCTTTCATCTTCCTCTTCCACTATTTTTTTGGATTGCTGTATTGGTGCTTCTATTAAATAAAAGGCACCTTTTTCACTACTGAGAATGTGAGTGACATTTAAAATACATACATACTCACAGAATACATGTAAATTTTTGCTTGCTGTGGTCAGTTATGTTTGAATGATTCATATAAAGGGGACAATACACGCTTATTTAAAAGCTTCAAAGCCTGCACTGTATGTAAGAATGAATGTAGCATCTTTCCTAAAGATTTATTTAGCTACTGAAAGCCAAGCTTTCAGAGTGAATGTCAGAGGTCGGCGGTATAGCGTCACAGAGAGGCGTCGCCTGTCACACTCACCCGGTCCACCCTGACCCCGGAGGTCAGACAGCATCCACAGCAGGTCACTGGGTTCTTGGTCACATGGTCACCGAGGTCTGTGGGGACTCCATACAAAACATGAGCTACAACCGCTGCATGACAGGAAAACATGGCCAGTGTGTAAAGATTAACCTCTGACTTAACATCCTGTCAGGTGTTCCACCTGAGCAAAGTGTAAGAATTACAGTAGACGTGATATACAGCTGCAGAGGAGACAGGCAAGGACTCGCTGCGTTAAAATCAATGCAGGTCACTCCGTTTTCTGATCTACTGTGATACAATTTGCGAGTTGTTGATGTTATAGCCTCTTTTTGAATTCTTCGTCACAGATATCACACTCCCCTTCACTCTTGCTTGCTAATAATATTGATCCCCCTTCATCATACATCTTCCATGTAAATTGTCCACTGTGACTTCTCGATTGATCGAGCTGGCTGATGAGGGAACTGTTAGCACGGTAACAGTGAAGCCATTGATTCGCGAAGTGATAGATAAAAAGCATTTATCATTTTGGAGTGCTCGTGATAATTAATTGATATTGATTGAAGCAGGGCTGTGAATGCTGAGACTAAGCAAGCGACTCTAAGAGGCCGCAGAGAAATGAGGATCCAACGTCACGCCGCTCTCGTGTTCAGAGCGCCCTCAGAAGTCTAATACTCCTCTTCACGGTATTCAAGAAGTAAAGGAGATAGATATGCAGATATCTTGTGTAATTGAAGGCTATTATCATAATGCACTCTACCTTGTGTATTATTCATATTCAAATGGACAGGTTTGAGCGGAAAATATTTCACGACCCTCAGCCGTGATTGCAGATTGAGAGTTAGAGAATGGCGACCACTGATTTAAATTGCACATGTGAAGAGGCAGGATGAGGGCCTGTCTTTTGTCTCCATCTAGAAGTTCATGCAATTCAAACATCAAATTATCAAGTTCAATATTTGATGTTTCCACTATTGCTGTTAAGAGGAGGATATGAGATCTACTTGTGCTTTGTTATAAAAATGGATATTCCAATATGCGGCTAAGTCCCATGAATTATCTGTGAATGTACGGTGCTAACAGGTGAGTCATTTGAATGATGAGACTTTGCAAGAACAGCCATTACCTTCATTTAAGTTGAGAGAATAATGCGGCTCTCAGTCAGAAGGCTTCTTTTTCAGCAGAGGACATTGTTGTACTCCACCTAGCTGGTTCAGAGGAAAGCCTATTGAGCCTCTTTGCCAGTGTTGAGAGAAAGACTCCAAACCAATCTGCCCAATTCACCCAACACTTAGCCGTACAGAGGTTGCCAACGGCGTGGATTAAAGAGCCTCTACCCTTTAATTTCTCCACGATTGTCACTTCCTTTCTGGCACCCACAGCTTTTTCAGATCACTAAATCATTTCCTCGACTCTCTGAAGCCAAAGGTGGCTGCGCAGCGCGGACCCCGGCTTTGTGATCCGCAGGAGCCCCGGCACACCTCTTGGTTATATTTATTTCTGTGGGAAATATCAAGAAGCTTGAACCTTGCTCTCGCTGACCCTTGGCGCGCTGCAATCACACTGCGCAGAGCACCCTGTAATTACAAGCGCCATCTCTTATTCAAAGGTGGACAGAATGAAAATGCCTGTGTGTATGATGGACTTCTGAATCCTGGATAGCATGATTGCACTGTAAGCAGTGGGCTAAATTTCTTGTGCAATTAAATACCGATTAAAGGTCAGTCACAGAAAAATTATTTGTTGTTCTGAAATAGATTAAACAATAAATATAATCCAGTGATGAGGAGGCGTAATTACCATTTTCAGTTCACTAGTGTGACATTTTCGGAAATACAATTATTCACCTCCATGTCAAGAATTGAATAAGAGGATTGATACAGTTCTCCTATCAGCCTGTTAGCATGAAGACTGGGAGCAGGGGGAAACTTTGTTCAAAGGTACACAGATCTGGCTGCCAGCACCTCGAAAGCTCACTGAATAACACATTATATATTGTTTGTTTATTTCCCAGACCACGCATACAGACACTCTCGAGTCATCACATTGTGGTTGTGGATTAAACAAATAAGATATAATGTGTTATTTGTGATCTTAAAGCAGGGCTCAGACTACAAGAGCTTTAAAATCCTGATCAATTTTGAATTTGTGTTGCAAGATGAACATGTTCTTTTCTCTAATCTCAAACATAGACATGACAAGATTTGAAAAGAGAAGTGCATCCGGAAAAGGAAAGTAAAAAGAAGAAACTTTATAATGAATCACGTATCGTTCAATGTACAACATAGCTAAACTGGATTCTCTGCATGATCTGACACATCCTGAAAGAGACGTGGGCAGCCAACGACAGCAGCCGGGAACCAACTCCAAGAAAACACAGTGGTCACTACAGTTTGTCTATTGTAATGCTAGCTAACGTTAGCCTCCGGGCTAGAAATATGACTGTTGTTTAGCAACACTGTCAGCTGCTTAAGGCTTCACATAGCTTGTGTACAATATTGTTTTACTTTTACGTGATTGTATTTCAATCTCCCAATCACCAAAGGTTAGAGGGCTATTCTAAAATTATTTACAGCAGTTAGTCCAACCAGTTTTGAAATGTTGCTGTTTGGCAGCAAAGAAACACAGTGCTTAAGCACTGTGTTTCTAAGTGTAGCAAAAACATTTGAAATGCCGGACCGCTTTGTTCGACTACATATCTTAAAAGGTTAGAGTTCATCAAATCAATAGCCAGTTGTCCACCCAGAAGTGACAGCTGTTGTTGGCACAATGTCACAGTGATTACGTCTGACGCTACCTGACATAATAACCAAAAGTTAAACACCTAAATATCAAACATGTTTGAAATTTTCAGGGCCGCACGATGAGTCTGCGAGTGGTTCGTGCGGTTTGACACCGATCTGTAAATCCCTCGCATTAGTAGATAATCTGGACCGAACATTTGTAGCGACCAATGTAACTGACCAGATTTGTCTTCGAATTGTTGGAATGGGGAATCTGGGATAATTTGGCTCGAAAATTCTGTAGAACTTTAGAGGTGCTTGTAGGCAGGGTTTTGGAAACTTCGGACAGAACCAGGCTGTTGTTCCCTGTTTTTCAATCCAAATGCTTTTCTAAAATAAGACAGGTATGAGAGTGTCAATCTTATCTAACTTGGCACAACACATACTATGTGATATATATCGAATTATTAATATTATGTTTTTTGTTATAAATGTCATGGAGCTTCTAACCTCAGTGTTTGAAGGGCAAAAAAAAAAATCTAATTGAGAGTGATTCGCTCTGATTGAAAAGTCAATCAAGGACAATGATACAAGAGGGAATAAAGCACTCTCACAAAGTGACGTTCTCCATTTTCAAGAACAGATTCATGATTTTTTAAAATGAGAATTAAGAGGTTTGAATAAATACTGCAGCTCTACGATGATAACGTCTCAGAGAGAAAGAGCTGCTCATGCAGTTAAGATGTTCGAGTGGTTTAGAGAATAAAGAATTGGGCGTGCAGTGGACAGCTCAAGTGTAGGCAGATGTCAATAGGAAAACTCATGTAAAATCCGCTATATCAAAGAGAGCGAAGGAGCTCAAGATAGAGACAAAGGAGAGAGGGAGAGAGAATTAAAGAGTGAAAAAGGAGGGAAGAATGGCGGGTGAAAAAACATAAAGCGACGCTGAGATTTCTCCACATGCTTTTCTCTGATTTGCTGAAATTCATAATCCTCTCTCCTCTTTCCCACACCCAAGATCCTTTCCCAGCATCCGTAATTCTAAGCACTGAACCAATCCCCCTTGTTCATTTTAAAACTCCATTGTTTCTTATCGCTGTGAAAGAGGTTGCTGCACAGATGTGGTGTGCTTCTTTTACACACCGGCAGCAACAACAGCAGCTGATAAACACCTCGGCTTGCTTCGTCGCTGCGTTTCATCCCTCACCATTTGTGGTCTTTGATTCGAGCTCCTGCAGCGACCAAAAGATATGAACGACCAGCGTAGCACAGAACGCGGTGTAGCGAGTTCTTTCTCCGCAGCTAAATATACACTGCTACACTCATCTCTTGTTATATTTTTAATGGCTCCAGTGCACTCATGTTGCAGAGTCTCTCCAGGCCAGATTCTTTCTCTTCCCCTCTCCTCTACGGCCCTTATCCCTTTTGCCTCGGGGCACTTGCAGGCCTGCCGAAAGAAATCACCCCCGCATCACTGGAGACATGCAGACACCCCCCCTCGCTGCTAAAATAAACTGCTCACCTTCCCCCTGTATTGTTAGCCCATCACTCTCGCTTTCAGGTGAACGGGCTGCTTCTCTTGTGCTCCCAAGCTTCCCATGTGTGTTTTTTAAAATCGCCGCAAATGAGACGGTGGCTTATGCTCGAGTCCGGCGTCGCGCTACCGCAACCGAAAGGTGGTTTTGTGTTCAGCTAAGAGCTGCAGGGTCACAACATGCACCTTGCGATAGCGTGCTCCCTCTCTCTTCGCTCACGTAGCAACACGTTTGGCAGTCACGGACCTGGAGGGCCGAGAAGAGCATAATGTGGTCGCAGACAAGTACAAGTGGATTTGTTGCAGCGGTTTTTGTCCCCGTTGGTGTCCTGGGCAGAGCTCCTCCATTACACGAAGCTTCATGCAGCTGTTCCAAAATGGCTGCCTCTGCGTTTCCGTTTGTGTGGTGTCAGAGAAGTGAGCGCAGGGAGGAAATATGTGCTGCTGCGGATGCATACAGATTAGGATTAGAGCGTGAGCTGCAGCGTTGGGGCCTTTGTCATTAACAGGCAGTTTTAATCAGGGTCTGTCCCAGGGCTCTGCTGCTCGCCTCAGGAGCCCTGCAATCCTCAGAGAGCAGGAGAAGCAGAGATAGAGGGAGAGGCAGAAACAAGAGGGAGAGGAGTGTAGAAGAGGCGATACAAGGAGGAGGAGTGGATGAGGAAAAAATAAAAAGAAGACCCCATAGTATCGTTGGGAATAGGGTGGGGGAGGTGGCGTGCAGAGCAAGGAGTGCTGGATGTATTTTTGCATCTACATGCTCTGTGTATCCCGTAGTAGGCAAGATGGCTGCTGGATGTGCTGTGCTCTTCATTACGCTCTCTCCATGTGCTATTGATTTTGCACCGGCCCCGGCGTCTGTGTATTATTTAAATGTTAAGATGTCGGTGTTGGTAATCGCTGGCTCCATTAAAAGGCGAGCAGCACGGCTACATTCACAGACCTGCAGAGAGCCCGGGCAGGCGGATGAATTATTAAGGAGAGGATGAGGTGGTGGGACATTTCCACCGTCGCCCTCGCGAATGTCATCCCACTCAGCCGGGAGACACACAGGCACAGGCTGGCTTGACAAAAATCGACAGTGACTTCCTCCTCCCCCACCCGGAACCGGTTTGATCCTGATTGCAGACACTGCAGCTGGCAATTTCCAGAATAATCTGCAGCTCCAGCCCTGCCTGCCCTGCCCCCCACGGATCTGCCAGCTCTTCCCACCCCCACCCTGCCTTGTGCCCCGGCATCCTCTACGGCCCCTCCAGCAGCATCGATAATATGGACAGGAGGAGAGGCCTTTGATTTGCTGAATCAGAGGATCCCACCTCACCACCACAGTGTGTGTGAACATGTAGATGAGGGAGGGAGACAGAGCGGATACATGCACAATCTAATGGGTGCCTGTATATAAGTCAATAAGGCTGCAACAGTTTTTTTTCCTCCCACAGAAACCTGAATAACAGGCGGCTGAGATGAGAGCAGGCGAATGACAATACAACACACACAAGTACATAAATGTTTATGGGCGTAATGTAGCTATATGCGAATTAATCAATAAACATGATTAACAGATTACAATTAATGACACTGACTGCCATCAAAAATCTTTATTTGCGTCTTTCTAGGTTGTATTTTACTATCCGCGCCCCCTTTATGTGCTTATGTTTTAATGTTTATGATTTGATCGCGTCGTCGGAAGACAATTACACCGTCTTCAGCGCATCTTCCTTGTTTTTATGGCATTCATCTGGAATAATGTCAGCAACACTGATTGGGATGTCACTGACAGTTGTGTGCACTCGCGGGTTTGATGGGAATTGAATTATAACTGAATGTTTTCGCCGCGCGACTGAAATTAGAGACTAAAGCGGAAACGGCCTACAACTTTGGGATGTCACTTAGGCAGTGTTTTCTGTCATTCATCAAAGGGCCCCCGCCCCTTCATTACGACACATTATTTTATAGGCCGCGCAGGGCAGGAGATCGATTGTGAATGCTGGTAAAATTCTAGCTGCCTTAATAGATAGGCTTTGTCACTCACTGCTGGTAAGTGGAAACCTAGGAGCGAGGCTGTCCACCCACACGCAGGATGCTTGGAACAAAAATAAATGTCCTATCAGAGGGCTTTTTCTCTCTCAGTCAAGTTTATTAATATGACTCTTCATCACAAAAGCTCGCTATATCCAACCAATCAACAGATATCTAACACACGAGTATTCATCATTCGGGATGTGGGAGCTATTTAATTAAACAGTAATTATCAACTGTATGGGAATGCTGCTGTGTGCATTAACCCAACACAGGATACACAAGGATGACCCTGTTGAAATGTGTGTGACTCTGCTTTCTAGCAGTCATAATACGATTCAATTTAGACAATTTAAATGCAAACACTGGAAGATGTGTAAACAATAAAAACGATTAGGAAATCAGAGGTAATTGTTTAACATCTGGCATCGGAGAACATATTCATTTACTTACTTTTCATGAGGTGAGAGAGAAAGAAAAAATAATTTAATCTCAGCGTAGTTTTTCATCCAACAGAAAAGCACAGATCAAATAAAGTCAAGTGATTAAAAGTGAAGCATTTACACTAACATACCTCCACTGCATCATTATTTAGTTATTTTGCAAACTAGCATTTTATTCGTACAGTGTAACAATGGAGTGAGGATACGGAACAATGTGCACACTGCACGGCCAGAATTTATACAATGTCTTCATGAGCACCTCTGACACAGTGACAGAATGCATCAATGTTGGGGCGAGTAGAACGAGTCACCATTTCCACCCAGAAATGGAGAGTAATTTTCTCTCTATTTGAGATACTAGGTCTCAGCACAGATAGACATAATAAGATGTAAATTGGCTGAGGGCAGATATAGGGGAGGGGGTGACTCACTTGGAGTAACATGAACAGCAATTAACCATGGGAGAGACGGTTGAGCGTTGTCTCCACGGATGTGAGCTCGAGCTGCTCCACTGGCTACAACATTATCATCAAAATACACCAAAAAAACACGACCAGGGCAAGTCCAGACCGAGACCACTGCTGCTTTCTAACAGTCCAGATTGGTGGTGGTGATTTTTAATCACATGTTTAGCTTGCTTTTATTGAAAAAGAAAATGCAGTTTACGACACAGACATTTATGCTTACAGGGCTTTTAAAGGGACAGTTCAGCCTAATATCAAAACTATGCATTTTTCCTGTAACCTTTAGCGCTATTTATCCATTTACATTATTTTGGTGTGAGCTGCCAATTACATATGGCTACCGTCTCTCGAATAAAATTAAAAACTAGATGGCTTGTGGTGCTCAAAGTGGCAAAAAATTGAGTTTGAAAAACTGAATGACATCAACGTTTCTTACCAGAAATCATGACCCAGTTACACAAGATAATCCACAGGCCTTGTTGTGAGCAGTTTCTAATGGAAAACTATTTTCTGTTTAGAGGAGGAAGCGGCATCTATTCATGGACAAGAGGCTTGGAACTATTTTCTTTCTACTGAAGTACAACATATCACCACACATATGGAAATGTGCATCTTCTCATGGACATGAGGTTCATGCTAGTAACAGCTAGTAACATGTTGATGTATTCTTGGGTAAGATACTGAATCCCAAAATTGCACTTGATTGACCACCTTCTGCGCTGTGATACGCAAAGGAAGTAGGTAGGTCAATATCTCCAAAACTTGGCAACTCACACCAAAGCAATCTAGACTGATGGATAGCACAGCAGGTAAGAGAAAAAACATTTTTTATTTTGGGGTGAACTGTCCTTTTCAGTAGATATCCATTATAAATCAGAGTTACTACCTTGCTTACTTGCAACTGTCTCAAACAACATGGCTGTAGACTTCTAAAATTACAGTTTGTCTCGCAAATGACAAGACACACACACACACGTACACACACACACACACACACACACACACACACACACACACACACACACACACACACACACACACACACACACACACAGAGCCAGCTATGATTTCTGACTTGCAGTCACAGTATCCAATTCAGAATTGACATTTTTTGCGTCCCATTGTTTGTGGCTCTTGGGCAAACTTAAATCCTTTGACGCTTACAAACAGGCTGCAAACTTAATGGGACTTGGGGGAGTCAATTGGCTCTTTGTGGTAACTGCTAAGAGAGAGAAAAGGAAAAGTTGGAAGAGAAAGAAGGTGGGTACACAATGTGTGAATGTGTTAAGTGTTTGCATGTTTACTTTCCTACTCTTGTTTAAGGGGTAATTGGCGGCAGGCCTGGCAGGGCCATTCTTGAGCTGTGTGTTCTGTCACTAACGGTGGTTCCCTATTATGTCTGCAAGGAGCTGTGTGCTTAATGATTCAGACAGAAAACTGGCTAACAGTTCATGCTCAAAAACACCATAAGTCTAAAAGCATTGGTCCATGGTGGAGGCCAAAGAAAATTGACAGTGATTAAAAATGCTGTTCATTTTATTTTCTCCGCTAATAGATTGAGTAAGTGAAGTTGCCTCGAACTTACGTAACGTCTCCGGTGGATTGGAGCTGCAGTGAGGCCATGTGAGTGGGGGAATTCAATGAGTGAGTCATGTCTAGAGTGCAGTGTCTCTTTAATCCTGGAGGCTGAGAGCAATGGCACAGCAGGACCACCGTGCCAGTCAATAAAACACTAACACATTTCTGGATGGCAAGCGATGAGGGTCAGATGCAACACACAGCCTAAAATACACTTGTGCATTCCATTTGTTTTTATTGTGGATTTGTTTTGAATTTTAAAGTAGGACTTCTAGGAAATGATAATGTTCATTTTATAGTCAATGACAGATATGTGCATGTACATGAAGACGATGCAGTATTTTAATATTTCTTCATTGTGGACAACAGAGAAGAAATAGGGTCATGCTTGAAGATTATTAGTTTAGCATTAGCATGCCTGACTACGGATGTGTTATCATTAAAACTGGCAATAAACACGTTTTTTCAATATAACATATATATGCTGACTGCACAATCTAATGGCTATAGAGTAATGACACCATGTTGTTTAGATTGGTTCTCTATAAACCTAGTTTTGTCAGCCACCAGGCATGAAATCTCCCAGGAAAATGAAGGCTGACTAGCGACAGGCTGGCAGCCTGGCACCATTTCTTTCTCCATTATAGACTAAATAAAGGAATAAACTCATTTTTTGTCCAGTGTTGTTGGTAGTTGAAACTCTGAGGAAAACGGAAAGCGGTCCAGTCTTTGTGACAGCGATTCCAACAATAATACCACTTTGAAATGCTGCGGGAGGGTTAAAGTAGTCTGGTTTTAACTTTAAATATGTGGATATTGACTCACATTTTCACACACTCTCCTCCTCGCCATTCATGGTGGAAGGGTGAAAAAAAACTTAAGAGAGAAGCTCAGACGTGGCCAATTGCTGCCTGAAGTTGGGTTGAATGTTGGATGATAATTTTTCAATTTGACGGATCCAGCACCCTGTCTTCTGATTGATAAGTTGTGGCGGTATTTGGTTTCCCGAGGCTGTTTGACCATCTGACGAGCTCTTGTGTTGAAGCATCGGCCTTTCACCTCAGAGGTAAATAACAGGGCTTCAGGGTGCGACTATTTTGGTCGCACTTGCACCCAAACATCTGTCACGTGCGACTAAATGTTGTCAGTGGTTGCATCAGTCCTCCTGAGATTAAGAGGTTTTATCTTTAAACAATGTTGATGATCGCAAATTCTTGTTGCAGGTGATTTAAATGAAGAAAAACATGTATTTCCATCTTTTTTTCCTTTTTTCAATCATTTACATAATATGTTAAGAAAAGAATGCAAATCTGGTCACTGCATGTTATTGTCTCACATTTAGTAATGAAGCTAGGTGTAAATTAATGAAAGTGTGTAAACACATTTTTTTTTGTTGTACACAAAAATTTAACTTTTTTAAGGTTTTTTCTTCTGGCAGAGAAATTACACAGACACCATCAATGTTCTCATGACGCCAAAGTCTCTGGCATGTTCTTAATTGCTCGAGCCTACTCCGTTGTTATAGTTGCTCCCTCTTTAAGCGCTAGCTAACAAGTATTTGCTGGTTGACGTAAAACGTCGGGAGGTCACCACGAACTCCAGATTTAAAAACGCCAGTATATTAAGAAATATAGAATGATTTAGCTGGTGGCAATTTGTTTGAAAGCACGATATGGCCTGATCATGTATGAAACAGGTGTCTAGTGTTGCAGTTGATGTGAATGGGTTAAATCCAATGCTGAGCTATGAATCAAAATGTTTGGTATTTGGCACTGAACTGCTCTTAACTCCATTTGCATCGAGTACAAATCCAGCTTTCATGGTCAAGTGTTGCTCCCCAGCCAGGCCTGAACTACGGCTTCACTTACTTTACAGTAAGATTGGGATGAAATACAAGGGACCTGCAGAGAAACCTCCATACCAAGCTGCAAACTAGTTCAGCCATATCGACAAACTTGTAAAAATGTAAAACATAATTCACGCAATCCTGCTCAAGCCTCTTCGACTTCATCTCAATTTCAGATTTTGGTTTGGTTTTCATTGCGTTGCATTTCAGACACATTGAAATGTGGACATGAGAGGAACCAAAGAAAGGATCACCAATGGCATCAAAAAGCTGTGGACTTTGAGCTTTGTTGGGGCCTGAGATTTTTTTATTCATATCATGCACCAAACCTTCTCTACCTGTCCAAAGTTCAAGTTCAGTTGTTTGATGTTGGCTGCTTTTGTGTCCCTGGTGTGTGTGTGATCAGATGTGTGTGTCTGTGCATGTGAGAGAGAGAGAGAGAGAGAGGGACGAGGGAGAAGGTGTGTGTGTGTGTATATATGTGTGTGTGCCTGTGTCTCTGATGTGACAGTATGTGTGTACACTAGCTATGTAATTTAGTCCTTGTAAATTTATAATTTGGTTAGCCCAACTGCTCTCAGAGTCTGTTGGAATGCTGCCAACCTCATGCTGAGTGTGTGTGTGTGTGTGTGTGTTTGTGTGTGTGTGTGTGTGTGTGTGTGTGTGTGTGTGTGTGTGTGTGCGTGTGTGTGTGTCTGTGTGTGTGAGTTCATTGCTGTTACTACCGCTCGGAGCCTCTAAAACTCACTCATAGCCCGCTCTTCTTCAGCCTCCTGGCTTCTCACATCAATACACTGCAACCTTCAAGCCCAAGGTTGCAGCTAACCGGCCTCCACTGCCTGCAACACGACAGCATCATAACCAGCCCTTTCTTCAGTGACAGTGGCGCTCTATAGCCCACCATCTGTATCTGCGGGCTCTACAGTAATGTAATTGCGGCTCTCGGAGTATCTGCGCAGAGCCGCGGCGGAGCGGTAACCTAGATGGATGGAGAGCAGCTCGCAGCGCTCGGCTTTGGTAATCAGCTGGAGTGCTGGCACGGGCAGAGCAACACCTGCTGCTGAGGGGAGTAGCCAGCGCTAATTGCGGGAGAGTGATGGGGGCCTAGCTGCTGCAGACGCCACCGACAGTTCAGCTTAATGCAATTAGCTGCCATGTTCTCCTCTAGCAAAATTGCATTACGGTTTTTACATTTAATTTAGCCCGCGCAAAATGAAACGGTATCAGAGAGGAGAGATAATGAGAGCAAACTGATATTGAAATCTGCACTGTGTTGGGAGGCTATTAATGAGACAATGAAGCACTGTGGCTGACAACATGCTATACTGTGGTAAAACAGTTTAATAGTGTCATTAGGAGGATCTTGTTTTGTGTTATTGCTCCAAGCCTACAAGGTGCCAGTGAAAGCTAATATTTCCCCCTCTTTTCTGTGCTTCCTGTGCTCCTTCTTTCCCAATATTGACTAAGTATTGATCATCAACTGTTTTTTCTTTTCTACATTTTATTGACGGCTCGACCCATCTGTTGGAGTGCATGTTTATGAGGTTTTTCTCCTGATCTCCCTGAATGGTCTCCTCCTCTTGTCTTACTGAATGTACTTCCACTACTCATACAATAAATGCTAATTTTTCTAATATAAATATTCACTGATGATCTGGGGTTTCAGTCGGTGGTCCGACTTGTATTTAACCGCGTATCAAAGAGAATTTTTTGTTGTGCTGCTGCGTGCTTGCGGAGGTGATAGCGGGGTCTTGGCCCTATTAGAGCGAGCTTCTTCCCGGCTGCATTCATCTAGCTGAGCTAAAGTAAAAAGCGGTGCAGAGAGACAAGCTGCTGCAGTGTGACTTTGCTCCTCTCCCATGCTTTGATTCATTATTCAGCACCCGAGAAGTCGTCCTGCAATCCCACAGCAGCACAGAGAAACACGCATATATAGATGGATGCGCCCGCACTCGCAGAAGACTCACACCAACGCAGAAATCTTCTGTGTGTCGAATGTATAAAATTCACATATGTATAAAATAAACAGACTGTAATGCTTCGGCTGTACATTTAAAACCTGCACAGACACACGAAGATATAAAAAGACATGATCACAGAAGTACACACACACACACACACTCTCACACACACACACTGCCCCCTTCTGCCAGCACTACTGGCCTGCATGCTGTATGGAAATGTTTCTCCTAATGACTCCGTAATGACAGCGACTTATGTCCTTACCATAGTTGATTTGTTTCCTGGGTTTTAAGAGTAGATTATTTCCATGGTACAGACTTAGCGTAAGCCGTTCAGAAACCACAAGCACTGCACTTCAGCCCCGGTTTGGGATTTTAGCCAGGTCTAATCAGATTAAAGCACTGTTTCCCCCCCTCCTCTTCTCCTTTTTGAAACAACATGCCACACTGCTCTCTCAGTCCTGCTACATGAGCCTGAAGAAGCGGGCCAAAAACAAATTGCTTTTAGTGGAGGTTGACAAGTAGTTGTGTAGAGAAAATAAAAGGTTGTTTGGAGCAGATTAATTCTCCTTCACAGGAGAGCCCGGCTGCACGGCTGCCTCAGTGACGGGGAGAAGATAGCTTCTGTGGGATATTCTAAGACGGGAGGAGCTCATTGTTATAGACTTAGCCAGGCCGGAGGACACTTTGTGAAAGAGAGAAAAGCTAAATAAACTAGCTGTATCCTTATCTAATATACAGTAATGGCAAGTTGCTGTGGTTAATTCAGACTCAAGATGGTATTATCCTCATCCCACAAAAGACAACTGTGTTAGACAAAGTGTAAATTCGAAATCAGCTCGAACCTGCTCCTCCAGTGAACAACTAATAACCGCGCTTGATGTTCTCATCCCATCTCATATCAGCTCCCTGTTCTGCAAACCCTGTTGAGCAAATATAATTTCAGAGACATTCTGTTCTCATTAGTTTCACAGTCATATTACAAATAGAGGGGAAACAGCTGTGGAAATATATTTCTAGTGGATAATAATACGACACACCTCTGGACTTAAGTGGTTTTGTTCTTGCCCGTGCTTTATGGGAGCAGAGTCCTGACTTCTAACCTGTGAAGGGTGCTTGCCGGCCTGACCTGGATCCTTCAGCATGAATTAAGTGAACAATGGAAGAGCCGGCTGAATGATGGCTCCACGCGCCTTTGTGCCTCTGTTACAAAACCACTCCTAAAAGGGCGGCCTAGATGACACACTCTCTAGAAATCGATCACATTTACTCAGCCCCCGGGCCTTCCAAAAGCTGGATTTAGAGCAAAAAAAAAAAAGGGGGGGGGGCTAAAATGGCAAAAGGAGAATGAAATGAAATCCCCTTTGCATTTAAAAACAGAATTGAACAAAAGTGAATAAAGGTTGGTAAAGAGAGAATGCCTCGGCCCGGGTCTACTTTGCAGACTCTGACGCGCTCTCATGCGTCAAATTTCATCAGCAGTAGCCCTATTGATTTTTAACCCTGGAAATATAAGACCAGGGAAGTCGGGCACAGAGATACCCATGGATGTTTGGGTTGGTTATCTGTACCTCTCCCTCTATCTCTGCCTCCTTCCTGGGAGCGTGAGCAAACCAGTGCTCCCTCAATTGTCTGACAATACTCGGCTAACACAGAAGCTGAGCTTTATAGACATGATACTAGATTGGAAAGACAGACCTTGAATCCAGCACTGGGAGAATTCAATATTTCTATTGTATCCACTGATTCCAGCACACTCGCATACAAAGCCTGACACAGTCTACCCTGACTTGACTGTTTAAACTGATGGTTTAACTTACAATCAAATGCTTTTCACGTCAAATCTAATCGATGCTCTAGAAAGTCAAATAAACAAAGTAAAAGAGTGGAGAAGCTCCATGCACCTGTCAACAGCGGCCTCTAAGTGGAGCCTAAATGGAGGTGCGAGCCCTTGGCTGCACTGTGCACAAACTCTCTGCTTCTTCAGGCTGACAATGTGCTCTGGTGCTCAAAAGCTTCAAGGCCCAATCTCTGTGACAGGCCCATCTCCTGCTAATGGGTCACATAGCCATTAAAGTGCAGGGAGGGGACAAGTGCGGCGGATCAGTGTCTCTGCAGGTTGGATTGTTTCACTGTTTGGTTTCATACCATCTCCAAGCCTCAGCGGCAAGCAAAATGAGAGCTGGAGGCGGCGAGGTCTGTTCGCCATGCCACTAAAGAGGACAGAGGAGCAGGACGGAGTTCTTTAGTCTCCCAACACAAAGCGTGAGTCACTGCTCTGAAAGGGACTGGGACACACAAGCCAGTCTGAGTCCCTTTCTGTTTCGGCCTGCAGCTTTTTCAGAAGCCTGGATTAAAGAAAGGAGTGTAGTTGCTGCAAGACTGGTGTGCTTAATAGGAGTCGCTCCCTTGTTTTCTAGAGCTTACTCCAAAGAAATTAAAACCCAAGCGACCTTAAGGCAGTGCAACGGGTTTATCAGGGTCAAGGTTAAGCAAGGGTGTCCAGTTATACCGCTCCACTTCCAGACACCACCCCGATCCATCTGCTCCAGGTCAGACCCCGCTTTCCATCACAAACACGCGTCGAGGTGACACGTTGAGGGGCGCCCGAGCAATCACCCCCTCCGAATAAAGGGAAGTGATTTCATAATGGTGCCCTATCAGACCGCCACGCGCCGGGGTTATCTGTATGACAAAGCAACTTTCCTATTCTATGCATTTTCATGAGTCGACCTGGAGAGGTGGATGAAAGAGGGTAGCGGTTGGTGACCCCGGGGTCAGGGGGTTGAGGGCTCCAGCTGGTCACACTACCTCCTCATTGACTGATTCCGCATCCAGCCTATTGTGTTTGGCGCGTGTCCATTGTTCTGCCGCGGCATTAAAATGCATAGATTCCTGTCAGCCATTTCACTGCTAGTTGACCTTATTAGTTAGGGTGGATACATAAAACATGAAGTTTAGGATCATTAGATATATGTGATTCACTTAAAGGGGATGATAGGATGCTGAATACAGCTGCGATATCTAAACGGATGCTCAGTATTCATAGTGCAATCAATAAAACATACAGTCTGTCGTTATGCTGGGTGATAGCAAACAAATCCTCGGTGTAGGTGAGGAGATATATTCAAACAATAAACCGAGGTATAAACGCCTCTGGAAATTCCTTGTGCTCTATGGAATCTCCAGGCAGCCTATTGTAGGTACTTGCAACCCTGCCCCCACTCTCCTCTCTATTTTTCTTCTCTGCACGCTTCTTGCAGAGCACACACAGACACACTGCAGCGAGCGGGAGGAAGAGAGGAGAAAAAAAAGGGGGAGAGAGGAGGAGAGGAGAGGTGCTGATACTCAGTAATTGAAGGGGCAACCCTGTCAGAGTTGACCTGCAGGAGACCAGGGATAAAGTGTATTCCATTTTCTCTCAGCTATCCTGGGACTGACAGCCTGCAGAGTCCCAGTGTCTGACAGACCTAACTGAGGGCTGTCACCCTCTGCCCACCTCTCTCATAGCATATAACACCCATTTCTAGCTTGTGTTCTCACTCAAAATGCACACACACACTGTACACACAGTACAGTGTGTGTGTGTTAGACTACAAGGCTTCAACATGTTGTATTTTTTAGATATATCTGCTGAACAGGCCTGAATATATCTATTTTAGATATCTATTATGTCAACAAGGCCTTTGTTTGGTAGGTTTTTGTAGGAACCGACTGAAATCACAGTGCCGCCTTTTTTTTAGAGACACTCTAATGCTCTGCTAGTAAAAACAAAGCACAAGCGCTCATCACCAGAAGCGCATCGCCCAAAAAATGGGGCTGATGCAGTGACGGATAAAGGGAGTATATTTAGACCCCCAGTCCCTGCCCTTTGTGTCTTCATGATTTGTTCTAATGTGGGAGCCTAATCCAGCAAAAGCAGATTACGCATGTATTAAATTCCTTAAAATTGCAGTATTTTTAATACCACATTTGCAGTGGAAATGCAATGGAAGCAGCTTACAAAATATAAACCTCCCAAACTGCGTCTGATGCAATAAAAGGGTTGAGACGAGCGAGCAGAAGGAAAACACGTTGTTGCACTGATGATGTTTCTTTGTAAGAAAGTTAAAGGGAAAAAAACTCCCCCAGCCGTGAGGCAGAAAAAACTTAGTGATTACAAAGACTGCTGACATGGGCTACAAGCGTATTTGTGTGTGCGATTGATTGTGCACTGTGACCCAAACAGCTGCACTCAAAAACAAAAAGGTTTTCCGACTTAACTTATGTTACTTTACTAAATCAATATAATATCACTTTGCCACTTTTGCCACTTTAGGGGTTTTATGAGACTCTCCGTCTCATAAAACCCCTCAAGTGGATTAGCTCCAAATGAGAACATGGAAGTGGGCAGACAGAACAATACAGCTGACTTTCTGCCTTACAGGCTTCTTGCACATACTCTAAATCACTTTTTGCATTAGCGGCTTTTCAAGAAAAAGATTCTCAAAATCTGCCGTGTTAGAAGACTGACAATTCCAAATAATTCAAATGGCATTTAAATGACTTACAGATGATTTTAGGTGGGAGACACCCAGAGAGAGAGAAAGAGGCCATGGAAATGAACACACACTCAAAACAAAAGCCTCCACATAATACACTACATTCACTGTCCGCCTCTGCACACCTGACCCAGCGAGCGTCCTCTCAATGTCAACATGGCCACCCCCCACAAGCTGTAGCCCGGCCGCCATAATGACACAATGTACCCATCTGCCCTTCAAACCAGCCCAGCAGCATGCGGCTGACCTATGTGTGCGTGCGTGCGTGCGCATGTGTGCGTGTCCCATCTGCCCTTTCAGCCAGGCGAGCAGCATGAAGCTGACCTCTGACCCTTAGGATTATGGTTCCACCATGTGCCAGTGAGCAGGGTGATGAGATTGACCTATGTGGGCTTCTGCTGTGTGTGTATATGACCAATATCTGACAGAACAAGATCCAGCAACCCACACTCACACACACACACACGTGCACATGAAATACTGCTCGCACTGCTCACTTTTGGATCCATAAATCAATGTGTTTCTGTTCTAATGAGTGTGTTGTTGAATTTGTTGGTATGAAGAGAGTTTCAGTTTTTTACGTTACATGCATGTGCAACTGTGTGTGAGCATGTGTGTATACTTTAATGCAAGTACCTCTCCAGTGAGTGATCTAATGCAGGTCTGAGGACAGCCAGCCATCCTGAGCTCTGACACAACCAATCATCGCAAAGCCAGCGTGATCGCCTTGGCAACCCCTGT
Source organism: Diplodus puntazzo (assembly GCA_963678695.2). Classification (NCBI taxonomy): domain Eukaryota; kingdom Metazoa; phylum Chordata; class Actinopteri; order Spariformes; family Sparidae; genus Diplodus; species Diplodus puntazzo. The sequence goes on along the minus strand of OZ023171.1, from coordinate 18,028,788 downwards.
CACCACATAGTTTATCCGAAGCGCCCTCCAATCAGGGAGAACCAGAGCCTCTCCAAGCTCCTCCCACAGGGGTTGGGGAGGTGGCGCCAGCCGTTGGTGCAGAGCCTGCTGCATGAGCGGATGCTCTAATCTGGATCCAGTGAGGAGAGGGGTCACTAATCCCAGATTATGGCTCTCCGGGATTAAGACATGCTGATGCACAGGTTTGCACTCACCTCCAGTCCCCGAACCTCTCAATCTGGCTCTCAAACCTCCCCCAGAGGAGTCGCCTGTGTGTCGCTGCCTGAAATGGTGTTGGCATGTTGTGGAAGCGCACACATATTTCTGTTTGATGTTACAGCACAAGCGTACACAGTGACTTGTGGTTTGCGGATGATCTGAATTGTCCACGTGCTGACGGCCATGGAAATGAAAGTTTCTCTCTGTCGCCGTTATCTGACTGAACACAAGTGACGGGGACATCAGGGAGGGAGGTAAACAAAGCAAAGCAGACACTCCACCTCTACGGGACAGCAAATCACCATGCTGATACCTACTACATGTCATACAGAATAAAAGCTGGGACAGCACAGGAAACAGCTCAGGCGAGGCGAACACGAAACTTCATGAAAATGTTTTGCCGTTCTCTGTCACTCATAAGAAATTCAATCTCTACTGACAGCATTTCTCTGTAGTGTTTTTTTTTATTTTCTATACGAGCGAGCGAAGGAAACAAAGCAGAAATCAAACTTTTCCCCACAATTCCCTCAGCCAGCAGGCGAGTTTGATTTGTGTGCGACAGTCGCAAGGATTTAAGCCCCCGCTACATGAGTTTATCATGAGGCCAAATGATTTCCGCGCACGGAGAAAAAGGTGGAGGACGACAGGAGGAGGGGAGAAGAAAAATGGTGGCAGGGTGAAGAAATAACCGCTCGAATATTGTTCATTACAATAATTCATACATCACACGGTGACGTGTAAATTAGAACCTCGGAGTCAACATGCGCACAAATAATTAAGTTGAAATATTAATGATGAAATGTCCTCACAAGTGTGCAGCTCATGATCAATTTGAGGTTAATGAGTCGTTTATCTCCGTCCAATCCCCGCTCTTCCTCCTGCCGGCGCTGTGCTGCTGGGGCAAAACGCATGGCGGGGTCCTCCATATAGCATGGATTAATGTGCAAATGATCCCCTAAACAAAATCAATTTATCCTGCAGCGTGTGTCTTTTTTTTTAGAGTTGAGGAAATGGGAGACAGTGAAATGTGGAAAGGAAGCCACAGCCAAGTGCTACAGCAGGTAGAGCGTGCTGTAAGTGAGCCAGAACACTGTCATATAGAGAGATGAGAGTCTGTGGGTTGTCATTCCACGCAAATTCTACAAGTGGTGATTTCACTGAAAAGTTCCTCAGCTCTGTTTGAAGTTTATCTTATCAGCGAGATCGCCTGAAGACATGCAGACGCTGAGACGTTCACAGTGCACCGGCCCCAATTTCTTCTTTTCTTTCCTGATATTCAAGAGTTTTTTTTTTTTTTTTTGGTTTAGTGGTGCAACTAAAGAGAAAAACCAAATATAAGCTGTTTTTGTCTTTTTTTTTTTCCTCTGTAGCGGATCATCCATCTCAATGCTGACTCAGTGACTGCACTCTGCTTGCCTGGGGCTGTATGAGAGCGTTGTTGTTTGTGTGTGTGTGACATGATGCCTGTTTGCACCGGACAGCAGTCGCATCCTTTCCTTCTTTCTCTCGTTTACTTGTTAGGGACCTTCCTTCTATTCTGAAGCTGATTAGTCCTGACCTGAGCAACCTAGTGCTGCTATATCCAATCAGCCTAATCACTCAAACTCTTGCCTTCCCCCACCTTCTTTACGCTAATGGGCTTTCCCTGCTCTGGTGACTTAGCACTTAAGAGCTGGGAGGGGGGTCACTACTTCAGGAAAACCCTGTTAAACTTCTTAACAGAGCCGCTGCTGTCCTTCAGTTGGCAGGCAGCTTGGGTATTTATGGAGAAAATAACCAGTGCCATCCGTAGTTACCCTTATTTACTCATATGAGCGGTGGATAACCCAGTTGCCAGGGTGCCTTTGTATGAATTTGCATCACCTCCCAAAGGGCAAGCAAATTAATGAATATTCACACTTAATCTATAGCCCACGGCATCCATGCATTATTCATGAGTTGTTGCTGTTTTTGTGGCAGCACGCGCACGTCTCAGTTTTGTCACCGCAAATCATAATTTCATTTTCCCCTCACTTCATTTTCTGCCATGTGCAAGTGAAGGCTGCACTCGTTAAAAGGCATGCAGCAAATCACCGCCCGGAATGAGTCTGACTAACGTCTTTAGCACCCCACAGTTTTTAATCTAACGACTAATACACAGCCCCGTCCCCTAACAGGGAAGATTCACACATTTTCGCTGCAACAACAACAGTTTCCTAATCTGAAATTCTGCTTCTGGTTCTTGCCGGGTTTTTCTTGACAGCGAGGACTCTGGCTGTCACTAAGCTGCAGAAGGCTCCGAGCAGCAGCGGTAAAGACATCAGCGAGACAGGTGCCATCTTGAATCACGGCAGACTGTCGACATGCAAACTAGACTCGGACTCCTGATATGGTATGTCGGTATGCGTGTAATCTTCTATGTTTCGCGATGTCAAAACCATCTATACGTACACGCATTCACACACGTACATCCCCGAAAGACAGACCTCAGATCAGTCATTAGACTATTGAATAACTCAGCAGCAGAAAATCAGAATAGGGAAACGTTCACACTCCATTGTCCAAGCCAGCGATGAGGAGGACCTCTAAAAGGTTTCTGTATGAAGGAAGGAGAGAGCGAGGTGACAGTTTAAAAGCCTCCCTTGACACTCGGCGAAATGGGCCTACCTTCTTCCACACAATTGCACCGGCAAGTCAAATTGCATTAGTGATGCACAATGTTTTCACGGGAAAAGAAAAAAAAAATCACAATAGAGCTGAAATATGGTGCATTGTATTGAGTCAATGTTTGGAGGGCGTTCCTTTTTACGGGGAAATACTGCAGGACTTTGACATAATCTTTCAAAACAAAATAAAATCGACACTGCAGCTGCAGGCGGAAAAAAACCTTGACTGAAATTTGCCAGCAGAGAGCGAAAAATGATTAATCAACCAATTAAATATAATCATGCAGAAAAGCAGACTCTGATCATTTTATCGCCTTTTCTTCCTTCAGCGATGCGGATCAAAATGTTCTTACAACAATCACCCAAATTTAGTCTCCTTTGAAAAAACACATGCCAACTCTTGACTTCAAGAGTTACCTCAATTTTCTTGACTGTCAAATTGTTTTTACGAGAGGCCTTCTCAAAAAAAAAAAGAAAATAGCATCCAGGCAGAGGAAAAATAATTGCACTCCTTGGTCAAACATGAATATTCAAAATCCCTCAATTTGCTGTGAGAAAATAATTACGAGTTTATTAGCATTTGTTTATTTGTCCATGCATAAAACCTCTTAATGAGAGTGTATTAACAAGCTATTGACTCAGGGGAGTGAAGTTCTCAGTGTTAAGAATGCCTTCCATCTTTGGAAAAACTGTTGCTATCCCGCGAACGGTTAAATTAACTGTGCACATCTAATGCAGCATGACATGTCCTCAGCAGACCTCAACGCGAGGGATTTGCTCTCCATGCATTGAAACGTAAAGGGGAGGAAAATACCAACTCAGAGTAATTATAACACATACAGTGACTTGACATTTAGGGCACAGTGTAGAGAGGGGAGATAGTTGGCCTTATCAGAAGCTATAATGAAAGGTCAATGGCCTCCTCAGTGTTTACCTCCAATCATGTGGTCTGAAGAAGCTTCTTCAGTCTCTATTGAAAGAGCAGCGGTCTGGTTGAGAGATAACAGCATTGTTGGCCGCAGGTGAAACAAACACTAACGGGGCTTCATTTTTTTTTCTGAGACGAGTTTTGAGACCGCTGCAGCTCAAGTTGTTGCTGTTAATTTCGTAGATGAGCTAAAAACGTAGGACAGGGGAAAAATAAGGGGAAAAAAGTGACACACCCATCGCGGTGACGATCAGCGCTCAGCAACGCACATAAATGCATCATTTACTGTAGTTACACCTGTTTTTTCCACACGTCTTATGGCACACTCTGCTTATGTGAGATCTGAGTGAAGTCTATCTCTCTCCTCTCTCTCTCTCTCTGTCTGTATATTTTTGGTTCGGTCTCAGTCAGTGGAAGGAAAAAGCTGCATTGATAAATAGGTCAGAGAGCTTTTCCACCCCCCAATGGTTTCAGGCCCAGCTTGGCAAATTGAACATAATTAAGGCCCAAGGCAAAGGTTGCACTTTCCTTGAAATAGCGGGAAGAGTGGTGCAGGAGGTAGCTTGCTACAGGAGGAAGACACGCTGCCATGCATGTTCAGTACAGCATGCCTGGGCACAGAGGATCCACAGAGCCGCAGCAGTGAGAGGAGGAGGAGGAAGAGGAGGAGGAGGAGGAGGAGGAGGAGGGTTGGAGAGAGAGAAGAGAGAATGGCAGCCATTACAGAGCCAGGAAAACTCTCTGCACATGTCTCTCTCTATCACAGGCACTCTTTTGCTTACACTCTGTCTCTCTGGCTGGCACACATTTTACATTTATTTCACTTCGAGGATGCACTTAATTGCTTTCTTGTCGAGTTAGACTACAAGATCGATACTACTCTTATGTTTGTGTGGTAAACATGAAGCCACTGCCAGGAGAGGGTTAGCGTAGCTTAGCATTAAGACTGGAAACAGGAGGAAACAAACAGCAAGGCCTGCTCCGTCCAAATGTAAAAATAAAACAAAAAAACACTTGATATCTGGTTTGTTTAATCCGTACAAATAACAAAGTATCTTCACAATGATATGACATCACAAACGTCAAAGCATCTCTTTTGGTCTCTGGGAAAGTTTCAGAAAAAATGTACCTCATGGGTTAACTGCTATAAATCATTCTAGGTTGTTTTGGTGGGAGTTGCAGAGTTTTGAAGAGCTCGTGAGATGGCGTGATGTAATCATTAAAGGGCCGTCCACACCAACAACAATTACTATAACAATAGCTATAATTACGTCGTTTTAAAAATCGTTCCAACTCAAGTGGATGGCAAAGTTCACACCACAATGACGATGGAGACAGTGGTGAATGATGTTGTTCGGCTCACTTTGAGAGCAATTTGATGAATGATAGAAGCACTGGCAGCCAACTGCAAGTGCTTGAGATATTGGTTTCGAACTGAAACCTCTTTAATGTGAGGTAATTGATGTTATTCAGGAAACCCTTTTTAGATGTCTAGTCTTGGTTTTAAATAAAACTTGTCAATAGGTAATAGTTTACAAATTACATCTAACAAAACGTCAATGCGCTGATGGGATCTTTGTAGTTTTCTCCTCTTTGACGATTGCCAGGATAACTGATGTTGACTTACCCAAAAGTGTCATTAAACTTACCCTTCAAAAGATGCCAGCTCAGGTAACAGTGTCACATTCTGACTAACTCGTGAAGTTTTATCCTCCTGGAGTTTTGTTGTCTGTTTCTCTGTGTAACGTACAGCAATAACAGGTCATCAATATCAATATACTTTAATTAAGCTGCTGGTGCCAAAGTTTTTTGTTCACCAGTGGATGCTCACATCTTTATCCTTATAGTTATAACTATAGGGATCATTCTTGGTGTGGACAGCCCTTAACAGCTGTCTTCCTCAACTGAGGTGTAACGTTAGTTAGCTGACTTAGCTAGCATGAGCCATCGTCCATGAGTAGATGTCGCTCCCTTCTGAGCTGTGTTATACAGATGGCCGGTGTAGTTTGGTAGAAAGAAAATAGTTCCTCCACTGCTCACAACAACATCTTGGATTATTTTGAGTGACTGGGTCATAATTTCGGGAAAGAAACATTTCTGTTGAGTTTTTCAAATGTTTTTGATTTTTTTGGTGCTTTTAGCACCGCAAGCTGATTATCATCTAGTTACATTATAAATATATAAGGTATAATGCTTGATTATGGGCTGAGACGAGTCTTTAATTAATGGCGATCTGTAGGGGATTTGTTCTATCACAGTAGTGTAGATTATAATCCATAGCCAGTTTATTTTATACATCCATGGCTGGACTAGTACTTGGTCAGGTTCAGACTCAGTGTGCCTGGCCATGAAATAGTTCAACTCATAACTACCAGTAAAACCACAGTGCAATGTTTTTACCATACATTTTCCAGTCTTAATGCTAAGCTACCAGGCATGCTGGCTATAGCTTTATATTTACCATAGAGCCGTGATAACAACTTGGATTTTTAATCCGTCAACAAGGAAGTGAATAAGCATATTTCCCAAAATGTTGATCCAGTCCTTTAACACACTATTGCAAAAATGTAAAGCTTGATGTTTTCTACACTTTTTCATTTTACCTCTGCTTGGTTTGTCACTATAGTTTCTACTCTTCACATCGGTATCCTCACTAGTCCAGAGGTGCAGTTAGTGAGCTGGGATGCCAACAACCATTAGTGTCCCAGCAACCTCTGCTCTGAAGGCTTCACCTTGACAAGGAGCAGAACCACATGGAGACCCGACAGGTTAAGGATGAGGAGGCACAGGTCTGGGTGGAGGTAAGTAGGGAGGAGAAGTGTCCAGCTCAACTGTCAGATTACAGTGGGTTGGCTGTGTATTAAAGGGTCAGCCTCCAACACCACAGCACCATCTCTATTAATGAGAACTGATGGAGAGCGAGGACTCCCCGCAGGAGCTCTACGCGGCATTATCTGTAGATACCATCGCCATTAGCTTTCTCATTAGCTTTGCCATTAGCTTCCACATTAGCAGAAGGTCCTTGATAACTGCTTTAGATGCTTTCTGTGTGATACTTCACGATGCCGTGAAAGGAGTTACGCACAAGAAGTCAAGTCCAAACACTAAAGATGAGATTCATTGTTGGATGGATACATTAAATTGTGGTTTGAAAAGAAATGTGCAAACTGTGAAAGACATAATTGTAGTACAAGATTGTAATTCAGGGCTAAAAGCTGCAATAGTATGCATTAGTACTGAATAGAGGAGGACTATTTAAAATGCTTTCTTTCCTCTAAAATTACATTACATCACTCTTTAATAAGATTGTAGGGAGCCTCGACAAGTCTGAAATAAAACTGCCTTTTTTGCTGTTTGCTTGGTGTACAAAGTCTTTATTCTTTTATGCATTTAATTTTGACAATGATTGCAGAGTATTATGACTTGATTTAAATTACTAACATAAAGCCGTTTCCTGAGAAGAGTGTTGTGAATTATGAAAGTAACTGAAAGGGCGAACTAACAACATCCCACATGCTCGATGCAAAATGTCACAGTGACAATTTGCTCATTATCATAATGCAGCTTTTCATTCTTGAATAAATTGTGTTTGAAATTATCCAGCTCTGATAGCTTATACAAAAGACATAATTAATTCCAATATATTTATGGAATTTTAAAAAATGTTATACAGCAAAAGAACTAGAAAAAATCAAATATTTTAGATGTGACACTTGTAATTTACCTGCTTATTTTTTAAATGGATGTGCGGCAGCAATCACACTAGCCCCTCTGCTTCATCGCAGACACCCAGTGTGACCGGACGCCATATGGCGAAAGATTTAACATGGCGACGCGACCAGGAGGCTCTAACTCAAACCTTCATGAGAATGTCAAGGAATGTCAGAAAGAGAGAAGGGAGAAGATGAGGAGGAGGAGGAGGAGGAGGAGGAGGAGGAGGAGGAGGAGGAGGAGGAGGAGGAGGAGAGGAGATACAGTAGCATTGTTCCCTGAGCACAGCAGGCTCAGCTGGCCTAAACAGTCCCAGTCCCCTCAGCCTCGTAAGACTAATGGCGGAAAATCACAACCTGGGGGGTTTGGTCCTCTAAAGGGCCTCTGAGACCTGATTAATATGCAGCTTTTTTGTGTGAAACACAGACATAAATACATGCTCTGAAATATGTGTCACTCGCGCTTGATTCTACACGCAGGCGCATGAACAAAAGCATTCAGAGCACACGCCAGTAAGCATGTAGATATAATATGAGACAGCTCGCTGAACGACGTACGGTGAGGCACAAAGACGTGCATGCATGTGCTGCAGTCACACACACACACACACACACACACACACACAAACACACACACACACACACACACACCATCAAGTCAAAGCTGTAAAAACGCTCAGCTGATTGCTTCCTGACTACACTGTTAAAGGAAGGAAACCAGACAGGTACTATCTTCCTGCACCTGCATGGTATATCTGAATGTGCTGTGCAGGCATTTTCGCCATCTCTGTTCTCTATGTATGGCTGCCCCTCCCCCCACCCTCTCCATCATACTGTATCCTCACCCACACAGCAGGCTCCCCTCCCCCACCCCGCACTCACCCCCCCCGGGAGGATGGAGCAACCAGAGAGAAATTAATTGAAATCTAAACCCCGATGCAGGATTAACTAAGTAGGTGAATTCCAGTTGTCACATAATCAGGGCTAGTGTACTATTTGACTTTCATCAAATGGGGCTGACTGAAACAGCGACCAGGGATAATGACAGGAAAAAAGGAGCCAGCTGCTGTGCACCCCCCTCCCTTCCTCTCCGTCTCTCTCCATCCCATCCCTTCCCCCCATCTCCTCAGCATCTCTCTATCCATCCCTGCCTCCTAACCTCAGACGTAAAATTGGGACTTTTTCCTGCGGCCGGCGAGCCGTTTGTACATTCGTGGGAGATCTCCGCGGGGGTAAAATCACAAAATGTTGCTGCCATATTTCGTGACCCCCTTCCCTTTACATGCACACTTCTGATAATGGAGACAGATAAGCAATGTTAACCAACACCTGCTGGGATTGTATCTCACTTCATCACTGCCATGCCAACTCTGATGGAAATATTTTTATCACATGCAAGCACATGTATACATTCATGTCTGCTGCGCCGAATTATGTCCTTCCTCTAACTACTGTAAAATGCACCGTGCTATTTGTTTTTTTTCTTTGAAACAACGGCGGATGAAATGTTGAAGTAAAGTGGGTCAAACAGCACGCCGCTCTGATGAAGCATGACTTGCCGCAAAAAAATGAGAGCATGTCACAAGATTTTTCTCTCACTTTGAGAGGATGATGCAGTTAGGGCGATGCGATGCCCAAGATTCGCCGCTTTGCTATCAAGTGAAGGCACTTGATCTATTTTGAACACTGAAAATGTCCTTGGTTCAATCTTACATTGTACGGAAGCAATTTACTTTTAAGCAAAAAAAAAAAAAAATGTAAAAATATATATATATTTTATTTTTTACTTTTTATTTATTTACTTAGAAGAGACATGCAGAGAAAAGGTAACACTTTACTTCTAGTCCTCTTATTTAACAGCAGAAGTGCTTGATAATGTATTTCAACTATAACTCATAAAGTGGAGGATGTATAAACAGATCCTGTGTGACAATATAAAATATGTCTTGCTGTGCAATAATAAACACTTGCTTAAAACTGCATTAAAAACCATATCTAAATGTGTGTATGCTGCTTATAAATGCCAAATAGAGGGACTTACTGAGTGTGACTTACAAGGGAAAACATAAAGAGAGTTGTTGTAATAAAAATGCTACAGATGATTTAAAATGCTACTACTGAAATTAGTTCTGCATCTTGTGGCCTCCCTTTCTAACATAAATAAAGAGAAAATATCACCATTTTTCAAGGTAATTTTCAGTGTTTAAATTGGAGAAACAGTTGGAATGCAATGCTGCTGCTACCAGATATACGACCATTGCATTTCTTTAGGTTTAGTGTGCGTGTGTGTGAGAGAGAGAGAGAGAGAGAGATTGTCTAGGTGTGGATAGCAGTGGGTGTGGGCAGGAGCGTCAGTACAGCAGAGCAGGCTGCCAGCTACCCAGTTGATAATATAGCTTGGGCGTGTGCCCGGTGAGGTTGACCTCAGCCTGTTGGCTCGCAATGTCATTTACCACCTGCCCAACACAACACACACACACACACACACACACACACACACACACACACACACACACACACACACACACACACACACACACACACACTGTTCTATATCTGCCTTCCACCTCTACCTCTACCTCTCTGTGTGTCTCCATACATAAAGTATACAGGCATACTGCTTGGTAGTGGGAGTGCCTGTGCATGCTAGAGGGCACCTGTGTGATGGACTAATACAACAAGTGTTGATGAGTGTGTGTGTGTGTGTGTGTGTGTGTGTGTGTGTGTGTGTGTGTGTGTGTGTGTGTGCGCGCGCGTGTGCGTGTGCGTGTGCGTGTGCGTGTGCGTATGTATGTGATGATGCAAAATTATAATCAAGAAAAGAGACGATTAAATTGCAGTGGATTTAAGTTTGGCTCATGATCTATCTTTCACTCGGAGAACAGAGGGCACAGATACAAAAACAAAAAAAACATGCAACACACTCACACACACACACACACACACACACACACACACACACACTCTCTCTCTATCTCTCTCTCACACACACACACACACAGTGGCATGCGCACAGATTCAGACACTTCCACAGAGCTGCGGGGTGAAGGCATGCGGAGCAGGATACCTGGACAGATGGCAGGCAGTCATCCCGTTGGACCTGCCATCAGAGCACTGCCTGAGAGGAAGAGGAGAACAGAAACAGTTTCATCTGCTCCACTCACACATACACAAAAACACACAAACATGCACAGACGTTAGATCTGTTTCTACAATAAAAGCACAGCGTTTGGACCCTGACACAAGCATGTGTGTGCTTCTTGTCTGTGTTAAATTCATTGCATAAATAGACTGGAAACAACTATGGAGTACATGCTTGTTTGTGAATACTGACAGCACAGCTACTAGAATTTTACAGTCAGTTAAAACATATAAAAATGAGAAAACCCCGCACCGAGCAGGAAGAGCCGCAGCATTGTTTTTTCACAGATTAATCATGCTACAAATCCAGTGAACAGACAGTTTAATCTATTGCATCAACTTGAACGCACCTGGATTCATTTCATCTGATATAATTACGATTGATTTTTATTCAGTCAAATGTTTGACTGTGGGACGGACAAGAGGCTGCGGTCGGTTGTTGCACAAATGCTGCGGTGTGTGTGTGTGTGTGTGTGTGTGTGTGTGTGTGTGTGTGTGTGTGTGTGCATGTGTATGTGTGTCTCTGCCTGGTAGCAAACCTGCCTGTGACTCCGATGCTCTCCATTACAGGGAGGAGCGATGGACAGAGTGGCTAACAGACTACCAAAACCCACTACTCCAGCCTAAATTACATTTCAAAGCATGGAGGAGTCTATTACAGGAAATTAGAAAGGCCTTGGATCGCAACAAGCCTATCCTTCAATTTTATTGAGCCTTCTCACTAGCCCTTGGTGTACTGTGTATATGTCAATAGCAATCGGTCTACATGTGTTGTGTTGACAAACAGCACATATACATGTGTGTAAATGCCCACATGCTGGGTCGACTTTTTGATCCCACCCCTGGGAACAATAGGAGGACAACGAATGAAACGGTTTTAGCTTCATGGAGAATTTGTAAAGCATTGAAGATTTAAATTCAAACCATAAATGTGAAGCATTTTCTTAGCAGGTATGGTGTCCTTTTTAAAAATATACAGTTTATAGGACACCTGTCACCAGTCAGAGTAGAGGGCAGACTGCACAAGGTAATGCTGATGTGTGGTAAATGTTTAGAGGAGATTTGAGCCTCTGCTGTTAGTATTATCTACCCTGAGTAAAGCCAAGGGAAATGGATGTATATTTCCTGTCAATTATTGCCACTTTCACAAGGCCTATAAAAGCAGAAAGAGTGCTGGCAGGGATTTCTTTCCATCCTTACATCTTGAGCTCAAATAGTCCGGAATTTAAATGCAAACAAAAACACAATTTTCTCTTCAAGCTCAGGCTTCTTTCTGCAAACAAATCCAGCTATACTGATTCCCAACCATCTTCCCTGTTTCCATTCCAATCTTCAGTGTCAAACATACATAGACCCCCCCCTAAATATCCATCCATCCCCCAATCCACACTCCCGCTGTCTGTCTGCGCCTGCAGAGAGCTGCGTCTCACAATCCATGTGCATCGTGTCAGATAATTTTGCGGTGGCAAATCAATAATGCAACCGTAAATTTCATTTAAATAAACATTAGTGGCCTACTTAATTAATGAAACCTCATCTGCAATTTGTCAGTGTCAGGAGTGCTAACCCCTTTGATGTTGGTATGAATATTCCTTTTCAGAAAATGAGGCGCTTGCCCGATTAGTGCTTATTGTGGCGTTCCTACCTTCTGCCCCTCTGCCTGAATTTGTGCGGAGCTTATCAAGAGTACGCAGCGTCACCAGATTAAAATCATTTACTTTGCCGGGAGAGGACAATGAGAGGCCGTAAAATGAATGCGGGGAAACATCATGAAAAATAGCAGGGGGAATATCTAATGAATCTAATCTACATACAAGCAACCTGATCAAATGCTTGAGCAATTTCAAAGGCCATACATCAAACAGTACATGACATTAACATCAAATCAATATCTGCGAGGTCCACACCCAGACGCAATAACCCTGAGCGTTAATAACCAGCAGGGACATGAGTGATAAACAATAAGGAGAAATATAAAACAACACACTATCATAACGCGAGATGAGCATCTGACCTGTCCTTGTCAGTGTACAGAGAACAGCTGCTCATGACCCAATTTCGCATGGATACATAATTCAGCGGCGAGCTATACGACTTCCACGCCACTGTAAAAATATTCATCAAAACAAGTTAGCGAATCCATTTCAGCTCGTTGGCTTACGATCCCTCGTTTCGACATTACAACTGCTTCATTAGTTGGGAGAACAACTCATGAAGGGCTCCTCTGACCTCAATAAGTCAAGTTGATCAACGCGTTGCCCAAGTTGATAAGTTTAAAAGATTCAAGATGGTATGAAAAATTTGACTCATTAACCGTGAAACTGAAATCGGACTGACAGCAGAAAGTAACAGAACAGCACCGCCACCTTGACAGTTAAAAAGAGTTTCACCTCCAACATATCAATCAAAAAAGAGCGAATAAAGAACAATAAATTTGACAAGGTAATAATTAAAAGAGATGATTGAAATATTGAATTATTTCCCACCACACATCGCTCACATATCCTTTTTTTCCCTTTTCACCTCTGACTGAACCAAAATACGGAACACCCTGTAGCTAGTCTAGCTGGGCCTCTGTTGTGCTGTCACTGATAAAACTGCAATTAAATGTCGATCCAGAATGGCAAACAATGGAAGACTGTTGGGAGAACAATGTGGGTAAAATACAAATGCATATTGACCTGTGTTTAAATACCAAAACCACTTGATTCACCATCAAACAAAGTCTGCACGCCCAAATCTATTCACAGCTTGCGCAAGATATTTATGAGGCAACGGGAAGTATGTGTTCTCTGCCACAACAAAGACAGAAGAGGAATATTGTGCTCCATCAACATATAAACTGGGGTTGCAATTGTTGAAACACTTGCACCAACACACTACATCTGTTCCACAGAGGCAAGCAAACCCAGTTCATTCATTTTTCAGCAGAAACCAGGTTACAGTGCAGAGCCAAAAACTGATTAAAGCTCAAGGTATGAAGGAGACAGAATAAGGAAAGTGGAAATCACCCCCATCCCTTATTTGGGACACCTGAAATAGGCCAGAGGCTGATCTCCTCCTATCAGAGGAGCCCTGGGAAGCCTGAGAGACTGGAGGGAAAAGAGGAGAGGGAGGAGGTGGAGGGATGATGGCGGCGGTGGGGGGATTCAGCAGGGCCTTAAGTGTGCTATCATAGGCGTCTCTTGTGCCTGCCTGCTTTATTTGCAGTAGTCAGGTTAATGAGTCCACCAGCCCACTTGATGTTGAGAGGCCTGCCACAAAGAGTTGCCTCATTAGAGCTAGCCTGGCACGCTGCTCTGAGACAAAGGGACATTCACGCTGCTGAATGCCTTCACGCTCCTCAATGCTGCCAGCCTGCGAGGGCCAACGCCATGGCATAGCCCCCTGCACACGTCCTGGCGCCCGGCCAGCCACACCACGACCCTCAGCCTGGCTGGCTGGACCAGTGGTAGCGTGCAGCATCAGGGCGCAGCCGGCTGTGTGTTGGTGTATTAAAGAGAACGGGGTATGTGCAAAAGCCGCTGAAGGAAGCCAGCTGACAAGCTACATTATCGATGACTGCGATTGGTTCACCCGCTCTGTGTGTGTGTGTGTGTGTGTGTGTGTGTGTGTGTGTGTGTGTGTGTGTGTGTGACTGAGCTCTTTTCCTTCTTTTCCTCCCTGCTTTATCTTTGCATTCCTATGCTGCAGCTTCAAATCAAAATTCTTCACTTTCCCTCTCAAACAGCTCACAGCTAACAATTCTACGACTACAATACGCTAACAAATCATACTAAAGGTACAGACGCCGCCCTTGACCGCAAGCATCCGATTGGTTTGACAAAATGAATGAGGATGATTCCAGTCTGTGGTACTTAATCAGCCAAGATGCAGGTTGGACCTATTTCAGAGCAAAGTATTCAAATGTCACTGCTTTGGGTAATTTCATGCTTCACAACAAGAGGCTGAAAAACACGATTGCCACAACAAATAAAGTCATCAAGCAATTTGTCAATTTTAGGGGAAAATCTGTAATGAATCTGGATTCATACAAAATGTAACAGAGCCATTATGTCTTGTTCACAATAAATAACAGTAAATATAAAATCAATATATTTTCGAATGCATATTTCAAACTGGGTGGTCAACCTTTAAATATATGAGAAATCACTCACATATTTTATACTAATGATTATTCACAATCCCATCTCTCTGTTTCAGAGCTTAGTCACTGATCATAAATTCTCCTCAGAGCACAAGATAATACATCACACTTTTACAAAATACTGCGCAAGGACTTAGACACACAACCATAAGGCAAGCATGAACAAACACCCATATTTCATGATTGATGCACTGGCAAAGATCCAGTTCACCACTTCCATACAAGAAAAAAAAATCTATTTCTCTCAAGGCTCGGGGTCAGGAGTTAAATATTTTCTGCATAGGCAATCCGCTCTTTCCGCTACACTATTTATAGCGCAGGCAGAAACAGCTGAGCTGACTGCAGTGATGTCACTTGGGCTGATGGAATGCTTTGTTCCACAGCGTGTGCGCATGCCACCTGGGTTCTGTGCGAGCTGCGAGGGGAAGCTCGATGCGGGAGCCAAGATGGCTGACAGTTGCCCCATTTTTCAAGTGTAAAAAAAAACCCTCACTATCTCCTCGAACCAGGCTGTCCACGGCCCCATATGCAGTGCACAGCCTTATGGAAGCATTTATTCCTCTGTCATGCCTCTGTGTGTTAATGTCATGAAAGGTAGCTGTATTTGTGGCTGCCATTTAGAGCTGAGCGCTCATGCCAAAGTAGGGTAACATCAGGGTAACTGCACACTGCAGCTGAATAGGAGAAACTAACATGCAGAGTCTTAAAGCATTCGACTGTGTGTCACTCCCTGCATAACGTGCATACGGCTGAGGCGTTGAAGAAGTACTATACCCACATATATATTTTTAGTAAGCCTTTGGGCTTCTTTCAGTGTCCCTAAAAGAGCATGGTTGCCTGGCAACCATTATTGTTGCCATGGAGATTCATGTGTTGGCAGCTGCTGCAATCAGCATTAACTCAAGGCACATAGTCTCATACCGATAGTCAGGCGATGGGAAGGCAACTAGGACACACAGTCAGAGAGGGATAGTAATCAGTGTGAAACATATGCTCATCCATTACTCGCTGCATTAATACAATTACATCAAAAGAAATTTATGGCCGTGCTTTGGTGCAATGATCACATTGCAGGCAGAGGCATAAAATTCCACCTCATAACAGATCCCCACTTTCATTTAATAAATGGCAGCAGGCTGTAGCACAATGGAAAACAATGCCATTTAGCCTCTGACAGGAAGCTATCTGTTAAAAGAAATGTCTCTATTTAGAGTCACATTAGAGAATATGTATTTGTTATTATTTCCCTTTGAAAGCATCATGGTGAATCACGCTGCTTTCGTAAATGTTAATATGACACAAGTGTGCCTGCCGTGAAATGTATGTGCAGCATTTACAAATGGCACATTTTACAATAGTGTTTACATATTAAATCATCTCACGAGGAAGCTTAATACACAGTGAGCCGTGCGCCACCTGAGAGACAGCTTAGTGATACATTTCAGACTGAACTCAATATTTTCAGGAGCTCTCTGTCAGCTGCTGCTGTTTCATTTCGACCTGTTGGGGGATAAGTGATATTTACCGCTTTCCCCTTCTTCATATGGGTACGCGTCCATGCCCACTGGAACAATTGCAGCCCTGTTGAGAGTAGACACGCGCCGAGATCATAATAGCAGTTATTTCCTCTCTGGGTTTTTTTTTTTCCAGGGCCTAGCTCTCTCTGTCACTTCACTGTTGACATCACAGAGCTATGTGGGGATAAAGAGGCAGAGAAAAACAATAACAGACCCATTGACCCCCATTTCACAAACCTTGGGGGTATGGGAGAAATCCACTTACAAGCCTGGAACAGACCTGCTGATTGGGCTTCAACAGGCTTTCTATTAGGGAACAGTGGAAGTGCAGCGGAAGGTCCCGACTGCTGCCATTTCTGCGCAAGCATGCTCCCCCGGCTGATAGTGCAGATTTACATCTAACCTCTTGCGCACCTTGGGCGAGAGAGCCACGCTGAGCTGTATCTCAAATCTGAGAGACAATTGGATGAGAGGCGTTCAATGCATTTATTGAACTATATATTAATCCACAGTGTGCCTTGTAAAATCAGCGATCTGATCATATCACTCCCGCTGCATCTATTTAAAAAAACAAAAAAAACCACAGAGCAATGTAAGGTGGCCGCGCGAGCTATTACAGCAAAATGATTTTCTGAGGCACGAGCACCTGTGTCCCGAACAAATTAATTAATTTGTTTAATTCAATTACTGCATTATGTGTACACAAGGAGCATGCATCTAGAGAGACATAAGGTATCTACTTGTGGCAAATCAGGATCACGCTAGAGACGGCTAAAGTTGGGAGCTTTCCCTCCATCACACCAACACAAACCATCCACGTCACAAAAAAGAGGAAATCCTTGGTTAATGGTTCTGCAAATTTCCCCTCTCTCTTTCAGCTTTAATTGCCCTACACAAGAGAAACATGGCTCTGGGAGTCAGACGTGATAATCTCCCAGCATAAGCATTAGAATGGAGGCTCACCTTGCTTTCTCTGGATGCTGCTGGTTGACATTTAACATCACAGAGAGAGGGGAGGTGGAGAGCCAGGTGCCCTACATGCACATCTGACCCCCCGCTAATGTCAGAGGGGGAAGGTCCCACACACTCACCCTCGCTTCAGTCACACAAAACACTACAAGGCAGCATAGTAAAGAGTGTCGGTAATTACAGACAGGACTCAGATAACTAGACTACATGCCTTCTTTTTGACAGACTGCGATTCAATTTAAGGTTTCTACCGTCAAATAAAAAGTTGCTACTGTATTCTAGCAGGAAAAGTAAGGCTTCAGGTGATCATAAATAGCATTCTACAAGGAAATGTATCAATGTTTAAATTAACCCAAATAAAGTTAAAGTCATGCACTTGAAAGGCTACATTTGCTTTTATACGCCTCCTCTCTAATATATCCATCTCTGAAATTACAGGTACTGCCGCATTAATTGTGTAAATCTATCTGAATAATTAAGGCAAAGCTATAAAACAAGGGTTTTTGTAGGAGGCGGAGAGATCTGTGTCTGTAAGAGAAAAAGATGCAGTTTGGAGGACAGTGCAAACACAGCCAGCAGGCCTGTAACCCAGTGCAGATGACCTGGTTCTGCTTGCACGCAACCATGAAATAACAACTGCTGTTTGGTGTTTGATGTTAGCTCGGGGAGCGTACCGTCCCTGCTCGGGCTAAGCAGGCACACTTTACCATCAGGATTTGTTTGTAAAAAAAAAAAAAAAAAAAAAAAAAAAAAAAAAGAAGGGAAAAAAAAAGCAAAGACCCAAAGAAAGAAGAGAAAAAAACCATTGCAATGAGGTCATGTCCTGAAACAAAGCAGGATCTACTGGGTTGTTCTCGAATTCTGAAGTCTATTCAATGCAGGTCAGGACTGGTGGCACATATAAACCCTGTAACACACATTTATAAAGTCTTTTCTGTTCAAAGAGAGGCAGGATTGTGCTGAGATGTCAGAAAATATGGTTCAAATTTGTGGTGAAAGAAGCAAAAACGTGACCGTCTAGTTTCATATACAACATGTTATTGATATTGTAGTATCTGCACAGTTCCCATGACAACTACGCTTTGCTATATAGGAGAATTGTAACGTTGAGTTCAGGCTTTTATTTTTTATCATTTATTTTTTTTAAAAGCTGATGTTTTTAATTGATTTGTGTGTCTACAAGCAATGTTGTCCTAGTGACAAAAAACAATACAAACAGAATGAGTGCACTGAATTGTTTTAATAAATGTAATTATTTTTAGGGATATATATCAATACAAATGTTCAGAAGGCAGGAGCCAGTGCATGCAAAAGGTTGCTAGGAAATTATATTTGGACATAACATAACATTTAAGGAACACGTTAAGCAAATATTCCGCTCACAAAACATTCCAGATATTTCTACTCAAACTGTGTAAATACACATGCCCCCTCCTCCTTGTGTGGTACTGCAGGTATGTTTACCTGTCTGCGCTGCTTATGCAACATTAGAATAAGCACTTCTTGATTTGATGACCTTTTTACAACTTCCTTAACAAGAGCATTCAGGATTGCAGTGACGCCAAAGTGACTGTGAGTTCAGAGAAATTCAAAAGCCACTCAAAAATACATCAGAATTTGTTAGAATAATTATTCTACGTGTTTTAGTTGCTGCATGTCAGCGATCAGCAACATATTGTTTTACATATGAAGGCAAAACACTCCAGATCAAACTTCAGTTCAAACCAATTCCCATTTCCACCTTAAAAGCTAATTTTGATTACACAAAAATTGCAGGAAAAAAAAAAATCTAAAACACTCTAAATACAGGACGACTTTATATAACTGCATTACAGTTGCATTTTCTACCCTTTACAGATGTGTACAAAAAATGGAGAATAAATGGATCAGCACAGCAAACCAGCTCTGATGTACATTTTATGGAGAACATTATAGCACCAAGAGCAACATCGTTTAGGCTGTGTGGAGGCTGGGGGGGAGGCCTGATGCATGATGCAAAAAATAAGGGGGGCTGATGGAAAAGACTGCGGTTATTAAAGCATCTCGCTGCTAAAAACTGATGCAACTACACTGCTGCAGAGAGGGAGACAGAGCCCAGAGCCTCGCAGCAGCAGCAGCAGCCCTGGACACGTTTTCCCCCCCCTTACAGATACATTTTCGTTTCGATTTGGTCTCCAATTCGTTCCACTGCTGCTCGAAAAAAAAAAAGACCAACACCGATGCTCATTAGGGCAGCTTTAATGCTCACACGCACGTTTTCCAAATGAAATGATTTGCCCGGTGCCTTAAATGTGATTTGATGTTGAGTTAAAAAGTTAATTCTCAACCGCGTTTTTCTCTGAGGCCCCCCTTGCTTTGTGAATTCGTGATCCACAAAATGAACACACTGTCTTCGGCAGAGACAAAAACAGGCATTTCGGTGTCGCCTCAGCTGTAGTTTTTCTCACTACTTCACGTGGAGTCCGTGTGAGGGAAAGCTGTGCGCGCACGAAGGGCGTTTCGATCCCGCAGCCCTCCGCGTGTTTTCATGTAAACTCACGCTGTTCTCCATGATAACGCGATGCCACTGACTACATTATTTTATGCAATTTCGTCAGATCGCTCCAGCGCCGTGCAGCCAGTTATATATTATCACACACACACACACACACACACACACACTCACACACTCACACACACCTCGACCCCCCCCCCTCTTTTTTTTTTATCCTTTTGAGTCCTCAGGTGTGGAGAACAACGTGTCACTGTGCGACAGAAAAAAAATCCCATTCCGGAGGTGTTGAACGCATATCCAGCAGGAGAGTGAAACAGATGGACGTAGGGTACAGTTTAATAATAAGAAAAGTCCCAAATCCAAAGTCTTTTTTTTTTCTTGGCCGTGTGTGTGTGCGCGTTTCCATCCCGCCGGCTGTCAGCTGCTGAGCGAGTCTTCCACTATCCGGCTGCAACTTTTACAAACTTCCACCTCTGTCCGAATGATGGAATTTGCATCTGCAGCCACTAGTTATTTCTTTTTTTTTCTCTCTCCCTCACTTCTTCTACTCCCCCCTTTACCACCTCTCTAACACCCCCCCTTTTTTGTCCCAAGCAAGGGCCCCAGTGGCTGCCTCTTGATTTATAAATGTTTATGTGTTTTGAAGTGCGGGACAAAAGGGGCTGGCCTGTGACCCCTAGGAGCCCCGACCTTGCGCAGGTTCATTGTGAGGCGCTGGGAAAGAGGCTTTGGGACGGAGACCCCGGGCCACTGACCCACACACATCCCGGAGCCCTGCCATTCATGTGCGCACCGCTGCATGTCGCCCCGCAGCTCCCATTGTTTCAGCGGGGAACAATAGCTTCGTACCCCCACCCCTCTCTGCCGGGAGAGAAAGCAGCTTTCAAACTTCCCTCTCAATGTAGCCTGATGCAAGTCCCCGCAGACTCGATCCCCCCCTCTTACACTTTAAATAAAGAATAAAACAATGTTGACAAAAGGTTAACGCTGTTAGTGGGTATGTTCGCCCGCGTTGCATCACACGCCGGCGTTGCATCATGGCACCGACTGGCTTCACGCAGCCCGTCAAAGGGGCCAAACACTGTAACAGAGTGAAACAATGAGGGGTGAAACTGTGAGAGTGCAGAGGATGAGATGACAGGAGGAGAGAAGTCGAAGAAAGAACGGACCGTGAACAACACCTACGGGGGCTATTTCTAAACGCCGGAGTCAGATGTAGAGGAAGAGGTTGGAGGTGAGTAGGCATGAGCTGGGCCTCTGTGTTCCGCCTGGGCTGCGGGGTGAGCGAGGTTACTCAAATGACATCATGCATGGGGGCCCTTCTTTTTTTTTTTTCGATTGGATCTTTGCCTGGGAGTCAATCACGGCAGGAAGTGAAGGGGGATACAAACGAGCAGTGCAGGACGGCCACTTGCTTCAATCAATTATAGCCAGCGTGCACAATCTGAACCACAGAGTCCCTCTGCTTGTGAGAAGGAGATGTGAGAAAAGTAAAAAAAAATAAATAAATAGATTATTTGCATTGCAGGGCCTTTCATTCTATGTGTTAACCCTCCTCCTCCTCCTCAGTTTTGTCTGACCGGGCTCGAATTACAATCACACAAACGCAGCCTATAGGAATTGAGTTGCAATCCAGCGGCCTGATGCGTGAAAGTGCAGCGCACTGATGGACCCTCTAAAGACAAACCGCATTAAACCTGATTAATTGGCCGGCAAGGCGACGATCCCTGTGCACACACTCCTCCGAGCTCTACAAAGATCCTGCCGTTTAAGAAATCAAACTACAAATAGTATGCACCTGAGAGGAAATCATGTTAACATCAACAGAAGAAAAAAAAATAACGCATCAAAATAACGGAATCAAACTGGAATACTGACTTAAACAGCAGGTGTGTAGGATTTCCGAGAGCGCGCGTCGGATATATGTGTGCGTGTGAGTGTGAGCGAGCGCGCATTTGTATGTATAAAAGCGTGTGCATGTGAGGAGAGAGAGAAAGAGAGAGAGAGAGAAGGGGGGGGGGATTTTATTGTAATGCACAGAACGACCTGCCCTCTTTTGAAAAAAAAAAAAAGAAAAAAAAAGAGGCGAGAAAGCGCAGCCATGCTTTGCAGAGGCTACAGCATCGCTCTCATTGGTAGTGTGAGCCTCTCGCCAAACGGACTCTTTTTTTTTTCTCCCCCCTCTCTCTCTCTGTCGCTTCGTCCGCCCGCTAACACCGACAGGAACCGGGAATACAAGCCGACTGCCTCCGAAAGTGTAAACCCGCAGTGAAGTCAGAATGCTAAAATGAAGTGAGAGAGAAAGAGAGAGAGAGAGGAAAAAGAAAGAGAGAGAGGGAGAAAAGAAAAGAACAGCGAGAGCACGGATAAATATTAGCAGAGCTCAGTGCGCTGGAGGATCCACCATATGGCGTGGAGCTGCTCATGGTGAGTATCTCCTGCTTTTGCTTTTTTTCTTTCTTTCTTTCTTTCTTTCTTTCTTCTGCTCGAGCCATTATCGACCAGCCGAATGTGTGTTTACGCTTCCACACTTTGGTAGAATATGGTCTTTTCAGTTTGATTTCGGAGGTGAAGTCCGATCATCTGATCTGCAGAGAGATGCTGCTCCTGTACGCTCTCTCTCTCCTCCCCCCCCCCCACCAATGCACGTTGCACTTGCCATTGTTATTGCGGGCTTTAGGGAGTAAAGCACTTTAAGAAGGGGGGAGCTAACAAAAAAAAGAAAAAGGGGGCGATGTGAAAACGTGGAAATACCGCGGAGAGATCGCTTTATGTCGACGGTTGCATAATCGATAAGGAGGATGAAAAGGGGGGACGGTGGGTTTCGGGAGGCACGTCGTTTTGTTCGCTTGCGCGGCGCTTGAGGACAATAGGGGTCGTGTTGGTGTCGGTGGGCACACAGACACAGGAGCCCAGATTTTATAGTGATGAGTCGGGGGTGAAGCTCGGAAACCGACGCTCCAACCGCCCGATGGTCAGGGGATGGGGGACGTTTCCGTCTAAAATGGCGTTTCCCTTTGTTTCTGCATCCCTCTCCTCTCTATTCCAGCGAGTGGGTAACGCACTGAGATTACCATATCTGCGAGCCTGCGCCTCTCCGCGCTCACCACACTGCTGTTTAACGCAGTGCATTTGGCTCTTTTACGCTGAGGCTGTCAGATGGAGAGCTGAGTCCTGCGCTGTGCAACGCTCGTCAGCCTCAGATTTTGTGGGGGTGGGTGGGAGGGGGAGCAGGTATTTCTAATTGTGATCACACAGCGCGGACTCCATTTGAATTTCATCAGGTTTTTTCAGGCGCAGACCTGAAGTCTGGCGCGGCTGCAGATTACACTGGATTACCGGCTGCATGGATCTGCCGTCAACCTCCGCACGATAACGACGTCAGCTGAGGGTCATTTATCCGTAAATATGCACTTTTCTTCACCACGATCATCATGACACACACACACGCGGTATTTAAAATGTCATCTCAGAGACATCGAGCGAAACTGTTAAAGCGACCTGCTCTCCCATCAACCAGCAGGCTCAGGATGACACGAGCATCCCTCCCTCATCCCTGTGTGTGTGTGTGTGTGTGTGTGTGGAAGGGGAAAGAGTGCGTGTGCGCATGTCCGTGCATGAGTGTGAGTCTGGATGTGTGTGTGAGTGTACACGTGTGTTCCCATTTTTTTTTTTTTTGAATAGTGCAATGTTGCATAACCGTTCACAGCCAATGCCAGATTTAGGGCTTCACAATTTGCGGGGCCATTGTTGGCACTTCCTCAACCGGCCCGCATACACACACACACACACACACACATCTACACGGGCGCGCGCGCACACGCACGCACACACACACACACACACACACACACACACACACACACACAGTTCAACCGACCAACTGCAGAGCTATTAACACATTTCGCCGATAAACGCTAATACTCCGAATGGGAAGTCGTCAATTTCCCTCCTAGTTTTCAAGGACACAGGGTAGTCATGAGGAGGACGCTGGGTAATATAGAGGAACATCTGTTTGCCCGGTGACGTCAACTCCCCCCCCCCCATCCCTCCCTCCCCCTCTTCATCCCAATCCTCTTGTGCTGAAGGCAGATGCCTCATTTGTTTGGCTGGAGCACCATTAATCCCAAAGTCAGAGGAAAAGACCGGACGGAGAGAGATCAGTCCCATTTAGTCGGTGTCGGTGCGGAGCTCGGTGTCGGTGTCCCGCATAGAGCACGGCTGCGTCCAGGACACCCGCAATTTACCGCGGTTCTTCGGCTGCCCCCGTTTTGCGATTTGCGGCAGTTTTAACGTGTGACCCGCAAGTAGAAGCTGCAGGCGTGTGTGTATGTGCGTGTGCGTTATGTGAGTGGGAAAATCAATAATTGGGACGTGGACGGTGACTTTTTTTTCTGTTTTATGGACGCCACTGATTTTTTTTTAACCAGGTCAATGTGGAATATGTGATACTGTCACATGAAGTTCATGACGCATTTTGTGTTTTCTTTTTTTTTTTGTCGCAGGTGCACTGTGGGATAACGGAGGACTTTTTAGCTTTCTGCAGTTTTGGACAACGGTCAGAAAAAAAAGACATCACACGGAGTCCTTTTTCCTGGGACGTATCATCGTTTTACCCGCAAAACTACCTGCTGGCTGTTTTGCGTTTAAAGTCATGTAACCTAACTTACTCTTTTTTTTCCTCAAGTTTTTTTTTTGACATGATAAGGTAGGCCTGCACGACAACCGGGAGAGGATTTGACCTGTTTGGACCCGTGCGTAATGGATTTTCTTCTGTCATGTCTATTTTTGGCCAAAGACTCGACATCCTGATACAGTGTTTTTAAAGTCATACAGCACAGGCCTCACAGGCTGCGAGATAGTCTGATTGTGTTTGTAATGAGAGGTTTTGACGGAAAGTCTTCAGTACTGCTGGACATACACACACGCACACATACACACACACACACACACACACACACGTCCAGACGAGCGGGTTGTGTCTCTCCGTGTTCACAGCGGACCTTGATTTAATGTCTTACAATTAAGGCACGCGGTGAATGCCAAGAGATGATCCTCCTTTTCTTCATCGCATCACACCTTAAAAAAAAAAAAACTATTCCATTTTACTCTCAGTGACGATTTGCTTGTGTTTCAGTCTGTAACGCTGTCTTCATGTTCTGCTTCTTCCCTCCTGTCGCTCAAAAATAAAGTCAATGCACACAACCATTTTAAGCTCCTGTTTTTTTTTTTTTTCAATGTGAACATACATGTGATGGCTGATGTAAGTGTGTGTCATAGGGAGCTGTCCATCCACACACGCACACGCGCACACACACAGGCTGCCCGGAGCGCTGTCCTCCCTCTGTGGTGCTGAAATGTGCGCACCACCGATCAGCCTTTTGTGTCACTCGCCTGCCGGTGAAGAAGCGGAAATGGCTCAACTGTGTTAACTGTAGTGCAGGAATGCAGCCCGGCGACACACACACACACACACACACACACACACACACACACACACACACACACACACACACACACACGCACATACACACACACACACACACACACACACACACACACGCACGCAAGCGAGGACATAAGAGCACATCAGAGAAATCTCAATTTACAGGAGCTGGTCTTAATGTGCTATTTTCTTACATGAAGTAGGGATAATTCTTTGCTCTCCATTATGGTTGAGGCTGTTTCAGATTTCTCTACAATGACCTTCTGATGAGACACGTTAAAATAAAAGAACAAAACCTCGAATTAAAACTATTCTAATTAAAACTATTCTATCGTCGCGTATTTTGGGGGAAAATATCTGAGCAGATCTGCAGTGGAAACAAGCGGACATCTTGTTCTCGCGACGTTTTCTCACACACTCACACACACACACACACACACACACACACACACACACATTTGGAAAGGGACATTTTCGCAGGCACATTCTCGCAGTAACCCAAAAAAGGGGGCCTTGCATGACAAGGATAGTACTCTATGATTTATTTCATCTGCATATCAATTGTCCATAAGTGCGAGCATGGGGTGTCCATGAGGAGGAGGAGGAGGAGGAAGAGGAAGGCTCAGGACCTGCACAAACACCAAACGTTGGATTAAATTGATGTTAAAAACGTTTTCCCAGCTAAACATTTTTGACCGAGCCGATGAACACAATCGAGTGAGGAGCTGGAAGAGGTCTGGAGGCATTCGCGCCGGATGAGACGACATCCTCATATCTCAGTGTGTCGCCTAGTGGCGTTCAGCGGCGCAGCACTCCTACAATAAAACATAATGGAGGCTCATGTTTCTCTCCGAGTTGAGAATTTAACATATAGCAACAGGAATAGAGATAAGAATGGTGGAGCAATGGGACATAAAAAAAAATAAAGGAATTGCATTCATACCACAGAGAGAAAGAGTGTGGGGATATTCTGCTCACTGACAGCAGACAGTAATCAGATGTTGATTAAGGACACCAGTCTCTGTATATCATGACCGAGGACATCAGGAGGAGTGATGGATGGAGGGATGGATGGATGGATGGAGGGAGGAGGGGGTTCATCCAATCATTTCACCAACTCATTACTGTTTATTTCCTTAAATCCTTCAAACAAGCAACTGGCAGTAAAAGCAATCAACGCTGCATGGAGCAGGGTGGGAGAAAATAAGAGAGTTCAGCTGTGTTAAAAAAAAAATAATTAAATGAGCAGAGATCAGAGTCCTAAATGGCAACAGCAAAAGGAGCATCAATCTAAGATGAAGTGCCAGTCTTTAAATGACATGACTGAATGAAGGGAGGAGAGTGATCCACAATCAACAACAATTAAACAAGTCTCACACAACATGTACTTGCTCTCATGACAAACCAGAGCAGAATACACGCCACGTCACGGATGTGGCACACTGGTGTGTGGCGTTGAGCGCCATAGGACAAAATTGAAAATTTCATATCAGGTCCGTACAGCCCGAGAGTCTGGCTTCCACCGATAACCAAAATCTTCAAAGTTGAATGAAATCCACCAGGCTGCCATAAAGCATGTTCATCATGCTCCTGCTTCACCCTCAGATCCTCCAGCGGGAACTGGCTCTCTCACCAGAAGTCACCGACTGCCCTCTTGTGGTAGAAAATGGGAGAAAAAAAATGGATGCGGGAGAGATTCATTGTATGAAAAAAGGGCTCCCACACCTTCTGAAATAACAAATTCAAGGACTTTCCCCCCTAAATTCAAGGATCCAGAGCATAGTTGGAGATAAACGTCAAGGTTAATTACTGTGTGAGAGCGCTGAGAATGTTTATAATGAGTACTGGCAGGCTTTATGAGACAACAATTAAAAGAGAGGGAGATTAAATGTGAGAACACTTAATAATTAGACCTTAGAGTGATAAGGGGGGGAACGCATGCAAAGGGAGAATGAAGCCAACTTACACAAAATATCTGTGTGTCTTAACAGAGGCAAAGAAATACTATATTAGGGAGCGGAAAATTCCTATATCAATGTATCAGACAGGACATGCACATTTAGTGCAATCATCCCTCAAATGTGAATATCAAACACTTTTGGCAAAGATATGTCATGGATGCAGGGTATTTTAAAGTTTAAGTAATACATAGTAGTAGCAGTCATCCAAAAAATATTCAAGGCAGGTACTTGAACAATAGGTGACTAATATAGACTCAGTCAGCACACTATAGCTCTCTTCAACATGAATCTAATTGGCACATCCACAGGTTCACAAGTGATGTTTTGAGCTACTGCTCTTCTTCAGACTATTATGTGCCAATAAAGTGCATGTAAAAGGGAGTGATAGCATGTAGACTTTTCAAGCTATCATCTATAACGACATCATTGCGCTGAGACACTACACTTCACTTGGTCTTTGATAATTATAAATCCCCTAAAGCATCTTTTTTCTTTTACAGTAAGTTTTAAGCGCATCTTGAATATATATGCTGATAATGTCCAACTGATATATCGCTCGGGCTCTACTCTTTCGATCGATTTTCCAAAACTTTACAGACCTTGATTCCCTCTTCCCCTCAAATTCA
Source organism: Diplodus puntazzo (assembly GCA_963678695.2). Lineage (NCBI taxonomy): Eukaryota > Metazoa > Chordata > Actinopteri > Spariformes > Sparidae > Diplodus > Diplodus puntazzo. Next base: position 18,000,985 of record OZ023171.1, on the reverse strand, counting down.
CAAACTTTGAAGGATGTCCAGGACCCATGGGAAGTGTGTAAAAAGTCTAAATAAATCATCGGAGAAAAATGTATGTGTGAAAAATGTGAAGAAAAAAAAAACAGTGATTCTTACTCCTGGTCCTCAGAGCCTTCTGCTCTGCTGAAGCCTGATCACGACCCGTTCATCTGAACCAGGTGTGTTTCCCTGCTCCCAACACACCTGGTTCATCTGAACCAGGTGTGTTGGGAGCAGGGAAACACCTAGAACACGCAGGGCAGGACTGAAGAGCACTGCTTTAGATACTTTCACATGTACACATCATTATTCTTTTAAAGTTGTGTCCACTTTCAAGGGTGTAATGTGTAAAACAAAGCCCACTGCATCAGAAGATCTGGTACTACACTACATGGAACCGACCCCTCACATAAATCCTGTGGTCAGTTTGAAAGTATCATTAATGGTCCCAACACTTCCTGTCATGCTCCTGTGTCTAAACTCCTCTTTTGTCCCAATCTAAATTGATGCTTGTTCTCTTTTCTTACACAGTTTTGCCTTCAATGGTCTCTTCATTACCAAAGTGCTGACAGACTGTGGCTGTAATGGCGGTGGCACCGTCCTGGCCCATCTTGTCTCATTAGCCGGACCTGATTGGCCATGAAGGTGTTCTCTTGCTGTCTCAGGATAAAGCGACTGTCTCTGCCACTCGTTAGATCATAATTCCTCAAGTATTGTGCCCCCGATGGCCTCTCCTGGAGCCTGAGCGGAGAGAGCGAACATACGCTAATTGAAATATTGCTGGAAAAGGGGTAAAACATTGACCTTGAAGGTGTGAGGCAAGCGCCGGCCAATTTGTGTTTGGGATGCAACCGCACAGAACTTCTTTGATGTTAACACCGAGCCACAATGCATTAAAAGATATAACAGCATGATAACGAGAGAGATCTTTGCTTACTTTGATTTTAAATAAAGGAAAAAAAGCCCAACTGGTTACAGTTATTTGGCATCTTAATTACTAGTGTGTAAGATTCAACGTGCAACCAACAATGTACATAATGTTTACTGGTCTGTTTTAATTTTTTGTATGAGGGACTCAACAATGCTTCCTACTGAATCCATTTTCTAACTCACCAAGTTACAACATACTTCCAGCTTCATTAATTTAACGTTTTCTGCTTTTATTTCTCATTTATGAGAGTAAATGAACACAGGCTGGATTTTACAGAACCTGTAACCTCATTTTAAACTGTTAATTGTGTGAAATCTACCATCTCACCTACTTTCAGTCATTGTCATATTGTGACGAAAAGATGCATATGGGACCCTGAGGAAATAAATCACCAGGTGACTTTTTAAGCCAATCACCTGCATGCTCTTTTTTTTCATAAATGACATGCATTAAACTTTCCTCCAATGCTCTGATGAAGGCCACTCGCCCAAAACGTTAGCATGTGGGTTGACACAGTCATAATAAATTAGTAAATTTGAGATCAGTCAACTCCGTTCCATAGATTTGTGCGTGTGCTACCTTTATGCCTTTGGATACTCAGCAGCTGGAACATATGACTTCTTTAACACCAGAAAAGAAAAAAAATCTGTGAAGGCCTTTTGAAGATTTGAAGTAAATGAGGAGTCTTTGGATTTTGGACTGTTGGTTGGATAAAAAGACACAATATGAAGACGTCACTTCGGGCTATGGGACATTGCGATCAGCATTTTTTTTCGCAACTGTGACATTTTAAAGACTAAACAATTAATCGATTCATCTTATCTTAAAATAATTGTCAGATTAATTCATAATGAAAATAATCGCTGATTGCGGACCTATTCTGACGTCATCAACGTTTGATCAAAAGTTGAAGAACGGCTGACTAGCACATGTTGAAACTAACAAAGACGTCTACAGACACTGAGTTAATTAAAAGTTTTACAAAATGGCACTGGAGCTTTTTACACTGAAATATCTCAAATCTCTCTCTTCACTCTGACTCTGTATCTTCATGTTATCAAAGGACGTACGCGGATTCTGAACAAAAACTCCTCTTTCTTTTTCCTCAAACTTTGTCATCTTTAGTGGTGACATACTGGAGGAGACTTTCTAACAAAGCTCCATTCTAACTAGACAATATGTAGCTGCCAAGGTAGGTCTCAGAGGAGTGGAAAATTGGCAGGAGTCACCACTAAAGGTTCCTTTAATATGAGAAGCAGACATGCCATGGTAACTCGCCATGGTAACTTGGAAGTAGACGGAGATGTTTGTACTTAATGTGTTGAAGCTGGTGTCTACAAATGCCTTCTAGAGGAAGATAATTACTGAAACAGCTTTCTGTGTCATTTCTGAGCTGAGGAGGACTGTGAGGTGGTCACATAAGTGCACTGTGGGGTTCCCTGGGCTACAGTGAAGATACTGGAGCTTAGGTGAGACTTGTTTGGAATGGGAAGTAGCTCAGGTGTGAACTGTGGAGCTATCAGCACCAAAGACGGCTCTACTGCCGACAGACACTGGTTTTTATAAACTAAAAGTGCCAAATTCATCTGATTCTTTTAAAGTGGAGAACTCATTATCACTTGTGACAGTGTCCAGATCACACGTAACATTATTTTCTTTTGGCGGATTTAAGATTTTAGTTCACACGTGAAGAGGCAAATTTCACATGTGACATTGTCTGAATGGACCTGTGACATAATCTGAAACTCAGGTGACTTTCATTAGACCCTCCCTTCTTGCAAAACCGCAATTTGTAACGCAAGCTCTCCGTTATTAATCTGACGTCTCAAGTTCAATCCGAGTTAACACGTGATGGCATCAATCATCAGGTTAGAAGACATCATATTAAAACTTGTCACGGGCTGCGCAGCACGCCTCGCCACGACAAAATTGATCTTCACACAGCTGCTTGTTCCAAGACTGCTGAGGCCCTCATGTTTAGACGACTTCCTGTTTTAAAAGCGGTTGTCTCTTGATGGTCGCACCGCATGGTACTTCATAAAATGGACATCCCCCTGAGAGAGTTTGTCTATCATGACAGAAATGTAGTTACCACGTTAATTTATTTACCCCGGTTGAGTCCGTTTATGCCACATCACAGAGACAACATAAACAAAACAACAATTTTAGTTTTTTTGAGAGTGGAATGTAGATATAAATACAATATTATATAATATTGTATGAATATGAATACAAATGCTTTGCGATTTTGTACAGGACTACAAAACACTTTGGATTTGAATGGATGTTCAAACAGTTTTCAAAACAGCATTCACTGTCGGACAGTCACAACACATGATATTTAACTAATAACTAATGTTTTTTTTCTGCTTCCCGTCCCCTGTTGTTCTCTATTTGACCCTGTTGCTATGATGTTTTATTTTCCTTTTTTATGTACTTGTCTTGACTAGTTCCCTACTTTGTACTGTGCCATGTCATACGGGTACTTTGGTCACTTGTATTGCATTGTGGATAAAAAAAATAACAATAGAAAATAAAAAAATAACAATGTGTTTTTAAAAAAGTTTAAATGAGTATATATATGGGAGAGGTAACACATATACATGCATCTTTTTATGCCTTCAAACCTTTACTGTACTGAAAAAATGCAGGTAATAACACAAACTCAGAAATATTCATTTTTTTTAACTGAATAAACAAACTGTTCTCAGAGGAAAATAATGTCCCCAGAACACTGTTTGGAGTTAGAAAGGTGGCAGGGTCCGCCACATATAAACAAAGTAAAACAGTATGAAACTGTGTTGTCCTTCAAGGTCAGTTAGTTTATTCAGTCGTGAAAACATAGAAAGTTTGTTTATTTAATTAGTTCTTGCTCTTCTGATTAAAATGTCTTCCCTATGACTACATAGTGCACCTTTAACGACTTGAAATTAAAGATTAAGACGCACATTTCCTCTATATTAGTACGGACACACTCAATAGAATTGGAAAGCTTAAGGTGTTGATGAATACTAAAACTTTCTTTACATGATTTTGGAAATGATGGCACATCATAGGGGTCAAAGAAAAAGCTGGATAAAGTCTAGTTGTTGATCCTGCTGACTTCTGACTTTCCTTTATGGCTGCACTCCACTATATAATCCAGTAGATGGCAGTGTGAGCACAAGGAAGTCTTGGTGAGTGTGCAGGAACGCATCAATGGGAAACTGAGATACACACAGTCGTGAAACAGAGAAGTTCATGTTCATTTCAGGGGAACATTTGACTAAAACCTAGAGACCTTCAAGCTGAAAATCAAAATATGTCATTCTTTAATTTATTTGTGCTTTTTTTTTTGAGGAAACGCATCAATGCAGCTGTGATAGAGTCTCCCGGTCAGTTTGAAAACAATAAGCCTGGTCGTCCTCTGAATACAAGTGTAGGTCTCACACTTAAAAATGGGAGCTGATAGGATGGTGACAAACGAGAGAAAACACGCTAAACACTTGTTGATAAAGATTTAAACTGTGCTGAATGAAACTAAACACACTCTTCAGATATCAAGTGAGACATCAACCGCAGAGGAACGCTGCCATAGTTTGCAACTTTTCTCAAAAAGCACACACACACACAAGTGAATACCACAAGAGCAAATCACTGATCAGAAGGCTTCTTCCTAAAACACTTGACACACACACACACACACACACACACACACACACACACACACACACACTCAAAGGGAGAGATAGAGCGCACGCGGTATTGTTTGTCATCGTTTAAATGCCATTAATTAAATCGTTAACCTGATTGGGTGGCGAGGGAGAGGGGGAGAGGGTGTCTCTCTCCCAATAGGCGAATCCTTTTTAATAACCCGCCTCGAGATAATGATGACGGGCGTCTCGTGCGTAACGAGGATCATCGTGGAGATCCGGTGAAGGTGAATCAGAAAGAGAGAGAGAGAGAGAGAGAGAGAGAGAGAGAGAGAGAGAGAGAGAGAGAGAGAGAGAGAGAGAGAGAGAGAGAGAGAGAGAGAGAGAGGCAGCACTTATTACACGAGTCTCCTCCTCGTCTCCACACCTCAGCTGACAAGTCGGGCCAGCCTGCAACTTCACCACCGACACAAAACTCAACTCGCAAAAAAGGACCAACACAAGAAGAAAACTCATAGAGACGCGTCAAGAGTTTTCCAGAAGCGACCGCTGCCTGCAACAACGCGGAATCCACCGGGCTATGGACAGGAGGATGAACTTGAACGGCGGCGCAGCGGACATTTTTCACAAAACTCTCAGCGCCGTGTCCACTAAAAAAATGGACGCGTTCAGGTCATCGGCCGGCATTGAACTACCAGCAAGAGACCGTCAGTCACCCATCAGCTGCTTTGACCAGAACGACCCAGACCCGATTCAGCCGGGAGGACTGGCAGGAGGTAGAGCGGGGTCACTGGGTCTGCCGACCGGATCTTTGTGCGTCAATTTCGGCGAGAGCGCCAACCGGACCTCGGTGGCGGAGAGCAGCGGCGGAGAGCAGAGTCCCGACGATGACAGCGACGGCAGGTGCGACATGGTGCTTCGGACGGGGCCCGGGGGAAAAGGAGGAGGAGGTGGGAAAACCAGAGAGCAGAAAACGCTGAGGCTAAACATCAACGCCAGAGAGAGACGGAGGATGCACGACCTGAACGACGCGCTGGATGAGCTCCGAGCGGTCATCCCTTACGCGCACAGCCCGTCGGTGCGGAAACTCTCCAAAATTGCCACTTTGCTGCTCGCGAAAAACTACATCCTCATGCAGGCGCAGGCTCTGGAGGAGATGAGGCGGCTGGTGGCGTATCTGAACCAGGGCCAGGCCATCTCCGCCGCCTCGATACCGGCCACCACTGCCCTCGCAGCTCCCCCGAGCTTGAGCGCGTACGAGCAGCCGCCTGGATATCCTCCCTTCCCCACCGGACTCGCTGCGTCCTCCTGCCCCGACAAATGTGCCCTATTCAACAACGCCACCTCCAGCCTCTGCAAACAGTGCACTGACAAGCCTTAACTGACTGCGGCTGACAACAACAACAACAACAACAAAAAGATTCACCAAGAAGCACATGAGACAACAGACACCACTTTGAAGAACACTTTGGGGAGAGGGGGGGAGACCTGCGAGGCTACTGTTGTTGAAGTCAGTAGACTAGAGACAAAGAAGTAACGCCGATGAATACTTTTATAATATTTACTAAATGCATTCAAATCGCGCTTTTTTTCTTTTTTTGTTCAAACAATACTTGATTGTGTATATAAATCATCCTTTAAGTGCTGGTATGAATGGCAGTGAAGACCAAACACAAGTACAAGTAGGCCCGTTAAGAGTTGGCTGAGTGAGTTTGTTGACCACTTTGCTCTGTTGTGTGGACCTTTTCTTTTTGGAGATTCGACCTGACAACCTGCGACTCTTTTTTTTTCTTCTTCTTCCACTTTGAATAGATGGACACCTTCCTGGATCGTCGGTCCAAATCTCACTCCACAACTCTGCTGCTTCCACATTTATTTATTCTCTCCCTCCGTTTTTTTTTTTTTTGTATTTTTTGCGTTTTTTTTCTCACCCCCTCTTCATTCCCTTCTCAGTTCACCTCACACCTGACTGGTTCGAGGCCTGTCCTCTTGAACTTTTCTATCGAGCACGTGGAATGTCACGAAGAAGGGGAACAAAGTCAAAATCAAGTAGAAGATCAGTCAGATATTTATGTGCTAATCCAGCCACTTGTGAATAGTTGCGCACGCCTATTACACATTCTCTTTTTTTTTTGGAGGGGCACTGTGATATAATAAAATGTCAGAAACATTTAGAAGGTTCATCAGGTGTTTCGATGTGTCTTTTTGTAATTTATTAATTTGGATATTTATATTGGATATTTCTACATGCAGCCTTTTATTTATTTTTTTGTCCGTTTGCTGCGTTTCTTTTTCTTCCTCACACAAAGATGATCGAGGTCATCACATTCATCGCGCTGTCAGGTCAAGCTGTGGATTAAACTGTAGATACTTCGGTTATTATATGAGCAAAGAGGGCCATTTGTATGTATTTCAGTGTTGAAAAGCTTTATTAAAATATTTTGAACAACAGAAAAAAAACACGTTCTGATTCTTCATCTGGTGTGAAGTTTTAGTATCAGAGCAAACTGCATTTGACTTGTTATAAATTCTGGATTTGGTGAAATATCCAAGCGGAATTTAAGGTTTTTATCTTTCTATAAATTAAGATCACCGTTTCTGGAGGGTGGCGTGGCTCTTATTTGTCAGCCCCGGACTCTCAGGTCCACTAAGACAGAGTTGTTTAGTATTTTTCCTGCTCCATCAGAACCCGCTAACTTTTCCTTTCTTGAGCTTTAAGTGACACCAGGTCTTGGGATCGGAGGCCAGGCGTGTTGGGCGAACATCGCCTCAGGCAGAGACAAGATGTCCTCCTCGAACTAAAAAGAAATATATTCAAAACACACACACATACGCACAAAACAAACTCAAACAAACTAGCGATCATTATTGTGATTATTAAAACAATTTTCCATGACGGTGTGCGATAATATGTTAATTCGAAAACAAGTGTGTGTGAAAACTGTCGACTGTAATACCTGGCGCCACGTAATGAAACACATCGTTAAGGCAATTAGACCTCCAGAATGTGATTAAGGAATGTAATTACGACGCTGTTCATTGCCGTAATTTGGTGTCTTTAATCACAACGCAGCCATCAGCTGCACTCCCATCGACTCGCCCTTTGTCCTCCTCACTCGTCTGGTCCACAGCGAAAACATTCTGACAGGCAAAAGTCTGAAAATACTCTCAGTCCAGAGAGCAGACACTCTACGTGGATCTTCAAAAATGTAGAGAGGAAGAGAAGTTGGACATTTTGAAATCAGATGTGAGATGAACACTGAGGCCAAACGCTGAGAACTGGGAACTGTCTCCAATTACGCACGAAGGCTGTTAAACCAAAACCACGATCTGATTGATAATATTATCAAATTAAAAAACAGCATTTTTACTGAGCTGTTAGTTACTGTCACATGAAAAGAGAAGCCAGTGGACACTTCAGCACCATGGACAGAGGCAACAGAGTTTAAAGGAAACCTACATATTTTTCTAACCACATGGACTCAGGTTCTCTTGTTTTAAGCTGTATTCATTTGTTGAACTCTTAAGCATTTAACATAAAGACGGATTCATTGCTCATTGGAAACAAATAGTCATCTAAATTCAAGACAGCGAGGATTTCTCAAAAACACACAGACATTATTCTTATTGCAGATACATATTACAAAATATTCTGAAGCTAAAAGGACTAAGAGCCAATATCGCCTTTCTTCAAAATCCCCTTTTAGTTCAAATGTAGAAACATGAAGAGTTCTAATCACTTAATAAAAACAATCTCAATAAAAAACAGCAATTTAGGAAAGAAACTTTAGGCAAATATAATTTGAATGCTTCACTCTGACTTGAAGCTGACTGCATAAAAATATGAACAAATCTTTTTCTAAAAACAAAGTCATTCTTCTCATAATTTAAAGAAAAAAAGCTAAATCTTTATCTCCTTTTCCCTCATAAACGTGAACAGTAATGACATCGTGTTGTGGTTCCTGGTTTTCGCTAGTCTCCGATCTCAGCTTTGTGTCTGTATGATGAGCCATTCCGACAACAGGGTCATTACAGTGTCCCGTTTAATCCCATCACACCCCTGAATGCCTTGAATCTTCACAGAACAGCCCCTTAATCAAGGATGGAAATAATCAGGAGACATCAAAACAGCTCTGGCATGAAAATCCTGTCAGCAGTTCCTGTTGGCTGTATCATCTCCTCACATATTTTCAAGTTTTAAACACACTGAAGTGTCTATTTTTTTTTCGGCACTGCTTGTTGGTAACCAAGACTTCACGAAAAACATTAATTATGCAATATGCATTAATGCACAAATGACTGGAGCATTTAACCCATACTAATATTCACATTAGCCCAGAAGAGGAGATTCCCCAGGGCTGAGACAGAGCCGTGTGTGTGAGGAGCGCAGAACACGAGAAAAAACAGACAACAGCACAAGAAATCAGTGCAAAGGCAGACAAGTGTTACAACTACATTCAGGTGAAGCGTCAAAGGAAGTGAGACGTTCATGGTACTCTTGATGTGGGAACTATGAGATACTCGGTGCAGGCTGGTGAAATGTTGTGTACATGCACAGCGGCCTCTGAAATGTGATGTTGGTGGGTCACACCGGGCAGCGATACAGCACTCAGGTCTCAAAACCAACAGGCTCAAGCTTTCTTTTACTGGCCACCAACCACAGCCGGTGGCCATAATAGGTGCCATCGTTTTTATTCATGAGTCTAATAAAGCTGAATCTGTCTTAAAGGCGTTTACAGCGAGACTCGGGGCTCATGAATAAAAGTGGAAGATAAAAAACACCCCTTTTCATAAACCATAAAATGTCCAATTTACCATATCAAGGGCCGGCAGGGTGCCTATTCATAACACGGGTGTGATGTATGCTAAGGATGATAAACATGAAAGTCAAAATATACATAAGAGCATTGAATTGAAATGTCCCCTTCATATCAGTAACAGGCTAAAAGAAAAAAAAACTATGGCGGTGGATTCATCTATGCTGTGTCATACACTGTGGATAAAGATATATGTGCTGCACTGACCGAGGCACCAAATCAACTGCTGGGTGGTAATTCACTTTTGTCAGGATACTGATAGCAATGCATAATGTTGTCTTTGTGTTGTGCACACAAGAAGCAGGCTAATAAAACTGCAACACTACAGGGCTCAACTCTGGATATGTCAAATCCAGTATTTTTTTAAAACCATGTTAAGAGTTCAGGTGAAAAAAGTAGATGCAATTTTATTCCGCCATTTGAGCGGTCATGTCTTAAGATTTTATCAAGTCTGTGGTTCTTTTTAATCAGTGAAAGAAAGAAAAATACTTTGATTTTCTGTCTCTCCTCAAAATTAGTATCTCAACTGCCCAACTCGCAGAATTCCTCATTATGTATTCTACAATCTGCACGGTAAGTTGCTTTTTGGGTTGTAAAAATCAAAGAAATGTAGGAGTAGGAACACTTTCCGGAGTTTGTTAGGGAGGCTCTTTGGATAGGAATACCAAAATCCCAAGAGAACTCCACGTCACTCTCCTTTAAACCGTTAAGGTTTTCTAAGACTTTAAGGCTTTTTGAAAGCTTAAAAGCGTGTGTCTTGGAGTTGTTTGATTTTTATAGCATTTTGGAGTTTATTATAACAGAAAAGCAAACAGAAGAGGCTCTAGGAGTACCTATGTACAGCTTCAACTTGTATTTGCCAACCTGATGCAGATCAAGGCGCTTCATTAATTGTATTTCTCTATACTTACACTTTCAGAAAGGTGAAGTGCTGATCACACCCCACCTCCTTCACTCATATGTATTTGTATCGTCTCATATTATCCAATCTTTGGAGCTCCATTTTCAAAACCCTTTCATACATTTTTGTACACCTGACACATCCGAGCCCTCTGACTACAACCTTTGTGACACATTTTTTTATTAATTTGACCTGATGTAGAAAAGCCAAAGACCCCCTAGTCATGCTAGTTAAGAGAGAAGTAATGCAGCAATGTAAATTAAAGTTTCCCCTAAAAAGAAAGAAAGAAAATAGAGTCGACTTTTCTGAATTAAGCTACTACGTAAGGGACAGTGCCCAATGAGTTGTCCATTATGTAGTAGCTTAGTAATGACAAAATGTAGGCCAGAACTGTCAAATCACCTTTATCATTATCTGTAAAACATTACATTGTAAGGCCTACATTAACTTTTCAAATAAGACATGAAACGTTTTCATTATACAGTCATTTTCTCACTGTGTGCATTTAGAAATACAGTGCTGAAAGACCAAACCGGCTATAATCTATTAAAGAAAACCTCTGAATTTAATTTTAATTATTCATCAAGAGTCTGTAATAGTTTATTCAGTACAAATTATCTTGGCATGTTAACGACACTCAATAAAACTTCCTTTACATTTATTTCTGTATGTTTGCCGAATGAGTTTCTATTCATTATAGAGGGAATGTTTTTTTTCTCCGCGGCAGCTTCGAGGTCAGGTAAACATATGGTGGCGTGTTTAGCTCTGAAAGCTCTAACAGGGTACAATAAATGAGGTAGCAATGTGTGATTATCCTCTCATCTGGAATACAATTGTTGAGTAACATCTCTAATATTCAAACTGCCTCCATATTAATCAGATTACCGTCCCAATCCCCTAATCCCTGTTTACCGATGGCTCTGTTTTTGTGCCGTAATCTGATGTTCTTTTATTCCCCGGGGGATTAAACTGTGTCGTGGCAGAGCGGAGTAATTTGTGGTGTTGTTTTGGACAGAGAGGGCTCTGTTGCTGCACAGGTTGGGTTTTTTTCTCCACAACAACAATTCACTCCGGATTTGAGCAAACAAAAACAGGTGCATTTGAGTGCTTTCACTGTGCAAATATTTGCGCCAAACAAATCAAATCGTGAACGCTGTCGGGGCGACAACTCACTTGATTTGTCGACATTTTTAGGTATGTTGCTTAAATCAGGATTTTTTTCCCCTTAAACTGGTGGAAAAATTCCTTAACACGCTTTGATCAAAATCTATATAAATGTAAAAATCCAAATAAAAAAGATAATTTAATGATCTGATGGAAAAATAACATAACAGCAACACAAGTTTTCGTCTATTATCGTTTTGTAGAGGCGCCAAGACAGCCGTGAACTTTACATTACTGGGACCTTAACATTCAAATAATGTGCCACTGTTTGATGAGAGCTGATGCAGAGTGCACAGTGACCTATAGCAGCATCTCTAGATCACATGAACAGACAAAAACAGCGTGCAACCTCACACGCAGTCAAGGCTGTGAGAGGTAATGAAAACCATGTTAAAAGATAAAAACATAGCCACATTTTAAACTGGGCTTACTGGAATCTCTGCATCTCTATGTCTGTGTGTGCATTTGTGTGTTCTTGTGTAGTTTGCGTGTGAGACAGAGAGACGGGGATCACTTGTCCTGATCAATATGCAGATCCGGACCCTCTCAGGGTTCATTAAAGCCTAAGCGAGGTGGATTTCATCTCCACTCTCTGATATTCATTAACTCTGGCTTCCAGATTGAAATAAAGACATGAGGATGACACAATAACAGCGTGAATCACTCACTGCTCATTTCATACACACACACACTTTCTCTTTGTTTCCCCTTCGCACACACACACACACACACACACACACACACACACACACACACACACACTCGGAGATCTCGAGACAAATGAAAGGCCTGACCAATGGAGAGTTGTGTTTAAAGCTATCAACAAGCCTGGATTGTGTGTTCTGATAATGGCTGCTACTTGTTTATGTGTTGATCAAACAACTGTTCATCACCTGATTGCTGGACAGATTTCTGATTAGATTATAATCTGAAGATTAGGATGCAGCACAAACAAGGTTGAATATATTGTAAACAAAGGCATAAAAATATTCACATTACAGACAAAAACACTGAAAGTGAATTACATCACCTCCTTTCTAGGAATGTAAAATTACAAAACAGATTTCATTCTAACAAGTAAAAAAGAAAGAAAAAACAGACGATCTGCTCGCCTCTGTTGAAAATCTGTCATGTTACTAGAGCATGAAACCCAGGCCGTTAGTGTAACACTTGCTTGGCTGATCTTCCTGATGTGCTGAGTGCTACTCGAGGCTTCAGTGTATCTGTCTGAGCAGAGGTCTTTAACAGCCATGAATGCCAAGCATGGGGGAGGCAGGCCAGGCCAAGCGTAACCACGGCGGCCCAATGTCCTTGGCTCCGCGGCGGCCTTCACCTCACACTCCCTGCACAGTGAATTTTATGGCTAATTTCCGGCAATTTATCCTGGCACTTTCAGAAGAGAGATTCCTGCGGGAATAATGTGCATAATTTGCATAAATCATCCTGATAGAATGCATATCAGCATGTAACCCCCCCTTGTCTGATGCTGCAGCGTTTACTTTGTAATCAAAACTGACTCTTTTCCACCGGCGGATGCACAAGAACCATGAGAAGGGGGTCTGAGTTTAGCCGAGTAATTACAGAGGAACGAAACACACACACACAGGGGCTAATGCACAAAAGCTACATCAATAAAAATAATCTTTGGATTCAGCATCACAAATATCAAAAAACAAGTTTGTATCTCTATATTTACTTGTTTTTAAAGTGTGATACTGATGCACTGAGACAGAAATAGTCTCATCTCTGCTTCTCATGTGCCAAATTAATCATAAAGCACCAACACTCCAAATCCAATTATTTCCTCTCAAACTAGGTGCTTTTTTTCTCTCCAGAATCAAGTTCTCTTTTTTAATCTCAGCTCCTAATTTCACCGTGGACATCTTCCTTTGTCCTGTGTGTTATAGCAGCGAGCTATCAGACACCGTTTGGTCCACAGGCCTGTTTCCAAAATCTCCCTCTGCGTAAGCGACCGATCGTCTGAGGCGAAGAGACGGGGGTCAGCGCGCGACACCCCCCCCCACCCCTCCCTTGCTGTGATCTAATTTGACGTACAGTGAGAATGTGCATATTCTGTTGGACTGCCTTCGTTACTATAATCAGCCGCGGTCAAATCGACTTTGTTGGTCGAGGAGGTGTGAGATGAAGGAGGGAAACAGAGGAAAGATGAGGTTCTGGATTTCTTTGCATTTGGAGACATAAGGCACGCGGCCTGACGGAAATGCTACACAACACGCAGGCTGCAGAAGAGGTAGTGGGTTAGCTAATCCGAGCAGACATACAGACAAAACATGGCTGTGCAGGGAAAGAGCCCTGCACTCGTTACATGCATTAGATTTTGTGACTGACAGGAAAGAAGTTGAAGTGTGCGTTTTAGAGAGCGGTTTCAGTGTTGCCGTACTACCAGGTTCTTCCACTGGCCCTCATCCCAGAGTCTCAACATCTCAGATGGTATCACTGGTGACAACAGGACAGTCGTCCGCCGGGTGGACGTTAATCACAATAATACAGGGCAGGCTAATCATGACTCACTGATCAAGCGCTAAATGACATGCCTGCCGAACCCACTGTAACCAGCCCACTGCAGAGGGATTCACACACCAAGACTAGCCCTTTTGAGGGGGAAGGGAGGGAGGAGGAGGAGGCGGACAGTGGTTATGAGGCTGGTGCACAGCCATCCAGACAATAATTACTCGATGACTGTGGTCACATTAGGGATCAGTCAAATCAGATTAATTTCGACTGATAGCATTGGTCCCTCCTAAATGCAGATTTTCTTAATAAGAGTGAAATTGTGTCGTTGAGAGGCTGAGGGACTGTGAGCTTTGCTATATGGGGTACTCCAATTATGTGGATAGACAATGTCTTCTTCTTCGCATGAATCAAACAGTACTTCTGAATGTCAGCGCAAAAATTAGCACGCAAATGTGTTTCTCAAGAAGCCCGGTCTGATGTGCGTGTTTGTATGCGTAGCACAAATGAGGCTGTGTGTGTGCGGTACGGTAGGCCTTTCACTAAATACCCAGAGACCCCGAGAATTACCCAGAGCAGAGAGGACAGCATCTGTTTGTGTGCTTGTGCCGAGCAAACAAGGCAATTTAGAGAACACCAAGGGAGCAGCTAATAAACACAACCTTATTCCCCTTTCCTCCTACACCTGGCTCTGAATAATGCAGCGCTACAGTAGGGACGTCTGTCTGTCTTTGTGTGAGTGTGTTTGTGTATGTCTGTGTGTGTGTGATGCAATGCCAAAGCCTGGTTGACCTGACCAGGAGGGTTGCCTGTATGTTTTTGCACGTGTATGTGTGTCATATGTGTGCATGAGCAAATGTGTGGCATGCGTGTGCGACCATTCATCATTCTACAGTGAGAGGCATGCCAGTGCTGCTGGGAAATGGCAGGTCTGTGTCCCATCACACCCCGGCGTCTTTGTCTGTACTGCCAAAGCTGCGCCAAAATGTCTGCCCTGGATACCTGGCATAGAAACACCACTTTACTGTACACAAAGGTGTACGGATACCAGGCTGGCAGACACTGCTTTCTCTCGCATGGGTGCAAGTCACCATGGCCTAATAGCAGTTGTCCTTCATTGTGGGTAGATAAAATGGATGTCATCCACTGTGTTTTCAAGATACTACATTTAACATGGGAAAATGATGATTTAATAGGGATGCATGAGATTTAAAATAATAATAATAGAAAATCTGTATTATCGGTTATTTATGGGCTAAAATTAAATTATAGCCAACTCAGACTGGCTGGCATTATCCACTTTTACAGATGGTTTATGATCCACCACTATAAGAAGGAGGAGATGAAGAAAAAGAAGTAGACAAAGAATGAGTAGAAGAAAAGGATAAAGAAGATGAAGGAAGAGAAGAAGACAACAAAGCAGAAAAGGAGAAAAAGCAGAAATAGAAGGAGAAGAAGGAGGATTAGAAGAAGAATGAGTCAAAGAAGACAAAGACGAAGACAACAATTTCAGCAAGTTTGAAATTCGCAATACATATTCCACAAGGGCTCAGAGAGGATCTGGTAAAAGTCAGTTTTAACACAACAAATCCGTATTAGAGTTTTGGAATATCAAATCATCCATCTTTGCTCACGACACCTTATCCTTTTACACCCCCACGTGTTCATAAACTACGGGTTATGGAATTCTTTTTAAATTACAAAAAATGTAAAATGATCTGAGTGTCAGCCAGGAGCAGCAGGTAATTATCAGTTATTGGTATCATCTGAAAAAATTCCACATCACGCATCTCTATGATTTAATAGTCGATAAATAGAATTTTGATGCCATAACCTTTGTAAACATGTCTTAAAATTTAATCTTGTCCATGTTTTTTCTCTCCATCCTGCAACTGTGCAGTAAACGCGCTAAAATGAGACCTGCAGCTTCACTCGCCGCCACCGTTGACTCTGATATGTAGCCAAAGTGACACCCAGTGAAACCATGCATCAGACCAGACACAAAATGGCCGTCCAGTGCCAAACCCCGCCTTGGCTTTCACTTCATATCACACCGTAGGGCTTGGCTGCGGACTGAAGGCTTTACAGCACATTTAGAAAAAAAAACTCACAGCCCTGTTTCTGCATCTGTCACTTGCAGGTAAATGCAGCTTTTCATGTTCTTCTACAGCACTACAACCACAAAACATGATGATTACTAGATCTCAGATGTGTATTTTGTTACTTTAGGTATAATTTGTTGGATCAAAGTTCACAGAGTGCAGTCAAATCTACTCAGTGATCAAGTTTGCCCTTCCACAACGAGCACTTCAAGGTCTCCTCACCTCTTGTGTCACATACCTGGCAGCCTCAGAAAAAAAGACCACATTTCACCCGCCTTTGAGCCTCCGAGCCAAGAACACCCTGGAATAAAAGAGTGGGAGAAATTAAGTGCAAAAGGGGAGATTATTCTGAGTTATTACATTGATTAGATTTCCAGAATGCTAATTAAAAGATGTTAGAACATGGGCCCAGCCAAGGATCAGTGGGCGCTAATGAGGACCAATAGGCCCCTGTAATCTGTGCTGTAATGAGAGTGGTTTAAATGTTAAGTTTGCAGGGAGACGAGTGGGGAGGTGGATGGACGGACAGAGCTTAGTTAGAGCAGCAATCCTGGAAAACCAATCCCACACTGTCATTACAACCGGTAATGGTGAGGTTTCCCAGCCTCAGCAAAAAAAAAAAAGATAGAAATAAAAATAAAATGAGTGAAAAGCAGAGTGAAATTCAATTATACTAAAGGGTTTTTGCACAATAAAAACATTTTATCATTAGACAATTAACAGGATAATTTAATGGCTGAAGGTCACATACTCCCTTGTCTTGTATTACAGTGAGGCCTTCGTAAAGTTACAGGGCAGTATCTTTTAATGGGGAACCGGTTAGCCCACCCTGCTGCTCCTTTCCCCTGCTGTTCTCTCAGGTTTTATGGTTTCATAAAAGCAAAATTGTGCTCAAACAGGTCTCAGGCATACAAAATGTTTTCACTGTTCCTATCAAAATTTCCAAACTTTGGATACTGAATATTTGAGTTGCAGTAAAGTGATGAGGAAAAAACCCTCAGCATGAAATGTATATTCATCATTTTCGCCATGAGGGCTGCATTTAATGAGTCATTTGATTAACTAATGAATAATTTTGTCTATAAAATGTAAAAAACTAATAAAGAAACAAACTATTACTATAAGTTCCCAGAACCAAAGATATTCAATTTACTTTCACGCACGACAAAAAAAAAGCATAAAATTCTCATATTTGAAAAGTTTGAGCCTCTTCTGCTTCAAAACTAAGAATGAATAGATTATCATGATTTTCTGTCAATCAACTGATCAATTAATCAACTAATTGTTTCAGCTCTATTCGCCTGTTTGGTAACCAACTAAATACAGGAGGAATGACAATAATCAAGCTTTGAAAGGAGGAATCAATCTGCTGCAAAAAGAAACTGGCAGGATAATACAAACCAGACGGTTATGAAGTCAACTGAAATTAGAGCGGTCGTTACTTATTCAGTGGATGCTCGTTATTAGCAAATGAGTCCTACTGACGGGTGCACCCCACTCATTTACAAATTAGAACATATCACTATAATCAACCTGCTAATTTATCACAAATAATGAGTTGTGTGGAAAACAGGCTGGTAAATACACCAGGAGGGTATCACGCTAATGGGTCCCACTGTTTATAGCTTGTGGAGTGGGTTCAAATAAACATGATCTTATTATATGTAACTTCACACCGTTATGGACAAATGCCTAGACTTTATCAAGGATTTGTTTATTTGCCTAATGTTGACAAATATAAAAGTCTACAGCCAAGTTAGCAGTTCTGTGAGGCTGTACTTATGAGCGGTACTTGATGATGACATTACATTACAATCTCGCAACGACAATGCCAGCATTTTGATATTAAGCTGGTATAATGTTCAGTGAAAACCCACTGCCACGTCACCTATTGTCAGTGGACTACTACTTTGAGACCATTTTATTTTTTTGGAGCCAGAAGTGACCATATTTGGACAAGAGGGTGGAGCTGGTGAGTATATGCTGATCAGATCTTACTGAGGGCCCGACATCACACCATGGTACTGGTCTGTCAGTCACATGGTAGCTGCACCATATTTCCTTATCATCTAGTTTACTTTAAATGGAACCATGATTTACTAAATTAACATCATGCAGAGTTTAAGAGGACTTGAAACTAATGATTGAGACCTTAAACTCATTAGCAAGTACTATTCATCAAAGTAATAAATCTAGTGAGAAGTCGGGTCATTTCCTCATAAGCGTACATACAATCAGACTTCTTTTTGAAACCACTAGAGTCCCTTCCTGCTAGCCATTTGAAAGAATGCAGGTTTAAGGCACTTCCTCATTGGCAACACTTTTATTAGACCTGAATATCCATCTATATTTTAGAAAGTCAGTGGTTCAGCATCTGAGTTTAGGGTATTAGCATGCTAACACACTATTAGAGCCAAATGCAAAGTCCATCTGAGCTGATGGGAAAGTCTGTAGCTTAGCAGCTATTAGCTCATTGAGAACAGTACTGGACAAATTCAATATATGACCTAATGGCGGTGCTGTAGCTCATCAGTGTTTTTCGATCCATCCTCTGGGAAACATGAATGTCTGTACGAAGTCTCAAGTCAATCAGCTCGGTTGAGATATTTCAGTCCGGACTAAAGCAGACCCACAATGCCATCACAAAAAAAATATTAAAATTAATATACATATTTAAAATCTATTAAGGTCCCACTTTTTTTCCAGCATCAGGTCTCATAGAGCTTAAATAAACATGTCAGCTGTCTCTACTGGCGGTGACGCATGGCCATCATGAGGTACCAAGTATGTGAGAGTTGTGTGTTTAACCAAGCTTAGGGCCTAACAACCAACCCGCCTTATGGTGCAGAAAAAAAGCGAGGCTGAAATTACAGCAGGGGTATGACAATGCTGATAGGCTATAAAACCATGTCATTTAATGCCCCCTCTCACCCCCCTCCTCAGCCTGGCTCTCTGGTCTACTCACCATTAAGCCAATTCATCACCTCCTCAGAGAAGGCCATGAGACAGATCCAGTCTATCAGTCACTCTTTTTAGGATGTGGTGACTATTCTGATGATCAAGGTTTTCTGCCATATTAAACATAGACATGAGTGCTGAGGCTAAATCTAAACAATGACTTTAGAGAGCTGCTCAAAACAAAATCGCTCTCTATGGAAAATGTGAGCTTGAAAAGCCACAGTAATAATATCACAAATTAAAATATGAAAACACTGATGTAGCAGTAATGTAAGATTTGGTCTGCCACTTGAAGCCAGTTGTTTGATATGTCACTTTTCTAATGACCTCTCGAGAGCGGACCCCACATTTGCATTTTTGGTCCCTGCTCCTGTAATGGAAAAAGGTACAGCAGAGAATATTTCACTGGGCCTGTCAAACCCACTCACGCCCCTCTGCAAAGCACTCAGGAACTTCATTCCATTGCCGCCCGTTCTCACGGCCGTGCTATGAAATTGACTATGACAAAATTAGCAAACCTAGACTGTTTGGACACGCTCCCAATATAGTGGATTTCTCTTTTTTTTCAAAATGTAATCAAGCCCTGGTACATCAAACATGAAGTCTCCTTGAAAGTTGTTTCATCTCTTTGGTGCAATATCCAGAGCGGCTATAGATTTATGTAATCGCAAGCTTGTTAGGGAGATTTCTCAGGCCTATTGACAGTGATGTGCACTCTGGTTTGGCTGAGGTGACATCTGGGAAGCACAATTCTGCTGCACCACCACGCAAAAGCAATTAGAGATCTATATTCCCAGACAGGTCCGGACTTCGGTCTGTGGTGGAGGGATACAAGCGGTGTAATGTCTTTATTAACATGACATGCGTGTCCCTTACATCCACTTCAGATGACAATCAAAGGGTCATCATGGAAAAGGGGGGCAGCAATCAGTTAAATCACAGCTCTGTGGATAGGACTGTGTTGACAAGTCAGGACATCAGAATGCATTTTCCAAGTGAACTGAACCAGGGATAAAAAGCATCAAAGAATATGCAGACAAAAACACTGTACACGAGTTTTTGAACTAACAGCAACTAACAAACAATTACCAGAGAATGTGACAGCTACTGTATGTTAGCAGAGCAGCGTGGTTAATTAGAAATGGTTCAGTTTCAGTTGAACAAGCTCAAACACACCACTTCAGCATTAAATGAATCTCTACTGGCTAAAGTAATTAGTTCAGTCTATTAATTACTACAATCACCCATTATCATGTAGGCATTCATTTTAACATGTTTCATGGATGTAACGAGCCTGAAGCAAAGCCGCTTTCAGGGGATGTTCTCTGTTTGAGTGCTAATTGTTTCGTAATTAAAGGATAAGCCTGGCATTAGGCTATGTTTCTTATTATCAACAAATCCTATTAAATAGTCCAAAGCCAACAATGTTTTCGTCTGTCTCATAATACTTCCAAACTTTCACTACTCTTCCTGTGGCAGTTGAGCCTCAAGCCCATGTGTTCCTTATGAAGATGTAAAACTTTAAAAACACAATTTTATTTAAAAAGGAAAAAAAGCTAACTTGAGACAAAGTTAGCTGGAAAGAAATCGCTAATAACAATGGCATGATTGAGAAGCACACACTAACCAAGTAGGGCACATTATAAAAATGGAAACTGGCATTATTTTTCACAATTTATGAGAAGAAATTTCCACAGCATCTCATTATACCATGCAAACCGTGTCCACAGCACTGGGATTTGCAGGAGCCTTACATGCTGGCCCTCTGTGAGCTGCGATGAAATAAGGATGGGGTCTGAGATGGAGGTGGAGTGTGGTAAACAAGGCGGCCCTGCTCCCCAGCTGTGAAGGTGACACAGGGACGCTACACGCAGAACAAGCCCTTTTGATTAATCACAGGATATTTACTAGCTCAGATCTAATCAGGGACTGCAGGATCACAGGCTACATCATACACGGCCCAGGAATTTACACAGCAGAGTTAACCTGTCACTTGCCACTGTGCTCTTCCTTACATCCATAAACAGTGTGTATAGGTTGGCCAGCAGTGGTTACACACCACAGCCAGGCGTCCTCAAACATCCCCAGAAGTGATTGTTTTATTTCCGCTGAAACAATATAACCTGCAGTCAGATACTAAACACATGTCGTTTGATATAAAACCTTATGGCAGAGGGGAGAAAGAGCCATTTATCTCAAGGTGGTCGAGGTAATGGGACACAAGAACGTGAGCCGTTTTCTCACAAAGTCAACTACAGCAGAGTGTGCAGTAGTCCGTCCTGCCAGCCTGTAGCAGTGGGATACGTACACTTACAAGCCAAGGACTTATTCAAGATTACAAGCAAGAAAGGATTAAGCAATTGTGATCTCTGATGGCTTCTGATATGACTTTTAAAAATCAATTCAGCACTCAGAAGGATGTTTCTGTTCAAAGAGCAGTCATTTAAAATAAGGATGCACAATATTGTTTTTTTTTCAGTCGATACGATTTTTTAATTATCAATTAATAGTGGCTAAATTTCCCACAAGAGAAGTGAACAACTGCCAGCTTGTTTATATTTGTACTATTAAATCAGGTTAGGGTAACTTGCCAATTTTAATGTGTCGCCTTTGAGCTCAGAGGTTGTTGTTTCCTGTAGAATGAAGGGAAGAGAAAGCCGCTCTAAACAGGTGAACAGTTGCAAGTTTATACCAACAGTGTACACTGAGCGAGTCAAGTCAAACTGTGCATCCTTGAAGCCAAAAAACACCTACTGCAAATTTCCCTATATTTGAGCAAAGCTATCATTGTCTCCATCAGCATCCAAGAATTAACCTTGGACAGATTGGGAGATACAAAACAAATGAATGTAGAGGCATAAAAATGCAAACATAATACTTAAATCATGTCGCAAAACAGTTCAATTCTTAAAACAGAAGTGCGCCGGAACGATTTTTGTTGTTCAATTAGTTGTTACCAACATAGCAATAATTATACATTTGCAAAAAGCGTTTGTCTAAAACTGCATGAAATCGATATAGACGTAACCTTTAGCCTGACCTGTGAGCTGTCTTTTGTCGTTAGCACATCTACAGGAAGAGACAAAGGCTGTGGTTGAAGTGCTGCAGCCCTTCTCTGTTTATGAAGGGGTCGAGATAAAGTGTAACCTGCACTAGTGTGCCTGGAAAATGTCACTCCACAGGGGGGATTGTCTCCTATCAAACAGGTTTAAAAAAAGAAAAAAAAAACCAGACAGCGGACACATAACAGGAAATTCACGAAGAATGTTAAAAGGACAAAATATGAGGAGAATGAACTGTATCTGTGCATCCCTGATTGCTCATCCACACAAATGTGATGAAGCCCTCAGCGACGATTTGAGATAAAACACTCTTGTTTGTGTTGAATCACAAGTGATCTGTGGTGTTTAGGCAATAGATCACTTAGCGCTATTGAGCGAGATATCTGTCGCATGAGCCCCGGACAAATAGTTAGTCTATTAGACGAGAGCGTTTTTGTCAGTCTCCCCGTCTCCCAGATATTTCCTCAGAGTGACGAGTCACATTAGACGCCAGGAGGAAGAGTAATTTCTGTGTCACATCCCTTTAGCCCGACCTCGCTGACAATCACCAAGAAGAGGGCGTTCTCACTAAAAATTAATCACATTTGCCTTTTTAATGGCATCCCTCACCCCTCTGCCAAGAATTCACAATCATCTTCCTGCCATTGTGTTGCCCCTGCAGTGTGGTATCTCTGGCGGTGACAAAGTGATTTCAAGGAGTGTATCAATACTTACATCACCCCTCTGGCCCTCACTCTTCAGTGTTGACACTGCAGCACTTGGAGCCAGGCCTCGCTGGCAGAAGGCCATCCACTTCAGAGATAAACAGACAGAGATACGCAGCGGCGGATTTAAAGCTCAAATACATCACATTTTTAGATAATAAATTGCTTCAAAGAAAGTACACCTATCCTGTAGGGATACTCTTCCAGTGAGAAACATCAGTTTTTTTTTTTGGTGGCATCAATTTGAGAAAGTAATTCGTGTTGGTCGATTATATGTTCAGTGTACCGACCTAAACAATGAAGTGCAACAAGAAAGAGGATGTGTAGGTGATATGATCATATATAAGATGATCAATTTGGACCGTTTTTACTTATATTTGCATGTGTATAAAGGGTAATTTAATATTATCATTATTATATTGTTATTTAATATTATTTTCACATTAATGTGGAGATGTTTCAAGATTTTCAAGGCATTTAATTCAATGGATAACATTTCCATCTGGTAATTTTATCCAATAACAGTTTATATTCCAGAAAATGTACTTGATCACAAAGTGTACTGCTATAACTACACAGATATGGTCATGGAAAATTAATTCATGACACACTCAACAACAACAAAGAGGTCAAAAAAATTGTTTGATTTTTTTGCAACAGCTTCATGCGAAACCATTTTTGTTATAAAACACATTGACTGCTTTATTTCACTTTAAATCATTTTTAAAATTATTGGACTTGTGGTATAAATAACATCATACAGATGTCTATCTGATGAGAAGACCTTGAATGGTCTCATTCTCTCTGTAGAGACAGAAATGGTTACTGCTGCCATCAAATATTCAGACAGACTTGTAATTCCTTATGAGTGAGCAGCCCTGTAAAAATGACTGGGAAACAAAACACTTGTGGTAAAACAATGTTCTGAGGACATTCTGTCAGATTCCTCTCTTTTTTACAGATTTCATCACTGAGCTGCTGTGGCGTAAATGCTTTAAAACACTTTGACATAACATGCCGTGTCCAGAGACCCTCTACCTCTGAATAATGAATCCACAGTATGTTCCGAACAGCTGTCTTCTTGCAAGAAGTTTTTTTTAAAACGCTTTTGGTCGCATCTCCCAAGTCCCGTTTTAGAAACCAGCATAATTTGAGATAATTCACCTGATTCCTCGTCACAACAACAACTGCCCAATCAGCGCTGATTCAACTCACAGCAATCTACTGTTATTGGCCAAGAAGCGAAGACAAAGTCGCCATCATCCTCCATTCTTGCTGCCCCCGCTCTTCATATTTAATTCAGAGGTTGTGTATTTCTTTATGATTGCAACATCTGTTTGCTCCCAGTGCCAGCTCCCTCCGTCAGCCACCCTCTGTTCAATAATTCCTGTCCTGACCCCTAAGAGCCCCTGACATCACAGCACCGGCTGCTGCTCAAACTTCACTGGGACCAGACACAAAGGGACAGGTGCCCGCTACCACATCATCTGGTTTATAAACCTGCATCACCTACATCGGTGGTTCTGTTGTTGTTACAGTAAGCCGAGTGAACTCTTTCATGTCTCCGTGAAATAAAAAACTGGTATACAGGTACACAGATAGTGTCCTACATATAACACAAGAATTAAGAAGACACTTTATCATCATTTCATCCAATTGAGCTGATTATAGTTTTACATCAGCTGAAAGATGACATGCTCCTCTACTTCATTATGTATGTCATGTGCAGGAGGTGGAAAAAAATTATGTCAACATCTCACGGAAATGGACTTTGTACCTCTGAAACAACCATAGTTACAAACTCAACTATAATCATTCTCTAGAAGAGATGCATCATGGTTGAAATGCAAGATTTCAATAAAACAACATAGAAGGATTCATTTAACAAAAAAGGAGGAAATCCTGCAATCATCAACCTTTAGAGGAGTATTTGCAATTGCGACTTAATTATACTGGTCGTTTTATGATTTAAATAATAATATTTTTCTTATTGCCAACAAATCCCAAAGTCAAAACAATTTTTTGTCCATCTCTGCCTGCCATGTAGTTTTGCAATGATTCATCGATTCAATGTTTAGCTATTACTATTAAACTATTATTGTTTACCGCACTCCACCTCCATCTCAGACCCCATCCTTATTGTATAATTATAACTATTAAATTCATTTTTTCATGCTTTTCAGTTTTTTTGAACGTGAATATTTTCTAGTTTTGTTACTCCTCTGAGACAGTAAGCTAATAATCTTTGGGTTGGGGACAAAACAAGGCATTTGACGACACCACCTTCAGCTTTTGAAAACACTGATACAATGTTCTGACACAACAAATCAACTAAGCATAAAAACAATGGACAGATTAATTGACAATGAAAAGAATCACTAGGCCCAGCCATAGTACGCTGTCTGTGATTGTCTGCACCAAGACCACTTGTTAATACTGAAGACCTTCATTTTAAGGATAGGCTACAGATACTGTTAGTAGTTTCATGTAACAAAAAACAAAAATATATAAAGGCTAGAAAAGTTCTGAAAAAAATGGGTGATATAGCGAAACTCTAAACAAAGCTGAAATAAACATAACTGTGACACAGTTCTTATTTGTGTACATGGAAACAGGATCCTTACATGAGAACAGCAAATCAAGTCATTCTGATTTGTCTACGTCTTACAACAATTTCCATCCATCTTTATCTTCAGTATCCCCATAATGCATGTACCAGATTTCTTAACAAAGTCTGTTAGTCATGCCTGCTTTTTATTAGTTAATATAATATTATCTGCTCTCTTTTTCTCACTTGACAGACACTGATAACATAAGGCATGCTTATGTATTTCACATGACAATCATTCAGTGAGCTTCTACGCTATAGAAAACAAAGAGGTGTTACAAATCAATTCTTTTCTGTTCAAAATCTTCCAGAATTATTCCGACACATGGGGACTGTACTTTAAAGGGGAACACAGCGCAGTTGTTGGGGACTATCTTCAGCTTTGGATTAATACACACATACGCACCAGTGAGTATTTACGGCAGGTGGAAGTTAGTAGGATCCATTAATTGTTGGTTTGGTCTTTCTTGGGATCTACTGATGGTAATTATATACGTATTTAGACTTTCATGGAACAACACTGGTAAGTGGTTTTGTTATTTTGATGTTTGATAAGCTTTCTGATTATTCATATTTCTATCGTTGGATAAAAAAAAATGGCTGTAACTTCTAAAGCCGCTTTACTTGTCAACTCTTCTGACTAATCAAAGCATTTTGTCTGGTTATCTCAGCATGATTGTCTTCGTCAGAGGCACTGAAGGTGGCGGGGTCCATAAACAGATGCTACCCACTGACCTTAGAAAACATGGCGGAGGGGCCAGATGTTTGCATGACCTCACAACCTTGGGACCAGCTGATGTGGCAGTGATGGAGATGGGTACTGGCAGAAGAAACTGATCTAGTGGCATCAGAGGTTTCCATTTTTCCCGCTTTTTCTGTGTCGGTCTTAACCCCCAAACTGGGCAATCCTGGAAGGCAGGGAAAGATGGAGGACACACAAAGAGAAATATGTAAACACAGAAGAGAAAGAGAGAGGAGGGGGTGGAGAGACTGGTCAGTGGTGCTGACGGTTGTCACAGATGTTGAGTTCAGCACAAAACTCTGCCAGAAGCCATTATGTCAAGGCTAAGTTAGCTGAATGAACAAGAACAACTCCAGGCCCTGCCACTTTAAATCTCGCTCAAAATTCAACAGCTGTTTCTTGAACGAATGCAGATGCAAAATAATGATAATAATGCCTACTTACAGCTCCTGCTTAGAAGTAAACAATCCTTCTTGACCACACCCTGTTCTCATGGTGGCTTAGCAGCTCTGCAATTCGAGATTTAATTTTAGAGGCAGCAATCGGTTTTTGGCAGGTATCGTGAGAGTGTAAAAATAGCGTAAAAGGGTATTGTTAAAGGGCTAGAAATTAATGTTTTCAAATGTCAACAAATGTTTTTTTCTGTACAAATTCAAAGCCGTAACCACAGAGTTTACATAGCTGTCAGAAACAAGCAAAGCATCTCTGTAATATATATCTGCAGTGTTGAAGGCACTTCAACATCATTTCTCCTCAATTCAACGCCTGCGCTTGTCTATTCTGGCATCTGAAATTCTTAACATTTTGACTGGGTGCATCTTGGCTCCAAGCATCTTCACTCAGCTCAGAGAATGTCTTTGTGCCAAGGCCACAGCCTGTGGCGGTTTTCCTAGTGACAGATGAGCATGTCAACATGTTTGTGTGTGTGCGTGTGTGGTGAAACAATAGGCCTTGTAAGCTGTGAACTGTGCCATTATGGAAAGAACTGTCCAGTTATCCATTAACCAATGCACCAATATATTGATTAGGCATAGAAGCATACATATCAATAAATACATGCAAACATGTGAGCATGTATGGACACACAAAGAAGGCCTCTGAAACATTGCTTCTTTGGTACACAGCACTTGGCCTCACACAGATGGCCTGATAACGCTCACTTGTTGTAATTACTTGCTGAGAAACAGTTATATAAACAGTTGGACAATTTGTACATCCCAAGACACATTCATGAGCAAATACACAAGTGTGAATATCCTCATTTGTCCTAAGAAGAATCTCCTGAAATGCTAACGACATGAAACAATAAATGGTGAGCAGCACCAAAAGAGAACTGCGACATGTGGATCTAAATCTGTCCGTCCTGTCTCCAGGCCTGTTGGCAAAGGGCAGCTCAGCTGTAGCAGGCAGATTGTGTGAACAGCGGACTACGAACATCTCTCCACAGGCCATACCAAGGTGTCTAATCCAGGAAACACTGTGAACATACACCCTGTGGGCTCCCACAGTGCACTGCACAGCCCACATCCCAGTGCACACTGCAACAAATCCTCCATCTTAACAAGCCAGTTTGTGTATTGGTGAGTGGTAAAACCTAAAATCATTACCAAACCACACAATATGCTAATAGGATATGATTATTTCATTTGCTTCCGATACAAATCTGCTTGTTCCCAGACTTTGAGAAGGCTCAATCCAAAAGCAAATTACTTGATAAAATGGTGATTTTACAGTGAAACGGGGAAAAGAGCGCAAAAAGAAATCGCTTTAGAAAATAACCTCAGGATGGATTTACTTTATTCTTTAATAAAACTTGCAAGAGTTGGCATTTATCTGTATTAACTAGTACATTAATATTATCAGATGATAACCCAAGTCAACAATATCTGCAAAATTCAAAGGCAGCATTACTAGATGTGACATGTTTGTATCTTTTGCCTTTCAGTATTTCTGCACCTCCAGAAGTATATGCTTGTGATATTTTTTTGGAGATTTATATAAAAAGAAAAATCCAGTGTGATAAATTTATAGATATTTCATTTACACATTTTGGCACATTACCTGAAGAAATATTGCCAGCTCGCCGAGGAGTGCGTCTGCTGTCCAGCACCTGTCATATCAGCTGAGAGTCACCCACGTCACAGGGTGTCGCGAAATGACAGCTCCCAATGTCTGCAAAGATGAAGCCTCAGGAGGAAAAAAAAAAACAGGACGGATCGAAATTTCATACTCCCAAGTATATCAAAGTGACTCCTGTCAGCATTGCATCAAAGCAGAGAAACAGGAACTGTTCATTTTTACAGCTGAGAGTTGGACAGTGGAGGGGGGGTTCTGGGGAAACGGGGTAGGAAGGTGTGCGACGTAAATTATGCTGGCTGACTTAGAGGAAAAACAGTGACAATGAAAAGCACCTTGTCAACCTTTGTCCATTTGGATTTATGACAGCAGAGTCAAAATAAGGCTGTGACGGGGGGTGACGTTAAAGGGGGAGTTTTGATGCAAAGATGAGGGTTTGAGTGATTTTCAGAGATCTAGTTTCCATACATTAAAGGCTACAACGTCCATGTGAGTCGACTGTTGCCTGTAAGGTGCAACACAGGGGTAAACAGTCATCTCGTCTTACATATTTTGAGGGTTCATCATCCGTTTTTTTTGCTGGATGTAGCCACTACTAGAAAAAGCTGTAAGAATGGCACACAGTAAAAAAAACTGCCATTGTGATTTTATCAAACAACCAAACAAGCCCTGCTTTTTTTGATACTTTGATTAAGAATGATCAATGATTGTTCATTGTGATTTCATTCATAAGCAACAACTCTCATGTTTGAAAGAACCTAATCAGATTTAATTTCTGTTACATTAGACAGACTTGTAGATCCGTCATGGAAAATTAGAGCCTTTTGAGTTTTTCCTTTTGAATCAAGCAGCAAAAAAGTTGTAGCATGACATAAATTCACTATAACTGACATCGACCTATAAACACCATTTTTTTTACATCAGGTTCCAGAAAGTTAGAACAATTCCAGGATCCATCCATTTATCCAGATCTGTACCAAAAGTTAAAAGTTAATGGGGTCTATTCTGGGTCCATCCTCCATCTAAGTTTTGGGGAAATCCCTTGAGTAGTTTTTGTGTAATCCTACTGACCAACCAACCAAAGAACAAACAAACAAGGGCAAAAGCATAACCTCCTTGGTGGAGGTAATTAGACAACCGAGAATAGATACTGCTGCAAACATGTGTACTGCACATTAAACAAGAAAGACGGGAATTGTATTATTATGATAAGTGCTAAAAAATAGTAGTACGGCAAGCAAAAACACGTAGCATAACACAAAATAACATTGACAGTCACCATGGGGCAAGCCTTTTAACCTAAGCAGTCAAGATAAACAAGTGTGTGTCTTTGCTTGTGCAGGCCCACACAGCTACAAGATACAGAGATATGACTTGTGCTGCAATGACAAATATTAGAGGCTTGAGGCTAAAAGAATCCAAGGCAACCAAAATCTGTTTTTGTCCCAAGGCCAAACTCTGCACTGCACTGTGGGCCACTTCTGATTTCAGCACTAGCTGGTGTAACGCAACCAGCCATGCATTAGTATTGGCCCTCCAGTTACAGCAGGCTCTTAGGATCCTGTCACCCAAACTTATCATACACTCTCACACACGACCAGACATACTCATGCAAACAGGGAAAAAGCAGCCCTTTTGTTGCAGAAAGAAAGCACAGACCTTTATTAGCTGCATAGATCCCTTTCTATCCCTTTGTCACTGAGGCACACAAATATACAAATTTTACTCATTCACACAGGGACCATAATTCAACATCGCTCAGACCACTGAGACCTTTTCTAGCGGTCAAACACACAGTGGCAGGGACGTCCCTCTACACAACATAAAAGACTGAATCTCCCCGTTAAAGCAGCCAGCCCATCTCTCTCTCCACTTAGAGGGGGGCCCGAGCTAGCATACAAAGTTCAACAACTGTGAAGAAGGAACTATTAAAGAGGACACACAAAGCAGTGACCTTGACTGACAAGTGCTCTTCATTCTAGCCATAAACAGCAGTGGGGCCTGATAAGTGGTCATCGGTGCGGGGAGTAATGACCTATCCGTCAGCAGCGGTTGGGCTGTGTGAGGTAGTATAAATGGAACATACATAATGTACAGCAATAATACCAGCACGCTCACAGCCTAATGTATTATCATTATTCTTGGGGACCAGGTTTTTTTCCCCCTCCTCTAACCCTGAGTAGTGTGCCTCAACACGGTGGGTAAATGCCTCCCGGCCACGATAATTTCATTCTAATCTTTGTTCCATATTATAATTTTCATGGTCAGAATACACCAGGAAGCAACGCCACGTTTCTATCAAGGGCTAAACAGAACACAGGCCATAACTGGAGGTTTTATGTGACTGTATAACCCTCATTCTTAGTGCACCAGTCAATTTATGATAAGAATGGAGAAAGCTGTAAATTTATGTGTGATGGCCGATCTTAAACAACATCATTACGGGCCAAATGAGCCTCTGATATGGCAGCTGTATCCATACTCAGAACATGTTTAAAGAGGAGATCAGAGGAGATGACTACAAGATTAAACAAAGTTTGTAAAAAAGGTAACACAGCATGCCATGTTTGTTATAATGAACCCTGCGTGAATCACTCGCTACTAGCTCATTGTGCTTGAATGTCATTACTTATAGATCTGAGGCAGGGAGTTAAACACAGGCGGACAAGTCCTCATGCAACCATTGGACTCACTTCTGACTTTGAGATTAATGGCCAGCAGTTTGTTCGGCATCTTCACTCCAATCTGAACTAGACATTCTCACCACCTTACATGTAAGGGTAAGACCTCAAGTGGATTTTTAGAAGGAAAGCACAATGTTACTTGTTAATGAAAGTTCACAATGTCAAGTCTGCCTGTTCATCACACAACGCATGGAGCTCATTTTGATAATTTCTATGTTAGATAATATGCCGAACTAATGTGTGAACTGCTGTGTCTTAAGGAATGTAACTGATGGCTGACAAAGAAACTATATAATGTGCCAATCACTAATCTATAGCCAAAGTTAGAAAGCATTCAGTCAAGAGACAAGTAAAAGTGTTGAAGTCCAATATAATCAGTCACTCTTAAAAGACCATTAATTTCTGAGCCTATATCATAAAATCTGTTTCTTTGTTTGTGTGACTTTTGTGGGTGAGTTTTTAATAATAAGACACCATCTTCGACAAAACCAAAGAGGTTTATCTTTCAAAGAATATCATACCCCAAAATACTACTTAGTAAGAGCTAATTCAGTCCGGAATTCTAACTGGTTGTGCTGGGAGTTATCATGCAACACCACTAATTAACAGGCATTTCTGAGGCCTCCCACACACATACTGCACCCAACTCACAGCCAGTGTCCTCATCCAAAACTCATCTCTGCTCTACAGAAACAAGGATATGCAGTGCTACGACACAACATTCCTATAACACATACTGCATATTGTAAGAATGTATTCTTGGAAAGTGAAATAATCTCCATTAGGAATACAGGAATAGTCGCGCTGCATTTCCTGGAAAAGCGTTTGTTTGCTGTTCAGAAACTAAAATAACTGCACAATGTTATCACAATGTCGTAGCTAATGTTTAATTAGTTTTTAGGGGAAATCTAAAAGCTGTAAATATTGCGTGCAGGCCCATCTCATCTCTCCCAGGTATCCCTACAGAGCAGGGGAAAAATGAAGGATGCCTCCAAAGCTTGGAGACAGTAATCTCCCCTGTGGAGGTCAAATCTAACATGGCAGGTTAGTGTCTGTGGAGATTGACAGCCTGGAGAAATACTGCTGCCAGGCACCCACAACGCACAGTGACAGTAAACACCTCCCAGGAAAAAGGCTGGTTACCAAGCCTTATAGAGCGACTGTCAGAGGGCGCCAGTCATCAGAGCTGCCGCTGACTCCGCGCTGACAGACTCTGTCAACCTATCTCTATCATATCGAAACCATCTCAATAATGTGAACATCAACTCACCCAGGAAGTATACACATCCAACCTGGACACATCTTCATCAGAAACATTTGTATGGAATCCTTATATTCTTTCTGCTACAAACCTCATGCATGAGCAGCCACAGAAACACTTTGAATCTTCTAAGATCTTAGAAGAGATCGTTTATATAAAATCATGACATTTTCTTGTGACCATATACTGCAGTCTATATTCGAGGTAGAGGTTTAACGGTGTTTTTTTTTTTTTTTTGAGAAAAACATTAAAATCAAGCAGAACTAAAGGAATTATTCATGCTTTACTGCAGAACTGAAAGGATTAGTTGATGCGTCACTCAGTCAAACAGAAAACTATTCATCGGAAACCGTTTTTAAGTAATATTTTGAGTGATTCAAGCTTCTCAACTGTGAAAATGTTTGTTTTTTCTTCGTCATGCATGATAGTAAATGGAAAATCTTTGAGTTTTCCATTGTTGGTTGAACAAAAAAAGACATTTCAGGATGTTGGCATGTTCTCTGGGAACCTATAATGGGCATTTTCAATTGTATTGTTCATTAGCAGACATTGTTTTGAGCAAACATCTCAATTAAAAGATCAATCAGTTGATAAAACAATAATGAAAACATGCGTTAGTTGCAGCCATAAAAGGAACAACTGTATAAAATTATGGCAATATACTGCAACTGGTTTGTCAGTATTTCATGTTTATACTATAAATCTCTGCAAATTCTACACCACAGGTTAATATTAAATAATAACTCACAAAGCTCAAGGAGAACAAAGGAGCCTTTAAGGAAAACTCTTCACTGTAGCATTGCAGTTGAATACATAAGGTTGAAAAAGCCAACACTTACACTTTAATCTGTGTTGTTTACTGTGGTTGCACAGAAATTGTAATGCAGTACAGCACACCACTAATTGCATGAAATATGTTATCTTACAGGCTTGTGCTGTCTGCCTTTCATAAACAAAGGCTGACAGATCATGCCCTCAACCAGTGACCCTGCTGTGAGCATATGCACTAATACAAGGTCACACTGGAGACTGGCCACATGAGGAGAAAACAGCCATCCAATTTGCCTTGTGAGCCCAACACGGACACAAACTACTGATGTAGTCATCATGCCCTGCAATAAAACGTCAGTGCGTTAAACGGGGCCCTTTTTTCATTAGCAGCTCTAATAAATGATGCTTCTATAAAACAAGAGGAAACCCTTTTATGTCCGCGAGAGTAGAAAATGATAAAGGGATATCACTGCCAAAAAATCTGTTGTGCGCTCAATGTCAAGGAGGATCCACTAGCTCCCATTGAGCTCAGCTGTGTGCAAAAGTATAGCAACCTCTAATTTTCATCATGGCAGGTCGCCATCTTTAAAACAGAGATCAACGTGTAATAATGTCCATATACCACAATAACATGCATCTTCCTCAAAACATTCCATGCTCCAAACACTAATTGTTAAATATTAAAGAATAAGCAGTCATAATATCTCATCTGAAGTAAGGAAGTCATATCATGGCTCCGATTGGTCTGATTATGGCTGCTGGGTGTTGATGGGAGCATGCTACAGGGGGTGATGGAGGTTTAGAGGGGGTAGGCAGAAAAGACAGGCAGACAGACAGACGAACAGACCTATAGCCTGATGCCGTTCCCCCCTCATCCTTTGCTTGCCCTTTGTCATGCACCCTCCTCACCTCCAGAGCTGTCACTGGCTTGTCAGAACCAATCACAGGATGCCATGCTGTCTGCCAGCCATGTACCAGTTTGGACAGGATGACATCAAATTTCTGGTGCTACGTGTCAAGGACCATATGAAAACAGATGTCCTCATTACTGGGTCGCCCGTGCTTCAGAATTTCTACATATTCATCTTTTCTTATCAGATCAGGTGAACAAGAAGGTTTAATTGTTCAGTTTAATCTTATTTTTGATGTACGTTTGCAATTAGGTGGAAAATGTCTAAAATTAATAAGCGACTTAGGAAAAAAATCAGATACATTTTGGCAAAAACAACGTCATTCTTTAATCACATAATGTCACATAAGTGCAGCAATTTACACTATCCAATACGCTAAGAAAAACAGCAAGCTAAAGCCTGGTCACAGTGTGATAAAACAGTGACATGCCCAAGCCTGGTGTTATGCATATATGAGGCCCTCTGAGATCCAGCATGACAAAAGTAACTTTATTGAGTAGGACAGATCGCTGCTTGTCTGACTGACTTAATCTGTTTGATTGAGCAACGGGACGCCTTCGGCTTCACAAGTCCTTCAAAGGCCGCAGATTCTGCAAGTGTGAAAAAAAGAGGGAGGAAAAAAGGAAAGAGAAAAATCCCCCCCCCCCCCCCCCCCACCCACCCACCCACCACCACTTCTGCTGCCACACACACACACACACACACACACGCACACACACACACACACACACACACACACACACACACACACACCAGAGCAGCTTTTGGAGGGTTTATTTATTAGCTTTAAACATCTTATTCATTGCCCTACCACCCAAGCCCTTTCAGGTCATCAGCCTCTAACAAAGACCCCAAGCCTGGAAAATCTGTCAACTGTCAGTGTCATTGATTAGGAGCAGAACTCTGGGCGGATGATGAGCCAACCGTTGAAGAGTAATAAAGGGCAGAGTTTGAAGAGTTTGTCGCTGACAATAACACTGCTGCTGCAAATTTCCACTTGACTCAAAAGCATGCCGCATTACAGAGCCATACATTCATTTGCTCATGCCTTCATGATCTTATTATGGGGATCTAACTTTCCACTCCACCCCTTTTTTTCACCGTGTAGTCCTAACACAAAGCAGACCTCAGCTATCATTGTGCTTGATCTGAATTTTATTTAGAGCTCCATATGCTTCTCCAGCCTACCCTCAAAGCCTGGTGTTGGTGCTTGGCCTCTCTTGGCCCGTTAACCATCAAAAGAGGGGCCATTCTGTCACCATACTGCCTATTGTGGGCCTTCGAGGTTAAGAGACAAAAGTGTGAGATCATGAATGAGTGCTTGGCAGTCTATTGGAGGTTTCCCTCCACACAATTGAACTGAGAATCTGCACCTGATACAATTCAAGCATCTAGTTTGAAAGAGAAAAGAGGTTACTTTGTTTGCTTTGGAGATGGAGTGGCCCTGTTAAATAAAACTGGCATGTTTTTCATTTTCAAGCGATTGGCAGACTGATTTTCTACATCTCTGCAAAGGACGACGCATATGGTTTCTCTCCTACTGTCTGCTGAATACCAAACCAGACACTTAACACATGAGACCACAGAGGAGCTGGATGAAACCCCAGAGAATCTCCACACCTCACAGCAAGAATCAGGCTACAGAATTACCCCTCCACTATCTGCGGGGGCGTCCTCTGGACATGCATTTCCCCTACACTTCCTCCCCTCGAAGTAGCCAAAGCTGTGCCTCTCAAGTCTCCAGGTCCCCCCTTAGTGACAATTTGTCCACATCAGAGAGCCGTCATCCCTAACGAGATCTGACTCGTGACACGCAGATGGGGAGGGGCTGGGCACAGGCAGCTCTAGCGCTGGGTGCCTGCCTGGCCTGGGGCTACAGAAAAACGCCATGCTCAGACTGCCGTGTGAGAGAACACAACTGCTTTCTGCTAAGCTCTGCTTTACCAGCATAAGCTCTACCAGCCCACAGCCCACGTCGCTGGGCCATTACAAGGGATGGGATGCAAGAAGAACAATGAATGTTGTTAATTATATCTGTGTGCATGCAAGCAAATGAAATGTAACATACAGATTAAAAGTGCAGGA
The DNA here is from genome assembly GCA_963678695.2 of Diplodus puntazzo. NCBI lineage: Eukaryota > Metazoa > Chordata > Actinopteri > Spariformes > Sparidae > Diplodus > Diplodus puntazzo. The sequence continues at coordinate 17,965,107 of OZ023171.1, read as the reverse complement.
ATTAGGGATTTTCTTCAAATCATATCAGCATACTGTTTGCCAAAAGAGTTACATTACAAGCTCATGAAATAAGGAAGTGAAAGTTTTTTTTGCCAACCTTCCTGACTATCTCACCATCTTACTTACCATCTGCTGTCACTGATCTTACCAAGTTCTGCAAATAATAAACTGCAAAGGATAATGCATGCCACTTCATTAAAGCATTCGCAGCAAGAAAAGACACTTTCTTAGCGCACAGACACAATACATCTGTGACTAAACAGCAAATCATGTGAAATAAGCTTTGCATTGTGACACGAAGAACAGACCCTTTCAGCTCCTCTTCCATTCAGCCACACATAAAAAGAGCTGGCCAAAAATTCCAATTGGGCCTTCGGGCAACTTCTGCTAGTAACTCAGTGTCATTGACAATGATCTAGAAGTTTCACAAATCCAGTAAAAAATATCACAAAGCATCATTGCAACTTCTATTTCTACACACAACCTTTACGAAAATGGTATGTTATTGCTGACATATGTTGGCCTCGTGTCAGCTGATATAAGACACACACACTGCACATCCTCAACCCCCCCACATGGAGTTGACCTTGCATCCTTAAAATCACAACCTCTCTGTTCCGGTCAAGTGCATCAGCCAGGCAAATGTATGCAATTAGGTCATGCTGGCCAGTGTGACCCACACCAAAGTGAAATCCTATCAGGGCATAGGGGGTAAAATTGTCTCAGGGAATCACCTTAATAAATAAGACGAGAGATAAGTAAAGCTGAGGGAGCAGGACTACACTGTGCATGATAAGAAATAAATCATCCTCCAATATGCTGTGCTTACCCAGGGCTGGCCTTTAAATTGGAAATATAAAAGGCATACTGTGGCCAGGAAATTATGTTTTAAATAGATAATAACCAGAAGGCCCTTTATAAACACTGGCTCATACAACAACCACCCCCTTTAAATACTACTCCACCACAACTTTCTTATCATAAAAACTCAATGTGTCACTGCTTCGAACCCTAAATAAATCAGCATTTTTTTACTCCTTTGTTTCCTCTCTGCTCTCGTTCTTCCACTCTCCTCAGCCCTGCTGGCTGCTCTCACCTTTCTCTCCTGGCCCTCTGGCCCTCATCCTTGGCTCTGGCTCCTGACAACCTCACCCACTGAGCTACAGATTGGCCGGCACACAATGCCCCAGATCCTCATTCACCAACACAATGCACTCACCAGCCATACACCTTCCCTTCTCTTCAACTCTCTCACCACATCCCTTCTGTCCATCCCCTCATTTTCTTTCCCTCTCATTCATTCTCTCTGTTCATTTAATTTCCTCAAGCTCTCTCCCAAGTCTATCTGTTGCCTCTCCGACTCGGCCTTTCTGGCAACTTGGTGGTGACTGGTGAGCCGACAACAGAAACCATCTCCTGCCTTATTCCGGTGCAGGGCAGCATGAGCGGGACGAGCCAGAGCTCACAAAGCCACTGCCGAGCGAAACAAAGGTTGTGTGCTCCATCATTCAAACCGGGGCCACTCCGACAGCTGCCTCCGCCACGCTCACACTGACAAACGGCCAGAAAAACAGATGGTTTGTGCATTCATGACCAGTTTAGTGGAAGCCCAGGAGTCACCCCCCATTCAAGGGGAGGGTTTTTGTCAGCTATTCCATAATAAAGCTTTTCAGTCTGGTAGAAAATTAGAAATGCATTTTAAAATTGTCACTTAATTATTGAGGTCATCCCAGCCCCATGGAGGAGAGAGGAAAGAGCTGAGGCTCTGGCTTTGTGACACATGACTGATCTGAAAAGATGGGCTGCCTCATTTCACTTTTTAAATCCTGCCAACACATTAACATACATTTGTCAGTTTGCTTCTGAAAAGCAGATGCATTGAATTTTGGACGCCAACTATCCTCCAAGGAGACAAAGTTCATCATCTCAACATATGACCAATATTGGCATTGCACTTGTATACCTCACTAACAATGAATCAAATGAAGATACATTCTTCACTGATAAAATTACCAATAACTTAAATAATAAGATGTGTTACAAATGCACATCCCGCAACTGGACTCGTTCATGCATTTACATGTTGAACCACGCTCTGCTGTTATCAGGACTCTCACATCATGTCAATCAAAGTGCCACACACATACAGGCACATCTGGACCATAATTGATAGCAGATGAGTGTGTCCAACCCTCTGAATCTTTTATCACCTCTGCTCTCTCAGACCCATATGGTTAAACCATGGCCCAGGGAAAGGGGGCACTCAACTCATCTGCCCAGGGTGACAATGTCCTGGACACGTAAAGCTCTGGTTCGCAGCCCTGGAGGCCTTCGTTTAAAGCTATAAAATCTACCGACTGAACATTACTGTTGATATGCATTTCAGTTGGCAAAGGAGAAAGCTTAAATCCAGATAAAGACATGTTTGATATTTAGTATTTTTACCACTCAATTCTTTGTACAAATAAGCTAAAAGTGATTACATAAAGAATACAGTTATATGAGACTAAGTCGACCACAATAATGGTGTATGTCATATCATTAAAAAGAGCTTAGCCGTTGCTTTGAAGCAGTGAGGCGTGAACTATACTGGGCTTCTGAGCATCATCATCAAGCTCTTGGCATAACACCCCAAAAAGTCATTTCCAATTGTAAGAGAAAGCATTCACTGTGTTGCACTATATCATACACAGTACTGTTCACACAGATTAGCTCGAGTGCCAGCCGAAGTGACACTGACTAAACTTAGTTTGTTTGTTCCCCCATATTAAATTAGTTGCACATCTCCCAGTGCCCAGAGACAGGGCCTAACAAAGCAAGGAGAACGGCTGAGCAGATATGAATTAAAGATAACGCCAAGCCACCGCACGTCTGTCTCTGCTTGGAAACCATCTGGACGTTCAATATTACATCCTTGTCTACACTTTTCACGTTGATCAGGATCAAAGTTTTCTGACAGGTCTTCATGATGCATCACTCCCAGATGTGGTTGCTGGCTGAACACATTTGTTGAGGTCTCACTCTTATCTTGAGCAGTCATGCAATGGCCTCGAAAAGTTGTCTCTAAGAGAAGTCACAGCTGGAGCAGAGATAAAAGTCCACTTGCTTCTCACCTTAAAAGGTGACAGAGACATCATGTCAAACTCTAATTTAATCAGAGGTAAAGTTTGCTTTGCTTTAGGGATTACGCATTAAGTACAACCTTGGAGTGACTTTTTAATGGAAAATAATGAATTTTCATTAAAGTGAAAACACTTAAACGATACTCTACTTGAGTTATAGTCAATCTTAAGTATTAACATAAAAAATTCAAACAAAAAAATGAAAATGTCTGATTTTGCCATGCAGTTTTTTTTTGCCACAGACACTGCAGATACAGACCGCAAGCATATCTTAACTATTATGTGATCTAACATGTTGTGATCCAATTAATAATCATGTAGGCTTAGCATCATTGCGCTGCACTGGTAAAGTCAAATTAACATAATCACTGTCATCATTAGCATAATTTCTGTGCTAGTTTGTCCGTGTTACTTACTGTAATGTATAGCACAATAGAGACACCCAACAGCATGTTACACGCTGCACATAATAGCAGACCACACATCCTTGTTGACCTGTGAGAGACCCACATGGTTCACAGAATATAAACACGGATACACACGACACCTTCGCCTACACACACATAGTATTAAGCTGATTGTACCCTGACAGCTTCTGCTTTGTTTCCACTTAAGCACTGCCCTCCTCTGACTGTCCAGGGAAGTGCATACAATCAATATGGCAACACATCTCACTCCTCATCGCTGCTCCAAGTTATAACATCTCTCCAAGGCAAAGAAGACTTAAAGACCGGTTTTATTACTTGAGGAGAGTGCACAGTCGGTGGATGAGAGACCCCTCCCCAGCTCACTCCAGCCCCCTATCCAGTGCCATTTGTTGTTGGACTGCACCCCTTTGGCAGCGGATAGGAATCACTTCCTCAGAACATGATGTGGGAGGTGTTCAAAGATAGACGCTGACAGAAATCTGCTGCCGTTGCCAAAAGCTCTGGCATTTCTGAAACGGATGAGAATTTGATCAAATAAATGTGACAAATGTGTGAATGTGGACAAAAAATAGCAATCAGATTAAATAAATACAAGCTAGAGGTGGGTATAAACAACTTGGAAAATAAGTCACAGTATGTTGCTATGTTACAAATTATCTTTCGACAGTAAAAATATATCCTTGTCGCCAGCATAGCCTTTTGCTTAGATTTTTATTGGTGTTGTTATAATTCTAAGCTCAACCAGATGGTAACTAGATGACACTTAAAAGTTATTTTCTGGCCAAAAAAAGAGAGAAATTTTCCATCTTTTTGAAGAGTGAACAAACTGCTCCTGTGAGACTCAAACCACAAACATCGACAGCATCTAAGCAGAAAGTAATTAAACCCCCGGTAGAGTCTAATCAGCATTCATGAATGGCATCAGCACCTAGTATGATATACAGTACAGGCCCTGTCAAGGTGATTTCTCACTGCTCACCAGCTCCTCTAACAGCTCTCACCACGGCCATCATACACACAAACACACACACAGCTGCTGTGTGCTCGTCCCTCGCAAATTAATACCCACAAGTGAAACCGTGACCTGCAGAAGGCAGCCCCGACCTGCCGTCCCAGAGCTTCTCAGTGCATCCACCCCCCCTGAGTACGTGGCTCTGTCTGTCTCCCCCCTCCTCTCTCCCCCTCCAACAGGAACAAGGACAAGAGCTTGCATGGGATGAATAAAATAATCACTGACACAATATGTTTAAGTGTCAGTTTGTGTGTGAAAACATCTGCGTTTTGTCTGCTTTTCAAAAATAAATACATTGCTACACTTATCTGATATACATTATATGATAAAAAAAAAAAAACACCAGCTGTGAAAATTAATTCAATATCAAGTCAGTGAACAAAGCAACACCTTCGAAATAATTATTTCACACTAACATAATTTATCCTCCATTCTGTCTGGTTAAATCCTGCTTGTTTTTCAACTACACGCTTCTGCTGATTAAAAAGAAGCTGATGTCTCAGCCATGAAGGATTGGACAGTGGCTAGACTGCAGAGCAAAGCAGGAAGTGAAGAGACTCAAGGCCAGAGAGGCAATAATGGACCTTGTCTGTACAGTCACCAAATGGCTACTGCTTGGTTAGCTGTAAGCTCCATTTTGGGACCTTTGGTTCCCATATTTAATTAAAAATCCATTATCACCCCTCAGCATAGTGAGCAGCACTTCAGCCCATACTATCCAGATCTGCACTCTTAATTGGTCTTAAATGGCTAAATTGCTTCTCATGCAATCCATCTTCCAGTTCTCTACGAAGAAGAGGAAGTTAAAAAAGAATTGTTGAGTCTTGTTTAAAATTATTCCCCCCATCTGCAATGTTTAAACTAAATGGCAATGAGTGTTAGAGCAAAATGATTCTCAGACATTTGCGTGTATAACACACAAACATGCACTTCACCAGACCTTGTGGCAGACCTTGCAGGGAAACTTGTTTAGGAGGTGCATTAATATTCAAAAGGTGATGCTGCCAAAGCACCTTGAGCAGATGCACACTGGCACACATTGATGGCCTGACTGAGGAGCTGCAGAGAAAACAGTACAAGACAGAGAAGTGTTCACACAATAAGAAAGCAGAAGACGATAAGCTTAAATTTTAAAGGTACGAAAGAAAATGAGAACCATAGGTAAGTGAATGAATAAAAAAGAAAGAGGAGAGAGAAAGATGAGCTCTCCTTCACATCCCAGTGCCGCTCTCCTTCATTGTTACCTCGTCGAGTGCGGCCAGGCCCCAGCTCCCCTGGCAGAAACTAAGTGGCTTGCTGGCATATGGTGTAACCTCCATTTGAGTGCTAAAAGCTGGATATTGTTTTTGTGGAGCAGATGTTGGCGGGCATGGCAAAAGGCACAGCTGACTGGGCTGCACAGCTGGGAACGGTGTCTGTGACCCACATACAGGGGGAGCAGTAGTCAACTGAGAGCCACAACCTTAATGGAGAATGGAGAGACACGATATGAAGTTCGTCCCTCTATTGCCTTCACAGGCACAGAGTCGAAAATGAAGTCTCTTCGGCTTGTTTTTAGCTCTCGGCACTTAGCAGGAAGAAGCAGCCTCGGTTAGGACACACAACGGTGAAATATTAAGCACAATCAGACTCACGGCCTCATGAGGCTTTATTTCTACAACCATTTAATTTGGGGAGTTTTATTCAGGAAAATCACAGTAGGATGGAAAGAACCTCAGCTCTCTGTGCACCTCAGAAAAACACAGAACCATCATGTTTTAAATTGGAATTAAATGAGCTTTCATGCCTAGATTTGAGCTAATGAAAACGAAACGAGGACACTTAAGAGTCCTGACCGATTTCCCAAACCCAGAAGTGTCCCCGATGCCAAAAGTGGACAAATGAAGATTATGCTGAGATTATAATAAGGATGCCAAAGCCATTATCCAGTCTACTTTGACAAATGTTGTGCCTTTCTGTGAGCAGATGGGACCTAGAGTTTGGGTGGGGAAACAGGCAGAGTATCCTTCACCCAGTTGGCTAGAAAAGACCAGGATAAACGGCAAGCAGGGACACTGTCAGGACACCCCAATATTCCATGTAATTATTATCTGAGTGCTTATCTCCGTCAAATACATTAATTTTGCTGTACTTACCGAAAACTGACCTGTTAAGAAACAATTAATAAGAGGGTGGGTATTATAACAAAATGACATCCTAATCTTGATATGAGACTATATATAATCCTTGATTTTCGACATTGTCATATATTGCTATGGCACAAGTATTGACTTCCCTTGTTCCATTACAGTGAAGAGATGTCATTTTCACTCATTCAATCAGTATGTCAACATTACAGTTGACTATCATCATATATTACATTGTGTTAATATTTTGTTAAAGCAGTAACAGTCATCTCTACTGTATTTTCACAATATCGATACAAGGTATATGGGCATAGATATTCTAATATCTGATTTTGTCGCCCAGTTGGAGCAGTTATAAGGCGCTTTTAATGATTGTGTTGCTACTGTTATTTTCATTAACGGTTAACATGATGATTATCTTTGTGAAAAATCGTTTAGTCTCGATAATGTCAGATATTGTTAAAACAGTTTCATCACAATTTTCCAGAGCCCAAAGTGACATCTTCAGATTGCTTCATTTGTCTAAAATCCATTCCTTCTTTTACTCTTATAAATGGCACATTGGTACATTGACAAAACAATTAACTGATCATCAAATACTTAGTAAGATTACTTCATAAAATCCACTGATTGCTTGACTAACTGATTTAGTGCTAATATATTGTGTATCGTGATAAAGCCAATAAATATCGCAATATTATTTTAAGGTCATATCACCTTGCCTTAAATAATACTGTATTATTATTCAGAGCTTTGTACATTTAATTCAAACTCTCCACTGTTTCAGGTCTGTTCACAACTGCTGTAATCATTTTATGTGTACTAGGGCTGAGAGCTGGGCAAAATGGCCTCAAAATAATGTTGCAATATTTTTACGTTACCTCTATATTTTGAATCAAGTGAAGTCAAAATGCATATCTATAGCTTATTTAAAAACCACATGAGATGACCAAAGTCATATAAAGTCAACAAAACAGACAATAAAAGGTCATGCATAAACCCAGAGTTCAAGAAGATTTCCACTGAGGTTGACAATAAAGTTAATATGATCTAATTGAAGATAAAATCCCTAGGCAATGCAAAAGCCTGCAAACAAAGATAATCTCCTCAAAAGCACTACATAAATACAAGGACTGGGCAACAACATCAAGTGTCACCATATTTTTAACCAATACCTCGATATCGATATTGTGACAATACTGTAGGATAATGATTGGTACTTTCACATAATAATAATAGAATGAGATTTTTGTGAAATAACCATCCTAATAAGCATAATAATAATCAACCTTGTGTATATTAAAAAAGATTCCAGCAGGATCTCAACAGTCCCCCTGCTTCATATGTCAATCAGCAACAGCCTTCGCCCTCAGATTAGGCAGGACACTTTGGCTCCAGCTACTTAATTATGAGAGTGTTGAATGCCGTATGTTGTGGGCTGGGGCAAAAACAAACTGACCAGAGGCTGCTATAAGAGGCTCTTTCCCCTTGTGAAAAGGGATTAGAATGGACTGTCACTCAGCGGGGTCATGCAGAGCAGAGGCACTACTTAAAAAGTCATTTAGAGAATTAAGATGCCCCCGGTTGGGCCAGCAATCAAGTAGAAAAAAACACTTGCTAAATAAAAACACCAAATAAATTCTGAGCAAAGCCTGGAGGCTATCACTGTTGACCACTATTTTGTTTTCAAGTTCTGAATCTGCGAGGCTCTGGTGAGTTGAATGCTGATCACTCATGGAGGTCTCATTAATTAACGAGTGGTTTTCTTGACTGCACACTGATTAAATCCGCCCCTCAGAGGGAAAGGTAAATGTGGGAACAAACCTTCCTGTGCAAGGTTTAGAAAATGTGCCAAGGGAGTTCAGCTGACATTACAAAAACCCAAATATCCCCACAAATGCATATCTCAATTTTTACAATGCAGATGTTCTTTTAAAAGTTTGCTCCCGAATAGAGCAGACCTGAAACATCAGCTGCAGCAATGTGTGATGACAGAGCTTTTCGCAAAGTGATCCGGGGACTCTGCCATAATTACGGCACCTTTGATTAGTGCTGTATTTAGTCACTACTGTTCCACCAGGACCTGTCAAGATAAAAAAAAAAAGCTCCTGGAGTACCGATAAAATTTTTTAAAAATTATCATCACTGTTTCCTCAGTTAACTCATAGTTAATTCACAAGTTGCATGAATCAGATGAGGGAGAGTCCGAGGTGAGGTCTACAGCTTCGGGTGGTAGCGTGACTCAGGACCTTTAAGGTTGCCTGACAATGTTTAGGTCAAGCAGTAACACTTGAATGATACACCGCTGTATCTGGCCACAAAGCTGCATTATCTGAGCAGGTTAGTGAGATTATATTCAGGTTACTGAACACTGTGGCTGCACAGAAGCTGGGAAGACAGAGCGAATATCACTGCTGCTTTGACAGAAGTTATGAATACAGATCGGACCTCATAACTGACAGGCCTTACTGACGGACGCTCGGGGCCTCTGGGACTGAGCAGATGATTTGACAGAGAGATACAGAAACCTGTTACTAGAGAATAGGTGGACAGCGGACAGGTGAGCGCTTGCTGGTATGTGTGTGGGTGTGCAGCATGTGCGCATGCAATGAAAAAATGTTCTATGATGGTTATCAAAATGAAGTCAATTTTTAAAGTGTAAAGTAAAGTTTACACTTTGTGGAAATGATAAAATATATCATTTCCACATTAAAGTTTCTACGAGATCTTTGTTGTATGTCATGTTGACTTGTGTCAATTTTTGTGTTTCAATTTTTTTCAATGCAATGGTGCGTTTAATTTGGTCGCTTGTCGCTGTAAGTTCTGGGAAGACATCGGAGAGTGGCGAAGGAAGTCAACTGTATGACTAAACATGATGTGAATACAATTTTAAAACATTACCTGATCCATTAACATTTTCATTAATCATGGCAGTTGTTAAGCAACAAACACAACAATCCATTATCCCATGGTACTTCACAACATCAGTCCATTTTCATTGTTTTGTGTGAGGGACCCCTAATGGCAGAAATGGCATAATGTGCATGTAACTATTTGGCAATTTGGCAATTTGTAGTTTTATTTGAATATCCAATCTTAGTGCATTAGTTGGATATGATTTCCCTCTTTAGCAGACCAAATGCTCTCTAGGATTAGTCAAGTGAGCCTTATTTTTATTTTAACTGAAGCACTTGAGAGTGTGTGTCTTAGGTTTTAAGGCATCTTTGCAGTGTCATGGTTGTGGATAAGTTTTATTATTTCCTTTAAATGCTTAGATGATGTATAGATGTGATGATGTTTAATTTGAATTTACAATTTTTGAGCAACTGCACAAGTATCATCATACTGTATGATATTAAATAATACCATCTTTTGCAACTTAACTGTTGTCCTCATGAATTGTTTTCTCTGCCTTATGTCCAACACAAACAAACTGTTTAGAGGAGAAAAATCAAACTAAAGAAGATGCACATTAGGCCATCATATTTATCTTTAAATTATGCATGTGACCAATCTTTGAAATGCTCTCTGAACAAACAGTGACACTACATATTGTTCTTTGCTGCAGACTAATATTTTTCCTGTTCATCACTTGATACCATCACATATTGTATTTGAAGTTTCTCCATACAGTCAGTGTTAGTTGATGCACTGTGGCAGTGTCCTGTGCTCACAGTGACATGCTGATTCCTGAGCTTCTGTATGAGTCAGTCCCACCCTTCCATATCGCGAGCAGGCCTCAGCACTCACGCCTCATATCAGCCTGACTTTGATGGACACATGCTCCCTCTGTGCTTGGCAGGACGGTCTTTTGAGGAAACTCAACAAAAATGGCAACAGTGATGAGGTTGACACGCGCACAGACGCACCCCCAGACCCCAACTCCAAAAAATGATCAAACTTATATACACAAGTACCTTTTGAGTACTCAAACTTTACATTTTTTGAATCAGACACAGTGCCATAGGAGTGATGTTGAGAAGTATTTCTTCAAAACAAACTAAATGAATGTGCAGTGCAAGCTATGCAACGTAAAACTTGTGTCACAGAACAACTAGTTTGATTGTTAGCCATTTGCGCAGTAATCAAAAGGAATAGACAGCCAAGACCGATATCAGGCATTCTCTCAACACCTCATTTGCTAGCAGTGTTAGCACGCGGAGTTGTGTTGCCACAGGGGAGAGGAGATTAGCCATCTCATCATATAAATGGTGAATGGAGATTTGCCCTCAAAGGAGTCTTTCACAAGCTGATGGCTTTTGTTGCGTAGAAGCTACCATCAGGGCAAACAACAATCAACTAAGCTAATATCTGCAGTCTTGGCAGGACAGGAAGGTAGAATAACCCTAACCCCCACCCACATCTTTGAGTATGAAAGTTACTTAAATTGCCCATAGTTAGCATGGTTATTCTGTAAGTGATCAACAGACTATAAACACTTGACATCATAGGACTGAACATCACTTAGATCAATCAATTGTGCGCTTAGGACATAAATGCCAGGACATCACCCATAGTGCTCAAACTCTTTGCACTCTTTATTCAGCATGGCGGCACATTTGACTGAAGCAAGGTCTACTCCTTTGCCCACAGACAAAGGGAGTCCTGCACTACGTCTGTGTCAGTCTGCTCATCCCATTATATCCACTCTGCTGCCCCCAGTCATCAGCTATGACGAGCCTTCACCTGAGTTGACAGGTGACTGTCCTGAGGCAGCACAGCACCCAACAGGGGAGCCTTAACCTGCCAACTATCTGTCAGTCCCCCAAAACCAGCTCTGTCATGTCATCTCCTCCATGCCAATCACGGTGACACATCAAGTTTGTGTCAGGAAACAGTGTTGGAGATTACAATCTAATACAACATTGCCTTGAGCCAATGGGAAGAACCAGGCAATTATTATGAGACAGAGATGATAATGTAAATGTTGGCAGGCCACATGCAAATAATTACAAATATGATATTTTTCCTAGAGCTTTAACTCTTGGTATAATTGCTTGGCAATATGAAGGAGGGGTAAAGACTCAAGAGGGCACATTTCTGAAAAGATGAGTCTAGAACAAGGCCAAAGAGCAATTCATTAACAAACTATCATGTAAGGCTGTCCATTAATCCCCTGGAGATAGTTGTCAGTCTAATTATAACATACACAAAAAATCTCTACATAAGGTCATTTAATGAGCAATATTAAATGTTGCACCCATGCATAATTGCCACACGCTTTGGTTAGGGGTTTTATCTGGTAGTGAACAGTTTGTTAAGCTAGCAAACCATCTTATTAAAATGTATTTCAATCAAAAAGTCCTTAAAGCTTCTGCAATCAACACCCATATAATAATGGATTAAATGAGTATGTGTGAGAGAGAAGGGTCGCTCATACTGGCCAATCCAGAAAAAGTATTATTGGCTCGATTCAACTATATGGAATGTTTTAGTGTCGTTCAGCTCATTGTTTTTAGAAGCTATTTTTGATGCTAATAAAGTTATTAGCATTAAGTGCAGCAATGATACACACTAATGGTAAAACAGATAAAGTTGTAGGAACAAATATTTCCTTCAGCAGTTGGTGGAGACCAAAAACAGCGCAAAAAAGAGAATGAATATTGGATTTGGATTTATCCTATGGGAATAAACACTACAACCTCAAAGAACGCTAATTTTGCTCTACTTATTGTAAAAAGGCATCTGTTCCCATATCAACTTAAAAAGACAATGTCAGTGTTTACAGATTCCATGACAACTGAGTGAACTCCCTGTAATGATATAGACCATGTGAACAAGCCGGTCAGGGGTTTGACGTGTTGATAATGTGTTATGTGTATATCCCACCACCGGAGGATTTACAAAGCAGCTAGCAGGAGTTAGTAGCTATATTAAAGGAAATGAGCAGCAAACAGAAATGTGTCAAAATTCAGGAGACAATGAGTTCCGGGAGCTTGTTATCCTCAGAGCAGAGAACGAGATCAACAAACATGAGACAAGGATGGCAAATGAGTATTATTACTATTTTGGGATAATGCTGTTGATGTTTTAGTCAATGTAAAAAAACATAAACAAAGCACTGCATTGGACGATCTAAATGTTTAAAGGGTTTCTGATTGAATGCTCCAGAAGAGCTCCGAAACAAACCCTGATGTCTTTTTTGATAACTGCTGTTTCTAAGGTGCAGAATGATCTTTAATCTCAGCATGGAAACTTCAACATCTATGTATATTTACGTCACAACTTGGCAAATTCTGTCTGCCGAGAAAGATAGTTTGATAGGATCATGAACACTAGAAATTTTCAGTAAGGACACTTAATTGAGTTGTATTTATACCTTCCACTTTTTATTGTCAATGCAGCTTTAAGAAAGCCAAGTTAATTTCACTGTTGTCCTTCCTTTCTGTTTAGAATAAGATTCATTTGTGCAATGGTAAAGGTTGCCCTGACCTAGCCCTGTAATCGCACATTTTTGAATGTTCGGAGGGGGGAAGCAGCCTGTGCCATATGGCTAACGATCACAATAATAAATCAATTTCAGGCACCCCGTCATAATTTATCCGAGAAATTATGAATTTTTCCATTCAGTTGTTTCCAGTTATTTTGTCGTGGCATTCCAGGACCTCATTTGAAAAGTGGCAACGAGGCAAGCATGCAGAGTTTTAACCAACTGCTGCGATTTTACATGGGACTAATCATGAAGCACTGATTGATTGAAGCTCTGTTATCAGTGGACGCCACCCCCCCTCCAACCCCCCGATATGTAAATGAGTAACCTTTAGGAGGGCTCCGAGTGGCAGCAGTGGCAGATGGGCAGTAACTATAATGGGGTGGAGGTTGGCTTGAATAAATATCCCATGGTCTGGAACTTACCTAGCCTCTATACCGTCCGACCAGACTGCGTGACACCACAAAAGAAACTCATACACAGTGAAGCTGGACCAAGTAGCCAATTAACTTATAAGTCGATTGACAGTAAAATAATCTGAAAACATTTCTGATAATTCATTCCAGCTTCTACGTGTGACTAATTGCCCTTTTAAATTGCTTGTCTTCAATTAAAGTAAGATGAAAATCTTTGGATTTTAAAAAATAGATAAGTTCATGAAAATAAAAACATTTAAAAATCAGCATTATAGATCGATAATTTAAAAAAAAAATCCATAAGGTGCAGCCCTAAAGGAATTGTTCTTGTATTGTACATTGTACAAAACTTGTGTATATAATGTACTGTCTGTTACTTACTTGGATTCAGTTGTGTTCTGTTGAAAATGTTAAAATTCTTCAAATAAAGAGTGGGGAAAAAAGCTACACATTAAAGCTAGCAGAGACCATTCCAGCCACTTTATTGTCAATTTACATAGTATTCACTTCAATAACAAAAACTACAACTAAAATATTTTTGTCAACGATCTGTTTTTCTATAGCCATTTTTATCCAGGGCAATAAGCCGCCAATTTGGTCGTCTTTTTTGCGGCTCGGTCCTCGGTTTTAGACCGAGGCGGCAAATTGGCGGCCCAAAACAGACCCCCAATTTGCCGCCTTGGAGGGTACACTTATTTCCACCTCCATTGCTATCTAAAAACGAGGCGTCAATGTGCCGCCAACTGCGTGATATGGGCGGAGGTGTCGATGACCTGCACTGCTGTGGACTGAGTTTTAAAACCAGGAAACAGCTGATCACAGCAGCCAGTCCATCACTTCATCCTCGGACATCAAGATGAGCAACTAGACAGTCGCTGAGATCCGTTGTCCGCTTGTTGTTGTAGCGGCAAGCTACGAACGGTCGCTACTTTCAAATTAAAAGCCCCCCGCTAAGAACCCAGTTGTAAACTACAATGGGGTGCAATGTAAAGCTCTTATTTTGAAGACAAATTCGTTGTCACTGTTCACTGCCCAACTTCGTGCTTTACGCACGTCACATGTTTACGCCCAATCCATCCCCGCCATCTAAGTGTCAAGAGTCAAGTAGATGAGCAAGCGTTGAGCTATTAAGCATGCATATGTAAGGTTAAGCTTGTGCTAGTCTCAGTCTTGTGCTTGCGGTATTGCATTTCTGGACACGGAGCAGAAAGTCTCCCTTGCAAGGATGGGTGCATGGGTTCCCTTTCTTATCGGTCTTTTGCTGCTTTGTGATGCAATATCTCCCTCCTCTTTGAAAAATAAAAATGAAGCAATCAAATACTAATTCAAATGCGATTACGATGGCAACGGTGAAAGCTTCGAAGCATTCAGTTCAGCCCTATTTAAATGTAATATATTTAGTCTAAGCTATAAAAAAAAAAGCCTTTAACTTCAATTCCAGAAATTTAACAGTGACAGGCTGCAGCAGTGAGGCTCATTCGTCTTGGTAGCCAAACTACAGGGAATAAATACAGACAAAAGGCATCAGTAGAGTCTAATTGAAATCCTTTAGAGAGAGTGAAGGGAGAGAGGAGAGAGATTGATTGGGAGTGGAAAGACAACACGAACAGACAGAGAAGGGGATGTTGGAGACTCAAGTAAGGAAAGACTGTAAGCCACCCTGTTCCTGGTCTGGCAAAGTGGCAGCATGCAGGGCAAATGTGAGCAGGGAGGCACAGCTTCAGTCCTACTGTGAGGCAGAGGTGGAATCGTCCATTTTCCCCCACAGCCTTAAATTAACGTGACAGCCAGTAGCTTCTGCTCTGCAAAAGTGAGTGATTAGTATTATCGTTTAAATTGTAATTTGGCAGTTAATTAAAGTGACCTTGGTTTCTATTGCTGCATCTGTAAACGGGCAACCAGAGTGCCGTTCTGTCTCACAGCCGTCTGTGAGGCCGCTGTCACCGGGGCCCGTTACAGGATTAAGTCACCCCGGTGACAAAACCAAATTAAGCAGCTGTCACCGCCTACCTGCAGCTCAGAGCTTAAGATGATCAACTTATGACCGGTTGGGGAGCAGAGCCTGTTCTGCCTCTCCCCCCTCCCATTATCATTTTGTAATTTATGATTAGTTTTAAGTTGGGTTTTTTTTCAGAATGTCATTAAAAGCGAGATGTTAAAAGCAAACTGCATGAAATCATTGATACCACGCGTTAATGTTTGATGAAAGGTCTGTGACAACATCTTTAAAACCCAGTGGAGTGTGTTTAACAATCGGTTGTGTAGTTCTGAGTGTGGAGAATTGTTCGCTGAATTCTCTGACTTAGCTTTAAGCGTATAAAATGAATAATTTAACAGAAATGCAAATGTTTGAGATTCCCGGTCTATAAAATTCCGTAAACATTCTAATCCTGAGGGAGAAATTGAATGTGACAGAGGTAAACTGAGGTAACGTTCATGCACACCAGAAGGGGACTCTGCTCAGTCAACACAAAGATGTTATGATACATATTTCATTCTGCAATGTGGCATATAGGATAAAAATACATACACTGCATATGAATTATACACATACTGTACGCCCATCCCACGCCTAAGAGAAACATTGCTAACAGTGTTTGAAAAACTCCTGCATATTAAATTACCTGACTTTATATGACCTATAGCATGTGAATGTTTCATGCTCTTACGACACTGACCGGGATGGTTTGAGACCAACGCTCATCACTTTAAAAAAGGAAAAATAACATTGTTGATATAATGACAGCTAAACACTATTTCACTAAGTGGTAATCAGTTGTTTAGCAGACATGAGAAGAAGTCTTCAAATGCGCGTCATTTGTCTGTGCCTTCCAAAACAATCACAAATCATTGCTGAAAAATGACAGCATTATACCCTTGTTTGTTTGAACATGGGTCAACCCACTAGCTATAAGCAATTGACTTATTTACATTTGTCAGTATACAAGTTTGCATTCCTGTTTTTTTTTTTCTGGTGTGTCACGTTCGATGTCTCAAACATGCTGGAGAACAGGTTACAGTAGAAAAGCAAGTAATCATATGCATACCTCCTCAGACTACACCCAGAAGATGGTAAAAAGTATTTGGAAAAAGTCTTAATAAGATTCTGAATTAGACGGATTGTCTTTTCCAGAGCTGATGATGGAGCCTTCTGGGTTCTTTCTAATCTCTGTTGAGAGTTGTACAAGTGTATTATTTATCGGGTAGTGACATGGAGACCAGTGACAATGTTACAGTGGTTCCCTTTATATACCTTTTACTTAATTCCCTCTATAAAACTAACTAAACTCTACAATACTTCAACCGACTTCCGCTCCGCTCTGGCCGTGATTACTTCAGCCAGCCACTAGAGGGCTTTGTCACTTTAACGTAAACGTGTAGTTTTGGGGCGCTTCCTGAAATGACCAGTGTCTTTATGTCTTATATGTCGCATAGGAATGTCAATCAACAACCCTCCTAGAATATTTCTACATTTGCTGTCTTCAGTAGCTCTAGATGTTGCTAATGCCAAGTGCTTGTGGTGGCACCCAAGTTTTAATTTAAGTGTGTTTACATACGTCAGATAACCAATGTAGAAACTGTGGCACTTGGAACTGTGGCTCTTGTAGAAACTTGGATTTAGGCATCATAATTCATATTTGCTTGCAAATATAACTTGCATACACCTCTCTATGACCAGGGAAGATACCTATCAGCTATACAGAGGGGTGGGGGAGGAGACAACACAACAAGCACTCATGATAAAAAGAGGCCCATTCAGACTGACAGCAGGTAAATTATATGTCAACAAGGTCTGCATTTCAATCCTTGCATATTTACACTGGGCACCAATGAAAAGCCTCCCTGCATCTCTGCCTGCAAACAGACGGATTCACTGCTAACTGTTTTTGATTAAAACGTCAGTAAGGCTGTGGGCTCCTTTCATCTCTTGGGCCCCAAGCTGTCTGTCTCCTCACCCCAACCCGCTCCCCCCACGGTGGGGTCCGGTCTGTGACACGGACGACCATTTATCTACTCTGAGGATCGTGTCGTGTAATAAGCCCCGTCTCCAGAGAGCATTTAGCCTGATAGGAAAAGCTGATTGGGACAAAAGGCCTCTGAATCTCATTCTGGCTCCCGCAGCAGCAGGTGACTGCGAGGTAAACACATTTCTCTGGGGACGAAGAGGGAGCCGTGAGGAGAGAGGGAGAATGAGACAGATCATGGAAGCCAGTGAGAGCATGTTTCATCATCAGCATGACGTCTTCTGCTAAAGTTGTGCTCCACTGTAGAAGAAACAAATGCCCCGGAGTCCAATTTGTCTCCATCATTACCAGAGGATACACTGGTGGTTACTTCAATTGTTCGTGCATAGCAGTTTTGGTTCAGTGTATCAGTGTTCTAGAAATAAAAACAAAACAATCAAAAGGAGCACCTTACTACGGGGAACATCATCAGAGTTAGAGTGATGTGGCTCTCGACTGCTACAAAAAGAAAAATAGACATGAACTGGTGTCATTAACAACTGGGTCTGTAGACTGTAACACTTACCCAAAGCAGGCACATGAGGCTGCTGTCTTGTTTGGCTTTGTTTGTTTGAGCCTGAGAAAAAACAGAGAGGAGAAGGCAGGATGGTCAGAGCGAGCGGCAGCTGTATCCACAGATGCTCATGTAAAAACATCCTTATTCACATGTTCCCCTCCACTTGTTTGTTTCCTGGTAATTTAGCCCTTCAGCACCAGAAAAAAACACTGCTTTGTTTTCATACTAACAAGGCAATTAGCAATCATTACACATTTCCACTCTGGGTTGCCTACAGGTGGACATTGGTAATGATTTAACAAACTGAGCTAATCTCCAATTCATGCGTCTGTGGGTGTGTTCATGTGTATGAGGACAAGTGTTAAAATCAGTGTATTAATCTGCCAGAATCCACTCTAACCCATCTCCCCGTTGTATAGTAGTGTGTAATAGATGTGCACGTCCTGAGTCGGAACAAGTGCAGGGCAAGAGCGGAAGGTAAAGCAAAGAGGTGGAAATTAGAGCAGACAGGAGGCATTGACACCAAAAGAGTTGTAAACGGTGCTCCTGGCTCCCCAAGGACGGTCTGTCACGCTGTGATCACCTGTAATGCCGCCAGGAGGGCGAGACCAAAGGCAGGAGAGGGAGGGGAGGCAGTCAAAAAAAGAAAAAGGGAAAATAATACGACTACACCTAAAACACCTCAGGGAGTAAGATCCAAAGTCAGGGCATGGGACGAAGCATCAAATTCACCTGGCAAAATGTGCGTAAATCTAAAGTGTAGGCGCAAGACTGGCTAGCAGGTTAGTAACAGCGATCCACAAAGCTGTGAATTATGTAGCAAATGCTTCACTGTCATTAAACTCCATCACTGCCCTTGCGCTTACTGCAGCCACACAGCATCCCTTCTTCTACACTGCTAATATTATTTTACATACAGTTAGAAAGCTTAATATAGACTTATATGTACTGCATTGTTCCTGACTAAGAGGTCAACAACACCCCCTCTTTCAAGCAAGACGGACATTGATTTTGCATGTGAGGTTCAATGCACAGCTCAATCAAAACAATATCATTTCCTGACATTGCAATATAGTGTGGGGTCATGGGAGTTGTTATCCTGATTGTCAAATAATCACAATTGCTCCACCATCTATCTGATATGACTCAGCCAGAAATGTTCACAGATAAGGTAAGGTATTCAAATTCTATTCATGCTATGTTTAGTCACATTTACCGACTTCTGTCCAGACTCTCACTCTGACCATCATCTGGACTTTCCCCAACAGTTTTAGAGACAGCCAGCATAAATAAAACACATCATTACTTTAAATAGTCTGGGTTTGGAGACTGTTGGTGTGTGAGGTAAGTATTTAAGGTAATGTATGAACACAACTCACTAACTAAAAAACACAGATCTAATTCTTGTTTTCAAATCTATAGACCAACATAACATTAACAACCTTGTTATTGGAGTCCAATTCACTGCAAAGGCTTCAAAATCTTATCTTGGTGAGACAACCTTTAGAATTGTTTAATCTGTTTCTAGATCTACATATGCAGACAATCACTAACTACACTTTCCTATTCGCTGAAGAGAATTATTAGACTTATTCATGCAAACACAGTAGCTGGAAAGAAAAAGGAAAATGCTGAATGTAAGGAAAAAATCTTAAAAGAGCACCTGCATTCCGTTCAGTGTTGGCCTTTCCGAACTACCACACAGTGAATGTATGTCCTCTAATTTCCTTCATGTTCATGGTCCCCAGCTCTCTGTGCTCTGTGGCCTCATTTCGTATGCAGGTTCATCTGGCTCGGGACAGCGTGGCCCTCACTGCAGAGTGGCCCAACAGAGTCCCCAGGGCCAGGCCCTCTGTTCAAGGTCCCAAGGGGCCAACCCCCTACCCTCCTTACCTGCTTCAGTTCATATGAGCAGCTCTGGCCGCCATATGTGAAGCTGTAGGAAAGCAGATGCTGTTTTTCCACTTGTGAAATCAAGTTTTTGGAAAGCAGTCAGCATTTTGATGGCCAGAGTCGAGTCACTGAGTGTAAAGGGGAGAGGGCAGTCAAGAGGCAGCCAGCTCAAATGTACTGTGTTGAATGCTAACACTGCAACGTCTAGTCATCACTGTGAGGATCTGCTGATCTTGCAAAGCATTGACATGGCATTATCGTATGTGTTAAAACTTGTGTAAGCCATTCAAGCATATACAGTACAGACAGACACACGCACGCACGCACACACACACACACAGTCTTGATGTGGACCTGTCTGTAGCTGAGCAGTTCCTTTGTCAGTCATCTGCTGATGCTGATAGACAATACGGGGGTGAGGATGCGTGTCAGAAACAGAAAAGCCTGAATGAAATGACAGACTCTCTCGCCGGCCCACTCCTCCACCGCCTCCATCTCTCCCTGTCCCCGCACATCTCACCCACAGCAGCCTAGGAAGCTATGACAAGCCTGACACCTGTCAGTCATACACTCACAGACAGGATAGAGAGGACAGCAGCATACACAGCTCCACATGCTACTGCAGCACTGCACTGAACTCACTTTAACACTCATCCACACACACAGCAGGCACAGGGGTGCTGCTGCATGGTGCTGACACTGCTGATGGGACTACTGCTGCAACTAACAATTATTTTCATTATTGTTTAATCTGCAGATTGTTTTCAAGGTTGATTAATTGATTGTTTAGCCTGTAAAATGTCAAAACATTGTGAAAAATGTTCTTCACAATTTTTCCAGAGCCCAAAGTGACACTTTAAAACCGTAAGACTCTTCATTTACTGTCATAAATGACATAGAAAGGCAGCAATTACTGGCATTTTGCTTGAAAATTGACTTAGGGCCCAGAAACACCAAATCATCATCATGAAAGAACTGGCGGCGGGCGACAAAGGCAGAAGGGCGCAAAGACTACAGCCTGATGCAAGCTAGTTCATACATTCTGCACCTGTGCTAGAGGAAATAACGCCATATAACCTGGTTGCGATAATTGGAAACTTATTCAGAAAGGAACTGAACAACCAGGACTGCAGATATAAAAAAAAAAAGTTAAAATTGTAGAGTTTGCCAGCCATATTCAAACCACTCTCGCTAATACAGCCACTTCTAATTGAGAATATGTCTGATAAAAACTTACAAATGCCACTGGTCTTGTCAGTCCTCAGTCTTTTGGTTGTGGAAGGGGTTAAGGCCTTCTTTTCTTTCTCTGTTTCCCTTCTCTTATGCTGAATAGCCAATCAAAGTGATTTCTGTCACTTACTTGAACTCCACTGCAGATTTAACACAATGAGACGGCCAAAACGAAAACAAGGGCCAAATTGTGCCAAGAGTGTGGGTAACACTGCAAAAACAAAGACCACAGATGTTTACTGACAGGACCCTGAAACAATTTATTGATTATCTAAATAGTTGGCTACAAAATGTCTTTCAATCAACTCGTCAAGTAATTAACAACTGTTGCAGCTCGTGAAGTGAACCATGTAAAACTGTTTTCATCCATACTTGTGTAACAATTAGAGCAACAAGGAGACAATATTAACACTAATTAAATAAAACTCTAACACTTTTTAATAGTATAATACATATAATAGCAGTTTATCAACAGTCTGAAGGCAATCCATTAAAAAAACCTGATGTATTTCTTTTTTTTTTGTCGGGAATAACAATATTACAATTAAGTAGTGCTGACTTGAAGTTTGAAAGGTTAAATTTCACACAGTTAGGTGTCAAAGCGCTGAGCGACCGCAGCCACCGACTCCCTCCTGGCGACAAATTTCATTAACAAACCTGATGTATACAGCACACACAGCCACAGTTCAAATGGAGGACATAAATTTCAGCCTGTGGTGTACCGTGGTCACATTACAACTAATCAGCCGCTCTCCTGATACCCTTCTGGAAAAATCTTCTTCTGTTCAGACGGGTGGGGGCAGATAAAGGAAAATATGACGCTTTATTTCTAATCAGCATAAATTACCAGCATCCATCAGGTGAGGCTCAAATTAAAATCCTCATCTGACAAAGCAATGGGAACTGTGTGAGCTCACTCATGAATCAGTATGATTTAATCCAATCATGAGAGACCCCAAAGCTAAAATTTCCACTCAGGATCAACCCAATTGCCCTTCTTCACATTTTCATCATTAAGTCGTAAAGGGGACATTTGGTTCTGAGGGTCAAGCGGGTTCAACTGTGCTATCACATTTTCTCTCTTCAGAACAGAATGACTGCCCTAAAGAAACCAAGTGAACCAAACATAACACCTTGTCATGCTTAACGCTTTATCTTGTCTGTTTCATTTTTTACTAGTAAAATCATACCAACCTTATCTGCTCCAAATTCCTCACATGCGTACACAAGCTGCATTGTACTGCAAAATAGTGCACATACTGTTACAGGTGTGACAGAAGGCCGTATCTAAATTAGGAACTTATGGAAATAGATGCACTACCTTGGACTATTTGGAGAACAAACCATGACTTTATCATTTTAGTCTCAAGAAAGTGGTGTTGTCACAATACTGACACTTTGGACAAAAGTGTCTGCTAAATGCTCTAAATGTAAACGATACGATACCTTGAAAAATATCGATATTTGATACCATGTTCGATAGCACAGGAAAAAACTGAGGGCATTACATTTTACATTATTGTCACAACAAGGCTTTTGTACTGTGTTACGCGCTACAATTAGTTAAAAGTTAATTCTACTTCTCACCTTGGTCAGAAGGGTAAGATGAAGCAGGACTCCGTGGGCGGTGCAGTGGTGCATGCGTCATCTCGCTGTTGGAGAAAAAAGAGAGCAAGAAAGTGCAGCAGGCTAATTATATGGCAGGAAATGAGCACTGTAACTGTTTCACACATTCAGAAATGATACGTGTCAAAATATTGATATTTTTGACAACACTAGTCAGACATTTTCCGAGACAGATAAATGTACAACATCATCATCAAGCTGCATGGCTGCAAAATCAGTTAGATTACATTGATTATGTTGACTAGATGGTTGAAACAAAGAGATGAGTGGCTTATTACCTGTGTTAACCACCAAACAAACTTTTCTTACAAATAGCACCTTTAAGACAAATATTAAATACCTGAAGCTCTGGCTGATACTTGTAGAAGTAAGCCTGTCTATTCCATTTACATCAGACTAGTCAAGTATTTACACATACTTTATACTTCTACTCCATGATATTGTACAGTTACTCCACTATATATATTTGACAACCTTAACTACTAATTACTTTACAGATTTAGCGAAGTAATACAACATATATCAACTAACTAGATTACTAGCCCACTGGTTAAGCTACCCAGCAGTAGGCCTATAGTAAGGATTTAATAAGCCATTAAAGTTATGTTAATTAATGCATCAGTTATTATTATACAGTATATGATTCTGAAATGGGCTACTCTGCATAAGTAGCCTACTTTTGACTCTTGGGACTGTAGTTATAAGCTGTACTCTGATGCTCATACCTTTAATTTAACTTACCACAGGACTTTAACTTGTAACAGAGTATTTTCACATTGTACTATTGCTACTTTACTCAGGTCAAACATCTGAACACCTCTTCCACCCCTGTTTCTTCTGTGAAAATGAACAGGTTAAGCTAACGTCTCCGTAGCTCTTTTGCTAGCTGTTAAAACTGGACAATCTTATTTTAATTTTTGCATGAAATTAGTTTGTCCAT
This sequence comes from Diplodus puntazzo, assembly GCA_963678695.2. NCBI lineage: Eukaryota > Metazoa > Chordata > Actinopteri > Spariformes > Sparidae > Diplodus > Diplodus puntazzo. Next base: position 17,941,363 of record OZ023171.1, on the reverse strand, counting down.
AAGAGAAAAGGCTCTTTGTTTTGTTGACAGCTTACCTGAAGCTACTGTTAGCATGAGCATTGACTTGTGCTCCTTCATGGTTAAACGTCTTGGTAAACATCAAGCCGAGCAGTTTTCTACCAAGGACATGAAGATAATTACAGTAAAAGCTCTCAGACTCTCTCCAAACCGTGATTCAAGATGTCCGCCAAACACCTGTGAGGTCTTTAACAAGCCCCGCCCACTGTCTGCCAATCAAAACGATAAGGAAACAGCATCCACACTTTGTTATGTGCCTGATTTAACCAACTCACATTGCTTTTTATATAGCTGGAAGATTTGAAACCAAGCTTGACATTTAATTTGACACATGAATATGAGAATATCACCGATAAATCATAGCATTAGCTGACCAATGTCCTAAAAACTAGATTTTGGCTACAATGGTCTTCAAGACAGGGACCACAGTATCATATCAGTTGATATTTTGGCTTCAATATTAAATATTTCACAGCAAAGTCAACCAGTGTATTGGAATTTCACAAAACAACTGTGGTACAATAAATCTGGGGCATGTGGTGATGGCATTGTATAGGCCTATAATAATATATATATGGCATTGCCTTTATTGTTAGCGCTAATTACGAACCCTAAAACCTGAGATATGACAGCTGCAGCATGTGAAAGCAACATCTGAGTCAACTGTTTCTTCTTATTGTGTTACTATATATGATTTGAACTTTAAAGACGGACATCAAATCATAATCAATTCCAAATATTAGGCACTATTAAATAAGTCATGCCACTTCTGGTGGACCCCATGGGACCTTATTTCAGAAAAACTTTATATAGTAGTGAATGGGAAAAGACAAATACTGCTGTGATCCAGCTTGTAATGTGCCATGAACTGCACATATTATGTCTGCTCATTTAAAAGATAGTTTCAAGTCATGCAGTTTGTCTTTTAAGTAAAATACCATCTAGTTTTGTGTTAAACTGCTCAGTGAACTAAATCGTCTCGCTCAACGTATGTCACCAGCACCAACATGGCCGCCAACTCGACACACAAAAGGTACTAAAAACATGAAAATCACAATAAATCTGCTCATATTGACAACTGCAGTTATTTGTTTAGGAGACTTGGTCAGTTCTGTGAGCTGCTGATTCACAGGAGCAGCTCTGTAATGTTTAGGTTACCAGTTTTGGTGAACGTTCAGTGAGACAACATCACTAACGGGACCGTTGGCAGTGTAGTCTTTGTATTTACTCATTTTCACAGTCTTATATTTCATTAGTTTTATGGCAAACTGCGAGTTTATTGACTCGGAAAATTATCTTTTAAAATGACAAACAAATGTGTGATTCATGGCAAAAATCAAGTGGGATTAAAAAAATGATTTGTTTCCCTCCACTCACCATCTTACAAAGTCTTTCTGAAATAAGGTCCCATAGAGCAAACTGGACTATATGTGAGTATGAAGATGCTTTTTGGAAGGAAAATCATGTCCCAATCACAACTACATTATTTGTATATTTTATGAGACCAACAGTAATACTACATTGATTTGAATGACCATAAATGAAATATCCCTGGTCCCTTACAGTCTTAGAGCATATATTTTTAAATTTTTTTTGGCAAAATAGCACCAATTCAATTTGGGTAAATTTTTAAGTGTTATTATTTTAACCTTAAGTGGGCTGACTGGAGCCCTGGTGTCCTTGCTGTGCATTTCGCCAGCCTCTGGTCACAGATTTAAGACTGGAGTCAAAAAGATGGCACACTCTGGATATGAAACCTAAAAGCCTCTTTACTGTTTTCACTTCAACTTATGATACTAATTAGTGTAATTGATCTAATTATTAGTTAAAGTGCACATATTTAACATTTGTAAAAATGTTTAAAAGTGGATGATTAAGAGCACTCCGGGACACCTCTATAAAACATGGCGGGTAAAGAGAGACTACAATGGAACTTGTCCAATTAATCAAATAAGTGTGGCAATTAACTAAGTGAGTGTTTAAGGGGCTGCAGCGGAAGAGAGGACAATTGATTTTCTCTGGAAGTACTTACAGCCTCTCATTTCATTAGAACTAAAGAGTGAAGATGGAGTCTGAATCCAGATATACAGTGTACTATAAAAGTGCCTGCAGCTGAATTAATATCACAGAGGAATGTTAAATATGATCAAAAGGATAACTCAAAAAGGAAATCCACAAAACTATAATCATTTACAACTCGTCTTTGATTGGGCTTGTTTTTGCGTCAACATTAATGCGTCGTCTTTTGCAAAATGACAATATCCTGGGCTGATTCTGAACCTTGTGGCAGTGAGTTCAAAGACAAGCAACACATCCAATCAGCGCAGCCTTGGAAGCGGCTCTCCCTGCCTAGATTAGTTTTATTGAACAGATGGCGTTTCAATTTTGAACTTTTGCACTGGTGCAAAAAAAGCTTGGAGAGTCAGGCTGTTTTTCTCACATCACTGACAGAAGCTGCGCATCAGATGAAGGGGATGTGTGAAATAGCATTCCCAAGCATTTCTGTCTCCATGCTCAGGACACAGACACTCAGACACAGACACGGTGCGGAGGATGGGCCATGCTGCTCCATCAGATGTTAAAGCTAAAAAATTTCAAAGGAATTCAGGACGAACTCTCCAATATATGTACAGCCATTTTACGGTGATGAGTCGAATTATATACTGTATATAGAGGGTGTTTTTTGTGTGGCTCATGTGTGTGTGTGTTAATGTGTAATTAAATAAACAAAGAGAGGCAAATCACGGGGGTCCTGTCATATCAAAAATAGAGCACCAGTCGGTTATTTAATGTCTCTCTGCCACCATCCGCTCCTATTGCCCCACATTAGCGGCATCATGTTCTCAATTTTCCCCCAGTAGCATTGCTAGTCCTGGCAGCCAGCTCGCCCACGCCGGCACGAGTCGAGAGGACAACTGGAGAAAGATCACAGTTCAGGCTCAGTCAGACGGAAAATATGGAAATCAGGCGGTGGACGGACGGACCGCTGTGTGTTCCCCCTGTTTCAGCAAGCTGCCACAGTTTGACTGACAAACTGACTTTTTGAGGGGCCTGTGCCCATTCCAGTCAGAGTTTATTGAAGGTGATTTTGATCTCCTCCATGAGGCCACAGCAGTGGTGCTGCCATCTGTCACCTTGATTGCATGGCGGCCTCTCTAGGGGAAGCGCCATGGCTCCTGATCGTTTACAGATTGCGCTGCTTTCGCCTCCATAAGGGCCACATGCACAGGGCCAGATGGTGAGCATACACGCTTATTATGAGTCTTTATCTCTGTGCAGGAAGGAGTGGAACCATTAGGCCTCCCTCAGGATCTCCACTCCTCTCTGCAGCCATGCTGTTCCTCCACAAATACAGTCCTCTTCTTCAGCTGTCACTGGCCTACGACAACACACACATACACACACACATAGCACACAGGACCACTTGTCAAAAAAACAAACACAGATCTACTCAGGGCATGTGATGGTTGTGTTAATACATCTGCACACACACACACAGGCACACACAAACACCTGTTTCTAATCCTGAATAATGGGAAAATATGGCATGTGGCAAAATGTTGGGCGAGGATGGTTTTTGGTGACATTGGTTGTCTTGGTAACACAACTACACATTGTGGTTTGATGTGTGACATCAAGGATCAAAGACACACTCTAATGTCACACCTTCACACAATACGTTGACGGCATCCTGCAGGTTTTTGCCATCAGGCCAGTTGAGCCACACTAATAAATGCTCCTAAAGAGGATTCAGTGAGTGTGTGTCTGGAAAATGTCATAATAAAATAATCAGAGCACCACGCCTGTGCAACAGAGTCTGTGTGCACAAATGTCCATTCATGCATGAGTCTGATTCAAACAGATCCAGCCTGGTATGAGACATTGGCAGGAGGCTGTTGTCCCTATCCCTGACATATGTACTGCATGACCAGGAGGGTGAAGAGTATGTTCAGGATTAAAAACTGACATGTGTAACGTCACCACACATTTGTCATGCTCCTTTAGAACCCCGGAGTTCATTCACTTTAATGCTGTTTGGTAAACTGTGTGATTTTTATCGGGAGGCAAAATGGAATTCATAATTATTCAGGCATTTACGGTGTAATGCCTTAATGAGCATTTACTAAGCTCTTCATGAGAGGTAATATCCCACTTGATCAGAGATTAACAAAGAGCATTTCAGTGCACGCTTTAATGCAAAAGGCTTAACTGCTTGAAGCATGGCTTCATTTCTCTCAATTACATCTAATCTAATGTTTGGATTCCCTCAGCAAAGATGCACTATTCAAGCGCATAGCTGACCTAATGAGTGAAGAAACACTCCCTCGCATAAATAACATCTCAGAATTTTCACTGTTGCATATCCATGGAATAAAAATTAACACAGTTCCTTTGTGTGAGCGCTGCCACCACATCACTGAGAGTGGTTTGATTTCAGTGGAACATACAGCACGCACTCTATTGTCCTTTGCTGTCCCTGATTCTCTGTCCTGAGGCGATACGGCAATGTGCTGCACTTTTAGGACAACAGCCGGTTATCTGCGAGGGTAAGCCCCCTCGTCAGTCTCCAGCACGGTGCACACACTGACATACTCTACGCCAGCCTGTGGTCACATTTCAGCTCTGGGCGAAGCGGAAACGTTCTGTGGACACAGTCTGCAGCGTCACTTTGTCCAAACTACAGCAAGAAAGCCATCAACATCTTAATATGTATACGTTCAGAAAAAAACAACCTTAACGTTCATGTTTAACCTAAAAATAAGGTCCTCATCCTCAAGCATTATTCTATAGGAGCATTACCCTTTAATCTCGAATCATCATGAGAACATACACTGCTACAATTAGTCGATTACAGAGCGTCTGACCAGTTAAATGACCACACGGCACTGTAATGTCACCGCGCTAAACATGGAGATAATCGCTCATAAAAGAAGGTCAACGGGGCCTTCGGGGGGTGTACTGTACTGAGCAGCACCTGAACTGGACCCAAGTACAGATCGGTGGGGTATCATGGAAAGTGCCACAAGCTCCCGGCCCTCACAGGCCTGTCACAGACTGAAGGTGTCACCCAGAAAACAGCAGTTAGATTAACCTCGGTGGGCTCCAACCAAACACAGCCTGCAGCATGCCAACACAGTCCAACTGAGCCCCTTTTCATTCTCTGCCCCGTCCACTGAAGCCTTCGGTGAACAATGCTGGGATGATTTTAGTAGACGGAGGTGAAATGTCTTTATTGATCCCACTGTTTGATTTGCCATCAAGCAGCCAATTAAGAAGTAATAAGTCATGCTTACAGCCTTCAGTTTGCATATTTGTCCTCTTTCCTGTAGTGCCATTTATCTATTGTTCTGGTGTTTTGGAGTTATCGGCTTCTCTTGAATATGGTGGAATTAGATGGAATTCAAAAGTGAGAAAAAAAATATATTTGTTAGTGACACCCCTCTCCAGAAATCATGACCCAGTTACTCAAGATAATCCACAGACCTCGTTTTGCGCAGTTTGATGAAATATTCTAGCTAACATGGGAGCTATAGCTAACGTTACTGCTCAGTAGTGGTGGTTCTAGACCAGTTTTAATGGGGGGCCAGGTTGGGGCCGGCTTTTTTGTTAGGGGGCACATACAACCCGGGAAAAAAAGACAAATCCCTCATTCAGACACGGGATAAGAGAGACTTAAAACACTGTTTACAATTTCAACAATTTTGATTGGGTAGTAAACTGCTGAGACACTTTATTTCTATCTTTCCCTCCAGTACAAAATCTGTGCAATAAATCTGTTATTGTTTTATTGATGCAGGCTCCCTATTGGGGGGGCCATAGGGGGGTCTGGACTCCGAGTCATGGGGACACTGGCCCCTGTTGCCCCCCCCAGAACCAACCCTGCTGCTCAGCCAAGGAGGAGCCGTTCATCTTTAGATACACAGTATCATCCTGCATCTACTCGTGATGGACAAGACGCTAATGCGTGGATCAGCAAATAATGGTTCCTCCTCAGCTGAGCTGTAACATTAGCTAGCTTAGTTAGTTAGCCTCTTATGGGTGATATGTTTGAAGCAAAGAAAATAGTTCCTAAAAAAGATATCTCTACAGATGTATTTCTGATTGGCGGTTGAACTGTGGCTTTGTTTTCATCTATAATACACTGGAGCAGTGTCGCTGAGATAGGTGGGGTATTATTCAGTTTCTCAAAAGAACTTAGACAGGATTTAAACACTGGCTGCAGCTGAGGTCACCTTCCAGTAATGGTGGGGCATTTCTAACCTCCAGGCCCTGCTGAGGTGAAAATCCAGACATAAAACATCCAATAACAGCCAATTTTAGTGGAATGAGAGCCAATCATTGTGAAAATGATCAAATTCACATTCCTCACAATGCATCAGCTTTCTGTTTAAGAGGGGATTTGGTGGCCAAACTTCCATATAATTGAAGAGGCTATGCTAGACCCCACTGGAGACATACCATCGGAGCACACCAGAGCTGAGTTACTTAGAAGAAGCTTCCTCTTGTTTGCCTTGGAATTAGCTCTGAGATCACATACACACATACACACCCATTTCAGCACACACATACACTCACTCTCAGCCTTTTTCACCCTTCTGCATCAATCTGTTCCCAAGCTGTTCCCACATTTTGGTGAATTTCCCAGGCTTATTCCTTGGCACAAGTGGATACTGGGGCTGATTACTTTAGCGTGAACCCACCGAGTCTGTCCGGTGCCTGCAAAGCGTGCGCGCTCGAAAACCGGCTACCGTCTTCCCTCTGTGAGCGAGAGGCTGCAAGATACAACATAAATGTCAGTTCAGTGAATATTTACATAAAGCAAGTAGTAATAGTCTCTTCCCAGATGCACCAAGCCACCGCATCATCTACATCGATTTTTAACATGAAACAACCAGCAGCAACAAATCCAAACCTCATTAAAGAATATAAATTCAAAATGTATTCTGGCACTCAATCCAATGCAGATTTTCTCCCTCTTTCAGTCCCATAAATTACAGTTCTGGTGCACTGTGCAAATATTACCAAGCTGTAAGACAGCTGTGCCCCATTAAAATGTGTTATGGTTGCTGATTTCCTACAGCACATGGTCATCTTGCCAAATCTACAGCCAGTAATTAGCAGAGATGAAATGTTTAATTGTGCCTTAATTTTGATAAAATTTATCTGTCACCCATCCTATAATCAGGCATTATGCTCACAAATCAACGTCAGCAGATTTAGGCAGGGAGACATCCACTAACCTGACAGACATGTTGAGATGTCACTGCCCTGCTCTCCCTGCTCACAGCCCAGGAAACAGGACGATATGCTAATACTGATGAGAGCACTGAGAGGGTAAGGCAGAGGGCTTGATATCACTGCACAGGCTGGAGACGAAACAGTTTGATTATGTATGGATATGTGTGCAAATATGTGAAGGAACCGATGGTTTTCAGTTTCGAGGGAAATAACGGCTGCGCGTGCAGTTTGTCTCCCTCCCTGATCAGACAACACGATGGGAGCACACGGGTGATCCTGTCAGAATCACAGGACGACAGGAAGAAGGCATTCTCCGACAGATGGATGACAGGAGCGCAGGAGGGGGGAGAAGGTCAAGATGGGAGAGAGACAAAGCCTTCCACACTGACTGGGGAGAGAGTGTGCGATTTCTCAGGGTGCTAAACCGCGTAGTCCTGCCAAAGCACGATGCAGGCAGGCTGAGAGGGGCCGCTTGTAGCTCTCCGGGGGGACACCAACACTCAGGATGAGGCAGTGAAGAGGACCACTTATTAGCTCTGACAAAAAGAGGACGACTCAGCCTGAGAATGATGGGTAATGGTCATATTAGTGACTTATCAATGGCTGGATAACTGGGTAAAATGCTCAACCCTTATTCCGTTTGAGCTTCGTGCATCCTTGTGTAAGATCCTATGATTCCACGTAATGCAATAGCCTCATTTAATTGTATCAGCTTCTGTGGATGACTGTATCTTTTCAAATAAAATACATTAAAGTGTGTGGGAAGAGCAACCTTGAACTCAAACAAAGCGTGTTTGTTGAATAGCATGCAGTAAGGACAGCAGCCGTTTTGCATATTTATGACTAATGTTGTCCCTGAGAGAGGCCGCCCCCTCCCTGGGGGCATTATGGGTGATTATTGTCATCTCAGTGCAGCCAGTTATTCACCAACATGCACCGCATAAAACACATCATTACAAAGGGCCACGACAGGAAATGAGATGTGGGGCAGGGCTCCAGGAGCAGCCCTTTCTAATCACAATGGCCAACTGTCACCCTCCGCATCCGCTCGTCTGCCACAGCTTTAAGCAGTGTGGAAGGATTTCACTGCAAACTTTTGAGTGGATCTGCAGTGGTAGGACATCCTGCATAACATGTGGCACCCATGATAATTACGGCAGAATTAACACAGGCGGGTTTATGGCCCTTCTGCCGCCAGGAGACGGCTGCCAGATAGACACAGGCCTCGTGTTTGATCAGCATACTTGGGTCCAGACGCCCACCCGTCTCTAACACTTCTCACTACAACAACTGTTCTGGAGGAGAGGACCACTTTCAGCAGAGCTGCCTGTCACAAACCCTCTCATCCTCACAGCAGAGACTGAATAAATTGAGGACATTTCTTGGAAACTGGCAAATTACAAACACAGAGTGGCCAAATGAATATTGTTAGTGCTAGACTTATAGGCTGCATTTCAACTCAATATTGAACCATAAAGGCAATGAGGAGGCAATCCTATTTAGTGTTTTGTCACGGAGCCAAAGCATATCAAGCAACCGAGACTGCAGTTCATGAAATAATGAATCGATAGGATGGGTACATCTATGGTACATGGGTTTGAACTCTCCATTATTTTTGTGACTCTCAGCACACACTTTAAAATGTAAAATGTTTGCTAAAGAAAACATTTTATCAGTATTTAAAAAACTGACTTTTATGAACAGATAACAAAAATTATGATCTTTCCCGGACCTCAACCAGAGTAAATCCTACATTAAAATTTGTGATGCTTTCACAAACTGAAGATATCTTTTTGTAACCTTTACCAAGTTTCTTTTGTTGCCTAAACGGGACCACAGTCTTAATGTAAAACCCTGATTTTGGTGTGACAGTACTGGACTGGACTATATATGCATGCCTACCGAAGGTGCAATATGTAACAATAGGCCACCCATTGAATTCATACTCCAAATAGGGGGCAGCATATAGCCAGAGTAACTGCTAGCTGCTGCTCACTACATTTTGTTTAGTTTATATATATATATTTTTTGGCCCTTTCGTGGCTTTAATTCATCGTCCGGCTGAAGAGTGACAAGAAATTGGGTAAGAGGGAGGGGGAATGACCACAAGTTGGACTCAAACCTTGTGCCGAGGACACAAACTCTCTACATGGATCGCATGTTCTACCAACTGAGCTACAAGGGTTCCCCAACTAACTGTGTTTTCTTCATACGTCCATGACTGTAGCTGCTGTTCGTTTGTTAGCTCAGTTAACTGTGCTGTGCAGCGAGTTGGACTACCAGGGCCAAGAGAAAGTGTTTTTAAGGCCTGGGGCTAGCTGATTAGCATGCAAAATTCAGCAGGTATAACTGCAACGCAATACATAGTTACCTTTGATTTAAACATCAAAACTATTAGTAGTTTACATTCTATTAATAAATTTGGTTATTTTTTGAATTGTCAAAACAAAACTCTCACACGCTGTACCAGTTTCACAAACTACAATGACACTATGTGAGCAAAGCAAGCAAAAATCATTAAGCTTAACTAGTTACAGATCAAATTTTAGACTAATTTGATTCAGAGATTTCAAATTCAGTGAAGAGGCAACCTGTGAGATAATTTGGAAAGCAACCTCTGTACAATGAACAGAGGGGTTTCGGCCACAGATGACATAGCATCGTCAGTTTCATGTACGCACGGTGACTGAACATGATACCCAGAAACCATCAAAGCTTTTTGCGTCCCCCATATGGGAAACTCTGTCTATGAAGCGCCACAACAAGGGAGGGGAGATCAATAAAGAAAACCCAGCCACCCTCTCGTCCTTGATTTCTTGGGTTTTTTGTTCTTGGATTAAAGAAGAACGTTGGCGATTTGCATTTTAAAACATAATGATCAAAAACAATTACCCTCCTCCTTCTGTATTTTTCTCACAACAAATGAATCAGATTACAGGCCTTGGTGAGCACCGGCTTCTTGTGGCCTTGTTGCACTGACAATATTTGAAGTTTCCAGCAGTAACTTCATTAGGCGTATTTTGTCCAGAATTAGTGGAGCGTGCTGAAAATTGCTAATGACAGATGTTTCTCCACACTGTCACACTCCTTGTATCATTTGATTTGGAAAGCAACATACGGTGTTCTGCTCCATCAGTATGTCACAGACTGTCTGCAAACAGCTGGTCATAACTCAGTTCAGTGAAAACCATTACTTTCCAATGAAGTGCTGGACACGTTCCAAATTGGGTTTTGGCATGGCCTCAGCTGCACCCATGATGCAGTGCAGCCCAGTGTTGCAGGTACACATGGAGGCGAGGAGGAGGGGTGAAGGGAGCAGGTGAAGAGGTTTTCTGTGAGCCCTCCGTCTCTCTGCTCTCCAGCCGGGCAGAGCACTCTGATAGACGATGAATACTGAGAGAGAGGGTACAGGGTACGAACAAAGACGAGCCCAAAGCTTATAGGCGTAATGCTGTGAGGTTATAACATCCTGCTTCTTCATAAACAGCATGTGAAAGATTTAGCGATATATTTTTATTTAAAAAATTGTGTATGTGGCAGAACTCTTGCTGAGCTTATTAAGTTGACTAAATGAAACAATTTTGTAATTATTATATCATATAGTTAAACAAACCTAAATACCTCATGACAAAGTCTTTCATGTAGTCACTTTTCATACAACAACACTATACTAATTCTTAAAGGATAAGTTCAACCAAAAATGAAAATTCACTCATTATCTGCTCACACACGTCGCTGGAAAAACGGGTGAGGTTTTGTAGTCCACAAACCATTTCTGGAGCTTTGCATCAAAGCAGCGTTGTAGTATTTTCTTGAACAACTGAAGTAATATAGACGGGGAAAACAAATAAAATAGCTCCATGTTGTCTCTGGAAGCCCAAAGATCCCAAATTTATTTGGAAAGATTTCATTTACATCGTTGATGGGCGGTTTAACTTGTGCACCCACCTCAGACAGGGTGTGTGCTAACGCTTGTAGCTTAACAGCTACTTTTCATTGTAAGTAATACAATGGCAGAATGTGTGACTATTTCTGTCATGTGTTTTTGTGTAATGAAACATCTTAAAGCAAAAATATTCTTAGATGGGGGACAAAATCTGATTAAAAATGGGGTCAGTGATCTAATTTGTGTCAATTAAAGGGTCCTTGATGTGAAAAGGTTTGAGAAACTGAAGAATTGCAACTTGAAAAAGGTTTTTGCTCGTATCTCTGGTTTAATGAGTCTGCCTCTTAAACAAACAGAGGGGAGGAGAAAGGTTTGGTGAGCTCCGTCGGAGGCTGAGCTGAACACAAACACACACAAAGTCTCCACACACAGACACAGTTGCTAGCTAGCTTACAGCTAACGGCCGTACAGTTGGTACGTTGGCTGTTTGGGGTGAGTCAACACGGACAACACAGACAGTCCATGGGTCGAAAATTCACATTTGACGCAGGGCAGATTTTGTTATTTGCAACCGAATACATTTTGTAGAGTCAAATAAGACGGTACCACAGGCAGCAGGCTAAGCATGGCAGTTTAGTTTAGCATACAGCATGGAAACAGTTGTTAATAGCTAGCTTAACTTTGACAAGTACCACGCTATATCTTGTTTGATCAATCCGTATAAAAACCAAAGTGTAACAACACACGTGGGGGTTATGTGCTGGCCAATTTCTTCCATTTCTTCAATTTCTTTTCAGGATGTCACTGCTCCTTTAGTCAGCGCCAGGCTAGCTGTGTCTCCGTCTTTCAAGGCTTCATGCTTTAGGCTTTAGGCTGAACGAACTGTCTCCTGGCTTTAGCTTTATATTTAACACACAGATATGAGAGTGGTATTTATCTCTCCCTGCAAGAAAGCGAAATCTTCTCAAAATGTTGTGTAATTCCTTTTTCGAGCATTATTTTACCCCTTTTGATATAAAGAAGACACCATCATTCCTCTCTCAGTAATTTAGTGAGAAATAACAGAACCATTGTCCTGTCAGAACTGGTATGAATCCGTATCATATATTCTGCAAGTGATGAATATTCCTGTGATTAAAAGGTAAAGATTCTGGGTGTTTGGCTTCAAAGCTCTGGCCAGGAACACGGTGCTGTGTGCCAGGACATCTCACAGCTCAGCTGCTGCCTTCATGCAGCAGAAGTGTCATCGACACCTCGCTCCATCTCTAAAGATAAGGCAGTAATGACGTTCTGTATTCCGTCCCGGGCCCCTCCAGCCTGGGTGTTAGTCACCATTTGGCCCAAGTGGTAAAGATCTCGTCGGCTAAATAGCATGCTGACAACATATGATAAATTAATCTAAAATTCCTCTTTTCCCAGTCATGTTCCTTTCTTTTAAAACGTCAGTTTGCGGTCGAAGTGGACAATAGATGGATGATAAAGCCCTTGAGGATGATGCTATGTCAAAAAAACATTCTTCTCATTGTGTTCTAAATCAATTCCTTCAGAGATCAATCAATCCGTTTTTCATTACAGTAAATATCACCATCATCACACTCTTAGTGTTAAAAGGGTCAAAAGCACCAGCACCCGAGGGACCTTCTCCAGAGACCTCCTGCAACGTGAAGCAATCCTATTTACTGTATCAATTCTGTGACCTCTGGCGATATCTGGTCCCTTTATGTCCCTGCTGACTGTATAACTGTGCAACTGTTTGGTTGTAAAACTGACAAAACCGAGAAGAATTGGATTAATGAAGACAAATGTGTGAACTCAGTTGTATGAATGTGGCCTTTCTCGTCCCTCTGGATTGTATTTTTGCTCCAAAGGCCTGTTCTCTCAATCATTGTAATAAGGCTGATCCCAGTCAGAGCTCTGACAGCTCGGAGACGAGGCTACCCTCGCTCTGCACGGCGCTCAGTGCAGCACAAGAGGAGACACAATGACTGGACTAACAAACGCAGATCTGCAGTTGCTTACAAATTCAGTGCAAGCTGTTGCATTTGATTTTATCTCAGATAAGAATTAAAGCAATGAACAGCCAGACAGATCTGTGGGAATTTACATAAAATATCAGTGATTTCTGTATTTTCTGAACAATATTACAGATATTTAAATCAATATTTTAACAAAAAACTCACTACTTGAGATGTCAAGGAGGACGGTGTGCATTGTATTTGGTGGTGGAGTGTAACTAAGTACATTTAGTCAACTACTGCATTTAAGTGTACATTTGTTTTTTACTTAAGTATTTTATGCAGCTTCTGCTCTTGAACATTTCAGGGGCATCATCATATCTTACAAACTTTCACATTGTAACATGAAACATTTCTTGTTACACCAATATATCATTTATTTTGATATAAGGCGAATATATGGTTATAATGTGAAAAATTGTATGACATTAAAACAAGCAAAGTTTCTTAGAACGTGATGTGTTTGTATTTCGTAATAATGGGAAAATTAACACTTTTTGACGATCAATTTTTCACACTATAACGTGACATCGATCCATTTTTCTTCCTCTGGCATGGCAGCGATAAGCTTCCACAGTGAACAGGGCTGTTTTACTGAGCTCATGAAACATTCACATGGTTTTCACAGCACAACGATGCTACAAACATGTAATGATCTCACAGAATCATAGAAACTACCCAGTATACAAAGAAGTTAAGTTAGCTCAGACTTAAACATCTACAGCAGTAAATCATACACATAGATGGAGTAATAATCAAAAAAACATCAGATATAACAGTAAAACACAGGCACAGAACATTTTACTGCGTTGTGAGGTATTTTAAGTGAAACTCTCGCCGAAAAGCAACCAAGGTTTTATTGCGATTGAATATGAGTCAAACCTTTGTGTAAAAGCGTAATTACGATGAAAGAGGCACTTTTAAGATTTACCGTAGTTTCGTTTTCGGGCAAGCTAATTTTCAATAGAGTGCATGGGGCACTTTTACGCTAGCAACAAAATCGCTATTTTTAAAACACTAAGAAAGCTCGACACAACATGAAACTTTGCTCGTAGTATCACCAGGGTCTCTACACATGAACACGAGCATTGAGAACATTGTTTGTGTACGCAGAGTTTACTAAAAAGAAAGTTTTTTTGACAACTCACGTCGGTAATCTCCGGCGCACCGCCGTCATGGCAGCCAAAAAGTGTCGATCCCCGAGTGCAACCTAACAGGCAGGACAGTAATGGTGGACCGCTCCTCAAGCCTGCCTGTTAGGTCGCACACGGGGATCGACACTTTTTGTCTGCCATGACTGCGGCGCGCCGGAGGTGCTACTGCTAATGTGAGTTGTCCAAAAACCTTCTTTTTAGTAAACTCTGTGTACACTTTAACTTCACTATAACAACATTTTGCAGATAGCACTTGCATACTTTTATTCTATTACGGCTCTGAAAGCAGGACTTTTCTTCATTGTAGAGTACTGATATTTTTACTTAATTAAAGGATCCCAATACTTTTTTGTTTTTCTCATAAGAAACACACATCATTTATATAAGATGAGAAAGCCGCCCTGATGCACACAGCAGTGTATTCTCATTATCTTGACATTGTTATCAGACTCAGTGGAAGTACACACCGAGCATCTTTAAGGAATCCTGTCCCATTAAGCCGCTCAGACGTCTCTCCCATGAGGGTAAAACCTCTAATTTCTTGTATTAATGTCGGCTTCCGCGGAGTGCAGTAACGTGTTGTTGTTTGGCCAGGAGGAGGTGAAAAATTAAACATCATTTGTGGTTTTTCACGGTTGTGTGAGCATCGAGCACACTATCCACAGAGCGCGTTGCGTCCCTGCTTTTAATGGAACGTTGTTTATTTGAATTGTAAGGAGTCACGTCTAATCGAGCTTTACCTCATGTTACGCTGGTGCAGGGATGCAGCTCCTCTCCTGCTTTTATAGGTTCTGTGTTAATGCACAAGTGACAGTGTTAATAATGCTTACATAACTAATTACCTTTAATAAATGAAATATTTTACCATTTTAGTGTGCCGATCCTCCCTGACCCAAAACTGACAATTGCGTTAATTGGATCTGATGAGGTTAGTTGACACAAATTTACATTTAACCACATTAAAGTGAAAAAGGAAGAAGACATCGCCCTCAGAGTCATCAACTCAATCAACACTAATGACTCTAATGCTTCTTTGAATTTAATACTTATCACACATTTAATTGAGGCTCGGAGAAGGAAAGGTGGACAGCAGGACTGTGCGATCGTGTCTTCTTCCTCTGTGTCATTTTACAATCTTGCATTTGAGACTGCTGCAGGAGAGAATTAAATGTGTAGAGAATTTCAGCATAAGATCAGAAAGACAAGAGTTTTTTTGTTTTTTTTTTAGGTTTTTATGAGAAGAGGTTTGCAACTCTTTACTTTTTCATCTTTTCCTCTTGACCTTTGCGTCGTCTCCACTTTTGCCTCTCGTGATTTTACTGATCAGATCGCCGTTCAAAGCATCTCTCCAGTCACTCCGGCACGCTCCGAGGCTCTGCATCTGATTTCACCACCACAAGGATCCTCGGCAAAACAAAAAAGTCACATTTATCTCTGTAATTGGCCTCAGCGTTTAAGTGGATAATGTGGTTATTGCTGCATTCTTTGTTCCATTTCTTCCCCTCCACCGCTTCTTCCTTTCTTATCCCCTTATTCTCTCTTTCTTTTCCCTCCTCTGGGATTTCTTTTTTTTTTCTGAAGCTGTTGAGCTGGTAAGTTCAATGCAGAGGCACGTATGCACTCTGGAAAGGTAATCTAGAAGCCAGTTGAGCCATGACAAATAGGGACAGCTGGCCTAATTGAATCATTTGAGCTAAGACAGCTCAACTTGGTTATCCCCTCTGCAGCCCACACTGATATTAGTGCGGGAATCATTAGCCATGAAATCATGTCTGCTCTCTCTGACTGCATCCTTTATGACATGACAGCCAGCCCGGCCTGTCTCTTTCACTCTCACACCAAAAAGAGCCCTTCATCATAAACAGGCAGAGGTGGAGGCGAGCAAGAGTGGGTTTGGATGTCTTTTTGTCTTTTTTTTTTTTTTTTTCTGGACACAAGTATTTCATTAAATACCATGTAGACTTTTGTCGCTACATGTTCTGCTTAATCACAAAACATGCACGGTTGTATCATCCCGCCCTCAAAAACTGGGCTCCCAAAATACATCTCTTCACGTCTTTGTCTTTTATGTGACCCTGATTCTGGATTGTCGTACGTTTGTTGCATTTTCCTGTCCTCCTTTCCAAAAATCTTCAATCGCTTCCTGTCACACCTCATGGCCCTTAATGAGACACTCATTCCTGAGGATCATTTGCGAATAATGAAATCAGGTGGTCATGATGGGCTCCACCGAAGGATCTGGAAGGGGGCCCCTTTCGGTGGCGGGGGAGAAGGGGTGCCACATGGTCTGAGACCCCCCCTTCCTCGCAGCCTGTTTTCTTTGGTTCCTCTCTGCAGGACGCCCCGTCGTGCCAGGAGGTGCCAAGGGCATCGACGGAGCTGAGAGGGATCGAGCAGCCAGGCAGGCAGACAACTTAGTGACATTTTTGTGTTTTATTTTTTTTTATGATTCAAATGGTGGAAAAACACTCCTTCTACAGCCATTATAAGCTCATTATTCTCTTCTCTAGCCACAGTGTAGTGATGTAGGACATGACTATGAGCTCAATGGATGATCCTTGTGCTCTGCGTAATAATGGACATCCATCCCAGAGTGAGGATGCCTAGCTTAATGGAGCTCAGACTGGGGATACTGTGCAATGTTCAGGCCCATTTCCTTTTGACTCACATTCCACTGGGGGTGGCGTGACCCCAATGAGACGCCTGCTTTCCCCAGGTGGCAGTGAGCGATGCTCCTCCACAGTGTCGGTGCAGGGGAGCGAGGAGACCCTTCTTTGCCCAATGGGCTGAGCTGGAAAAACAGACGCCCACACAGACTCTCACACATCTCTCACGCACACATACACTCCAGTTGCACCCTTCACACCCTCGGGGCCCCAAGCCCACTTTCAAGGAAATTTCGACATGAGCAATTATGGGGGGTTAGGGAGTGACAGGTCTATTCCAGGTTTCAACAGGCGCACAGAAGAGAGGCGGACTGACAATTGTCTGGAATCACCACTCGGGTTGAAGCAGTGTGCAGGACTAAGTGAGCTGCATGTCTGTCTGCCTCTCTTTTGCCCCCTCGGGGCTTTTTAGGACAAGCGCTCTGCCTCTCCCTGGATGTTTACACATCATTAAGGCTCCCCTGTCTCATCCCTGCTCTGTCCTTTAAAGAACAGGCCTGCGTTGGTGTGAGGCGGAAGCAAAGAGTTTCCGGTCAAGCGTGAGAGAAAGAAAGCAGCGCTGCAGAGGAGGCAGTGAGAAAACACTTCAGCTCATGTCAAGACGAACTGTTTATGGAGTTCTTTCAGACAAACTTGATGCCCAGACTTTGAAAAATAAAACTCTTGTTGTGAAATATATTATACAACTAAAACTTTTGTCTGAGCTGCACTGTATCATATATATTATTTGGGACACACAATTAATCACATAATCTGCAGTTTTGTCAATTATGCATATCAAACAAAATCGACAATTATTATCAAAAGTAATCAGCGATTTGTTTGCGCGCGTCATCAACAGAGCTTTAAAAAGAACTTTAGAAATGTGACTTCTGAAAGAAAAAAGCAGAAGCAGGAAAGTCTGGTGTGTGGCAGACACGTTAGACAACACTGGTAATGAAGCATTGGCAGAAAGTGATAATTATTTTAATTAATGATAATGGTTTTAATGATTCAACATTTTGGCTAATTGATTATGATTGATTGCACATTACTAAACAAGGAAAGTGAATCAGGGAGGTAATCAGGGAGATGACAGCACAGGTCAACACTACAGCGTGACGGAACATACACTACACATGCTAATCAGACCCGGAGAGACGGAGAGAGGGAAGCGGAGGGAGAGAGACGGGGCAGATGGAGGGACGGAGTGAAAAGAAGTGAAGAAACGCAGGAAGATAAAGAATGGATTGTGCCGATAAAAAATGTCACAAAAAAGAGCAAGCTATCGGGGAAACGGAGCTGGGAAACCAGGCACAATACATCCGACTGGCTCATTTATAAAAATATGCAAATTTAAGATGATTTTCAGCACATAGAAGTGGAAAAATTCTATTTGTTTTGTGATTTAGTTGAGTTTGAAGATGGAGTTTCACTGATGATGAATTCCTCTGAATCAATGATTTTTTAAAATATACTTTTAAGAAGGGAACTGTATTTTCTTTATCAAATTTTGGACAAGATCTTTGTTTCCAGTGTTATGTTATAAGGAACGTGTCTGATGAAATTGTGTTTCGCCATCTTTTATAAATACATCTGTGCCAAATTTGTATGTACAACAGGGTGACAGCGGTATATAGTTTATTTTTTTATTATTTTATATACTATATTCTATTTTTCTATTCTACTTTGGTATGAAGATTGATTGTGATCGTATTGGGCACAATGGGTACATGCTTAGGGCCTTACTGACACTAGGGCTCCCAGACAAAGGAGAAAGAACTGTTCGCTTAAAATATAGAATTTAAAGAATGTAAAAAATCTCTGGTCTCAAGCTTTATTCTAATGTTTACATGCGTATTTATCATATTTTAAACATATAGTGTTAGCTATGCTGTTCTTAAAGTACATGTTGCGCTTAATAATACAGAAAAAATAGATACCTAACAAATTTCGTGGGTATAATCATGTAAGCATTTTTGTTTGTTAAATACTGAAAACAGTAATACAGCGATACTGGAAAACTGTGATGTTTTCTGAGATATTATCGAACAGAGAACATTTCACACCACTGCATCCCTACTTGTATGTTAATGACACAAAAAATAATGTAACTGACTTGTTTCTCTCCAACCTCCAGCTTAATTGCAGAGGATGAGAGATGATATTAAATGGAGCCTTCAGTTGCATTCCAGGCATGTACAAGCACGCATTTCCTTTCCTAAGAGGTATCAGTCACACTAGTGCCTCCTCACAGCCACTTGAAGTGTGTTTGTGTCGGGGAGGAGGCATTGTTCGTACCACACAGTGTCGCCCCCTGACCCGGCTGGTGATTAGCATTAAAGGAGGGAGTCGGCCCTTCGTCTCCACCTTCTCTTCATGCTTTTTCTCCACCATGCAGACACTTGTCAGATGGATCTTTTTTTTTTTTTGCTTCCCAGACTCCCCACTCCACCTCCATCATCAGTTGCTATTGTCTAACCCTGTTGCCGTACCCCACCCAGTGCCCATGACATGCAAATCCGTCCCCTTGATTTCACTTTGGAGAGATGATGAGTGGAGTGGTGAAGCGTCCTGCCCTCTGCCACCTTCCTCCCCACCCCTCCTCCTCCATCCCGGCCCACCTCTGTCTCCTGCTCTTACCCTGCGGATGGGGCACTCCTCAGAGTGGATGGACTGGGTTCGAGTTTAATTAATGAAATGTATGATAATGTGATTTCTTTAATAGAATGACATAGTCTAATGGTGTTGTGTGATCATGATTAATATAGTACTTTGGTGGGAGAGAACATCAGCCAAAGGCTAAATGAGGACCAGTCCTGCTCCGGTCCTGGACGCATTTCAACTTTGCTTTGGACCTCTGAACGCCGCCTGTGTCTGTCTCTTAGTTTAGATAGTGATTGTGAGCACCACATGCTTCACTTTACTTATTGAAGGAATAGTTCACATTTTGGAAAATAGACTTATGTGCTTTCTTGTTGAGAGGTAGATGAGAAGATTGATACCACACCTACACGAAGCTTCAGTTAGTGGTTGATTAGCTTAGCTTAGCATAAGAGTAGATACATAGGGAAACACTTCCTCTTGTTACATTGCTATATCATCACCAGCTAGCATGTTAGCAAACAGCTGCTTATTCACACATCTGGCAGATGCTGAGTAACATTAGTGCTGGCATGTTTTGCAACATAAAACATAGAAGTCATAACCTCAAAACAGCTTTCTTCACATTCTGTTGATAAGTTTAGTCAAAGTTTAGATGTTTTTAAGCAAAAATTAATACGTATTGCACCTTTAAAGACATAATATGTAACATTTCTCCATTAAAATGTCTGAAAACAACTAGACCTTTGTTTTAAATTTGGTAAAGTTGTTTACTTAAAGTATCCCAAATATTTCGAACAATGTTAAACCTCAGAGAAATCAGTTATTTTATTCAAGGCAACGGTTGATTAGATATTTCATCAGCAATGGTGGTTGTTACAATGAAGACAGCAACTCCCATGATCCCTCACTGCTCATGTCTTTTCTCTTGTTATGACTGAAAGACCCCTGGTGGACACATGCTACATACTGTGCCTTTTAAATTACAAAAACATAGCTTCTTTGCTTTGTTGATAAAAATCTGTCAATATTTATGCTCTTTGTTAAATTACGATGAATAAATCCACCTCCAAAAAGCTGCTCCTATTTTCATTTGAACTGTGTCGACCTCACATAAACATGCAGAACATAAATGTCTTACTCCGATCACTCATGGTTCTATATATCTTACATTTCTAATGATCCCACAGGTCAAAGGTCGCTATCGTCTCTTTCAGATGTAGACCGTTGAAGTGGCAGTCAAGCATGAATCATATTATCCTTGAAGAGATTAATGTAGCTGACTGAATGAAGAGGGTAATGATGTGAACAAAGGCCACTTATTCTCCCTTTACTTGGCCGTAACTGCTTTGATTCCCGCGAGGTGTTTACCTCTTTTTCCAAATGTTCGGCCTAATTTCGCCATATGGCAGGAGAACTTTTCATTAGACTTCATTCTGTATGGACGCATGAAATGTCAAAACCCATAAGATTTTACTTTTGAGCTTCAGAAGTGACATCTTTGGCAGCGAGTGGAAAGTGATGAATCAAGGTGGATGCTTCTCCTTCAGAAACAAAGCCCTCCATCATTATCCACCTGTCTGAAGGTCGCCTGAAGGACAGAAGTGATGCCTGATCGTCTGGAGAAACAGGAGGCTTGAGGGAAGTGCTTCTCCGCAACCGTTTGTCACTCTGATATTTGGTAAATGTGATAATTAATACTGTAATTTAACTAAACCCACTCGGCGAGGTCTGTAATTAAAACTGATGTACCTACTTAGCACACCAAGCATCACAGGTGGGCCCAAATTAATCTGCAAATAGAGCTAAATTGCCTGTGCTTAGCGTTTTCGTCAACGTCACTCACTTTGGGGGGAAATATGTGTAATTAATTCTGATATAACAAAGTCATAAATTTGAGGTTAAATGCAGCCTTGACAACAGACGCGATGACAGCAAGAGACCTCATCTAGCCGTCCCAGATGGGATCCAAAGACTCTGCTTTCTCCCGAGAACTTGGCTGCGACTTCCTCTGACAACTGTTTGCTGCTATAAAGGCAAGAGAGAGAGAGATATTCAAAGATAGACTCATCTTTTCTTGCATGCTCTCAGTCTTTTTCAATTTCGAGTAAATCGAAATGAACTGGAGTGAAAGCCGACTTCCAGGCTTACAGAACGGAAAATGAAATGATTAGTTCTGGATGGAAGCCAAATGAATGAATGCATTTTTGATTTTGACTTGAAATGAAGCTGCAGCCGCACGACGACTTACAAGCTTGTAAAGTCTGAGTTTCTGCTCCTCTTCATCATTTCTGTGCTACTCTAGACCCCAAAATAAGCTTACTATGTGTTTAACATATTCAGTATGCTCTTTGCTCGTATAGTTTGGCAAATATCAGCTCTGTCTTTCAGAAAAAATATGTCAGAACGGATCTTAATTGCAAATGTGGAGCATTTAAATCATTCAAAAACTTAATGTATATTTAATTCAGATCAGAATAGATTGTTCAAACCTTTGATTTTGCAGATTTAATGCCCCGAAAGATCATTTAGTTCAAAACGTGACCTCAGACATGAGCATCCAAAGACGTCTCCACATATACAAAGGATCTCAAATCATCATCAAACACAAAGACACTAAATTAGCATATGGATGATGTAAAACGGAGGTTTATTGAAATTAAAGGGTCCAAAAAAATTAAAGGCTCCTTTGAATGCACAGTATTGTTCATTGTTCCCTCCTGGGTTTTTGTTTTGGTTGGTACACACAGCACAAGCTGGCACGACGCTATTGTTGAGCAAAAATAGTAGATTAAACTAAACGACAGTCAAATCAAAGAAATAATCACATATTTATGAATATTTAATACGGCCGTGGCAAATAAGGCAAGTAATTAGGAGTTTCCATAAATTAGCAAATTGTTATTTTATGTTAATGAGAGATCTTCAGCTTTTTTCCTCATGAATAATTTATGAATCAACAAAAAAAAAAAAGTTTAGCAGGGAAGGAATGAGGAAGTCGTGTTGATCAGACACACGCACATGTGCCGAGACACGCACACGCACACACACACACACACACACACACACACACACACACACACACACACAGCTCTCTTTCAGTTCCTATTGTTTTCTTCAATTTGTCACTTGATATTTATTAGGCTGGAGATGGCAGGTTGTATCAGTCGAATGTACAATGCAGCCGGGTGTGGGGTTGTTTTGGAAGAAGAGGTGATACTGGCATCTCGAGCCGACACCACAAACGCCTGTTCATGTCCACTTTATTCACAAAGCAGCTTCTATCCCAAAGGTGCAGAACAAAGAGATCTCGTAAGGGAGAAATAACGAGGAAAATCAGGCCATCATCAGCCAAATGTAAGGAATTTGAAAATAACAGCACAGAGGAAATATGAGGCAGAGCGTACAGTGAAGACCCTGTGCCGGGAGGGGTCTCACTAAAGGGGTTAATATGAAGGCGGAGGGGGAGGAGTGGGTGGGGCAGGGAGGGCAGCGAGTCAGAAAACAAGAGCAAAACAAATCTGTGATCTGGAACTCGGAGAGCAGCCACTCAGGAGGGATTAATGAGAAGTAGGAGGCTGTGAAATTATGTGGCCTTTGAGTGGGGAGAATGGCCCTAGCAGAGCATGGCCCTGAAATGAGGTGAGACAAACTTCACCTGATCCACAATTAACGGCATCATGCGGATGGGTGACACGGGGTCACAGCAGGGGGGGGGGGGGGGGGAGAGAAAAAGAATCACAATTCACTTTGTGGCAAATTATCACCCCCTCAAAAAAAGGGCAGCCATCAGAAACGCGGAGTCAATGAGGAGAGGAGAGGATTTTACACACCTGTCTTTTTTTAAAAAGACAGCGATGAGGATGAGAGGAGAGCTTGTTAGAAAGATTTATGCCTAATAAGGACAGACAGTAGCAGGGGATGGAGACAATTAACAGTCAGGAAAAAACATAAATAAGAAGTGAAAGAGTGAGAGGCAGAGGGGGAAAATGGGGTAGAGTTGATTGCACAGGGGGTGAGGAGCAATAACAGGAGCACAAATGATTAAGTGGTGTTCGGGACTAAGAACACTTGTTTGCAAGGACAATCTTTGTGTGCTTTTGTTGTCTGTCGGCCGCCTTTATCTTTGTGTAATTCTCCGTCTGATGAAATGTGTTTAAAGAGATGAATTGGGATCGGAGGAGCCGTCCTGACATGATTATGAGGGATTCATCTGCAGCCATCTGCCACCGTTATGAAAAGGGGGGGGGGGGTGAGGGAGGGCTAGCAGAGAGATAGAGAGAGAGATGGAGGGAGGAAGGGAGGGAGGGAAGTGCAGACCTTCTGTTCAGCAACCCTGCCACAAACCCACCATTACACAGGCCTCTGGCCTGCAGTTTAACATAAAGACTTGCTTTGCTTGAGTGTGTGAAGGTGCAGCTTCGGGTGCAGTTAAAGAAGCAGAAGTGGGTCATAAAAACTTGTGCACTTGCTTTTGTTTTACACGTGTCGAAAGCCCATTAAAATCTTAACAGGAAAGATATGCAGAGACATGATAGCCGTTCCAAGTGCCGTAAGACGAAACTTAATCATGTTTTAAAGAATATCTTCCAGGTACCACTGGTATTACACTCCGACTTGGAAGCGGCACCTAGAGACTACATCATATTCACACACCAGTTGGAGGAGGGGGCACAGCAGATGGGTCCATTGCTCATCACAATGTCCACTTGTTCAAAAGGGGAAAGCGGGGGCTTCAGACAGCATGTCTTAAGTTGTGTAATAGGCTTTTAGTGTCACAAATGAAAGTCACACGTTCATTTATTTTTCTCAGGTTGTTTGGTGTTTTTTTTTTCTTTTTTCGGAGTGAAACATTTGTTCACACAGCTCAAACATCCCTGCAGATAAAAATGGCGTTTAAGTAAATTGTGTGACATAAACCATCATGATCTTATAGAGGAGCAGAATGTGGCGGGAACACTCGTCACTTTTGGTGATATTGAACTGTATCAATGACTATTATCTCACTCTCTAATCTGTCAGCTGTTGCCATGGCAGCTGGCACGCAGTTATAAAATCACAGTGTGTTATTCGCCTCTATAAGTTGAATTTTACATTGGCAGCTGTCTCATTTTTATGATCACTCTTCTCCATGTGAGGAAAAAAAAATCTTTCTCTTCTCCTGTGTTTTTAACCGAGCACCTTTTTTTTTCGTTTCTGCCCACTATAGGACTGAGCCATCACTTCATATTACAGGTCAACGTTACGGTGCTTAATTATGTGCCGGCTGCTTGGGGCTCCTAATAACCTGTCATTGAGGGGAATTTGAATGTCACACCATATTGTTGGGCCCTAATGGCAGCAGGCAGATCCACTGATGAGCCGTTTTGGGACAATTACAGCGGATATTCAAATCACAGGTCTGGTCTGTGTGCTGAACTGCGTCCACACACAACCTGACACACACACACACACACACACGCACACGCACACGCACACACACACACACACTTGTTGTATCTTGACCCTGCACGGCCTCCACTCTTGACACATAAAGAAGATGCCTCCCCCTGCTGCTGCTGCTGCTGCTGCTGCTGCTGCTGAAACAGTTTAACTGTAGCCTGATCGCTTTTATTATCCGCCTAATCCAGATATCAGCGATTTCATCAAGATGGGAAGATATGCATATCATGAATTATTTTGACACTGGGACCTTTTAATTTTCGCCGGCAATATTTCATCCCACCAATCAGTGCCTGGAGTGGTTGTCGGACGCGGCGGTGTCAGAGGACGAGGCTCCCCCCGGCGGATCCAAATCATCCGGGGGACAATAATGAGCTATGGCCACAATTATGAGCTGCCTGTGTGTGCACGCATCTCATCAAGGCCCCCACGCAAGCTGCTGCAGGAGGAGGGAGCATGCACAGAGATACACAATGCAAGACGTACAGTACACAGCAAAGATTCCATTTTTCATCAAAAGATCAGCTTCGGAGTTTTTCATTCAGTCAATATCTTCTAATACTTGAATATTGTTCACAGGTTAACAGGAGTGGAAAGCAAGATAACACATTGTAACAACCAACATTAATAAAGTGAAAATGCAAAATTAATTAAACGTTAGTTAACAGTTACTTCACTCTTAACAAACAATGAAATGCTTTATAAGCCATTTATTGGGAAATTGTTTATTATTAACCATACACCAAATAAACCACCCATTAAAAACTCCATATCCTACACAAACATAAACCAACCCAAATCCCAAAACCCAAAAAATATATTAACAACACATATCACCATCCTTCCACTCCCCCAACCTCTCCTACTCAACCACCATTAAACACCATCAAATCTCTTCTTCCCCCCATAAAAACACCTCACAATACACCCACCACACCACCATACCCCACATACCAAATCCCTCTTCCCCCAAACATCAACCACCTCCACTAAAACCACCTCTACCCAAAAATAACCACACCCACATACCACCAAACAAACTCCCACCCCAACCTTCCAACACCACCCCCAATCATACTAAAATCCCAAAACCAAATTAAACAACCATCTCATCTCCAAAACCCTCAACCCCCATCTCACCCAATAACACTCACCACCACCACTACTCTAACCCCCACCACAATCCTCCCCACCCCCCCAACACTTATAGTCAAACAATCAAACACACCATAACACAACCATTCACCACACCCTCCATTCTCCAACATCAACATCCATCACCCAAATATAACAAACCAAATCCCATTTCTAAACAAAACCCATATCACATTCCCACCAAACCATACTTACCCCCCAACAACTAATAAAAACTTACCCCCAATAATAAAAAACATCAATAAATAATATAAACCACAAATTCAAATTACTAAAAAATCACATAACACACCCCAAAACTATTCACTTAATATAAAACCCAAAAAAACAAACAAAAACTTCCACACTCAATTTGCCCATTTCCAATTACAAAAGTACACTATTTCCCCAACCAAAACCCCCACTCACCCCCTCCACATTCACTACCTTGCTCACTTGAATATTAACACCACCTCCTTCACTTAACTAAGTACCACCCACCCTATAATATAATCTTTACTTCGATAACTAAATACCATTCATTGCAACATGTCATTCTACCTACCTGTCCCCATAGAGGTATTTAATGCAGGTTTTTAATACAAGATGTATCATGAATATCTGTTGCTCACCACGAAATGCTCATCACTACAAATGATTTGGACACTAGTTGATCAGTTAACAATTACTAGAACATCAGTTAATGAATGGTGACTCACATTTCCATACATTACGAAGTTAGTTGGATTTCAGTTACATTAAAGTGCATTTATGTGCCCGTATTTGTGTTTTATATTTATCAAGTAAACATTTCCGTATGATGACGCTTCACATTTATATGAAATCACGTACTCTGGTTTTAAAGAGGTTGGGCAAAAAATAGGCGTAAAATAAAGTTTTATCTAATTGAAATTGATATCAATGATCAGTAATGCAGTGAGTTGCTGTTAATTGACATTCCTTAAATGATGATGTATTGAGTTTGAGTTAATCACATGAAGTCATAGTCATACATTTGTCAGTGTTGAGCATGAATTCATGACACATCCTGCAGTAATGGAATGCGTTGAATTATCGTGAGTCATGCATTAGATAACCATTACTGAAGTATATAGTTTATATATAGTAGTCTGACGTTACACCATCAGGGTGTTATTTCCAAATAAACAGATAAATGAATGCAAATAAGATTTTTCTCTGAATTCCCAAAGAGTTTTTTTTTTTTTTTTATCACAGGTTTAAAAGTGATGTATGCACAATTAATAAATTATTGATAAAGCCATTAGCCTCTATAAAGGGTGCTTTATTTGTTCCCTTACACACTCACACCAGCCACACATGAAGTCATAGGGACACTTCACACTCCACCATGTCTGTGTGTGATATGTGGACTGTGTAACTTAATACTTGCCTTTGCCCAGCTCCCTGTGGAGCGGGTATTACATGAGCAAATTGGATGCTCAAACAGTCAGTCCATGACCTTCCCTCATCCTGGATGTTGACCCCCGTATAAAGAGAGACATTACATCTCGTTACACAACAACACGGCTCCGGCGCTTCGCTCCAGATAAAGAAAAATGTCTCAATTAAATCTTCACCGGGGCCCCCCTGCCAAAGAGTTATCGCTGCCCCGGTAGCGCTGATCGCTACACTCACACATCCTCAAAAGTTATTTGACATAAATTGCCGGAGTCACATCATTTCCTGCCACACTCTGAGCGGGATTTACAGCTGATCCCATTGACTGGGAGCTGAACCTCCAATAAAATTCCTCAAGAGCCCACGGGGCCGTGAGACGCACCTATCTACCCTCCATCAGCCCCCACCCTGCATGCACGCAGATTAACCATGCAAATACACACAGGTGGGAGGGTGATACTGACAACACATTTATGCACATGTATGCAGCTGGGCTGATACGGCCGTGGGGGGATGAGGACTGTGCACAAGGCAGGCTGATTGTGTTTTATCTGATGGTGACGGAGGGGGTGAAATGGTAAGGTGGCTTATCCAAAGCACTGAAGGAGGAGTGAGAGTGAAATTATCTGTGGCTTTAATTTGAGCGTGAGAGGTGAGAGCCACTGTTATGGTCTCTGGAGGACATGTGCCCAAAAAAAGAAAAAAAAAAATAAAAAAAAAAAACTTCTGAGAGGAGTAATATCATTATAAGGCAGCGTATAAACCCTTGAGGAAAATCGTTTAAAAGTGGAAATTGCTTTTTACATTAGTGCCTGGGCATTGTGGAGAGAAGCGCACACTATATTAACTACTAAAAACAACCTTATGGCTGCATTAGTCTGCAGATATTATTACAGCGTGAGGTGAGCAAAGCATGTTAATGGATGTGAGCGTGTTAATGGTTACAACGGTTCTCGCTCAAGCTCAAACTGACCAGATGGAAGTGTGGTTTCAGCAGGGCTCTGAGGAATCTTAGGTCATCTAATTACAAACAAGTGTTTTCATCACATGTTATCAGATTATAGTCTGGACCCAACAATTTGTTCTCCTTGTCAGGCTTACTGTCTCTCTCTAGTGGTGATAAGTGAGAAGTCTCAACTCGGAGGCCTCGCAGGCCTCTTTTACTACAAGTTGCACACCAAAGAGCACGACAGACCGCTGTGAACTGGTTGGTATTTTTTGGTGAACGTCCGTGGGACAGCACAAGAGTAGTTTGTAGATATTGGTAACATTTTGTGATGTACATGCATCCAGCTGGAGTCTTCTTGATGCAGACTACCACAGAGGTTTTTGAAGACATGAGACAAAATGTGAGATTTGACACTCTGAAGCCCTCAGAGAAAAATCTAAAAATTTGATAATCTGACTTTCCCCGTTTACCTGGCTACTTCCACATGCTGATGAAAACCATGTGATATGATGGAAAAGCTCCAGAACAGGGCCAGAAAATATATCAACATTATATTGTTATCGTGATACAAGACTACATGTTGTCTTGGATTTTGGATATCATTATATTGTGAGTAAGTGTGCCCCCAGATTCCTGGTTCAATATGCTGAAAACTTGTGGAATTTTTTACAGAGACTCATGCTATTTTGTAGGAAGCTGAGCTACAATGTATGTATCGTAGCAATTTATTTTGTAACAAGAGCATGATTAAAAGCAAAAGTCATTTTCAAGATTTGAAGAAAAATGGCTAAATTATATTTTGTTAAAACCAAAGTTACAGACATATATTCAAATAAAACATTTGTATGGCACTGGACCGTATGTTACAGCAAACTCATGTAGGAGTCAGAGGTCTCTGGTTGCACATCTGAGAACAGGAGTCCTTCTGCCCTTAAAGTTGGCAGATTTAGAAATTTTCAGGAGTATTATAATCAGTAGAAGTCGAGAATCAAATTTTCTTCCGTATTGTCCTTATTATTATGAGTTATGAATTTGTGCTCTGAATTAAATGTCTGCCCGACAGCCAGAAATGTTTTTGGGCACGGATTATTACAGAATAATGGGATTGTTGTTTAATTTCAATGCTTATAAATTGGCTACTTTTGTCTCTTAAGCTTGGAAAAAATATCAAGACGGTTCCTTTTTTTTAGTGCTATTTGTAGTCTATATAATGCTTGTCTGGTTTCGGGTCTATTTGTTTTTTTCTCTAAAAAGCCTATTATTTGTGCATGACACAATAATAAAATTAATCATCATCATCATCATATTGTGATATGACATAAGTATCTTCTTTTCCTGTTTCGAAAGGCTGCATTAACGTGATATCATTTTCTGAGCGTACCAGGCTGTTCTTATTGTTCTAATACTTGCCTTAACCCACTTAGTCCGTATGCACACATTACTGACGATTATTGATCAAACATCTATTCAAGTATTATTAGCAATAGTCATAATATCAGTATCAAGGTATTTGGTCAAAAACTTTTGTGACATTTGATTCTGTTGAAGAGTTTGTGTTGCCCGTCCAACAGGGTAACCATGGTTACAGCTCGCCTGTTCAGACTCATTACAAACCAGAACAGTGGAAATAACTTTAAAATTGCATTGTTCTACGCACGTGGATATGAGATGTGAAAATATTGATTTATACACTTTTTTTTTTTAAATCAGTCAATACTGATTGAGGTGAAACTGGTAGTTATCTTTTGCATTTAAGAATTTTTATGAAAAATATTTTCCTCAGATGAGTTTACAGTTTACATTAAGGTTTCGCTTAAAATGGTCTGAGCAGATTAAAAGCTGTTTGGTCAAAACTGTCATTTAAACGTGCTCTCTACATTTAAATCACCTTCCATCCAGATGATACAGCAGGGCAGTGAAGGCCTCCCCTCCAGCTTGGCACAGCGTTTCATTGGAGGCTCAGCGGCAGAAGCAGCAGTAGCAGCAGCAGCATCAGCATCAGCAGTGGCTCCAGGGCCTCCAGCTGGGGCTGGCTGCTGCCTCTGCCTGCCTACCAGCACCGAGGCTGGGGGAGGTGGTGGGCAGGCCACTGGATTGCCCTGGGGCACCTCACTTATGCACCAGTAAAGAAAACTGAATTTCTCCCCTCTCTATCGCTCTCTGCTAAGAATGGTTGCTGCCTTCAGCAATTTGATTTGACAAAGTAATGGTGTAAGCACTGCACACGCCAGGAAGTGCGATCATGAAAGTGTAATACTAGGAAATGACTGGTCAAGACCATGTTCTCATACATACATGAATACATACATATATACACACATACATGCATGCATGCATGCATGAATACATACATACATACATGAAACCAGCCACAAAAAAAAGAACCAGAAATGTTTGATTTTAAGTTTATCATCATTTGCATTAACAGTGTATGGGAATCTACAGTTTTAAGATCTGCATTACATTATATTACATTTGATGACAGACACATGAAGTCTGTACACATGTTACATTTTTGAGTCTGTGGTTGTTTGTCAACCTTACAGATGCCATTAATCTAATAGGTAAGGGAAAAAATGTACACATTTATCAACACATAAGGACAGTTCTAAGAAACGTTCAAGTATTTCTTTGCAGTATGAGCCGAGACACCGAATATTAAAAATCAACATGATGCAATTTAAGAGCTTAGTCCTGTGCAAAATGGAGAAATAAAGAAGTAATTTTAATACTGATGCTGATCCTAAATTTTAACAAATACCTTTTTATTAAAGGATGGATGATGGCGATGTATAATCACTATGTTTAATGCAAAAAAAAAAAAAAAAATATTATTGCTTGTCCAGAGAAGAGCCATCATCAATTAGATTATTCAGGTCATTCTGTGCGATTCTGCTATCTGTTTGACCTCAACCAACTGTGACGTCTCTGCACCATCAGAACAATATAAGTTGCCTGGTCAGCACTGTGTATAATAACTGCTAATGACACTCAAACAAGTCAGAAGAGATAATAAACAAACCTGGTGCGAGTTGAGGGGTTGTAATGGCTAAATAAAAAGGAGAATACCTGCTATTAGCATTAGCTGCTACATCCTATTATGTGACTTTAAAAAATGCAAACCAGTATTAGAAAAACAGAAGAAAAAAAAAAACCTTCACATGAAAAGGTCTGAGATTTTAGGGAATCAGGCACAATTTACAAAATGTACATAACCACACCTTTGTTCCAGTATATCACTACTGCTCATGACAGCAATAATGAGTCCTCTGTATGTATGCATGTGTGTGCGTGTGTGTGTTTGAGCGTGCACCAACATGATTTTTGCTTTAAGGACACTGCTGGCTAAACTAAAAGTCGAACTGAACAGGTGGGAGCTAGAATACTGTAAAAAAAAATGCCGGCGGGAGTCCAGGTAACATGAGGAAGTATTTGACGAGCAGGCAGCTAATGTGTTTGTCTTCACCATGCTTTACTAAAACTACCAAAGACTGAATATAATGCTGATGTGCGATAAGAGGGCTGAAAGCAGAGGTAGCCTAAAGTCTGTGCAAATAACACAAGGAGCTGTCAGTCAATACGACGCCACTGCAGAACTCCATTTGATTTTTCCTGCATTTTAGCATCATCAGAGGAGTCCTGATTTATGACAACTAAACGCAGTGAGGGGCCTACTCACTAGTCATTTCTCAGTATACAACCATTGAATGCATGTAAGCCAGTGGCTGACTGCTGCAGCCTCTTGCTGGTGTCTAAGTTTAGCATTTCTACTGAAGTGATGACCCGCTGTGAGCTTAAAGCTAAGGGGAGGCCAGGCCAGGCTGCTGCTAAGGGCCGCGTGGGAAGCACAAACGTTACATCTGACATGCTTGGAGCTCTCGAATCATTTGAATGAATGTTGAAAAAAAAAATAATAATAATAATTATAATATTATCAAAGTAAAATGTCAAAAAGGCACACACAATAATCAAAGATCTAGGCATCAGGCAAGATTGGCACAAGAGACTCGTTGCATGCTAATAAAACTGAGAGGAGGAAAAAAAAACCTATTTAGGAAATTAAAGAACAAAAAATCTGAAAAATATTTTTAGTAAAAGGACGATGATTGGGAACAGACACCAGGAGGAAAGCAACAAAAAATCATGCACAAAAAAAAAGAAAAAGAACTCCCAATTTTCTTTCAAAATCAGCCTCAGAACGATTAAACAGCCTGCCACGTGTTAACTCCGTCGACGCAGCGGTACACATTTCCAGAATGGTATTTGGTTTGGGCTGATTTAAAGTCCTCTGGCTATGCCTTGTGAGATACATATGCAGCTAGTATATAGTTGTGCACACACAGCCAGTAGTGGGATTTGTAGCTCAATATATACACAAGTTAAAGTTATTGCAGGTTCCACTTGGCAGTCCAGCACTTGTTGCACACACTTGGTCTGTGCACTTTGCAGAGGGGGGGAGTCTAGACTAGTATAGGGTCGTGAGGCAGGGTTTAGTCCAGGACGAGGCTGAGAAAGACGCTAAGGCTGCAGCTGGATGGAACTTTAGAGAAAACAGGGAGCGGAGAGGGGAACACAGGAAGTGGTCACCAATAAAAGGAGCGCGTCAGGAAGTTGGCGGCCGTGCTTAGCCAGCCCATGCCGTCCGTGATGGACCCCACGCGTGTGACGGCTTTGTCCTGCTCGTCGGACGGACTCTCCTCCTCAGGCAGGTAGTCTGGGATATCCGTGTTCTCCTCCACCAGCACCTCAGAGTCCTCCTGGAATGGCACCATGAGCTGTGCAAAGACAGAGGATAAATATTTAGTTAAAGAAGAACAAAGAAAAAATGAACAGCGGAGAGAATAAGTCGTGTTTGCATTGTCACGAAGCATGCAATGTGTCCAAAAAACTCATTAAATCCAGGATTAATGTAAAGCACACTTGGACTACAGAGCCAAATGAGCATCATCTGGAGTCAGATTACATGACTGAGCCAGGTCTGCCCCCTGCTGGCCACACTGTATACAACTATTAATGCTGCCTTCACCCTTTTTTCCCCCCCAAACTACTTCAGCAACAACTAATAAAATCTTTTGCAGATTACTGGACAACAATCACTTTGAAATCTCATATTTTGTTAAATTTCAATATGCAGTTTGGGTACGAGCTGCAAATTAGGAATACCCTGCTGTAAATGATGCCAACTAGGACCGTCCATGTGTTTGGCAAAATGCATGTAGCCTACAGGCTGAGGCAGAGATGTGACTAGCTAATCATGTCAGTGTGAATAAGCCTCAGCCACAGGCAAAGGCGGCTGCACTCCCTGTACAGAGATACACACGACATACAGCGAGAGTACTGATCCATCAGCCGACTTGTTCTAGGTCTTACATACATTAACTTAATGTAAACAGTAGATGTTATATCTCTTACCTCTCCTCCATCGTCTGTCTTCACCACCTGCTGAGCCGTCATTACTTTGGTGGAGTTGATTGCTGTGCCCAATGCCTGTGGGAAGAAAACACTGTTATCATTTACAGCTCAGCTCAAACATGAATGGGAAACTTTTGGTAAATTAAATGTTAATGACCAAGCAACGGCAATGGAAAAGCTGCTCCAGACACAGGCGGACGATCTACTATTCAGCTTTCTTGTATGATATCATACCAATATAAACGTTATGCCTGAGAAATCCAACCAATCAGATAGAGTAGATTTAAGTTTAAAGTACATTTTAGGCAAATTTTAGGCACATTCTTATTAAATGGGACAGTTTCCTACTTTTTAAGTAAAAATAATAAAGCAACTTTTTTTCCTAAAGCTTTTGCACTGACTGAAGCTTTTTATTTCACACTTTCAATATTAGCACAAAAAAAAAAAATCAACAAAGCAAGAATAAACAGGTTAGAGTCACATTTTCCAAGTTTCCCAGATTGCAGGAATAGAGACATGTGGAGTTGGCTATTATCCTGTCCAACATAATTGCAATTCACAATATTAACTGGATTATTATCAAAATATCAGCTAAAATTGCACTGAAACACACTGATATCACTTTAACCTTACATTTTGTTTAGAAAGATATTTTTATTGCATAACAGATTGGATGCTCATCTTTTTAGTGGAAAAAAAAAAGATAAATTGAAGAATCTAAGTAATCTTCAATCAGAAGGATGGTCATCCTGCACAAACAACAAACAAATAAATGGTGGTGACCTCATTTCCCTGTTGGTTTCAGTTTGAAATCCACAGTATTTACACACATACAATTTATGTTGTTTTAGTGGGGGATACAATGTGCGAGCCATGCCTTCAGCCATCCTGACAGATTTAGACAATTCAAAATAAATCAGTAAAACCAATAACAGACTTTACATCAGCGAGCTAGACAGATTTTGTAAGTCAATCAGGTGAGGATATTCAAGATCGCCTAAAATTATGATCATCTGGATGATATTTCACCACGATCAACTTTTTTTTGTTTACCATGATTTTAATGTCCTGTTCCTAACAGGAAACTGCGTTTTGTTTGATAAATCAATCAAGACTGGTAGTGATAAAGCTTGTTTATTCCATAAATCCAACTGGACAGATGGTGAAATATACAAATGATAACTACTTGTTATCAGATATTAGGCCTATCATGATAATTATCTTATCACCTAATTGATATATCACCAATAATGTAACTTTTTAGCTTCAGACTTGCAGCACCGCAGCAGTTTCTTTACTGATTTGGTTCTAAGTTTTTTAGTTAGTTATCTATTTATTGAGAATTTTAAATTCAATGTCTGAATGTAAAAATGGTCTTAAAATGACAATAATATTGTTTATCGCAATTATATCTGGGGCAATTTATATTGTCCAACAAAAAGTAGCCATTGTGACAGGCATATCATACATTTTTCCAAACTTCCTGTATGATTTTCTGCGTCTGGACAGACACTCACCTCAGCTTTAAGGTCAGAGCGGATCCTGACAACACATCTCTTGACGGCCATCTGGAAGGTGAAGCTGATGACCCCCCGAATCTTAAGCAACGCCTCCTCACAAAGGCTCCTTCGAGTCTGCCGACAGACGGGAAACAGATGAAAGGTATGAGCAGACGTGCGACACAACAGGGCCAACATGCCATGAGTTAGGAAATGATTGTGGCTTTAAAGGTACATCACAGAGTAAAATAACGAATCCGCTGCAGTTTTTATCAAGTCAAGTGTAGGCATATCAGAAATATAAGAAGTCCGGTGAACATAAGTATGGTTTCCAGCTGCCACATTGTTGTGTTTCTGCTGCAGTGATAGCGATGCAGCCCACCAGAGGCCGTCTGTCTGCTGTAATGTAATCTGGCTAGGTGAAAGCTTCCTGCAGTGCAGCGTTCAGGTTCAATCTTAACATCCTGCTGTTCAATGGCTGACATTTACAACCTGACCCCTCCACCCCCCGGTCCTGTGCCAGACAGACACCGCTAAGCTGCACTGACAACACTGTGATAATGACAGCAGCGAGCACGATGCCACCAAAATGAGATTTTTGTGCATCAGCAGACGTTTGGTGTGTCGGAGCATGAAAGATGCACACCAGTGCGTCGTGGTCAGTCCTGGACGTGCTTCGTGAACACTTACAGGGTCGTCCAGTCCGTCGATGTGCAGCACCACAGTTTTGGCCCTCTTGTTGTTGGAGCCCAGGAAAAAGTGGGCTTTACGCTGGCAGGAGGCAGCTGCTGCCTCGGCTTGTTCGGCTTCTTCTTTACCGGCCGCTTGCAAGATCTCATAGATCTCAGAGGCCAACAGTTTGGTCTCCCCTGGCGACGTACCCCTTTAGAGAGAGAGTAAGAACAAGGTTGGAGAGGGAGACAATCGTGAAAGACATATGACACATGTTGCTTGAATTGCAGATGTGGTTCATGTACACACAAGTGCTCTGTTGTGCTGACAGTGTATTTGTAAGTATATCTGTAACAAAACAGAAAAATAAGTCTAAATATAGAATATCTCGAACACTGATATAGAAGCACACAATTTGCTATGTAATGTTACAGTGAAGCGATGGTGTCCTGAGCAGAATATGACATCTCACTACCTCCATATGTGCTTTGCTTTTTCGTAACCATCCAGCCGTGCAGGTATGTTAGCACATTAGAGGGCTTCACTATCATTCCAGTGTCCATTTTCAAAATGGCAGCCAGCACACTTAAATGCTTTGAAAAAGAGGCTAAACTGTGCACTAAAATATGTTTCTGCAAACGTTTGAGGCAGGAAAGTTAAGATCCTCCTTGATGTTTGTAGAGAGAGCGATGTCTAATATCCTCTTAACTTCTGTCAAACTTTACACAACCTCACTGCCTAGTGGATCTACCCGACCTGTACATAGCATTCAACTAGATGGCTATGCTTATTGTGCAAAGCAAGCGGCATGGCAGATGAGGAGCTTGTGCTGAAAAAGGACCCTCTTTACTGCAATTTTGTGTTTAAATGGTGCAAACGGAGACATTCCCAGGCTGTATCAAGTCTGGCATTTCATTTAGGCAAGTATAGGTCTAATAGGACAATTTAGATCATGACTGCGATTAAACAGATCGTAGTGTCAAAAATATTGAAAAACCAATACATATAGGAATATTTGAAACTGTTTCAATTCTTATTTTTCGCAGTATCGATACACCAAGATTAGTTCTCTTCTCTCCAACAGAGTTGATCCATGCCAGTTGTAGTGTAACTCTTGTTCTCAGAGAACTGTACACAAGTCTCGTTACATTTATCTTTCAATAACAATCTAAAATATCATGAGCTCAACATTGTGTCAATTTCCAACACCAGTAGTAACAAATTCTTGATCTAAACCGCAGTTTGACAATTTGATCGGAGTTTCATGAGCAGTGCGTGTTCAGATGCCACTTTCTTCTTTAGTTCTTTCTTTCCAACTTTCATGACAAAACAAAATGCCTGAGATTCTGGTGGTCTAATGCCATTTCTAGTGCCAATGACTGTCCTACATATAACCTGTAAAAGTGCAATACGGTTGAATACACGTAAGACTGAAGTTAAGAATAGGTCAACTGGATCTTGTGCATTCTTTAAAGGCCACAATATCGCACCCAGATATTTTGGTTGAGTGGCAAGCTAGAAATACCCATGACCCACACTTCTGTGGGAGGGAATAAGTGTGAATGTTGCTTAAAATGTTCATTCAGCTTCCTTTTTGTAAGTTCAAATGGATGTGTCATGTCTCTGATGCTGGAGCATTAAACACGCAGGACCACAGTGACAGCCGATCATCAGCCAACCTTCTAAGTTTACAAAACACGATCAATCTCTGAGTGTGTTCATCCCAATACATTCTGTGTACACCGAAAGATAATGCTGCAGTCCATCATACAACATTCAAACTCATGCCAATTAAAACCTACTCTGCACTTCAGTCATATTTTTACTGCCCTTTTAGCAAAAAAGAAATACACAACAGAGTGTAATATCTTAGTGGACAGCAGCTTTCCCTGAAGACACCATATGAGGTCGGTTGCAGTTACTGATATTTTCTGAGGGATCCTGAGATACCCCTGCAGGCTATACTGCTTTATGTGTCACCAAGTCATCACTCCTTCTATAGTAACCACATACGACATCAGCTGTCTGGCTTGACTGCCCTCTGGGAGCCTGGTGCTTCCCAGCGCTGTACAACATAATCCTGATCCTGCTCTATGGAAACCTGCCAGCCTTTAGGCGACTGATTTATTTACCTCTTCGTCACTTTCATGAGTTGAATAAGAGCCAACATTGTCTTGAGCTTCTGATCTTAATGTCTTGAAGGAACAAAAGTGGTATTCACACCTGTTTGGTGCAACTATGCAAGACGCTCCCCCCTCAGCCGTGTGTTGCCACTCTGTCCAGCTACAATCGACCTCTACCCAAAGTCACATCGACTGGACTGCAAGCAGGGAGAGCTGCTGCCATTACTGCAGGGCTCCTCTTGATGCCACCCCTGACTAGCTGAAGTGACTCGCTCACTCCAGGGCCGGCAAGAGCCTTGCCGCAGGAGAGAACAGAGGAGGGGGCGACAAAAATCATACAGGCTACAGCCGGCCACTTGAACATGGGTCTATTCCTATCAGGGCGCTAATGATGAACAGCAGTCACTTAACAGAGCTGCCACGCACCCGGAGGTAAGAGCAGCTATCTGGAGCACAACACGTCCTCAAACCGGACCTGCCTATGACACTACATGGGTGACCAGAGTGGGTTCATTATGCTGGAATAAAGTGTGTTTTTTTTTTTTTAAAAAAGATTGCTTAAAATCAGTGCTAGTTCAGCTTTTTAATAATAGGAAAATTCAAGCACTTTCAATGTACCTTAACCAAAAACTGTCCTGCCCAAATATCACGATAGACGATGTTACTGTCTCAGAGTAAGAATGACATGTAGTCTCATTCAAATCCCTTGGCTCGCCGTATTCTCCCGCTTTAAACCCAAAATATTGCCAAACTAGTGAGCTTGCATTCTTCCCAGAAACTAATTCTAACATGTCACGCACACTGCGTAACCTCTGCCAGCCTGTTCTCACTCCCATCTAGTCAAATATCAATGCCCTTTGCGTCTGCTGTCATGACAGCTCAGCGTGCATTGTCAATATAAAACAAAAGCCTGAAGAACAGGCTTTAACAGCTGTTTGATATTCGATATTGCGAAGAAAAACAAAAGCAAATAACTGCAAATATCGCAATATTCGATAATATCTAATATTGGACCAAGCCTACCAACAACAGTATAGAGGACGAGAGTTCATTCATACATTTAATCTATCATGGAGACATGAAAGCAGATAGAAACGGGGCCAAACTGCTTTCTTCTTCGTGCTCGGTGGCAGACTAAATTGCAGTGAAAGCAAGGTTTATAGGGAACCAATCCAACTGCAAATGGTGTCATTGTTCTATAGCCATTACACTATGCAATCAGAATTTAGTTCATAAGCAAAAAACTTGTCTATTTCCAGTTTAACTTTAATTGTATATTTTGATCATGATTATTTAATGCTCTTTTTGATGACGGGAAACAAAAAAATATGGTGACGGGCTCATTTCATCTAAAACCTTTTAAGGTTTTTTGTTTACAGGAGTGATTGTGGAGATGAAACACCAGTTTAAAGAATTAGAGTTCAAGCATATTCCTAACCTCAAAAACACCATTTTTAAGCATTTTGCAAAATTTCAAGACTTTGTACAAACCCTGGAAAATGTACCTTGTGTGCAAAATGAGCCACCGCCACTAAACAACCTGCTAACTCCACAACAAAACAGGAGCAAATATGAGCTCACATCAGTAAAAACATGCATGTGGACTCATCAAGAAATTGTCGAGAGGTGGCAAGATGCATTAAAATCTATGACATGCAGAAACAGCAATTTAACCGTTTACTGCACGACTCTAATTCAACTTTAATCACATTCATCCTGACAGGGCAGATGGAAGGACGTCATCCTGCACGGAAAATTTGCAGACTGGCACACATTGTCTGTGCAAAACAAAAGAAATCCTAGGTTAAGGTTTTACGTTAAAGAAAGTGCACAGTGAGCATGTGTGTGTGTGTGTGTCTGTGTGTGTGTCTGAGAGATGTCGTGATGACAGGGACTTGCTTCTGCATGACATTCTGCAGACTCAGCATCATGCCCAGCTCGCCCTTCATCTTCTCCCTGTTGGCTCGACATTCTGCCAGGTAGCGCACGGCCTGCAAGGACAAGGGCAATCGTTATCTACCCGCCGCTAAAAGCTAACAGACCCCTTGTGATATCAGAGGAGGGAGAGCTTTCAAAATGAGTGAGCCTGTACAGTGCGAAAATATTACATAACCAATATAAATACACATGCACTGACCCCGTGTTTACACTTCACGGGTTACCGTCAAGGAGGAACTGTTACGTAAAAAAAAAAACACTGAAGTGTTTGCTCACAATACAAGCATTGTAGAAAAGGGTGCTGGTGGTGCAAGTTGGGAGAGGTTGCCATTTCAAGACTTGTGTTAAAACACTAATCAGACAGCAGATGTCACCATTGCACAGTGTTTTCTTCTTATGTGTATATAAACTGTATGTGTAGCTGTTTAAATACCACCACGTGTCAGCTTGTGACTGTGACACAGTGGTGGGAGAAGTGGCCTTTAGACGGTCAGAGAAACCTGCTCTGAGACTGCTGGACAGCAGGGGGGGACAGACTGTGACATGAGCAGTAAAACAACTAAAGTAAAGAACCAGTAGAGAACTCTACGATTATTAACGAAGGCCTATTGAATCTAAACAGTTCCTGTAGATATTTAGACTCAAACGTTTGAATAATTGATATGTATCTTTGTTGGGTCGTAAAGAATATTCAGCCCTGTGAACTAAAACCTTGTTGTTTTTCTTTATGCACCAGTAACCGTCTATGAGGAATCTTACATGTGAACATATGAAGAAAATGTAAATAATTGATGCTGATGGCTTACCAATAGCGCAGAGTAGACAACCTGTGGGTTGGGGTGGTCCAAAAAAAGGATGAGACCTGGCAGACAGCCTTG
Organism: Diplodus puntazzo; assembly: GCA_963678695.2. Classification (NCBI taxonomy): domain Eukaryota; kingdom Metazoa; phylum Chordata; class Actinopteri; order Spariformes; family Sparidae; genus Diplodus; species Diplodus puntazzo. The sequence continues at coordinate 17,900,336 of OZ023171.1, read as the reverse complement.
GTCTTCTACTATGGCTCTTCTGTTCAGGGGGTCTGCGGCGAGATCTCGCAGCTGGTTCACCACAGTCAGTGCATCAAGCTCCGCACTCATGGTGCCTCTTGTCTTGACGTCACGCACATCAAACCAACCTCTTCCCTCTACTAAAAAAAAACAAACAAAAAAGGAAGATGGAACTCAGGGAGCTTACATTAGCCAAATCAGGGCTGGAGCTAACTAAGCATGATTATACTGTAGATTTTCTCAATTAATTGTTTTGCCTACTAAATGTCAAAAGTTGATATCTTCAAATGCTCCTGACCACTCGTAATAAACCTAGAAATATTCAGTTTTTGAAACAAGTCTTTATATTTGAGAAGCTGAAAACAGTAAATGTTCGGGCTTTTAAATTCTTAAATGACATGGACATAAACTGGCTGTCACTATTGCTGAAAGATAAGAAAAGTGCCAGCTGATCAATTAATAAAATACTGGTTTTAACACTAACACAAATACAATTTATGCTCATAACAACAAATCTCAACACCTAGTTTTGCTTTGTTTTATGTTTCACTTTGCAATATGAAGAGCCTTGGCACAACCCTACTACTAAACTTCTACAAGTATCCCACTGCCTTAAACCAAGTTTTACTGAAATGTTTGTAGTTTCTATGGATTTATATCAGCAATAACCTCTGAGATGAGGTGACACGCCAGCTGACTGATTAGAGACGCTTGTAAAGTTACAGATTTTACTGATATACATTGATAAGACTGCAGATAGCTCATGTAAGAGCAAATAGCTTAGCATGCCTTGGTAAGCTAGTTCATAAAACATGCGGTTATATCTCGTGATTTGCTGCTGACAGAATAAAGCAATCTGTGCAAGTCAGAACACAAACACTTGTTTTTGACAAAGGCACTTTCTACGACCCCCAGCCTCACCTCAAATCACGCCCTGTGGTACAGGGGCGATCCGGCAGCTAAGCTAGGCTAGCTAACGTTACTTGACAATTATAGCATACCTTTTGGACAGTGTGCAGTGAAACCATGAGACAACCTCAGCTGACTTCAGTTACAACAGATGCGAAAACAAGAACCAAGCGAGATACAGCTAAGTTTCGATGACACCTTTAAAACAACTGTAACAAAATAATATCACTAACGCAAGGCCTGCGCCTCTTTCTTTACTACGGTACTGAGGCTAGCAGCTGTGCCCAGTGTTTGGGTTTTGTGGCAGATCAATGGGTACAGCTGTTTCGTTAATCGGGACATCCCAGTTTTCCACTAAAATCCCAGCAGTGAGGCAGGGCACGGCCTCGCCGGGCAACGTAGGGACATATAACGAACATACAGCAAGTTCCCAAAATATGATTGGACATTAGAATTTGATTGACAGGCATTAGACCCAATCATCAGATGGTATTCTGTTAAAGCTCAAAAACAATAGGTGGCTTTGCCTGTCAATCAATATAAACGACCAATGGCGGTGTAACATAGTCACAACCTAGCTATTGTAATCCATGACTCTTCCCACATTTCTCCTGCAGTGGATGTCCGTCAGAAGACAAGTTGGAAAAAATTAGAAAAGTTGTCAACCAGCGTTAGTCACGGTAAGTTGGTTTCAAACTCACACAGAAGCGACCTCCGCATGTGAATATACCGTTTAAACATTTATTCTGGTGTCACAGTTGTGGGTTACATAGAAGTATGTGTGTCTTTGGCGTATCCTATTAAATGTGGCTAAAGGTGGCTGGAGTTAGCTAGCTTAGCTATCGTTGCTAGCATCAGTTAGCTGTTCTGCCCGCTAAATGCGATGTCCACCCGTTTAATGTGGCTGAGCTAACCGTTAGCCTGTCACAACCATACTAGCTGACATCTGTCACAGGACGATTAAGCGTTTCTTGCCCTTATCGTATGTAAACTCATGAAACCAACAAACAGCGGTAGATAGTATCTAATCTTAGGAATATCGTGCCGCATTAACAGAAACGCTGGATAGACAACGCTTGTTAAAAAGTTAGTACTGAGGAGATAAACAGAAAGTGCTTCATTAATCTCAGTCATAAACTACAGTGTTACAGCCGACAGTCGTACTTAAAATGGCAAATCAATGTTAGCTGTTAATTATAACTCGACCAAGTTCAATCTCTGTCTGTAGTACATTTGTTTGTTACTATTTTAGCTAATGTTACCATCCATTTGCAACTTGAAATGGCTCAGATCAGGCTAAATCATCTAAAAATAAATGTTTTTTAAGTAGCTCTTGTAAAGATTGTAGTAACTTTAGTATTTACTGTGTTGCCAGTTTGACAGTTGTATTACATGCCCCACTTGTTGGGAAAAGGATGGAGAACTTTGTATTCCTCACTGGCAGCAGTGATTACATTGGACAAATTACTGTAAGCCTTTTAAAGTCAATACTGGTCAACACTACTAAAGCCTGAGACATAATCAGTGTATTGTACTGGAGCATTTTAACTCAGGATTACATTGTAGAGGCTTAAGGCTCCTCAAGACGTTATTGTTGGTCTTAAGTTTTGGGATTCAACTTCAATGTATCACTTTTGATTCATGTTTCTTCTAGGTGACCATTTGGTGATGATGCCTTTGGTGTCGGGGCACGTGTCTACCTGCCCTTTTGAAACACATCAACAGAAATGAGTAAAGATCATGCACGGATTGAAATGGACCTGGTATGTGAAAGTCAATGTTGATATCTGAGATAAACATGTCTGATAAACATTCTTTTTCCGGACATTTTGAAATTTGATTTAGTAGTCTTACAGAGCATATTGTATCTTTTTTATTGACTCTCAACTCAAAGCCTATTGTGAAGGTCTCTCAGTTGCAAGACCTGATAAGTGCCAACCCTGACTAGTGAAATCTGCTTGTGTTCCCACGTGTTTCTAGCTTGTGTAGACTGCAAGTTATTTAATGAATTAACTGTAAACGACAGAATTTGGAATATAATTTATTTCTTTTATTTGTGACTTAAATGATGTGCTTCATCTTCTGTTTTGCAGGCTTTTGGATCAGCTAAGCCCTATGGGTCCTCAAGAAGTATTGTGAGGAGGATAGCTGCTAGTCTTCCTCTTAAACCCTGCCCCAGGGTTCATTTTCAGGTGAGGGAGGGTTAGCAGAGTTTTTATAGTTTTGTCATTAAACAGACCAACCCTTATGTCTTTAAAATGTAGTGTGTATATTTTGTATTTTTAGATTATGGCATGTTGTCCTTTTTGTTATTCCATGTTTCTTTGAATAGTCACCTATGGCACAGCCCAGTCTACTCTTATGTCTTTCTGCCTATGTCTGCCGACTGTTCACATACAAATCACACTCCCTCTTCAACTGTTATTAACCCTGCCTGTCTGACTGTTTACATTTATGAACCATAAACAGTGGATGCCGTCATTATGACAGACATATTTTGTTATTATCCGAGTTCTGACTGTTCGTTCAGAAGTTTTTAAACTGTTCAACCCTTGACATATTTCAGATAATTCAGTGGCATGACATTTTAAAACTGAATTGAATCTTCTTGACTTTTCTGTCTCCTTGTGCCTTCTCTTTCCTTCTTTTCTTCTGTCTCCAGCTCCCCCTCCCTAGCAATGAGGAATGCAGTATGTCTGCTTTAGGTCAGTTTTTTCAGCAATCCTCAACAACCTCAAGCTGATGAAAGACCTGTTGAGCTTCCTGAACCTTTCATTTACAACCTGTAGATCTTCTCCTCACCCCTGACCTCTGAACTGCCCCCGTTTTTACTTAATTAGTTGCTTTTATTAATTGCTGAAATGCAGTGTTGTGCTGTGTGCTTGGTTGTGGTCTTTTCCATGATGAGTTTTTCTGTTTAAATGTTCAACATGGCATCCCTCTCTAACAGCTTCATCCATATACTGAGGATGCTGGTGTCTTTATTGGCGCTAGGAGGCAGAATGGTGTTGTGGCCTCTCTTGCTGATGTTGCCTGGATAGACAGGGATGATGATGACGAAGACAACCTGGGCAAACCAAGGTGAGAGCTCAATTTTATAAGCAAACCTCTTCTCAAGGAGAATTGCAGTTTCATGTGTCATAATTAAGCTTGCTACTATGAATTGTGTGTATAAAAGATGATTCCCCTTTTCATGACAGGTCAGGGATCTCACAAGGACTCGTGTTCCGAGCCTGCGAGCCTCATTACCAGAGAAAACCCTTCACCCGCCGGAGGTCACTGCCTAGTCTGCATGAGGGGGCTCTGGATCCCCAGGGACAAACAGTCGCCAACAATGAGGCCTTTCAGAAGATCAGTGTGCTGGAGACTGAACTTGCAAAACTCAGAGCACAGATAGCACAGATTGTGCTGGCTCAAGAAAAGAGCGCACAGCCAGGTAAATAAACAAACTTAGTCTCTGTGTTTGGTGTGAACACTGACTGTTTCTGCTCTGCTGTAGTTACATGCATTTTGCTGTAGATGGCAGCAGGATTTCACATGTTCCACAGCTTTGAGCTTTCTCTTTCCTTTGTTTCACCTCAGCTGCTGCCATAGGAACACCTCCCCCTCCACCCTCTGGCTCCCTGCCTCCCCCTCCCCCACCGCCACCTCCTCCTCCACCACCACCACCACCACCTCTTCTAGGTCTCCAGCGGACATTTTCTGCCATAGACTTAATAAGGGAGCGCAGAGGGAAGAAGACAGAGGGACAGACAACTTTGGATCCAAAGCCAGCAGAAATTCCCAACATGCTTGATGTCCTGAAAGACATTGGCAAAGTCAAGTTGCGGTCAGTCAAAAGGTAGGCCTCTGCTTTAATAGTGGACCACTCAAAATGCATTCAGAAAAATGCATTGGGAAAGTGGACTCTATTAAATGTGTGTCCCAGCTAACAGTGGTGTTTTTTTTTTTATTACACTTGTCTTGATTTGAATGTTTATGCTCCATAGTCGTCCAGTGGAAGTTGATGCCAAATTGAAGTGTAACGAGCCGGCGGATGCTGCAACTCTCATCGCAGAGGCTCTGAAACGCAAGTTCGCCCACCGTTATCGACACAACAGTGAACGAGATGACAAGGAAGAGTTCAGTCTTCCTGTTCTGGACGTGAAACCTCAAACTGAAACCCCTTTGGTGAGAGATGTTCCGGTTTTAATCACTGTTATATAAAACAAGCCACCGACTACACATAGTCGGCCATTAATTCATCCTTTACGTCCGAGGTAGGCTGTTCTTTTCTTAACGTGGGACTTCGACGGTCAACTCTAACATGTTCTTTTGTCATCAGACTGATCTCATCTAAGTGGTTTACAGTGTGTCATGTACTTGTTTTGTCCTCTCTCTGCTTTCATAGTTCGGGCAGCACATGTTGAAAAAAACTGGAAAAAAGAAGTTGGTCTGAACAGGTGATTCTGAGCCGGAGGTCCAGATGTACCACTGACACTTTGAAGTGCCTTATCAACCTTTTAATATCAGCTGTTTCTGTGGAAGGACAAGGGATTCTGCCTGAAATAGATGACTAGTCTGCTTCAAGTATCAGTCATCTCGTAATGTTGCATCTGATGATCATCTTGACCATCCGTTTTTGCACTTTTATAACTTATAATATTAGCTTTCTCTTTTAGAAACATGATTTTTTTTTTTGTTTAACTGAATGTTTTTTTTTTTGTTTTTGTGTTGAATAGTCTGAATTTATGTCCATCACAATCCTCAGCGAACATGTCGCAGGCATGAGCGTGTCTTTAAGCAACACTACAGAATAGTTAAATGTTATCGGTTTTATTGTTCAATCATCACTTTGGATTGTGTTAAACTTTTGTTGCACATAACATAGTTGGTCATTTCCATTCTCATGGGGTTTGTGAAAGCCAGATCGTTATTCTACCATTAGAGGAAAGGGAGCACTTTCTTACTTGTGGAATATTGTTTATGTATGTATCATGACACATAGATTAATTTATGATTGGGATCCTTTTATTTATGTCGGAGTTAAGATAGATAAGTTTTGAACAGTTAATTATGTTGTAGATTTTCCTGTTGTTAATTCCAGGCAGGTTTTGAAGAGTTTTGTACTCTGTTGAGCCTGTGTAAGTTGGGTCCCAGTTGCCAGTCTTGCCAGGACTTGTATGTGTTTTGCTCGTTAAAATAAATGTCTCAGTTTTAGTTGACATTATTTTTCTCTGTTCTACAATTTGATTAAAGGGCCAAAGACATTCCAGTTGTGCTCTGCGAGATTCTGCCTTTCACTGCCAAATGACCTTTTTCTGTTTCCTATTTGGGACGCTACTGTAACTGTTCAGCAAAGTTCAATTTTCTAGATTATTGACAGTACAGTTACATGTGTAATGTTAATGTTGCTTTATCAATACTTTTCTTGATAAGATTGTCCTTTTATCAGAAGCATGTAAGACTCACAGTTCAAAATCACCAAATAAATACTTGTTGTGGTTAACTTTGTACTGACAACATATTTTAGTCATGGGTCCTAAGGCACCCACTGTTATCTGTATCCCAAAGGTGTAAATTATGCTTTAGTGCCAGCAACCTTCACATTTTCATGCCTCAGTTTGAAGTTTGTGTCTCAGAACATGGAAACTACTGTCATGCAAGTACTTTGTTCCAAGTGTCTGATTGCAGTTGTTCCCAGTTTTGTTCACTATGCCAGTGTAGTTGCTGCTTCCACACAACTTTACTAGTATTATCTTTTTATATAAAGGGAAGGTGTGTCAGTACTAAGTGTTCAAGGGTTTGTAGAAATGTTGTCTTCCATAAAAACTACTCACTTGAATTATTGAATCTCTAAATAAAAGTTTATTGTCTGCCTCACTTGGTCAAGTGTGTATCTGTCACGGTTGAGTTTTAACAAAAGCTGTTGAAATCTTCAAAAGTTTGTGACTTTAGAGAGAGAAAAAACAAGATCTTGAAAGTTTAGACACAGGTTCCTGAAAAGTGCTTGATATATTTAGCATATATACAAGCAGAGAAATTGACATTCTCTCTATATTTTTAATTTAAACAGGCCCCATTCTGCTGTCTGTGTGTCCGTTGCAGTTGATTGAATGTTTGAGGCACAATACCTCAGCCCTTAATAAATTACATGAAGTTAGCAAGCCAGTCAGCAAACCTACCTTTCATATTCAATGTTATCAAGACACTCTGCACACTAATAGGGCAAAAGATATAAATAACATTAATACAGAGCCCCTGGAGTCCCGAAGCTTTTTTTCCCCCCCAAAGAACATACTTAAATGGCGCATTGAATTTAGCCCGGCATTAAGGGTGACGTGACAGCTGCGTCAGGACAATGACGTGTTTCACCTCTTTTATTTTGAAAATGAATATACATCATAGTCACTGTTCATATGAGAATGGTTGATTTATTGATTGATTGGTGTACTTGTGAATTAATTCCCCCATAACATTCAGTGTGAGTGGAAAATAACCACATTTCTGTTCGCTATATGTAACTATTTGCTCGTATTACTGCAACGTCACTTCCGCCTAAATGTGTGCGTGTTTGTTCGTACGTGACCGCGTGCGTGTGTGTGAGAGAGCGTGTGTGCTTGTGTTTGTGTGCGCGCGGTACGCGCTTTGATGTTCGTTCTATATGACGCATGTACTTTGATCAAAAGCTAAATAGTGACGTCATGGAATCTCGGCTTTATAAAAAGATTATAGCTGGTTTACAAAACCTGGATAGAAACCACTTTTAGTTATACTTGCGACAGGTGCTGATCAGATCAAACACAAGAACCAGAACTAAGAGCTTTACACAACGAACGACACCCAACAACTTTCAACGAGTTTCAAACCGACTTGAGGAAAAGGAATAGACATGTCTTCAGCGGAACAGTGCGGATCCCCGATGGATACCACCATCACTATCAACCCAGGGGCTGTGAAGCCCATCGTGAACAAACATTTCGATCGAATCTCTGAAATACAATGGAGCCTTTTAGCTTCTGGGATTTGTGACCCCGAAGTCGAAGCAATACTGACTGACATGCTCTGTGAAATCATACAGACCGTCTCTGCGTCAGCTGTCAGCATAGTCTTACCGATGTTTCAGGAGCGCCTACGGAGTAATGCTTCCCAGGATGAGATAAATACAGCTTTGGAATACGTCAACACTCAGCTGGGAGAGTCCCTCATTGGTAGTTTTGCTGAACTTCTTAACGTCACACCGGAAAAAAGTGAGAGTGTAGACAAGCTGACAGAGCTGGTCGAGGAGGAAGTTTCCCTAAAGGTTGCCACCGCTGTATCTCTGGCCATCAACAGCCCGACTTTGCAGGAAAGCTCTGCCATTTTTGTCACTGGCTCCATATCCAACACAGAGTCTCACTGTCAGATGGTGAGTCATGTTACAGAGTGTCTGAGAGGATTCATGAGTAAGATGAAATCCAGTTGCCTCTGCTGTTTGCGCCCAAACAGTCCTAAATCTACAACACCGACCCTGGAAACAGAGAGATGTGAATCGTCTCAGAGCACGAAATCCAAGATTTCTGTTTCCTCAGAGGGACGTGAAGCTTCTGAGATCATGACATCCAAGATCTCTGTTCGATCAGCGAGATGTGAATCATCTCAGAGCAGGAAATCAAAGATCTCTGTTCGATCAGCGAGATGTGAATCGTCTCAGAGCAGGAAATCAAAGATCTCTGTTCCCTCTGCGAGATGTCAATCATCTCAGAGCAGGAAATCAAAGATCTCTGTTACCTCTGCGAGATGTGAATCGTCTCAGAGCAGGAAATCAAAGATCTCAGTTCGCTCAGTGACATGTGAATCGCCTCAGAGCATGAAATCAAAGGTCTCTGTCCACTCTGTGACTCAAGCTGTGGCTGAAATCCTTGACAAATGGTCCACTGCGACACCGGATATCCAAGAACAGGCTGGCTCTGTTCCCCAGAATCCCAGCCCCTCTTTGGATGCTTGTGATGCAGCGTTTGAAATTGTCCGCATTATAAGTGATGATCTTCATTATTCGGACAACGGAGATGACGAATGCAACGAGGAGGTTCGCGCAACCAAACATCATTTCAGTTTGAGGTTAATACTTAATAAGGTGAAGGAATTTTTTGCCTGCCGGGCCAAGCTTTCAGAGGACACCTCGGATGAAAACCCAGAGGGACGCAAATGCAGGTTTCTTAAGTTTTCAAAGAAACAATTTCAGAAAATGGAGTCAGAGCTGAAAATGTCTCTTGATAAAGAAGACCTAGCCTTTGGCGTGCCTCTCAGCCAGGATTCAGGGTCTCCAAGACCGAAATCAGCGGCCGGCATTCAGACCGGTAAGGTGCCATTAATCAGTTTACAAGAGAAGCTGCCCTCTTCTATAGAGTTTGATTCGATCAAAAATGCTGTTGAGACCTTGTTTGATATCTCCAACCTGCCAGAGCAATCTGCACCACAGACCAAGGAAAGCCTGAGAAACCTGGCTAAGCAGCTTTCAAAAGACTTGACCGACGAAATTTACGGTCACGTCGCGGCCGTCAGTGTCGATCAAATTCCCCCAAACCCACTGAGAAGGAGTGTCTCTGACCCTGTCATCATTCGTCTTGGAGAGAGGGTGAGCCCTACTGTGTTCTACCCTTCTCTGGAAAGTAGGTATGTCATGATAGAGGACTCAGTGGGGAAGTTCTTGCAGCAGATGTGTCTCTGGGTGGAAAAGGAGCAATCAAACCAGACGAGCCGCAGTGAGAAAGTGTCTGGTGCACTCGGTGAAATCAAAGACCTAATCCAAGAAACAGTGACCCCACCAAAGGAAAACAACGCCGCCATGCCAGAGTCCCTTGAAGCCAGCGACAGCCGGAGTAGAACACCCAGTCGTTCACATCCAGCCGCACTATGCTGTGGTGATTCAGTGAAAGACAGCCAGAGCAGAGCAACCAGTTGTTCAGGTCTAGACTCACTGCTCGATGATGACACACTGAAATACTTCCGGGGTAGAACATCCAATTGTCCGACTCCGGTCGAACTATTCAGAGTCGATTCATCGAAATCAGTCGGTGGACTCTCAGCAGAGGAATCTGGCACCTCATCTCGCGTATCAGAGAGGACGACCAACAACATCATCACGGCTCTGCTCATGAGACTCATCATAACCGAGGCCCCTAAGCAAGTCAGAAAGTCCACTCAGGCAAAAGACATTGAAACCATCGTTAAGCGCCTCTCGGAAGTGGCGCGGGATAACATCAACATCGACGACTCCGACATCAGAAAAACTAGGAACAACATGACCAAAATCAACAAAGCGGTGATCAGGGACCTCAAGAGGGAGTTTGGCTCTTCTGAACTGCTACTGGAGGCTTCAATGGCAGAAAACAATTCAGCTTTTAATAGAGCTGTAATTAAGTATCTGAAAATCCACCTGGATGACCTCTACAGACCAAAAAGGTCTGCTTTTGCCCGGTTCTTTATAAGGGTGGGAAAAGCTTTAGCCAGACCCTTTATGTGCTGTTTCCCTGACAGCGATGACTAAATAACCATCTCCAACTTTTTCACCACCGCCGCAGCAATGCTTGCTGCACTCATCTTGAAGGAAACAGGTTCACAAACTATCACACCTTCCATCTTTGCTGTGGAACTAGAGAACTTCTTTCCTTCAAGATGAATGGCCTCAATGGACTTTTCTCACAGCGATGGTCAGGGTTGGATTCCCAGCCTCGATCCTTAGTCTGTGCAGTTTCTTGACTCCCTTGGTTAGTACGGTTTCCTCCGAGTTGCTTGGGTTCCCCGATTATACATTTGTATTATTTAAAAAAAACGCTAACCAGGCCGTTGAGGCCATGCATCGTGGGCAGCAGCGATGACTAAATCACTATCTCCCTCTTTTTCACCTCCCCTTGCTTCTTTAAAATCTCTAAGCTTGCTGCATTATTCTTGAAGGAAACAAAAGGTTTACAAACCATCACAACTTACATCCCACCTGACTTGTAGTAGGTCAGATGGAGTCGAAGGGTAGCTGTGGTCAAAAACTAGACAACTTCTTTCCTTCAAGATGAATGGCCTCAATGGACTTTTCTCACAGCGATGGTCAGGGTTGGATTCCCAGCCTCGATCCTTACTCTGTGTAGTTTCTTGACTCCCTTGGTTAGTACGGTTTCCTCCGAGTTGCTTGGGTTCCCCGATTATACGTTTGTATTATTTAAAAAAAACGCTAACCAGGCCGTTGAAGCTATGCATCGTGGGCAGCAGCGATGACTAAATTACTATCTCCCTCTTTTTCACCTCCCCTCGCTTCTTTAAAATCTCTAAGCTTGCTGCATTCATCTTGAAGGAAACAAAAGGTTTACAAACCATCACAACTTACATCCCACCTGACTTGTAGTAGGTCAGATGGAGTCGAAGGGTAGCTGTGGTCAAAAACTAGACAACTTCTTTCCTTCAAGATGAATGGCCTCAATGGACTTTTCTCGCAGCGATGGTCAGGGTTGGATTCCCAGCCTCGATCCTTACTCTGTGTAGTTTCTTGACTCCATTGGTTAGTACGGTTTCCTCCGAGTTGCTTGGGTTCCCCGATTATACGTTTGTATTATTTAAAAAAAACGCTAACCAGGCCATTGAAGCTATGCATCGCGGGCAGCAGCGATGACTAAATTACTATCTCCCTCTTTTTCACCTCCCCTCGCTTCTTTAAAATCTCTAAGCTTGCTGCATTCATCTTGAAGGAAACAAAAGGTTGACAAACCATCACAACTTTCATCCCACTTCTTTCCTTCAAGATAAATGCCATTTATGGACCTTTTCCATAGTGACATCCCATTTGACCCCACATAAAAAATGAATACAATCAGATATAACAATATTAAAAATAAAATAATCAAGATTTAAAAAAGAAAAGAAAATGTTTGTATTTTTAAAATGTACACTCAAGCTGATTCAAGAGAAAATAAATCATGTGCATTTATATAAACATATTTTATGGTACAGCTTTGTGTTGTGAGTAAATAGTTAAAACATTTGCAAGAGTAAAGTCAGTATTACCCAGACAACCCTATAGAGAGAAACTGCTCCGGTGGTGTGTGTTACTAAGTAAGGATTGATGTCTTCTCAACTTACATAGAAAAATGTACATAGTTTCCAAAGTAAATCAAGGTCAATTTTGTGTCACTTTGAGCACAACAAGCTGGATCCTCCCTCAGTACTTGAGAAAAGCCTCTGCAGGTGCTTGTCATCTCCTCCTGGTGTCAGCAGGTGGAGCTGGGTGCTCGCTGATGTGACATCACATGTAGACCACAAGTTTCTGTGCTGCTGTAAACCTCCAGGTCCAGGTGGAGTTTGTGTAAGACATCATATGGTTTTTAAAAATCAGTTCATAATAAATAACAGATAATAAATATACAAGAAAATGAATGAATGTGATTTTGTTTCCATTGTTATGACATATTTAAAGCATGCTTGTAAATAATCTGCAAGGATTTTCCTGATGATATTTTTCTGATACTTACCAATTATTTTATCAGTACAACCTGTACGCATTTGATATTTTAAAAGTGTAAATTGACTTTTCATGGCTGTCATGTCCATTAACCCAGAGGGACAAGGACTCCTGGTAGCTACAAGTCATCAGACCTTTTTTTTCTTAATTTCTTGCACAAAATCAAGTAATCTGTTTTATTAGTAGTACGAATGCTGATTCAACACTGCTCCTCCCATTTATTAGTATTCTGTGTTCCATACATTTTTCAAAGGGTTCCCCTCCTACAAACCATTCAACTTCTACTTCAACTACTACTGCTACATGAGGGTTTTCAGCAGTGTAGTTTTATGTTTTCTAGCTATTATTTTCCAGCATATTCTGCAGTTTTGTTTTATAATTACATCAGCTAAAAGCATTCACACTGTATTTTCCGTAAGAAATAACATTTTTCAAGCTTTATGTGCAAACAGCCTCCAGAAAATACATGTGTGATAAACGCAAACCTGAAAGCCTTCTCATAATATAAATTCTGAGCGTTGTCATAGTGCTATATGGAACTTTTAACTGGTTATGAAAATGTATCTGCATTATTGATACACCAGTTCCAGCTGCACTCTTCTTTCTCTCTGCTGTTCTCTGCAATAAAAACACTAAGTTGTATCTGCCATGACCAACCTTGGTTATATTTGTCTTTTACTAAAAATCGAACATCAATATTTTTGAAGGTATTGTGTCAAAGTAAGAGATGTTAGTATTGTGACAACGGTAGTCCACAGGCATGGTAACACACTCAACCAAAGAATGGAAGTCACTTGTAGCAGCTTTAACCTTGATTTGTGTTTCAAACGTTCCATGTTGGCTCCTGGAAGTTGAGAGAACTGAGCCTGGAAAAAAAAGAAGAAAGAAAGGTGTGGGGACCCTTCTTCAGCTTCTAAGTAGTTGGGACAAGTCAAAGGCAAGGGAAAAGTTGCCCTACAAAGATTAATAAAGGCTTACTTAACTGTGTGCAAGTCAAAGAAACATTTGTCAACAACAGGTTTTATTATTCAAATTGTAACTGCAACAGGCATGTATCAAAAAGGTCAATACAGCAAAGCCTTTACAAAATCTGGCTCGACACTTAAGTCTCCCCAAAAATGGCTGTCGCAACAAATTGTAAACAGTTTTATCAACAGTCTTACAGCACTTACAGCAAAATACAAATCAGCTAAAGTAAGAAAAGCACCTGTTATCTTTCAAAATGTTTAAACACAAAACACAATTTGTGCCACTGTACAGAATCAAAGTAGACAAACCAAACACAAAGAAATGGAATGTTCAAAGTCACTCGGCCATTTTTGTTTCCGTACAAAAAAAAAAAAAACAAGAAGGAAAGGACAGCTGGAGTTGTTCCTCACAACAAAAAGGCAAAGGGATCGGACAGTGCATTCAAAGACAAGCACACCATGCACTTGATGGGAACAGGAGCTGGTTTGGTCACTTAGCATAGTTTGTGCATAGTTATAAGGCATCAATCGAGCAGTCCTTTAGGTTGCATGTGGCTGAGAGAGACATTCTGCGGAGAGGGAGAGTCTCCTTCAGTAGATCCTAGACAGAAAAAAACAAAAGAACAACAACCTTGCATCGCCTGCAGTCACCTTCCTCCCCCTCTCCCTCTTGAAAAGAGACTGGCAAAACCCCTGAGCGAGTTGAGTTGCGTGGAGTGGAGTTCCAGGTGAGATGCATGTGCAGTGAGTAACTGATCTCCAGTCTGGGAGGGAAGTTCAACCAGCACTGGAACAGCGGGAACGTCATCAGGAAAGGACTCATTTCTACAATACCTTTCGCAGGGGTCTCTCGGAGGTGTCACGGAGACGAAAGCTGCACAATCCAAAACCAATCGTTATTTGGGAGTGCAAGAACACATTGTAGCACAGGTGGAGTTACTTATGGCATCTGGTGTGTTTGAATAAGGTTCTGCTCATGGCTTCAACAGTGGGATGACAGTTCAAACGAGTGGTTCTTCACATCTGTGCTTCGAAGGCAAACCGTGGAGCTGACGTGATTCACTTCAGTTCAAGGGAAAGAAACAACAAAACAAGGAGATGCGTAAACAGTCTTCGTAGAGGCAGCAAAAGGACTGGGCTTGTCACATTTTTTTTTTTTTCTTGTTATTTTTTTTTTTTTTCAGTTTTTTTACATGAGGAAGAATCTTCAATACAAATGCAACACGGCTTTAAGTCTTAGAAGAGTGTCATGTCTGAATACTCAAGTTGTCTCAGTCAATGCAGTTCGGATCATTCTTCAAATCTTTGTTTTCAAATGGCACTTCAAAATACCAGGAAAAAAAAAATGTCTTCTTCAGTTCGTATACTGCTTTCCCCTTAAGGTTCACCAACACAGAAAGTGGTGTGTTCAGTCAGTAATGCCAAAACTACAGTGGACAAATAAATAAAATAAAGCAAATAAAAGAAAAATACAGCAGTAGCCAAATGAGGTATCTATGTATTGCTCTATGCCAAAAGAGGAATTAAAAATTAAATAAATTAAATAAAATCAGTGGTTTATCAAGATGGGAGGCAAAAGCAACAAAACATAAACAAGTTGTTAGGATCAGGTGGGGCAGCGGCAGGGGGCTGCAGGCCGTAACATGCCCCACCCGGCCCCCAGTGTGTGGTGAGGCCCGAGGCCAGGAGGGTCAGGGGTCAGGAGGTTGAGGTGAAAGGGCACACGAGGAGTGTCAGGATTCTCTGCTTCCCTGAGGTATTTCTTTGGAGCTGGTTCCTCCTGTGTTGCCGTCTTTTCGGGCGGCAGCGTCTTCTACGTCGGTGCCCGCCGCGCTGGGTTCCACGTCCTCGGAGACGGAGGTTTGTTCCTGCTGCAGGCCACTCCAGCTGGCCTTGTTCAGCCCCATGTGGCCCAGCATGGTCTGGGACAGACGTGTATCAGAGAAACGGGCCCACTCTGCAAACAGCGGCTCGGCCACGTACGTCATGAAGCCTGAAGGGGGAGAAGAGGCGGCACATGAATATTGGGGCTAAAGATTAGAGACCAGAGGTGGAAGAAATATTCTTGTACTGTAGTAAAAGTATCAATACCATAATATAAAAAATAGTAAGGTACAAGTACCTCAAAACTCTTACCAATGCAAAAAGAAGCTATATGTGACTGAATATGTGCTATATCTGACTACAACAAACAACCAACACAGATACTTGCCTATTTGAATGTTGCCGACTGTGTTGGCCACTCTGTCACAAAGTGGGCTGACTTCAAGTTTGTGCTTCTTCTCAATGTCTCCTAGAAGAGCATAACAAAATGTTATTCATATATAAGCTATTATATGGCATTATATGTTCTAATATTAAAGAACTGATTATAATAGAAAATAAAAACACATAAGAATGAAAGAATTAACGGTTAGTAATGACAATATAACAAGTGGCAACAGGATAAAAAGAAAACCTTGTTGGAAGAACTCCTTGGTCACTTTCTCACTCCACTGTTTGCTCAGCTCCCAGGGTCTGCAGGGGTTACAGATGTCCGCACACTTCAGAGCCATCTGTACAGGGTGGGCAGAAAAAAACAAAATAAGAGCTCACATTTTTTCCTGAGATGCAGGAGTTGTGTGTGGTGACCGAGGAGGACACTGACCTGCAGGAGAAAGTGACGGTGGCTGGCGTTGCTCAAACACAGGTTCTCCTGGTCCAGGTGCAAGCGAAACTTAGACAGGTAATCGTTCTGTCTGCTGATGTCCGTGGCCAGGATTAAGGAGCCCAACTCCCTCTCCATGTTCAGGCTTAAGGGTCAGAAAGACAAAATGATCAGACTATTAAGCACCAACTGTGGTATCCGGTATCATTTTCTCTGTAAAACTGAGCAGATATGTCTTTTGAAACATATATTATCTTTCAACAAGAGCTTTCTTATGTGGTGTTTGACAGTTTTCTTGGTGCACTCAGCATCAGTGCCGTGTCAGACTGACCTGTCTTCAGCAGGCAGATGGGAGAACAGCCCAGTCTCTCTGAGCAGGCCCACTGCCGACTTCCAGTGGTGGTTTTCCAGAACTGAGGTATTCTGCATATTGAAAAGTGTGCATGGAAGATTTCATTTAATAAATCACATGATTTCATCCCCTTCTGTACTTTCAGGCTAAAGAGTGACCATTTTGTGGTTTTACCCTATAGAGTGTAGCTAGATAGTGGTCAGTCTTGATGAGGAAAGGCTGGTTGACCCCTGGATGGTCCAGGTCATGTGTGGCGGCCGCTAGGAGTCCCAGCAGGATGTCACGGGAGGTCAGAGACTTGGCGAGCTGCAGTCACAACGAGCACAAAAGTTATGATGACTGATCATTAAAACACAAATACCGCTCAAATGATGCATTTCCAGGATAACAAAGAAAGAGTTAAAGGAAGTTTCTCGAGCCAAAAAGAACCAAAATGTCTTGTTTGCATTTCTCACCATGGGTTCCCGCATGTAGCAGTACATGGCCTGTGTGACATCCGCAGCGTGGACCGCGTTGTGGTAGGGGTTGTCGCTGTGGTAGTCCTCCTGGACCATGACCAGGAACCTCCAGAGTTTGACCATGTCCAGCTGGTAGAGCTCCACCAGGCCATACTGGTTCAGCAGGTGGAAGGTCAGAGTGATCAGGCTGTTTCCTGAACAAGAAGACAAGCAGAGTGAGCGTTTGTCTGGTCTGTGTATCTCTTTTCAGTAGTTTTAAACAGGAGGAACTGCTGCTACAATGTAAAACATCATCAATCTATTTGCCAAGGCGGTAATGTTTTCACACACATCTGTCTTTTTGTTTGGTTGGTTGGTTTGTTAGTGGGATCACACAAAAACTACTGAACGGATTTCATTAAAACGTGGATGGAGGATGGGTCCCAGCCCCCATTCATTTTGGTGCAGAACCAGGAGTGTCTCAGTTTCGTTAACCTTGCATTCATCGACATTTTTGTTAATTTGTCAGGGAACAATTAATGGAACTTGATGAAAAAAAAAACATCAGGAGTATTTAGGTGGTTTGGGACTGTTGGGCGCTCTACTGAGTACCATTCTAGTTTTTTTCTTTTTTTATGAATCACTTCTAAATGTTCCTCGATTACCCCCTTCTTCATTTCCCATAACTACTTCT
The DNA here is from genome assembly GCA_963678695.2 of Diplodus puntazzo. NCBI lineage: Eukaryota > Metazoa > Chordata > Actinopteri > Spariformes > Sparidae > Diplodus > Diplodus puntazzo. The sequence goes on along the minus strand of OZ023171.1, from coordinate 17,882,862 downwards.
TTATGTGATTTTCATCCCTTTATCTGCTCCCAAAGCACTCTGGCACTGCAGCTGTTATCTCTTCCCATCCATTTCTCTATCTCCTGCTATTGAGTTACACAGTACATATCAAGACAGATGCGTGGCGAAACATATAATGACCAAGAACATACTTCGTTCTGCTCATGTCTGGTCTGACTCATGCCCCTAATTCATAATACAACATATCTTGTGTCTGGAGCCCCTTTCCAAGCTGTTGTACCAAGGCCACTGTTGGTGCAGGAGGATCTACTATATCATTTTACATTAACTAGCACATGTAGGCTTTTTAAAAATGGGGAAACCCGCTAAAAAAAACATAGGTGATTGACTATAATTCAAGTGCCAGAAAAGGGGTGAAAATTTGCATGTCCATCTTTGTGTTTCCATCAGTGCTGATTGGAGGTGGAGCCAACAAAGGATGATGACATTGGATAGTTGTTAGCTGGGTTTAGAGTCTATTGAGCAATGGTAAGAACGCTGTATTGGAAAAATTACTAATATATTGTTGTGTACTCTCCCAAAAGCAAATGACAATAAAACAAACCAAAGACAGCAGGATTCTCTTATCTGTTTTCTCCTTTTCAAAAGAAAATTCAGTGATTTATAATAGGGGTAATCATGATACAGTAAATCCTCTGTGTCGGCCAGCATCCAATAGATGGCACCATTGGTAACACATTCAATCCAAGGCTGGTTTAAAACTGGATACTCCTGTCAGCACTGAATCACTTCTGTTATCACGACTTTTAATTCAACTTCTTTCATCATATTTGACCTACCGTTTGTCAACCTATCGAAGAGGAAAATGTCAAAGTTCCAGTTCCCGACTTTTTCCAGCATGCACTGTGAGATAAAAAAAAAGAAGCACAGGATTAGGGATGAGACGTCTGAACAAAGCAAATCATGTGCCATGATGCTATCATTATATAAAAAGGAGTGTGTCATACTCTGGCCTGTCCAGTGTAGTCTTCATCCAGGATGTGGAGGGGGATCTGCTGGGGGACTCCTCGCAGCAGACGGGATGAGTGCAGGTACCTCTGGAAGCTGAGCAGTCTGTGGACCCTCCTCTCCGGGGCCGAGCTCGCCGACGTGGACCCACAGCCCAGCCGCGCTGCACGCACACACACACACGCACACACACAAATTGACAAAAGATTCAACATTTAAAATATGTAACAATGCTTTTTGGTTGATGTTTCACTTCACAAGCTCATTAGGCTCAGAGAATCATTTTGGCTGCACAAACTCGGTGGGGATCTGACACCAACACAGAGATATACAAACAGTCGCTGCTGACACAGCCGCCCACTCGTAAGCCTTTCGTCTGGGATCACACAGCAGACATGCTTTGTCAGTGGTCTCTCTCTCCCTCTCTCTCTCTCTCTCCCTCACACTCACATCTAAACACACATGCACACACACACACACGCACAGAAGCACTGTGTCTGAATAAACCGTGACTGCAATCCGGAAACACGTCAGCATGTGGACGGATTACTTTTAGGTCAAGATGTCAACACACACATGCACACACACGACCTCTTTGTAACCATTTGAGTTTTCTAAGTAGATTTCACTGAGTAGGAAAACTGTTATTTTCTCACACACCTATTCACAAAGCTTTGATAAAAAAAATCCCTTCACAAGGTGTACACTTAGACACACCTTGGTCGTTATAGTTATTTGAAACGCTGTGAAAGCACCGCACACACAGCTGTCAATCTGGCTGCAAACTGTATTCGGAAGCTACAGTTTGATAATGTCTCTCGTTATCAGCTAGGCTGGCGAGGTCGGGGTGATTGGCTGCAATTCATACTCACTGTGAAGAGTTCGGAAGTCGATGCACAGGTACGGGTGGGAGCTTCTTCGTTCCGGTTCAAATCCAACCTGACTTCTGACTCTCACATCTCCTAGAAGAAATCAGCACTTATTTCCTCAAGATTCATGCGGCTTGAAAAGACAAGTGTCTGAATGTGCTAGGCCGAAAAGTATTTACAAATGTTCTCGGTTATATACTGGAATTTATTTTTGCGTGAGTGCCACATGATTGGACTTTACCACAGAACAATGAAGAGTCGCAAATGTATTAATGTAAGAAAACTAAAAAAGTTGAAACCAGCTAAATTCTGGTAAAGCATGCACGTGGCTAGAAGGTTTGCTTCAATTCACCAGTCAAAAAGACAATAGTTATCCATTGAGTGGCTGGTAAAACCGTCACTAGTATTTGGTCAGTGGACAGATGTTTTTTTTGCACCCCACCAACACGACTGAAATCCTGTCTTCCATTTCAACAAACAGAATATTTACCATCGTAGAAGGTTTTTCTATCATAAAAAGCTGAAACAGATTCCAGTAAAGTGTAAGGAACTTCAACCATCAACCATTTTGTTAGAAATCAGTTGAATTATAGCTAGATGGTTGCTTCCAAAGCCTCATGGGAGCTGTAGATCTTGAATGCAATTAAAATAATGAAAATTAATTTTGTCTTTTTTTCTTTTAAATATGTGGCATCAGGACTCTGGATTAACTTTTCACACTGGTACGCCTGACTTTTTTTATTTAGGTGCACCAGTACATAATTTAGGTGTATCCAGTAATACATTTTACAATTATCTATGAACTGTAAAAAGTTAAAAAGTGCTACCATCTTTAGTGCTTGTGAAACCCAAATAAATACAGAAATGAACAAAGTATAACTGAGGTATGATAAAAAACATTAATTAAAAAAAACATATAAAAGTTTACACTTGCTCTTTATGCTATAGAACATAATCAGACCTGCTGAATTTTAGCCGCACTAGTGCGACCAGTGAAAATGTTTTGCAAATTTCCAGGCACATGTGTGACCTAAATAGTTGCACCCTGGAGATCACTTCTATCTGTCCGTATAGTAAAGGATATGCATTTACAGAAGCTCGGATTGTGGACGGAAAACCCACCATCATGTTTCAGCTTTTTATAACAGTTAGGAAATCCAACGTATGCAAAGCATTGAAAGTCAAGCAGGATTTTCCTTCTCTATTGTCAAAATGTGGTAAAACCCATCATTTTGGTACTCTAAAATAAGCAAAAGAGATTTTGTAAATACTATTGGACCCAAGTCTGGCGTATCCTATCCATGTGTGGGCACAGTCACGCACAAACACACACTCCCACGTCCCAGAAGATCAAATTCAATGGACAGACAAGTCAATCAAACAGCTGAGCATGCAATGCCATGTCAGGACAGTCTGATCTACTATTAGTACTCAAAGCCACTGAGTGTGACCTACAGTATAGTCTGTCTGTTTTAAGAAGTCAGGCAGAAGAACAGGGAGAGGCTCGGACAAAACAGACGGCAGCTGGCCTGCTTGTAGACTGCAGTCAGGAGCAGTGAGAGCACAGTGAGGTGACAGGATGGTGCTATGACACTGATGCAGTAAAATGCCAGTGTGTCGTTCCAGGCAACACTATGCGGCAAGACTATGTGGCAGTGTACTCGTCAAGGTGCTTAACGGTGCAATGGTATGTTTCCAGCATGGCACTTCTGAACGTGTCGCGTGTGCATTAGAACTAAAGTCAAAGCAATCACACAGGTGTTTTTACCCCAACCAGCATGTTACTTACTTGCACACAGCTGTTTGAATACTACACAAGCTCCTATCAAAATACCAGAAACTAAGAATTACAATTCAATCCATAACGATGCTCAACAGTATTTTGAAAAGCTGTTTGTGAAGTTGTTGGTATGAATGTGGAGGGTGAAATCGTGTAGGTGGTGTGTCACGTGCAAAAACATAAACTATGACCAAAACACACTACAATTCATGCATTCCTAAGCAGTTAGGGTATGTGTGCCTGGATGTATATACATCTGTCATATCTGCAGATGCATGTGCTGGGGCTCAGCACGTGTGTGCGTGCGTGTGTGTGATTAGTGTGTTATGAGAGTCACAGGGTCCATGTTTCCCCTGTGGTGCATTAGTGCTGGCGCTCTGGGGTGGATGTAGGTCATGTCATTATAACTGATGCGGCGAAAGCTCTGAGTCCAGCTATTTGAAAGCACATCAGCATTAACTTGGCAGACTGAACCCTGGCCCAGGCAAACACCAGTCTGCATTAACGTGCTTCTCCTCACACTCGATTTAATATAAAATCTACAGACACAGATGCTTTATGCCCGTGGTGTATGAGATTGCCATCATACTTAGCCAAGTAAAATGATTAAAAAGCTAAAGCTCCTTCAGTCAGCTCAATAAGTCGCCGTTACTGTGACTGGACGCACGTGGCAGCAGTCGACTCACGGGCATTATAAAGCTGGAGAGAAACAAAGTATAGCAATATTATATGAACTATGTGGAGCTACGGCAAACAGGATTCCAACAAAGACTTTCAGTAAGCCCTAAACTGCCCTGGCTGTTTAATGCTTCCTGCCTACTCACTATGCTTCACAGGAGCAATCTAACATCTATGAACGACACTGACAGCATATCACTCTGAGCAGTTCAAGTTTCTTCCTTTCTGCTCACTGCCAGTCACACCATTCGATTTATGAATTGAGGGTGGCAAAAGTTGCACGTCGGGCGCATCTTTGCGCAGTAGTCTGATGTCAGGGGTACATCCAGGCTCTAATCGCTCCATTATCCCCAATAACCTTATTGATTAGAAAGCCAAGGCTGATCTGGCGGCTTCCTGGATGCATTTGACTCCATCTGCCTGGCAGAGCTCCAAGCTCTCCATCCTCTCATCCATTTTCTAAACTGCTTATCCTGTGTGGGGTGACCGAGGGCAGCACTGGGCAAATGGACACACAGGCATGTACAAAAACACAAAAACACACTCTGCTAACGAGTCCGTTTCTGGATGCAAACGTGATCAACCTACACTCAACATTACAGATGCACACAACCCAAAGCTATTCTGATTGAGGGATTACCAAAAGACCAGGGATTGAGTGAACATGCACTCTCGTACGTCCACAGCCCTTCATAATCTCTATATCCCTCTGTCCATTTCTGATCCAACCATTTCCCTTCTCACTGCTTTTTAAGCCATTGTGTATTAAGGAAATGGATTCGAGCACAGGCAGAGATGTATATGTGTGTGTGTGTGTGCATGTTTCTATTGAAAATACATGTGCTTGTATGCACTGAGAGTGGGGAAACACTTACCTAGCATACGGATGTACAGCGCCGTCTGGTCGGAGCTGTCGTAGGAGATCGCCCCTCGTCTCTGAACAAACAAAAATAAACATCATCAACAAACTGCTATTATACCAATACAGAGTACATCATTGCGATGATGTAGTAGGTCCCACCAGCCCACCAACCATAACTGGCTGTTATGTGATGTGGGTGATATCACATCACCCCATCTACCCCAAACACACACCTCAAAAAACGTATAAACAGAGTTAAGCAAGTGGAGGGTGGTGCAATGTGGTGTCTACTGTTTGTTCTAATCTGCTGTGTGTGCGTGTGTGTGTGAGTGAGAGAGTGAGTGAGAGTGAGTGAGTGCAAACTGCTACACTGATAAACATGTTCAGCTCCATATCATCAGCCTGATACGGCACTTCACTGCTGCTATCAGTCATGTGAGAAACACACGTGCTATGTCTGCACACGCACATACACACGGAAACTATTTCGGGTCCCATCCAACGACGTTTTTTGATATTTTGACTTTCCATTAACAGACTGCCTCAAACAACACCGTTCACTGTAGTACAGTGTATATTGATAAAACGACTTCTCTAACCTGACGTCAGCAGGCAGACGCAATTTGAATGAATTTGAATTTGTTTTTAAATTGACTTTAGTCGAACTGATATCGGGGACAATAGATGCGGTCATTCCACCTTCAGATCAATACTGTTCCAAAAGAGCCGAGTATTTCATAAAACATAAATGAGTAAAAAAATTCTAATTAGCGTCTCTAAATTTATATTTTCTTCCCTGCAAGAATCAATCTAATAATCTAAACTCAACGCTGCAGGCAGACTTTATCTAATGCTACAGTTGTTAGCCCACCAACTTTAGTGACTATCTGGTAACTGTTGCGCAATATAAAATGATCAACACCATAGAAAACCGCTAGGTTAAGTTGTAAACGTAAAAATATGAACTTATTCTGTTGATAATCAAATGTAAAAAACAAACAAAAAAAACCCCCACAGTACTCTGCTGTTGCATGCTGCATGTGCAAATTAAGGTGATGGCAAAATCTTCTTCCAAGCATGTCTTCCAAACACACGTCTAAACGGATACACAGAGGGAGAATGTTTGCTTTGTAAAATACCCAAATCCGTGTGAACAATGCCTGAGGGTGCTTCTGTTGACCTCGGAACAATTTGCCAAAATATGGGTGAAGATCCAAACAAATCAAACTGGTAAGTTGTCTGTTTCATCTTGTGTCTGCAGCACCATCCAGCGCAGCAGCGGAGCCTCGAGCACAGTGGTAGTTGTAGCAGGTATGATTGTGGTAACTGCATATTTGCTCTGTCGACTGACAGCTGCTCCGGGCTACACTGAGGTGTTGGCTCACCTCTCTGTGCACTCTGCACATCCCCACCCCCTCCAGTCCTACTCTCCCTTCTGGGGCTACCCTCGTCTAGGGTTTCCCATTCCACAGGCAGCCTGCATGACTGGCCGGTGGACACTGCCGGACTCTGTCTAAGATCTGGGACCATTTAATGACAACCATCAACTGGTCACACCACAAACACAAACATTTGGAAACACAAATGGACACGCTTGTACACTCATTACTTCATATACTTAGGATTATTGTCAAATCTCCTTCACACACACACCTGACACCGTCTGTCCTCTAAGCTCATGACAGACGCCAATCTAAAGCTAATATTTTACCTGCTAGCAAACAGCTCGACTCAGGCAGGGTAATCTGCAAGGCAGTATTTTAGTGTCAACAGGCCTCTGTGTTTACACACAGCACCAGTGGTTAGTGTGAATATTATAGATTGTGTGTATCTAGAATGGGTGTGCATGTTTGTGTGTGTGTGTGTGTGCATGCAAGTGTGTAAGGGGATTGGTATCGGCTGTAACATGCGTGGGAACTGTATAATGCTGGCTCCATGGCTGGGAATGGAAGAGTGACCAGCCCTGCCAACACTTGCCCAAACAAACCTTTTGGCTAGAGCTTGCTGCAAACACACACACACACACAAACTCATATACTCAAACAGGGCCAACCACCAGTTGGCACTTAAGAGGACACTGGCATGTGCTCCCTTGTGAGTTGGTGAGAAGGAGGCGGCAGTGCAAACACTTTGTCAATGTCACATTCCCACTGCGAACGGTTGGGAAAGTCACGTTTTACCCTTGAAACGACCAGCCCACAATACATACACCTCGGCCACGTCTTGCAATGCCAAGTGCCAACACACACACACAAAAAAAAACATAGTGGTCCTGTCATGGTCCAACATGAACTCAAGCCCCTTTGAAAGCGCTGTGTTATTTGGCATTTATGCTTCACAGCTGAAGGTAATGGGAAATAAGGGAGAGAGAAAGATGCAGGATGTCAAAGGGCTTCATGTCACAGATGCATTATTCATTTATTGAAATCTACTTTGCACGTTGTCCCTCATTGCACAGGCTTATCATACATTTTAATCATATGAAAAGACAGGAATGTAGTCCGGCAGTGGTTAATCTCTTAGTGTAAGCTGCCTGCCTGATCTAAAAGGTTTTTCGGACTGCATCTTACATCACTTCGCAGTAGAACTTGGGACGGTTATGGGGTTGTTTGTATTCCTATAACGACAGGACAACATTACTCCACATATTGAGCCTGAACCGAAAAACTTTTTGCATGTCAAGTTAATGTCACAGCAAACTGACAAGCTCAATTTGCATCCTTCATGCCAGAAGCCAGAAAGAGCTCAACATTTTGTACAGCTGCTTGACAATAAAAGCTTTCTGTAAGCCAGAGAGCTTCTGGAAAGGTTCAACTATGAAGCAGCTGCAGGAGGTCATGACTTGTTATGGATCGACTGCGAGCTCTTTTGTTTGACGAAACCGTCACAGTCTAACAGTGGTTACAACTAAGGTGAATGTCAACCCTTAAACTGGAGACATGTTGGTGGTTCAGAGCCCATATCGTGAGTTCTGATCGCGGTTGTTCATTGATGTGCCACAGCGAAGGTATCTAGCTTGTACAAACACAGATAACAACATCCGAGGCATTATTTTGAGTTTATTGGGGGACATATGAAGCTTGGATTTGCATGTACGCCTCATTACCAACATTGTCAGTTATAAGAGCCATAAACTGAAAAGATACGTATTTACCGTAGGACAGCTGTGTCACTGGCACTACAAACCGCGGCATTTGGGTTTTCATCACCAGTTTGAAGCATGCAGAGTTGTGCTGCAGGAGACCGGGACGAACGTTTTTCAAAAGTTTGTGTTCAGCTCTCCATTTCCAGACTTTTTGGGGAGTCGTGTTCAGTTACTGCCAGTGAAAACCTTTCCTGATTTTGCAGCTTCATTATAAAAGATTAAAAGATAGCAGGTGGATTTTATTTTTATACAAAATAAAATGGGTGTACCCATCAATAGCTTGTCACTATAAATCACTTGTAGAGCTTTGTTAGTGGTGATTCTTCAATGGGGAGCGAGGAAGGGCAACAGCCGCTCCTTTAACAACTATCCAAGACGAGTGCATCATTAATTAAGGACACAACTTGAAGTGGGTAGCCTTGCTGCTATGGAAATGCAAATGCAAACCCATCACATGTCTAAGGAAAAACACCACTGGATGAACAACGGCTCGATACAAAAAGGTTAAGACGATAGGCTATTAAAGAATGAGGTCATCATCCATGCGCCTCTGACAAATCCTGGGAAGTGATACCGAGACTTTTGTATTTGTAAATATATCTTATGATCAGACCAAGCACTATCATTCCAAAAAGGCATACGTGTATATGTTCAGCCGTAGCTCACTAGTACACAGCTGAGTGCTGACACAAACCCTTGCCTATTTTGCCACGTGTATTTTGTCAATGTACTTGTGTTGGTGAGCAGCTTACTCAACACTGTGAACACTTACAGTAAACACCATGTGAAGGGAGGCTGTCAAATTAAATTAATCATCAACTATTTCAAATTTTTAAAAAAAGCTAATTTTGTCATTAATGACAGTAATTGAGGGGTCTCTGGGTTGAGTGTTGCCTTGCCTGAGCATTTTTAACAACTTTTTAACATTTTATAGACTCAACAATTACCTGTGAAAACAATCACAAAATGAATCAACAACTGCCTAAAACAGGCCCTTAGGTTACATTTAACCGATTAACAATGTCTTGAAGTGGTTGCAGGCTACATTCTTTCTTGTAAACTTCCATAAAGCTCTACAAGTTTAACTTTAACTACTACTTTATTTTGGTGCGGATATGGAAACATGTCATCTGCTTTGGGAGCCTTTAACAGTACACCTGGAGTTGCAGTCTGTTGGTGTTCAGAGTGAGCCTTAATTCAGTTTTGTTTGGAGTTTACTGTCAGCAACAGTCGGCTCATTGTGCTCCCTGCAATTCCATGTGAGCTCGTTTACATACGGCTCTGTTTCTTATCACAGCTTAGTCCCGCTGCCTGAGGTTACGGCACTCAGGTTTCTGAGGTCGGGGGTCATGTGATGTCAAAACTTTCGAATGGGTGTGTTACCCAAAGGCTTCAATGTTTGACATTTTCTGACTCCTACGCTTCAAAACAGATGCTAACGGTATCACAATGCTTCAAAAATGCGAACTCAAGTGACTTTACTGGAATCTGGTGATCATCTGCCAGTAAAGGTGTGCTGAATAACTGGTTTCTGTCCCCATTAACAGGAAGCTTATTGTCATGGTGATGTTTAGTCAAGGCTAACTGTACTCTATGTGTTTGTGTTTATGTGTTAGTGTGTGTGTGTCTGCTTGAATCAAAAAGGCTCTGGCCGAGTTGCAAGAACTCAAATTCAAAGCTGCCTTGTAGGTTTTTCAAACAAGCTCTCTTGTCATCATAGCATTGTGATTGAGCTGATATTGCAGTCTGACGCCCTTTGAATGGCATTCAACGGTCCAGTGCGCAGTGCAGCATTCTCATACTTCCTTGTCTCAAGCATAGACTTTAAAACCTACTTTTATTATGTCATTTAGCCGTAAAAGAATAAAAATAAATAAATAAATCTAGTCTTTAGCTGATGACAGGCTCAACTGCACAGTCAGCTGGGGCCAAGCAATGAGGAAGCCAGCAGTATTCCTATAAACTGTCATTTCAGAAACAAAGCAGTGTGCACACGCAGATGTAAATTCCCGAGATAAAAGCCACTGGACTCAGCACAGTTTTATAAACTGAAAGCTTCCTTCTGAGTTATGACCTCTTGCAGCGCTACACTGTGTGGGACGGCACATTCCAGTAACTGAGTGCTAGGCCATAAACGCGGACAGGTTTGGATTGAGTGAGTACGTGTTTGTGTGTGTGCGTGTGTGTTTTTGTGCACCAGCCGTTGCATACACAAAAGCCCTAGATGGAGTCTACCTGCTGTAGGAGTGTTTTATGAGAACACTGTCCACTCTGACACACTCCAGCTGCAGTGAGTTTTTGAGAGAGAGGGCTGCTGTTTTGAGGGGAGGCCCGAGGTGAATTGGCCCGATGCCTTGGCCAGCGAATGACGAGGCGGTGTTGTCGCCAAAGAACAAAAGGAACATGCTTGTCGAGCGGTAATATATCTGTAACCAATATTTATTTTACTGGCGGCAAGAGTGTCTTAAAATGATTTAAGCCTTCTTTACACACGGCGCTTAAAAGGGGCCTTGTGTAAATGTGCTTTAAGCAGCGCTCTATGAAACAAGTAGAGTTAGCGGGTGGGGGAAGGGGGAGACTTGCTCCATATTCTCACAGGCCGTCTACCCCTGCACAGGAATTTCATTCATTTTTAAACATCATCCCCAGGCTCTAATTGCTTCTCTGGGGCCAGCTTAATACCCCCCAACCCCCTTGGAAGTCTTAACCTTCTGAGGGAGAGCAAACAAACCCATAGTTGCCAAACAATGCGCCTGCGGACAACTATGTAATGTTTAAAAACTAGCAACTGGTAAATAAAGTCTCCCTTCCTGTATAGGCTCATCTCATAAGTATACAAGACTACAGTAAACATAATTAATATTCAGCCGGAGCGGTTGGCCTCTGACATTGTGTCTGTTAGTGTGTTGATGTGTGGAACCACATTCTCACGGCCGATTGCACTCGACACTGCAGCACAAAAACAGAATGGTCATGTGATAAGAGAGGCCCCACGCAGAGAGAGGCAGACAGCGAAACAAGGAGAGTGTGTTTAAATAAGGACAGGGCGAAAGGTTTGTTTATTTACTAAATAATACACATCCTCGCTTGATAACAAACAGTGCCATTCACTCCGGCTCATTCACATTTAGCAGAGAACCTGGGTCTGGCAGGGAGAGAGTTAAAGTTTTTGTGAAAGGTTGTGAAACACCCGGCTCAGAGTCTGAGCGGCTCCTTCAGCATTCTTACCACATCCTGAAACTACGTCAATCCGATGGCACTGTGCACAAAAAAAAGCCTTATCGCTTCAGTTAAAATCAACAGAGTAACTCCCTCAGAAAGAAGCACTGTAGTCTCTATTCCCTTATGCCTTATCATGTTCTGCACAGAAACATCCATAGCGCAGATGAAACGAGCAGCGCTATCTCCCGTCTTTACGCACAGGCCTATCATCAACTACTGTCACATCTAAAAATCAGAAGGAGCCGATCTCGGGTCAGTGGCCAAGACACCCATGCTGATATCTCTGACTCTGATATGATGGACTGAGCTGGCAGCAGGTCAGTGTTTCCCGTCCGAGCCGCTTTCCTCCCATTATTGCCGAAAGCCATGTGACTGCTAAGGCAACATCAATACCGTGCATCTGTTTATTGATTCTTGCATCTCTGCTGGTTTTTTTTTTTCCTGTTATGAAAAAGGTGTCAATTACACAGCCTCGTCCGACCATGTGACTGCGTGTGAATGTGTCGCTAGTACCAAATCCTGACAGCCAGCCACATGGCACCGAAACTGAATCTCAGTCCTGCAATGCGCATCATCTGAGATGTGTGATGCCAAACTTTATGTGCGAATGCACGCGTGTTTTGTAGTTTAAATGAGAACCACATGAGCCTTTGTTCTTTGTGACTCCTCAGCGCACACTCCTGCACCAAACTAATATTTCAATCCAGTGTTTACCCTTCACTCCAGAGAAGCCAAAGGGGACCAGCGTGCCTCACTACATACAGCGCAAGCAAATTCAAATCATCCTCCATGACACTTTTAGGAATTAGCCAACATGCATTCTAATAAAAATGAAAACAATAGAGGCATTGTAATAGACGAATGAGCCCATTTATTTAATGGCGTTGCTGTTTTCAACGCCTCTTCAACAGCATATTTACACCCATTGTAAGCATTCCACGACCACAGAGTGACATATTCTTCTGAGACTGTGTCGTGTCTTCAACCCTACACGTCCTCTGTTTACAAGAGGAAATGTCTTCATCTGCGAGGGAAGGGGGGTGGCGGTTGGGGGGGGGGCTTAGAGGAGAAAGAGAAAGAAAGAGAGGGAGCTTGTGAGTGAGCGGAACAAGATAGCCGGAGAAAGAAAAGAGACTGAGACTCCGGCCATCTGTGAGTCTGGCAGCGGGCCAAACCACTGCCCACAGAGCCCAGGCACATGCCTAACTGCCTCTTTCTGCAATGGTCGTCCAGAACTGCTTCCACAAACAACAGGCCTGTGGAACCACACACAAAAACACAGCAGCCACCAAGGACAAATGCACCCTTATGGTCATAAATAGGGCCCGAAACACAATATTTGTAGAAGTGTAATTGCTCTGTGACAAAGACTGAGTGACACTGCTGTATGCGCACATGCATGTTCTCCCCATTCTGCCAGTGTTCAGCGAGAAGAAAAAAGACAAATGACTATGTCAGCAGGTCTTTATGTTAAATTACTGAATCTATCGCTGTCGCTGAAAGGAAAAAAAGGGTTTGTGAACCTCATGCAATTCAACAATGTCTCCACAAATATGAAATGCAGATCATTATTGTTTCACTGGAAACTCACTTAACACTACCAAGTCCACTGCTTGCTGCAAATGACCCCTCTTTTCACAACAAAGCAGCACGATGACAAACACATCTCACACCTGCCAATTGAAAATGAACTTTGGCCCACTTGAGAGATGAACTGTTGATATCCTACCAAGAGACACAATGGCTTTTACGCTTGTGTTTGTATGCCGAGCATAAGCAATCACGCATTATGCTGAGATGGGTTTTCTCCTGAGGTTTTGGGATCTCTCCAGGGAACCCTCCTTTGGGGCTGCGGTGTGAGAAGCAAGGTCTAAGAACCAGCAGGGAAGGCGCTGGACAGCTACAGGCCCTGAGATTAGTTTTATAAGTCTACCTAAATGATGATGGATTTGTAGAATTATATATGGATAGAAACATAAGTGGATGGTCCAAAAAGTCTTGTGCAGCCAGTTTATCCAACATTTCATGAAAAAAATCTGTTAACCCTGTGAAAAAAGACACCACTGGCAATGAGAGACATTATGGGCCTTTGATAGCCGCAGCTATACATCAGTCTTTGAGGGAGCTGGCAGTGATGGCACTGTAGGTTCAAAGCGGACACACATGGGTGGTTATGTGGAGCAGCGTCTTGCACAAAGCACTAATGGATGGCTCATTGAAGAAGAGGACGCTAACAAACGTGAAAACAGTGACTTAATGCTTAGTTAATGTGTTGAGAGATACTGTTCATGACCAACTAGCGGAAACGTGACCCAAAGGGATGACAATAAACCTGCTGTTTTTGTGCAAAACCACTGAAGCAATAGTGAGGACGGCCTAAAATGTGTAACACGGTGAGGAAAGAGTTCACTGACTCATGTCTTGATGTGCAACTCTTCTCTTCTCTGAGGCACACGTGTTACAGCTAGTTAAGTGAGTGTACTGCACCTAACGGACAGTACATCATTGGAGACACATGCTTATACAGTACACAACAGTGACTCCGTGCTTGGCTCTAATGCATTGGAGATGTATTGTACTGCTGTGCCAGTTTCACTGTGTACATGAGAGTCAAGCAAAACATGACCCCCCCAACTACATGAAGACGTGCTGCTGTGGCCTGGCTTTTTTTCCTTTTCTTCCACCACAGAGGAGAAATATACAGGCAGGCTCGCCAGAGGCACATTTTCAAGAATTCAAGACTCTGAGAAAGCAGGAAGTTCAAGTATGACTCAATGATTTATGTTTCTTTTCTGTCAATGTGTCAAGGGTCTGTTAATACAAATAACAGTGTGGCACGTTCCCTCCTGACAAACGTAGCGGGTCCCACGGGTGAACCGGTGTACTTTAGGCATCAGGCTGCCAGCGGCTGGCTAAAGTGTAAGCCAAGAGGGCCTTTATCTGTGAGCAACATGCACAAATGCAAAGTGGTTTTAAGAGATGGCTGCTTGGTGTGTGTTTAAGGTGTAATAGATAAGAACATGTTGTGTGAGTATGCAAGTGAGTGTTCACTGTGTGTGTGTGTGTGTGTGTGTGTGTGTGTGTGTGTGTGTGTGTGTGTGTTAGGGCCTAGATTTCCAACAACCACCTGCAAGATTCCTGTGGATTATTCATGTATTGGTTTAGGTGCTGCTTTCAAAAGCCTGTGTGAACCCCATGAGCCAAACCCACTGTGACTAAATGTCATAAAAACCGGAGATGAGTATGAGTATGATTTTTTTTTTTTTCAATGTATTTACCTGTGACAGCTGTCTTGGATCAGGAGCCCCGAAGAGAGAAGAGCTGGAGCTGAAACTAATGGCTCCCCTCCGGCTAAGGACATGCTTGGGAACCGGCCTGTCTAGAGGCAAAACCGGCAGCTGATAACATACTTCCATTGAATAGTCAGGGGCTGGATCCGGATCAAAAATTAAAAAAAAAAAAAAAAAAGAAAGGAAAAAAAAGAAAGAAAAATCAAACGTATAGTGGGAAAAGATAATGCGAAGATAGATGACTGCTGAGTTAGAAAAAAATCTCCCAAAGCCGAAAAAAAAAAAAAATCTCTCAATATTGTGGAAACGATCTGCTGTCGAGCTGCAAAGTATTTCTGTTCATTATGAGCGACTCAAAACTTGTCCAGATCGCCTTCATTGACGCTGCGTCTCATCTACCTCCACCGTTTCACCTCCTTTGGTGTCATCCTGCCAGGGGGGAGACAGAAGAAAAAAATCATGCTGCTGTTGCATTCACTCCTTTCCTTCTCATTTTACTCAAATCCGGGCCCACGGACGACGAGACCTTCTTGCCATTTTCTGGGTTTTTATGAAAACGCTTCCTCATTTTCACAGCAGGAAAAAAACGTCCGCTCGCTTGCGCTCCGTCGCGTCCACAGATCTGCAGCTATCACATATCCCGAAATGAAAACAAAAGGCACGACCACTTCCAAAAAATGTCATCAACATATCATGTTGTGTGTGTGCGTGTGTGTGTGTGTGTGTGTGTTGCTACGCCGGCGGATGAGGTGAGGCAGCTCCAGGATGTGAGACCCCCTTCTTCTTCTTCTTCTTTTTCTTCTTCTTTCTCTTCTTATTCTTCGTCAGCCGTGGCCAAGAGCTGCTGCTTCTTCTTCTCTCATTCAGACTCGCACGAAATAAAAATCAACATGTAGGGCTTTTCCGTCTTTTCTCCGGAGCTGCATGATGAAGGAGCAGTTGTCTAATTCACCGCTGACCGTGGAGCACAAAGTGTCTGGCTCAGAGAGGGAAACCCCGACGTTCATCCCATCCACTGCGGTTCCGGTGGCTTTAGAGGACACGTAATGGCACGTAAAGCGAAGATACCGAGCGAAAAACGACAAATTAATCACCTTAAGTGTGTCTATTCCCCTATAACTACCTACCTATCGTCCTAAACGTTAGCCTACTGTATGGTTTTAAAGCACACACCACCTGCCAGAGATGGTGCTGTTGGAGCTAGCGAAAAACGCCCTTGTCTAAAATCGACCAATGGCGTCCTGCCAGTCATTGTTACCTCAACGCTCATTGGACAAAAGCACCCCCGACGTATAAACCGATGTACACGATTGGCTGCACGGCCAGGGCGATCCCAAGACCCATATGAGCAGTCGTTTGCAGACGGCGTGGACTTTCTCAAGGGTATTCCTCCACAACGGGGCTTGCCCTGCAGCGGTCCACATCATTGCCTGTGATTACCTTCCTCTCATGACTCATACTACTTGGGAGCTGAGACTCACCGGGAGTTTGAAATGCAGCCTAGGAAATACAGCAAAATGTTGCAGCTCTGTTGAGGCAATCTGCTCCATATGACAGCTTGGTGATTCAAGACACATGCAGATTGTATAGTAAAGCAGACTCTCGAGTTACTTATTTTCTTGTGTGCACATCTTGTTTGGGTTTAACATATACTGGACCACAGCTGACTCCATGCTTCAGCCAATTTCATCAAATGATCCTCCCGAAACAGAGCATTAATGGACCAGAGCTTGAACCTTTTCACCGAAGGTTTCTGTGCCATGCCCACGTGCCCGGGGGACAATAGAAGTGCCATGGCAACAGTCGGGCCGTATGCCAATGAAGGCATAATCCCCTCCCTCCACATTTCCATGGGTCTGAATGTTGGTCCCCCACGATCATACCCCCCACACAGAGGTCCTGCATCTTTTCCAGGCAACTAAGGCAACACTGCAAAACACAACAACAAATGAGTTGTAGACAGTGTCAGGGGTGGAAAGAGGCCCCCGAATACCCCACAGAAGTCTTTCAAACTACAAAAGGAGCTGTTTTGACTTAGAAACAGTCAAAAGTAACAGTAACAAATGTCCATCTAAAGGTAAAAGTTCCCCGACTAAAGCAAGAGCCCTCCACCAATTCCCAGATACCTGCCAAAGTTGTGAAAATCATTACAAGGTTTTTTTTTAGAGAACATATTTCATATCTGTCATACCCAAAGCTTTCTCAGCAACATTTGTATTTGTATTTTTAAACTTTGACACAATGCTAGTATAAAAAACAACAGTCAATACGTAGTTCCAATTCCACAGCCAAAAGGCAGAAAAAAATAGTCAGAGGCACAGAAAATAGGAATTTAGTTTTTTCTATTAACAACTTGCAGCTGGGAGGCTGGTATAGAAAAAGTCACATACATTTGTAAGACTCTTAATCAGTTCTCTCCAGGATTTTGCAGGCTTTATTTATGGCCTAAAATGCTTGATTTCATGGCAGCATGTCCAAGAAACCTTCAACCAATGCTGAATTGTTTTAAGATGTTTTTTCTCAATTTCTTAATAAAAAGTTGCCCTTTCTGTAGAAAAAATGTCAATTGATGCATTTAGTTTGTATTCTGCTGACACCAGGAAATTGCCTTGCACTGTCTTTAGCAGTGAGGTAAATGTCAGAAGATTGTGTCGCACATCTTCACAACCCTCACAACCACAAAAACAAGAAAGTGAGATATATGATGCTCGTGAGTGGCTCAATGTTTTGACTACTTTGATTGGTGAACCCCACAGGAAGCTACAATGATTGGTCAGACTTGTGGGAAAACTGCGTTGCTGCAAGTTCATGCAGCATTCAACCGAAAGTGGTTGGATTTGCGTTTATTGTTACGATTGCAAAATTGCAACTTCCTGGAGGGGCTGGGTCGAACAGTAGAACCATTAATGAGAAATCGGTTCATGTAAAGTTGAATCACTGATGTCAGAATGCACTTAGTGAACTACAAGGCAAAAAATCCTCTCAATCACAATTCACTTCTTTCATACTCTGAGAGTTGGAACACCTCGTGGCTGAGAACACGAGAACTTGATCTACTTTTTCCCTAATAGTCAGTGTCAATGACTAACATTTCACGTCTTCATTCTTAACGGTATTTGCTGCAAAACAGAGCAGTGAAGATCAACCAACCGCAAACACACACGCATCGTTTTTGTTGCCAGACAACTCTGAAACTGCCTGATCTGGCATATGACTACGTCAACAGCACGTCACACGTGTGTGCATAGGACAGCACATATTTTACACTCACTCCTCTAAGTGTACATGTGGGAAAAGGGTTTGTGAGGCATTTCTGTTAATTAACTTCCTTCAATTAACCACAGACCTTTATTTGCCACATTCACACATGCAGACTATCGAACACACATCACACACACAGACACACACCTTTTTAGCATGGTAGGTGTGTTTAACTGCTCTAGCAGCAGCCTCGGGAGCTTTCGCAAGACAGGTGAGCTGCATACCTGCTGATTCCCCTTTGTACAGTATCTGCTTGCGAGGCCTCAAGGGCTCCACTCGCCCTGACTCTAGTCTTACTGAGAGCTCTCTGGAGGTAGACTGCAATCCTCCACGGTGTTCCTAATTGATTTACCTGTTATCCTCTGACGACACTGCCCACGCAGCAGTTTTACACTTATAGTGCTCTTTGGCACACAAATTCTATATTTGCACTGATAAACAAACACACCGACACATCATGGAGTGTTGTCTGTGTGCTCCATTCTGGATGTTTTCAATGTTTATAAATGATGTAACAGTGCATCATTTTCGAATGACTGTCTCATATTTTCCTTGACTGACTAATTACATTTCTATGAGTTATTAGATACATTTGCAGCTGTCGTCGCTATTATCATCAGGTTAAATGTGAATTGGAACAGCATTTTTGCACTGTAATGTAATTTTATGTCAAGCATCATTGCAAGCGCCTAAAAATGCATTGTTATGGGCATGCAGAGCCATCTTGTGGTGAAAAGGAGCTATTACAGGAAACAAAACAAAAAAAAGGAAAAATGTTGAGGTCAATGACAGAATACACAGGATTTTAGCTGGGTTATTTATAAGAGGGTGTTGATAAGTATTAAATCCTTAACTTTTCTTTTCACTGGGTTATTAACACATTCAGGAAGAAGAAGCTCATAGACAATTCAGAGTTCTTACCAGTGTAAGAAAACACCACACCGCACGTATTAATGCACTTTTTTTAATTTGCTACCACGCCATCATTTGTTGGTTGGTTTGTCAGCAGGATCTCACAAAAACTACACTTTCCATGAAACTTGGATGGAGAATCTGTCATAGCTACAGGATTTCTTTTCTTTTTCATTTTTTTCTTCACTTTTTTTTTAAACATGTTTAACATTTTTTTTGTTATTGACATTTGATAAAAAACAAGTGTAATGAGGTTGCTGTTTCTATGAGTGAGTACAAAAAGGGACTGTTGGGTCTTGGTGGAGGTATGACCTCTACTGTATTCCATTCTAGTGCTTACTGCTATATCAATACCTTGCATATACCTAATGTTTTTATGCCTCTTTTTAAATGTATAGCACATTGATTTTGCGTTCTATAAATAAAGCTCTCTTGCCTTGCCAGTATACAGACACCTACACTGTAGAACTGCAAATACATACATGAATTCTATGAGCTAAATGGATTTACAAGTAAAACATGAGCCCTTTTTGGTGATGACTGCAGTGATCGACATGACATAGTCTGTCCTCTTCCTACCACTAGATAGCACTCTTTTACTGTGTTACAGGCCAGCAGGCTTAACAGTCACAGCTCCTCAGCAAAAACTCTAGTATAATGCTCATTCAATCAACACTAACATTTAAATTGTTTATTTATTAGCACTGTTCTGTTTATTCAGAAAATAATCTGGTAAAAAAGAATGTAATGAAATAGTGGTGGCAGGAATAAGAAGGTGATCTACATTCTGACCATTTGATGAACTGTAATACTGAAGCTCATCAGTCAGGAGTTGTAGGGTGTCTGTCAGGGGATTGTAGTTAGAACACTCTCCCTCATCATGCAAGGCAGCCATCTATAAAGACATAAAATGTCACAAGTAAAAAAAAAAATTAAAGTTTATACTAGGGCATTTATAGCTGTCTTTTGTAAAAACAAATAACTGAATTAAGTTCCACAGATATGAATGCCTTCTACTTGTTGTCAAGAACACTTAGATCTACATTTACATGGTAAGTATGTAAATGTTTTCATCACAGAGAATGTACCGCGTACCCAGTTCACAAAATGAACCACAAAAACTGTGGATATTGCTTGCTTGATTCACAGTCTCTGCATCAAAGAAAACTTGATGACTTTGGGCTACATCTTTCAAAGGCTCTCTGTTCTCTCCTCTTATGGTACTGTACCCTAGTTTAACCCACTTAACGCAGGCAGGCAGGCAGTTGGTGTGTAAACACCCAGCTGCTGGTTGTTGAAATCACCCTGCTTCACTACGTTTCAATTTTAGTGTTAAAGATGAAACAATGTAGATTGCAATTCTCTTGGCGCAGAGGCTGTGGGGTGGAAGCCAAGCTGAGAGAAGCACTTGAATGCTGAGCACATCTCAGTTTCCCATGACCATGAGCTGCAGCGGTGCCCGTTAAAACAGACTGACGTCTCTCGTACGTCATTGTATGGGAGGATGTTACATAAAACTCCATGCAGATATCTTGCTGTTTGACTTCATCTTTCTTATCATCAAGCGAGTATATGTCAAAAACGATGAAAGGCATTTGCAAATCTGAGGGTCCACATTATATTGTCATGCAAATCCATTATCAGTAACCCTACTTAATACTTACATTGGCTTATCCAAGACACAGGGTGGTAGATTGTGATTGTGGAAAATGCAACAGCTTGTCTGCAGTTATTTCAAAAACTGTAATTCTATTTTCAGCATTTGTAGATTGCTTAGAATATTTCTGCTCTGTGATATTGTGGGTCAGTGTGTTTCAGTGTTGGGATTACTTTAAAAAAAAAAGTGCAACCTTGATCTACACTCTTTTTCAGCATGGTGATTATAACTAAATACAAATACTAAATACATCTTCATAGAAATATTTAGACATAGAAACATGTGGTAACCCGTGAAAAATAATAGCACAAGTTAAACTGACATTCATAACAATGAGGTGAGAGAAATGATAATGATAAGCTTGAGAGCTCAAGAGTTCAACAGGCTATGAAGCTGTCCCTGACCCTCATTGTGCACGATGGCCTGCTGGAAGGTCATTTACAGAACTGAGGAAAGAGTCATCATCTACCCTAAAAGAAGATACGTGCTATACACTGAGATACTCTGCATCTGCAGTCATCCTGCACAAAAGAAGACACTTGTGTGGCCATGTCAAAAAATGTCACGTCAAAAGATGTTCTGAAGCTCACTGTCTAAGACACAAAGAAAAGATCAAGAGATATAAAAAAACACCTACTTTGCACATTATAATAAATTCTGCACACTTATCTGCTTAGGTACCAGAGTTCAAAGTATGTAATTAACTTCTACCAATATATTTTTTGTACTTGTGCATTTTAAATCACAATTATCACCGAACACATACCTTACAAACTACTTATGACATGATATAGCCAAAAGCCTTTAAAATAGAATGGTCAGTCCGCCCATGGTAATTTTGTACATTTTTCATTTCATTTCTAATTTAATTTGAAGACAAATGGGGAAATATAAATATAGACAACATGATGTTTACCAAGACCTTTTAAATCACACGCTGTGACTGCTACCATCTGTATGACTTCCACCTAACTGAAATATTCATACATGGGAACAGATGGCACCCTTTTCTGGCCCCATACACACTTTTATCTTGTTCACGAGCTACCAGACTTTATGTGTAATGTCGTGTGTGATTGTATGTGTGTAACACATCCTGCTGTGTACCTTGTGGCCTTGGCAGTATCTGCAGACCCTTTTACTGTGTGATCAAAACACCATGTACCACCACCGGCCAACACAGAAGAAAAGTAGGGTCAGGCAGAGCTCTTTAAAATGGCAGCTTCTGGCCTCCGATTTCAAAGCAGCGCCTATCTGGCTTTTTATCATCAAGCAATCTTCATACTGCGATTAATTTGTCAGTCTTCAATCTTAATTGCACTTTTTTGTACGAATGGGCTCTGCAATATTATGAGTCAGAAAGAAATGGCTTAAACATTTCAAATTCACTTCAATCACAAAGACATAACCCAGAACATCTTCTTAATTGATATAATTTAAATTCACTTTAGGAGCCATCTAAATGGAGAGCATTTGAGCCGTCTTTCCTTGCTATTAATGAAAACTGAATCATACTAGTTAAGCCTTTTAAAGACTACTAATTAATATCGAATGAAGTGGTGGGCCCACGGCATCACAGAGTAACAAGAAAGCCTCATTTGTAGTAGACCACAAGATATACACAGAAAGGTAGAATCATGTTAAATATGTCTACACTTATAAAATGGCAAAAGGTAAGACATGTGTTATCCCCAGACTGACACCAAATGAGGCAAAGCGAGAGAAATTAGAGAGAGGGACTGGAGAGTGACATTCATTCATTTTGCAGTGATAACGTCTGTCTAAAACGTTTAAATATGACTCACTGACTCTGACGTGCCTGTGTCAAAAGCATTGTGTGTGCTGAGCCATGTGGACTAATTATAAAGGGAATGGAAGTGCAGGAAAGGCAGATGTCATATTGTATGAGTCAAATGAAAAAACCTCAGATTGTGTATGCTTAGATAGGTCGTGAACTGACACAGTGTTGAGGATCCTGTGCAAGGCTGGTTTGATATAAGTTGATTAGCTCATAGTTGGAATCTACTATCTACAATCTACCTATTTGACTATCTGATTTTCTTAAAATGTAGCATTTTTTTAAATTCTTTAATATATCAGTGGCTCCTGAAAAGCTCAATAATGGTAAACCTCTTGACTAACAGTGTAGCTTTGCTGGTTTAAAGGACCATCCATTGATTAGAGTTTGATCCTGGGCTCCTCCTGTCATACGTCTACAGACACTGAACCCCAAATTGTTTCTGATGTGAGATGAGTGTTGGACAAACTGACACACTTTGCTGTTTTTTTTCCTACAGAAATAAAGCTTTGAAACTATTCTCCAAACAACGATGCTGGAAACAACAAAAATGTTCAATGATCTTACCTATGCCTTCTCACTTGTGTTGAACACCACCGTGCAACTCCTCGTGCCTTCATGTACTTCAACAGTACGGGCAGAAAGCGTTAACGCCTCCTCCGTGTTCTCTCGTTTGTGGGCAAACAATATATTTTCACGTAGGAATACTTCTTGAAAATAATTGACACAAAAAGACTTATACTCCTGAGGAGAACAAATGGAGAGAGGATAGCATCTTCGCGAGTACACACTAAAATGCAGCCATTAAAGACAAAGTAACTTTATTAGTGTGTGATTCTTGCTGCAATCCTCAACACTTAATTACAATTTCTGAGTCATCCATCTAAATGTATTTGCAGTGCATTTGTAAGCCATTTTCACAGTCAAAGCAAATGAGGATGTTTTGTTTTTTCAGCAATAGTTGCAACCAAATCACCTTTAAACTCCCTTACGAGTGCTTGCAGGTGGGATCATGTTTCATCAAACATGCACATTTATAAAATGCAGACCTATGCTGTCACGAAAGCTGTAATTTTCATGTCTGTCTGACAATAAAATACTGGCATCTTTCCACCAAGACATCTGTGCATCCTCTCAACAAATGTCTAATTGTTGCCGAGTTAACGAGGGATTGGGTGGCAATTATTAATCAGGTTATTTTGCGACCCCTTGCTCAATGTTAATCTGTATTTTAGGAACAGAATAGAGGAATACATTAGACACTACATTTCAACTTATCCCAAGAAAGATAGACGGCCTACTTGTTTACTTTTGGTGCGTAATGTAGTAAACTGAAGAAAACCATCATATGGTAGGCAGCTATCAAAACCATTTGCATTGTCTTTTTTCAGATCCTTTATTATTCCACCTTTTACTATGCTCCCTTTTTTTGTTTCTTGGCTAAGTCACTTACATCACTGACTGCTAAATCTATGCTAACGTTATGAGATGATTATCATAGTATAAATTGCTAGAAGGAGGGTATATTTTCTTCATAAAGAATCTGTTATAGTGTAAGCATTTCAAGAGTAAGTTAGGCTTCCACTCTGTTTAGTTTATACATTTGTACACAAATGCATTTTAGACTTGAGAGATTTGTCAGTGCGCTGCTGCTTTGACATGGACCTAGCAAGTTGCATTTTGAGAAAATTGCGAAAAAATGTCATCTCCTTCGAGCCGGATTTGAACCAGCGACCTAAGGATTCCCATGTATCCACTACAGTCCTCCGCTCTACCAACTGAGCTATCGAAGGGACATAACACGATGAGCGAAACTTCATCAGTTATCGTGTCCGTTAACTGTATCTACTGTATTTCCTGCGACGATAGGGAACCATAGACAGAACGAGCGTAGAAGAAAATGAGCAGTCGTTGCTCTGAAACGCTCCTGTGTCAGCGTTAAAGTTAGCTGCTAAGTTAGCTCGCTATTGGCGATACCTAATTTCTAGCTTGTTACTGCTAACGTTAGCAAGGCCTTTGTGATACCTTTCCATAGAACGGTTGTAGCTTTTGCACGCCACATAACAGGCCCCAAAGACAATTCCTCTGTAAAACTCTTAAACTAATGGAATATGGAATATAATGGAATATGTAGCATATCGCCTATATTCATAATGTATAGTCCGGGCGGGGGTATCTCTTCAGGAAGGGGAATTAGCTCAAATGGTAGAGCGCTCGCTTAGCATGCGAGAGGTAGCGGGATCGATGCCCGCATTCTCCAAATACCTTTTTCGCTAGTAAAGTTTTAGACTGTTTCCACAATTCACACTGACAGTAATTCACCCGGTGTGATAAAACACCGTCCGCATTCAGCTCGTTTTTAACTTGTTTTTCTTTATTGCTAACTTTGGTGATAGACTCCTAAATACAAATTGTGTAATAATAATCACAACTGTGTACAGTGATAAGACAAGTTAGCTTAAGTTAGCTAACATTAGCTGGCTATCCAAGTGCAATTAACAATTAGCACACGAGCAAATACGTTTCTACTGCAGGTTTTAGATGCGGTAACTTAAAAGTTCTTCAGTACTACCTCAACAGTTTCCCCGTCCTGTTGTAGTTGGCTAGTACTGCAAAATGCTTTCTAATGGGCATGGCCGTCGACCCTTTGGGGCACGAAGTTTCTGCTCTGAAGTTACAACAGTTGTCGCGGGGATGCCGCTAGCTGGCGTCTCTAACGGTTATCTAAAATGTTAGCTACGTTAGCAGGCGAACATTTCACAGGCCAAACATTAGCTTATTTGTTATCCAGCAAAACTGTTGAGTAAGTGTTATTGACTTGAGTATATGAATAAGGTTGTTCATGAGTTGCCTTAACATAATGGTTTTGATGATCAATTATGTAGTTACTCACCTTGGCAAAACCTAAATCTTATTTTTAGGAGCATGCCCTGCTGGAAATCCCAACATAGACCAGCACCAAAACATAACATAATACTGGTCTTGTTGGTGACTGGTCACTGGTCACCAACAAGACCAGCTTATGACCAGCATACTAACACATAACATATGCTGGTCTTGTTGGTGGTCACCAACAAGACCAGCATATGTTGTGTTTTGGGGCTGGTCTATGCTATTTTTTTCCAGCAGGGTGCTTTAAGGTAGCTGATCGTACATTTAACTTAAACTCAAATAGTTCTATAGCCCTGACATCCTGACAACAGCTGATTTTTGTCGATGTGATGCAAAGCCTAAACACACACACTGGTGTTACATACACTGCACCAGACGCCCAGTCACCTCTGCTAGCAGCAGTGTAGAGGAGGACATAGGGGCTGGTGGGCAGCTGTTCAGTACTGTGCTGCTTCTGTTTCATATATGGGCAAGGTAAAAATGGCAACCTTTGACGTGACAGCAATAGCTGCTAAAAACAGAACTGACACCAGTGAGATAGGAGCCCACACCCGCTAGGACACGAGCAGCAGGCCTACTCTTCAGGCCCACTGTAGACCCTGTTTTATACACGGGCTCTTTACTAACTTTTACCTTCCTTCGTGGTCTTATCTAACTATTTTACTTTAACTGTCGTTTTTTTTTTGGTTCCCTGAAAGCGTTTGTTAGAAACATGAGCATGGACAACTTGGAGAAGCAGCTGATATGTCCTATATGTCTGGAGATGTTTACAAAGCCTGTGGTCATCCTGCCGTGCCAACACAACCTCTGCAGAAAATGTGCCAATGATATTTTTCAGGTAAGCAGCTGAACAAAATGTCACTCATGTATGTCTGATAAGAAAGTATTTGTAAACTTGAGGAGCACTGTTGATTTATACACGCATCTCCAGCTAACAGCCTATGTCATTTGAACCACTGGTCTTTTATGAACTTGCCCTACATTTGTGATGTATGAGGCCAAACCAGATTTAGGATTATATCTTTAACAGATGTATACGTTTCAGACAGTAAATCAGCATATTTTTGTGTCAGAACCAATCATCATTTCGCATACGTGGCGTTGTTTACCAACATTATTAATATATTTATTCATTACCTGCATCAGAGAACATCATCGGCTTGCGAAATGTAAGATGTGCTGTAGTTACTGTGTACAATGTTGTTTTTCGTTCATTAAAACACCTGTCAGCAAACTTGGGTATGATAGCAGCTTATTATCCTGGCCAAAATAATAGCAGTTTACAATGTTATCCCAATAAACATCCGAAAATGCTTTAATATTTTCAAATGGCACAAAAGGCAGTTGTAGGACTGTTCATCAGTGAGCTAGATAGTTTTTCTAAGTCACTCGTGAGGACGCTTAAGATTATCCCGATAATGGAAATTGACTATGATCAACTTATCCTGAGATTTTCTTTATCGTCCCACCTCTAATAGCAGGAAAATTCAGTGTTCTGACAGTTGGTCCTGGGATTACACTTGTTACTATGAACATTTAATGAATTGGATTAACCTTGACTGTTGATTAAAACATTTTTATTTGATTTTTTGTAGCTGAGATGAGCTTGTATATCAAAACCGTGTGCCATCCATCTATATTTAGGTGTGCACTGTGACTCTTTACAGGCCTCTAACCCGTACCTACCGACAAGAGCTGGCTCACTGACGTCTGGTGGCCGCTTCCGATGCCCGTCCTGCAGACATGAGGTGGTTCTGGACAGGCACGGTGTTTATGGGCTGCAGAGGAACCTTCTGGTTGAGAACATTATTGACATGTTCAAACAGGAGTCCAGCAGGTGAGACAGATCAGACGCACTGATGCGCATATTTCAGTTCCTTTATCAGACAAAGCTTCGTTTAACCCCGAGGCCAGTGAGCAGAGATTATACAGGAGAATGAGGATAAACTGGTGGTGTCATGGCAGGAAGCGTAGCAGTTGCTTGTGCCAGTGGCTTCTGAGTCAGAGAGCGGGAGTGGATGACAGGGTGTTTGTCCTTTTAGTCATCTATCTACACATTTGATTTCCCAAATCTGGCTCAAAGGCTTGTATGACAGGATATCCACCAAACTCAGGAAGCTGAACTTACAGTCAAGATTTTGTGTCAAGAAGTTATGGACATTATGGACATAATAGAAATCAAGCATAGCAGCACACACCTTCACCTCCACCTGCACACTGCGCATGTTAGTCGCACAGTATTGATTACAGTACAATGTGCATGGCAAGGCGAGTCTGATAGATAATCAATAAAACTGCTCAGATGTGTACTTGTGACATTATCAAACTGACATTACACGTCACATCAATATGCACCGAAATGCAACAGCCTTGACAGGAAGACACCCCTGTTTTCTTTAAACGTCAACAGCAGCAAGCCGGCGCCAGAGAGAAAGGAAGAGATGCCGATGTGTGACGTTCACGAGGACGAGAAGATCAACATTTACTGCGTCACCCACGGCGTGCCCACGTGCTCCATGTGCAAGGTGTTTGGGGCACACAAAGACTGCGAGGTGGCACCCATCTCCAGCATCTACCAGACAAAGAAGGTGAGGTCTGAAGTGCTCGTGCAGGTCATGAGATTTTGACATTGATGAGCAGTAGATGCTGTAGATATGTGTTTGTGTTAAAATGGTGTACCTCTTTAAAAAGTAAGTAGGAAAATATTACACACGATATTGAATATGTGAAAAATCTATTCCCCTCAGTATCGATCAGTGATGCTAGCTGCACTATGTCGTTGTCGCTTCTCTCTGACAGCAAATATCCGAACACACCTCTCGCTGCAGGACCCACATCTCCTCGTCTCCTCTCCTATTCACTGAAAGTGCTGTCTTGTCGCCACTTGTCCCAGTCGCTCTATTTCATTAGTGTGTTGTAACTCACGAAAGATGGCAAGACCAGTTTTGGTTGACAAAGAAA
Organism: Diplodus puntazzo; assembly: GCA_963678695.2. Taxonomy (NCBI): domain Eukaryota; kingdom Metazoa; phylum Chordata; class Actinopteri; order Spariformes; family Sparidae; genus Diplodus; species Diplodus puntazzo. The sequence continues at coordinate 17,854,566 of OZ023171.1, read as the reverse complement.
AACAGTGGGAGTGCTATTTGGAAATACTTTGCATTGAGGCCCGAAACAAGGGAGAGGCAAAGGGCATGAGCATGACCCATAATTATGCAAAGGATGCTGCAGAACAGTGCTAACAATTACACAAGAGATACAATTCTAAAGTTTTATCTGGATTCCTCTGACCAGTTTGTGGCTCTCGCAACTCCCTTATGCATGATTATGGTCTTGTACAAAAGGGAACAAAGTGTGGAGGGAAATTCAAAAATGGATATTTATTATCTGTACAATATAAATTCAGTTTTCGGCTGAGCTGTGGATCACAGAAAAAGATATGATATCCTACTGGATGGGAGATTATGTTGTCGCCCCTTGTTTATAAGGAGCTCATTTTAAAACACTGAAAAAAACCTTCCTGATGACTCACTGAGGAATAGTAGTACATTTATGAAGCCTTGTGACATCTTAGATAACAAGCTGTGGCATGGCTGGTATGCGAAGTTGGAATCTGGTGGAGAATACAGGACATTGAATTAGTATGAGGAGTGTGTGTTTGTGAGCGTGTGTTTGTTCATGTTTGTAGAGGATGGGATGATAGGGATGTGTTTTCGTTCAAGATAAATGAATGTGATATGAACGTACACGTCCCTCATCTTGTGTCTTACATCTTGGGTTTGTGACTGTATAAATGTATCATATCATCCTGATGCCATCCTTGGATAGTCAAATCTGCTTTGTACATTATGTTATTATATACACTATACTGCCAAAAGTATTCACTCACCCATCCAAATAATTGAAATCGGGTGTTCCAATCACTTCTATGGCCACAGGTGTATAAAAGCAAGCACCTAGGCATGCAGACTGTTTCTACAAACATTTGTGAAAGAATGGGTCGCTCTCAGGAGCTCAGTGAATTCCAGCGTGGTACTGTGGTAGGATGCCGCCTGTGCAACAAGTCCAGTCGTAATATTTCCTCGCTCCTAAATATTCCACAGTCAACTGTCAGTGATATTATAACAAAGTGGAAGTGATTGGGAACGACAGCAACTCAGCCACGAAGTGGTAGACCACGTAAAAAGACGGAGCGGGGTCAGCGGATGTTGAGGCGCATTGTGCGCAGAGGTCACCAACTTTCTGCAGAGTCAATCGCTACAGAGTTCGAATCTTCATGTGGCTCTCAGATTAGTTCAAGAGCTTCATGGAATGTGTTTCCATTGCCGAGCAGCTGCATCCAAGCCATACATCAGCAAGTGCAATGCAAAGCGTCAGATGCAGTGGTGTGAAGCTCGCCGCCACTAAACTCCAGAGCAGTGGAGACGCGTTCTCTGGAGTGATGAATCACGCTTTTCCATCTGGCAATCTGATGGACGAGTCTGGGTTTGGCGGTTGCCAGAAGAACGGTACTTATCTGACTGCATTGTGCCAAGTATAAAGTTTGGTGGAGGGGGGATTATGGTGTGGGGTTGTTTTTCAGGAGCTGGGCTTGGCCTCTTAGTTCCAGTGAAAGGAACTTTGAACGCTTCAGCACACCAAGAGATGTTGGACAATTACATGCTCCCCACTTTGTGGGAACAGTTTGAGGATGGCCCCTTCCTGTGGGATGAATGAGAGCCAGGCCTTTCCGTACAACATCAGTGTGTGACCTCACAAATGCGCTTCTGGAAGAATGGTCAAAAATTCCCATAAACACACTCCTAAACCTAGTTCATATGCGAGCCAAGGCAGGTGAGCGAATACTTTTGGCAATATAGTGTATGTATGTTGGTGAGAGACTGTAAGTAAGACCCCACAGTGAAAAACAAGAAATTAGATAAAAGTTAATTCTAAAAAAAGATCAGTGCTAATGATAAACAAATCTAGCAAAGCAAGAAAGACCGTCATGCTGACTAGCTCAATGCTATCCCCCGCGTCCCAGTCGTATCGAAAATGGTATCAAATATCCTTAAATTTCAAGGTATTGTATCGAAGATGGAAATTCCAGTGTGATGACAACACTGTTGCGCCATTAAGTATATTTACTCAGGTCAGGTCTCAGGTATTTACTCTGCTGTGTCCTTGCCCCTCAGACAGAGCTGAGTGACGGAATCGCCATGATGGTCGGGAACAACGACAGGATGCAAGGCATCATTAGTCAGCTAGAGGAAGCCTGTCGTGCCATAGAGGTCAGTGTCCAACTGCTGCAGCGCCTGGCCGCTCACTCACGCAGCAAGCACTCGCTCTGTGCGCACACTAATGCACCTGCACTCACCTGCACAGACGCACATAACAGACGTAATGTGTCCTTGTCTCTGCCGCTCTCCCTGCTTTTATCTGTCTCCAAGATGTAGACAGTGAGTTGGAGAGAGCAAAATTAATGTCTTGTTGCCTCGGTCTGCCTCTTTTCCACATTTTCTTCTACATGCACTTACCAGTGTACTCCATTCTGCCTCTGGCCCATTGACTTTAAAAAACTAGCAGTGTAACTGATGGAGGGAGAACAGACAGCTTTCGTATGGTTCACGTGCCACAGTTGGACATAGTTGGGAGGAAGCTGGAGAGGTTCCAGTCCCCCATGTGTCACCCTCAGTGGAGTCACTCACGACGGACACACAGAATGAGCTTCAGTGCCCTCCCTGCACATATGGCACTACCGGATGGGCGGAAGACAGGCTAACCAGAACATTTGTAGTTTACAGTGTTGAACCATTTCACAGAAAGCCATTACCTCATTTTCTTTATTCGGGTTTTATTTATTTTTTTATTTTGTTGCTCCAAAACTGAAATGAATGGTGAATGAATGAATGGATTTTCAGAATTTATGATCTTTTCCTTTGTGCGTGCATGCATAGGAGAATGGTCGGAGGCAAAAAACTGTGGTGTGCGAGAAGTTCGACCAGCTGTACACCATCCTGGAGGAGAAGAAGAAGCAGATGAGTCAGAAGGTGACGGCCGAACAGGAAGAGAAGGTGAACTATATCCGGGGCCTGACCAAGAAGTACGGGGACCATCTGGAGGAGAGCTGTAAGATTGTCGAGCAGGGGATCCAGACTATGGAGGAGCCGGAAATGGCTTTGTTTCTACAGGTCAGACTCGAAATGGGGTTCACATGGGCTTCAAACTCATCACAAAATGGTTACAATGATTAGTAATTTATGTTGGACATTTTGTTTCTTCTCCTCTTGTCTCCTTTAGAACACAAAGCCTCTCCTCAAGAAGTAAGTACATGTTTTTATCCATCATTGATTACAGTGACACTGGGTAAGGGGAAACATTCAGCTATTATTAAACCTGTCCCTGGTTTTACATACATTGGGATCTAAATAACTAATGGGTATAAAAGGTTTGGGTATTTGGTCAAGTAGATGAGGTCAAGCAGCAGTTTTAATGCAATCTTGGAGGGCAAATGTGCCATCGTCGACAAAAAGTGATTGTTTTTGCCACTGACAGGTTTTAGATTGTCATAAATGTGTACAAAGTGATCAGATAACGTCTTTTGTTATAGAGGCTGTTTTGCACAGATATGAATACAAGTGGGCCTTGACATTTTGGCTTGCCGTTTGGTGTGATTTGGGAACACTGGATTCAATGTTTTAACATCTTAGTTGCAAATTGACATCCCATTTTGTGGCTACCAGAGGTGATCTTCTGGACCATTTCCAAAGCTTTTTAGACCTATAGTCAATTAGCCCCCTAAATATGCAAAGAATAGGGCCCAGGTCTAAAAATAATAAAATACACCAAACTGCCAGTGGGTATGTTTGCATGTTTATTTTTTTCATAGACTTGTGAATGACCTACCAAATTTACATCTGCCTCTACACATACAAAACCACCAGCAGCAAGATCACACCTCAAGAGTAATTCTGTGAAATGTAGCAAATCACTATGTGCAGCTGAATATCCTGAAATAACTTGCGGAAAGTGCTAAAAATCACAGATTGATGATGCATAACAAGTGTCACATTATCTGTTTGAGAGTGTTTTTTTTTTCCCCCCGTAAATGTTCTAATTGCATCTTTTGCACTCAGGATTGCAGACGCATCCAGCACAGCACACTTGGACAAAGTTGAGCGCGGGTATGAGAACATGGATCATTACAACATCGAGTTCAAGAAAGAGGGAAGGGCCCTGCGCAGCATTGACTTCATCCAAGGTGAAGGGACAGAGTTGGTGATGGAATCACTGGGACTGGGCAACATATACAATATATATACTAGAGGCCGATCACGTGGTTTCAGACTTGATCGGAATCGGATGTTACATCCCGATCAGAGATTGGATATATATATATACGTATATTTATTCTCATTATTTTTTATCACAGTTGTGTGGTGGTACAGAGTCAGACCGTCCAACAACACTTTGCTGCAGTGACACTATTGGTTGAATTTAGAACGTGGACCCAAGCCCAATTTTATTTTATTTTATTTTTTTACGTCACAGCACGATTTTTGGCAGAACGCAGACACGTGCGTAACTTTACTCTGGCAAACCTGTGGATAAAATGTCTGCAGTGTGGAAATAACTTAGAATGCGAAAGTAGTCCAACAGCAACATGTAACATCTGCAATACGAACGTTTATATATATTATGACCTACATATATATATATATATTTTTTTTATTATTATTATTTTTTTGTCAAAACAGAATCTCATTGTGGTGATATGTGAAAGCACATATAGTCATACTCTAGACGTATCGCCCAGTCCTAGGCAGCACTTGTCTGCTCACCGCTCAGACTTTCAATAATCTTGGCTTTTATCTCCTTCTTATCCTCTCTCCAGATGAAGAGGATGAAGACGAAGATGATGTGGATGGAGAAGCAGGCGCTGAGGAAGGAGACGGGGCCCAGACTGTTTCAGGAGGCGGTGCTGTCACAGCAGCCTCCGTCCAACCTCCTGCCCCCCAGCAGACAAACTCCTCCCCGAGCGCAGCCAAGAGCGCCGCTTCAACCTAGCTGTCAGCCCCCGGCCCAGACACCACCTTAAACTAGGAGCAGGATAAGTTTTGCTCCTAGATGTTGATTTCAGGTCAGTTGTGGTACTTTTCCTTCCAGATTGGGGAACAGCAAGCTGGATTTAGATCTGTGCCGAAGGGAAATCCTGAGTTGCTGAGGTAGATCTAAAGGAGGAGACAGAAGTTTCTATTCTCTTCTCTCTCTTCTGCTGTGATTGTGTTAATGTGCGTCACTGCAAACTAACAAATCTTTGCTGTTTTTTTTTTCCTGACTGAATACACATTTTTGTTCCTCCTGTAGTTGTACTTTTACATGCAGTCTGTTGGTTATTTCCAGAATTCAGTGTCATACATTTTTAAAGTAGCTGACTTTTTGTGTCTCGCTGCTTAAACTACATCATGAGAGAGAACGACAAGGGGAGCCTGAGGTTTTTCTCCCCGTCACATACTTTTTTTTTTACGACCGATATGACTTTGAGTAGGTGAAGTGCATTAAAAAATCACTGTGACATTTTAGTTGTTCATACGTGCAACAGCCTGTGTCATGCGTTGTGTTCTTTGTTGTGTAACATTTTCATACGATGGATGAAAGGCCACATGCTGCCTGGTGTATTATATGTAATGTGTCATTAAAACAGAATTGCACAAACGCCGGCAGGATAGAATTCCTCAAATCTTGGTTGAGAGCACAAACACGACGGTTGTCAGTTTCATCTCACTGCCACATGTGTCGCTGTACTTTGTGTGAAGCTTTTTGCCTGGACTGAATTACCAATGAAATAGATTTTGTGTAACAGCCTCCCCGTTTGACTTACTTTTCTCTTTCTCCCTCCCTTTATCTCTTCTTCACACTCTTTATTTGTTTATTTTTGTCAAAGGAAATCCATCCAGCAAAGCCTTTAGAGCCAGTTGTATAGCTTCTCTCCACAGCATGGTCGTGATACCATTCCTGCCCACATCCTTCTCTGCATTATCAGAAGGAGGCGTGCTTCAGGCCACCAGTCCTCTATTTGCCGCCCCGTGATGGTCTCACCTTGCTGTCCCTCCACCATTGAGGTAGTCCCGTCTAATTATTGCGCGAGTTAGTTGGATCCTTTACAAATGGGTTCAATGCAGCACTAAGCCTCAAGTTGCTAAGTGGGCCAAACAGAATAGGATGACTCACACCCACAGCTCTTGTCTAGTTTACTCTGACACTGTGGGTCAAGGATCAGAACAACACACACACAATGCCTTTCACACTCATTAGCTGTCAGTGGTGCATCTTTCAGCTCCAGCCTCTTGCTGGTATAATGAGAATTACTTCTTGGGGGATTACGGGGTTTAGGAGAAAAGGACGCTATGTGACTGTTCTCCACCTGCAGGTGCTTTGACAGCATCCTTAAAAACATCTTTTTGATAAATGTTTTTGTTGTTACAGCTCCTTTTAGAGAGGAGGCACAGTGTTAACCCACGACTTGGCTCCGGAGCAATGCCACGGTTACACCATATAAGATTTTTATATTCCGTTTGAGAGACCTTTCTCTATCAATCAATATTTGTGTAGGCAAGACTCAAGATGCAGTGGCCATTTGCACTCTCTCAACCAACTGTTTGCTGTTTTACCATGAACCTATATTCAATTGCTCCTATTTTAAGATTAGAATATCTCTATGTCAGGAAATTGTATGTTAATCAAATTAGTAATTGAAGTAAGTGGGAATAGTTAGCTTTCATTTTAGCTCGTGTGTAAGGATATCCACAGAGAAGTGTAAGCATTGCTTTTAACTTTTTTTATTAAAAAATATAGATATAAGACGTTCTCTTGCACAACAGAAAATGACTGGTTGCACATAAGTTTATTAACAAACATAAATATCATAAATACAGTGATTCGTAATCTAAAACAAAGTATGCCAGTTTTGTCAATGCAGTATTTCATGTCAACCCAACGTATTTCATCTCAAACATGAAGAACGGCGTAATTCTACAGATTTGACACCAACATCAAAATGGCAAGGTACAATCGGATCATTATAAGTCAAGCCCGTTTACGCTCCATAGTTTGAGGTTAAAGCTATAAATAATAGAGTGATAAAGCAGCACTATATTGTACAGAGCATGTTTTGTGCTGATGGTAAAAATGCAACAAAAAAAAAAGAAGAAAAGAAAATGAAAGGAAAGGGAGATCTTTGGCGGACTGGAAAGAGGTCTTCATTTCCCGAAGAGCTCCATCATTCTTCTGTTATTTTGCGCTTGCTGGGCCAGCTGTTCCGCCCTGGACATCTCCATCATCTCCCGGAGCAGGTGGAAGGTCAGATCCAGGGAAATCGGCGGGTCCTCGGACCTCCTTCCCCTCTCCATCGAGTCGTCCCCGCGGTCTCCGAAGCCGCTTATGAGCGCCCTGATGTTCCCAACTTTTCCTTGTAAAAGACGCCGCGTCAGCTGGAGTTGCAACGCTCTGTTGTAGATCGCAGGTGATCCGCCGGGATACATGGACGAAGATGGGAAAGAGTTAGAGTCCCCGTTGCCCAGTCGGATGAAATACTCCTCTCCAAGCCGCTCCAGGATGGGACCAGACTGCTGTTGCTGCTGCTGGGAGTTTTGGGTTTGGGGAGCTGGGACGCGCAGGGCACCGCCAGGGCTCTCAATAGCCCGACATTCGTAGCGGGGTAAGAAGGCAACTAGCAGAATCACGGTGGTGCCAAGTAAATTGAGCTTCATGTCAGGATATCAGCAGGAATCTGAGAGGGAAAACAAATGCCTGTATTATTTCCATGCCACATGTATTTATTGTTTACCTGTTCTGGTACGAAATATGATGCGTAATGAAGAATTTACGCACGAAAAAGACGTATTTGTTTTTATGTAATGTGGAATATCCTGCGCGTAAAGAGGATTTTTGATCAACTGTGGAAGTTGCGAGTGTCACTGCCTGCTGCCTAATAAATCAGAATCAAGTTTAGAAATTCAATACAATTGCTAAAGAATCCACTTCGTGATCTGTTAATAAACGTTTGTGAAACCAAAGCGCTGGACCCTGTTTCTTCATATTCACCTGGACTTGAGTTGTGCCGAGAAAACGAGCATATGTAACCAGTCAGAGAAGACATGCAGACAAACTCACAACATGTGTGAAAATAAATGAATGCATTCCATACCTTCAGTCTTTAGAGGAGGTCCAGAACAGCCGTGCAGTTTGCCAGGTAGTTGGCGAGATGCCGCCCTCCTTCACTTCTTAGGAGAAACAAGTATATAGTTACTTAAAGAGTAGATGCTGAATGGACTTATATAGCCAAGCTCACTATAAGTGTCGCGCTCCAAGCTGAGATTGAGTCTGCGCGTACTTGCAATGGGTGTAACGTGAATGGACGCCTCTGACAAAGTGCTTTAGTTTAGATGAGATGAGTCATATGTGAGCGTGCGCGCGCGTGCGCGAGCGTCTACCACTGTGCTTTCAGAATAGCCCTATAGGTGCCACACCTGCTGGCATTTCCACTTGCATGAGTTAGTTTAGAATAATTGTGGAGGATTCTGAGAGGAAGATAGTGAAGTGTGAAAGACTGAACGCTGAGACGTTTGTGTTGTCTTGCTTCTTCTCAGTCACAGCTCATTTTCAGACTGATGTGCCCAGAGTCAGATCGTGGTGTGCTTTGCATGACAAAAAGTATTTCATCTCGAATAACAGACAGTGACTGTTTTTTTTTCTTTTCATTTTTATGTGTTTCTTTTTGATCAACTTGCAGTAATGAGTAAACGTTTTTTTTTTGTTTTTTTTTTTGGAAAAGCATCTGCAGGCACAACAGAGTGCAGTCTGCAGGACTGACTTTGTTTCTGCACACTAATGACTCCGGAGCTTGTTGACCTGTGTTTGTGTTCAGTGCATCTGCATACAGCTCAGGCTGAGAGAGGGGCATTGTCTCCCAGTGATTCATTGCTGCCGCACATACGTACGTCACTACCTCTGCCACCGGGTGCCTCGGACACCTCGCTCCGGAGGGGCCCAACGCCAAGCCAACCCTTTCAAGATGGAGAGCCCGATCCGACACCAGACGAGCCGTAAGAATCCCAAACAGTCTGGTGATAAAAAGTAGAACTCTCGCGCTCCGGCTTCAGTGCAGAAATAATCCTAACATGAACATATTCCAAATGAATGAGGAGCGCAAGTTGGCGGACATAAACTCTGCATCTGTCACAATTTGGTAAAAAAAAAAAAAAAAAAGCCCTTCCTATTAATACTTAACGATAAATCCATTTCGATCAGACATTTAGTGTGTGTGTGTGGGGGGAGAGTTCTAGACATACAGTAAATACTTAGGTCAAAGTGACTTAGCACACGCTGTGCTCTCAAGTGGGAGCCAGCCAATTTACGAGACGGGAGAGAAGAACATTTGGTTGTATAAATGTATAGTTAAGCTTCACAAGGTTGGGTTTTTTTGTTTTTTTTTTTTGTTTTTTTTTCATCATGAATATCTGCCATCTCTCCCGAAAGTCACGTATCGTCAGCAGACCTTTCAGTGAGCGGGCATCGGAGTGTAATTCGCAGTCGGTGTGAAGATGTTTCTCCTGTAGCGTCTCCACTTTGTCGCTCCTCACGCGCCGCGCGGCTCCGGGGCGCGAGGTGTCAGGTCCCATCATGAGAAACACATGTTGGCTGACACAAATAGAAAACACCGCGAGATGAGAGAGTGGCTGCTCGTGGTCAACTCATGTCACCTCATCTTCAAATCACTGTCCCCCTCCACCCAACACCCCCACACACACCCCACACCCCCCTGTACTGATCACTGGGAGAGAAATCCTCTCCTGTGACGACACGCCGGAAAAGACTCAGGCTTTAAACGTTATCCCCTTTGTTTCCTCAATTAGAGCAAGTCTCTCAGACGATTAGATTAGATTAGATTAGATTAGATACAATTTTAATGATTCCTCCCGGGGAAACTGGAACGGTGCCATTTATTATGGCTGCCGACCTTTTGTGTCTGACCTCTCTCTGCAGGTGGACAGTGCAAAATAGCCATGATCAGATGAAGATCTGGACCAGAGCAGACAGGACTTCACAGACGAAGAAACATCGTGGCAGCAGATTCTTTTTTTTTAAATTGATCATTTGCCTTTCTAAGTGTGATCAGCTAGGAGGGGGAAAGTGCTTCCGGCCGAACTGTTCCTTCCTAGATAATTGGACAGCTATCCCCAGTGGATTGAGCCGGGTGTTTCGTTTTGTTTTTTCTCTCCTCCTAATACTTCCGGTGTGCAGCCCAACTTTGACAAACTCATTTTCATAAACAAGGTCACTCTGGCTGTTTAGATAAGCCTGAACAGGTATTCTGGTTGCAAGATCGCTGGGTCTGCAGAGACCACAGCCTGACCTCAGTCAGCACTGTTGCTCAGGTGTCCTTCTGGTTTATAGTCCAGTGATATAACCTGCTATAAGAACAGCTCTCTAATAGAAGTGAGAGCTTGGCCTTTCATCTTCAGAAAAAAAAAGGCAGGGAAAACTTTACAGAAATGGCTGTTTCTTGCTTTACAATCGACCACAAAACTGCCCAAAGCTAACAAGCCAACTAGATATATCAGCACTTCAGTCGTGGCAGTTTAGGGCAAAGAAGACTCATCAATTATGCAGATTGAAAGCTGCTGACTAGTATCCCCTCTGATTTTCTAGATTTTTTATAACTTCTCTTCAGTGGAACTATTTTCGAGATGCGTCTTAATGCGTTTGAAATGATAGAATAAAGGAATCCTCTGCAGCTCCTGACATGATCACCTCTTAAAAAATTAAAAGCGAGACAGCTGGGTTCCCTCTCCTGCGGTTTGCGTGCAACTTATGTATGCAGCCCCAGTGAGAACGTGTGAAGCAAAGCTGTCCATAATGCAGCGAAACACCCCCCCCCAAGGGCCATTCTGTCTATATAAATCTAACATGTGTAGCTCTGACGGTGTTAAACCAGAACTTCTCTAATGCTTGTACACATAGCGGATGCCAATCTCCTCCTAACGGCTGTATTTGCACACAATCATATCCTTATGACTTTGATTTAAAACAAGCTTATCTCTAAATCGGGTTGGTCACTAACGATCTATCTGTGCATAATGTGATGAATAAATTGAAGGAGAAGTCTGGTGTTTTGTCTCTATTTTTGTTACTGCTAACAAAGTCCTGTAAAATCCCAGCAATGTGCCAGCCCGGCCTTTATTACCCTCTGACACCTCTGCCCTGTCCGTGGCACTCAGCTGTTCCTGAAGGTGTAAAACAGGTTGCAAAGAGTTGGATATTTCTATAAAAGTCTTAATAATTTCAAGGAACAGCTGCTGTTTTTTTTTTTAATCAAAGGTTACTCAGACCGGCGTATACATGTGTCATTTGTTCACAACTATATAACACACATTCGGTGTGCTAGTTGCTGTTTATAGCACCAGGACAGGATGGTGTGTTATCAGAAATAAAAAGAATAAAGTGCCTGTGTTCCTCTTAATGGAGGAGCATGCAACAGCGTGGCTAAATAATGTGTTTTTTGGACAATAATTAAACTCTGCAGCAGAGAAGAATAGTAATAATAGAGATGTCACAAATAAGTTGAACACACTTTGCCTTGGATGTTCAAAATTCATCAGTTTTTGCTCGAGTTGTACAAGAAAATATATTCTCTGGTATGCTGTTCAACACTTCATCAGACATTAGTCTTACTATTTAAACTGTAAAAATGTATTTCATTTTACGGGTTTGTCTGTTTGATTTTCCTGTATTTTTTGAATACACAAAATATCCATAAAACTGTCTACTTTTGGCATTTTTTTTGTTGTAAAATGTACATTTTGTGGTCTAAATGTAACCTACTCTGCTTGTTTATAGATATTCTTCAAAATCCCACTTTCAGTATATTATCCATATGTTATATATATTGAAGGCTTCAGCTTTGTTTCATTAAACGCTAAATGTTCTGCCTCTGTGCATGATTTCGTGATTAGGCCATTATTTTTCCCTATGCAGGAGTAATGTTTTATACAAATGCATGGCAGCGCACCTAGAGAGCGTAGATTTTACTGCTTCGTAACCTGAAAAAAATATCGTGTCGAGAAAAATCTAGGACAAAGCCATTCTACCAAAATTGTAACCCAGTTTTCTTCTCTCTTTGATAACACACTTTGACCATAATTGGCTCTTCAAGGCCCCTTATTCCTAACATATAATGCAGATACTGTCTTCCCTGTGTGGTCTCATGGCCAAAGCTGGGAGCATCTATAACTCAGTGTTTCTGCTAAAACACTTGGTCTGTCATTAAAGTAACTCCAGGCCTTAGTGCAAAATGATTGACGAACATCATATGCATCGACTCTGACAGTTCTCATTCAGGCTCAGGACGTCAGGCCGAAACATTTCGAATGGTTTTCTTTATTTTATACTCGACTTGTCTCTGAGCATCAACGACCTTAAAAATCCTCCTTATCCTCATCCCATGTAACAATCAGAGGCATAAAGGCTGAAATGGTTGAACGGGTTTCCTCCTGTCTCTGTCGATGTATGTCACTTTGGTCTGTCTTACAGCATTTGCTGGTTAACTCAAGATATGTTCACATGAGGACTTTTTTTTTTATCTGGGTTAAGATCCAAGACAAGTCCATAAAACCAAGCAAAGTTGCAGAAATATGCAGATTAAAATGGTCATTCTTGCTACTATACAACCTTTTTGCATGTAATAATTGAATGCGTGTGGACAATACTTTTCGTAGTCCTATGCTTTGTTATGAGGAGCAGATGCTGTCAGCTTCAGTAGACGTAAGATGTATTTATTGTGAAGTGGAGTGATAGAAAAAAAGCCAGTGTGAGAGGAGGCAGCATGGTCTTTTATTCCTTTCCTCAGCCGAGCTGCGACTTCTTTTCTTTCGAACAAAAGGAGTCCCAATAAGTGACGGTTCAGCGTGAGGATGGCCAAGACTGCGCCATAATAGAAATGATCCCCGTAGTCAACATATAAAGGAAACTGGTGTCAGTTGAGTCAGAGTTGACTTGTTGGCCTTTGTTTTTAAGAAATCAAACATGTAAATGTCTTGGAATTGACTGAAAGTTGCCAGTTTCCAAGAAAGCCTCCCCCTTATCACTACATGTGCACAAATAGGGACCCCTTTCTGAAAGCCGCGTGCACAAAACCTCTCAGATGGTCGCACCATGTGCCCCATAGCACACGTAATGCGTGTCCTCCACCACATTAGACCGGATGCAAGCCAGTGAAGATGCAGTGAAATTGGCTGTGTTTGCGCAGGACGTGGGGCTTTGTTGTTTGCTCAGAAAATGCGTGTAAAATAGTCTAATGAGGAAAACAACAGGCCTGGGCTGTGAGTAGCAAATAGGGTGAAGAAATATCCGGACAGCCCTGGTACACAAAGGGGACTAACCTCCCCACGTAAATATAATGTTGATTTGTCGTCGTCACATCAGAAGATAATTAGATGAGCGTCTATCCAATACAAACATCGTGGAGATAAGTGACCTTGTTATCCGTGCTTGTTTTAACCCCGCAGAAATGGAATGACTCATCCTTTGTTTTGTTTTCTCTGTTTTACTGGTTAAGATCAGAAGATGGGCGAGGGATTTCTACAGTAAGTTGCAAAGCATTCCTCTTCTCCAATTGTCTGTGTAGGTGTCTGTGCTCCCTCCTCGGTTTCCCTCTGATCATCAGCGAGGAGCTAACAGGCACTGATCACACAGTGGCGTCAGGCCAGAATCCAAAAATGAGACAATTACACCAGACAGCAGCACGCTGGAAAAATCTAAGAATAGCCTGAGAAAGGACAGAAGAAAGAAGAAACACATTACAAGGGAGTCTATAATGTTTTTGCGTATTTTTTAACATACATATTTTACAACGTTGAATGTTTAAATTAAGTGTTGCCAAAGTTTCAATATCAGATAGACGAATGTAAAACTAATCCCCAGCTCGGGTTTCAGATTGCTCCGACTGTAACGTTTCCAGTTGTGTTTTTTCTACTTACACAATGATCTGACACATTTTGTCACTAGATTATTTACTGGTAATGGACAAGCTGTGCCTGGGGCACAGCATGTCCAGAAAGTACATTGATAAGCTCAACCACCAGCTCAGACTGTCCTTTCTACCAATGTGATGTAAAGTAGCTCTGACCAGGACTCTATTTCATGGAAAATAAATCTGGTTTTATCTCTGTGTGAACTCTAGGCGATTTACAGAGTTTCCTAATAGAAAGATAACTTTTCTTTTTGATAATAGTAAGCACTAACCACAGCTCAGTTAGCTGTGCAGTTAGCATTCCCATTAGCTGACTCTCCCCACTTTGCCCACCCCTGCCGCTAGCCTGAAAACCACCTTCTCCCTGCGGTCCAAAGCTCCTAGAGGCGTAAACATGAAGTCTGAGCAGAACTGTAGCTGCTAGCTGGCTAACTAGCCTCAAAGCTAACTGAGCTTACTAGCCAATGGCTTGAACACACTTTTAAAGTTGCCAGATCGCTTTCCTGTTCGCACAACAAAACTTTCTGCCTTGTAGCCGGGAGTCTTGCAGTTTGTGTGGTTTTCATACTAGACTACATGACTGATCAGCGAAATCTTTGAATCCCTGCTTGTCTTTATCGATAAAATAAATCCAATTTCCATCTCAATAAAGCTCTGAGACTGTGTTTTAGTACAGCAATCAGTGAGGACTGGACTCATAGTTCAGGATTCAATATTGCTAGGCTGTTGAGCGCACCGGCAAGAGGATGGTGGCTCTGTTCGTGACGCTATCTGATCGATGGGTGCTGACAAAGCACCCAGAAAGTAGGCCGGGCTTTGAAGCCAACTTGAGACACTGGCCAAACTGAGCCTGTTTCCCTCATAGAAACAACCATATAGGTAAAACAATGACAGGTGCATCGAAGTGATTTGAGCCCAAACCGTAATGTTTTGTTTTTTTTAAACCTAACCTAAGCAATTTTCTTGCCAACTGCAACCGTACAATGAAGGTCCAGGGAGAGGGTCCAAGTGATCTTATCAGTCGTTTAAGTATGAGGACGTGTTGAACCATGTAATTACAATGTCATCTGATGTTGAGTGCCCGTGAGTGTAGGTGCATGCAGCCTGTCACGTCTGCCGCTGCCTGGTTTAAGTAATTTCCCCCTTGAAGGGATCAACGAAGAATTTCTGATTCTGATTCTGATGCACTCAGGCTGAAAAAAAAGACTTGGGCTCACGATGAGCAGAATAGGTCCCCTTTAACAAAGCCGGTGGGGAAAAAGGTTTTGGCTTTTGTTACTGTGTAATGAATAATATGTTTTTATCAAATAAAACCGGCGTTGAGAGCGTAAACTGTGTGACAGAGTCATTGCTAGACTGAACTCAACTGTTCTCTGTGATTAATTCAACTGAGTGGCCGTAATTTAAAAGCTTCCAGAGCTCGGCATCAATCAACTGAACTGGTCAAATAAAACTAATGCGATGAATCAATCAGCAGAGATACACACATTAATCTGCTCCTCTGTCAGAAGCCTTTCAACATCAGGCTTAACCCTCCGGAGACAGCGAGAGAGAGAACAGTACGGATGCTTCTGATTAGTGTTAGAGAAAACACACGAGTGGGAGACAGAGAAGAGGAAGATGCAGGTACAGTCAGGACAGATGGCAGGTAGTCAGACACGCAAGCCCGACCCATCTTGTAAATTCATCAGCGTGATTTATTGGACGACTCAAGAGTGACATCGTTTCTTGGGATGAGCAACATGCGGAGGCAGCTGTCAGACTGAGAAGAGGTGCCAGGAACTGTACTGTCCTTCACTGTCCCCCCTTTTATCCAGCGATGATGGGAGGTCATCCAAACATTTAGAGGATCCGAACATTTAGAGAAAAACTTCGATGCTTGAGGAAAGGTAGAAGCACATATGAAAGGGTTTGTCAGCTCGTCTCAAACGTGTGCCTTTCCACAATCACTTCCCTCTGACATTATTATCTGCACAGAAGATAAAAAACAGATGCTAGATTTTAAAGACCAATATTGACTTTATTAAAAAGCTCATGCCGATGTCAGCCAATATTCATTTTTTAACATACACATGTAACATAACCAATATTTCTGAAAAGATCAGGATCCCTTAAAGGAAAAGTAGGAAAAAGTCTGTCTGTCTGTTACTTGTATATCTCCACACCAGTTCATCGGATCTACTTCACGCTGCGTGGACCTGTTGCTGACGATCCAAGAAAGTGCAGGGCAGAATTTGGGGCAATTTGGACACAAGACATGTTGAATATCAATACATTTTGGCAGTGAAAACTGATTTGTGCAGCAGCAGGGGCGTGGCTTCAGCACTTTGCCTTCATGGCTCTGCAGACTGAAGCTGGACTCACACGGCAGGACTTAGAAATCAGGTTGTGATACACACACATGAACAAACTAATAAAGACGGATTTTCTTCTCTCTAATCTAAAATGCGTACAAACTACAAGATTTCAAAATAATGGCTCATCACACAGTGCACCACCTCACGCGATCTCATGGGGAAGCAGACATAAACAAAACGGAGATTAGCACGGTGTAACAACTTGCTGTCGTAATGCATTGCAGTGACAAAAAAAATCATAGATATCAAACATGTTTTTAATTTATTTTAAGGTAGCTTTTTTGGCCCTTTCTTGGTTTTTATTAAACTATGCAAAGACAGGAGAAGAGTGACAGGGAACAGGGAGAGCAATAGATGGGGGGATAATATGCAGCACAGGGCCACAGGTCAGATTCAAACCCTGGGCCACTATGTCGAGGACACAGCCTCTGTACATGGGGGCACCTGTCCCGAAGCATGTTGAGGAGACACCAGACTGGATCTGAAAACGCCTCACATTAACAGGCACTGCACTAATTGTTCCAAAGCTGGAATCAGGACAATTACCACAAGTTGACATGTCAGAGATACATGTTTTAACAGAGCAGTAAAAATATATAACTTAACTTATCTCACTGATAAATTGTAATTTTTACCTCAGCCATTAAAAGTGTTTCCTTATGCCCAGCCCTGTAAGTAAAAACTCTCCTCTTCTGCAAGTTTTTATTTACTGGCTTCTGTACTGCTTAAGGCGAGAAAATGTTTATATGCTTTTGATTGCAGCTGCCAGGTTGTTGTTATGCTGCCAAGCATATTGACCTTGAGAAAGACTTTGCATCCTGATATGTTAAAGCACCGCTGTGTCTGAGCCCAGAGGATACGCGTGGTCTTTACACAGCCACCGCCTCAGCTTCTGCGCTGATGGCAGCACATCGCAGGTTGCCCACAATGTAATCCACCTTCATCTTTTCTTTATTCTTCCATCTTTATGCGGCCTTAGTTTATCCTCAGTCTCCGCTTCAGCTGCTTTGGCAGTCCCAAGGATATCCTGCTGGCGATGCACTGATGCTACGACCAGTTGGCTGTTTTGATTTTGTTTTGTTTCATACAGGGTTATCTGTGTCAAGAGCGGGACCTCTGCAGCCCTGTTGTGTTTTCTTTTGTGCGGGTGTTGCAGCTCGCCGCTCATCCGTCTCTTTCAGGGCCTATTTTCACCATTACCTATTTTTGGCCTCTTCTTGGCATCAAGTCTCTCACTTCTGTATCCTCTGTTAGAATTAAAACAACCTCGATCCGTAGATTTAACAGTTTCCGTTTGCCTGCCAACACTGACCTCTGTACTGTATGTCGTCTAAGCCGCTTACCACATTCTGCCTGAGCTCCTAAATATCTTCTTTGTTGTAAGGTTCACATTATACCATCTTCTTAATCTTTAGAAAAGCTTCTCTCTCAGGATCAAAAACTTGTATCTTTGCCATGCAGTGCTTTGTCTTTTTCCTGCATTTCACCTCAACAATCACTGCCCTCAGTGAATCTCTGGTCATGACGAGCGAAGACAAACCTTGCATAACAACTGGTAATGATGTAACCTTCAGATCTCTTTTCTGTTTTATCTCCACAGCTCCACTGACGTTTTTGATCTTTACCTGTGCGTCCAGGAGCTGTGTTGCAACACATACATTTTTTTAGATATCTAAATATGGCACAATTAAATGTGTGGTTCTCGCTTCTGCACCTGCACAATGCAGCGTGACGTCTATCTGCTTTACGAACTGTGCCAACTCTACAGGATACATCTATAGTTTTCTCTGTGCTCTTTAATCCCCAACTTAGTCAAAATGCATCAGTTTTCACAGTTCCCTTTGTAAAAAGTGTCACTAGTTCCTTTTTGTATGTCGTCTTTTTGACATTTTTTAGATAATCATGTAGGTGTTTTTAACTTGTGAGGTTAGCTTGTCAACTAGCCTAGCTGGCTTCCTAAAAAGCTCTGCATACACATAATAGTAGAACCAGCGGTTCTTCCAACCACCGAGTGTAAAAATGCAATAGCAATAGCATTTGACAAGCTAACGTTGCTAACAGTTATCTGTCGATCAAGCTACAGTATAAATCAATAGTTATCTCGGTGTTTTAACTGTAGACAGATAACTGTTAGCAATGTATCCTAGCCACGCGCTAACGTTTGGTCGCTATGGCTCGTTTTCTGCACTTCTTGCTCGGAATAGCTGCTAAAAATGAAAATGATGAGAGAAGTAAAGCCCTGACCTTGTTGCTGGAAAACGGATTTCAATCACAGATAAGAGAGAATGTGAACGTTTCTGCTGTTGTATTGAAAACATAAATGAAATGATCAAAAATGCCCCCAAAAAAACACGATAAACACAAATGAACGGTAAACTAATGACAATATATAGAAAGGGAACTTTGAAAAGTATTTTAACAATAAGTTTCGAATTAAAACGCACAGAGAGATATATTCTGTGGAGTTGGCGCTGCACATGCTTTTTGTAGAGTGGATTTAAGTCGCACTGTATTGTACAAGTGGAGACTACACAGTCATTTCACACAGACGTCATTTGATTAATTATTATACTATACTATATAAACTTGCTTGATTTTGCTGATAAAGAACAAATTACGTCTTGATTGTGTTCCTTGAAAATACAAAAATACATGTTACATGCTGTAAAATTGTGGTCAACAGTTCAGATTGCTTCTCACGATACTGTGCAATTAAATTACAGCGCCTATTAAAACCTCACTAAGTGCTCTGTGACGACAGGAGGTGGTGATTGCTTTAGAGTTTGCTACTGTTAATAGAAGAAATTAATTTCATCTCAGGTTTGAGGACCTGCATTTCCATCGCTAATTGCTGTTTGCGCCTCCACATATTAATCAGTCTGAGGAAAGCAAATACTCCAAAATGTTGCTCGGCAAGTTTTCCAAGAACTTGCTCTTTGATTACTGAACTGCTCTGTGACCACTGTTTGCAAGCTGTGTTTAGTAATTAGATTGTGTTTTCTCTTTCTCCCCTCAATCCCTCCTGATGTGTCCAGCTCACTGGGCTGTGCACACGACTCCCACACAGGCGATTGTCAACTCAGGTGGGCTTCCCCAAGCTCCTTGACCCCTCTCATCATGGGCAAGCATGAATTACATTAGCCACAGTTATGTAAACAGTAATTAGATGAGGGATTTGGATAGTGGCACAACACCAATCTCTCTCTCCTCTGCACTGAGCTGGAAGCCATCGCTCTCCACAAAGTGTTCCTTGTATCCGAGTACACGTTTATGTATGCATGGATATGTTTGTCTGCCACGCTCACAACAATGCCTACACTAATAAACCTCCAGGAGAAAGCAAGCTGAGCTCAGACTGAGCATATGCAGTCATCTGCTTGATTGAGTAGTGATGTAACACTGAGCCGCGGGGTAGTTTAGTTTAACTTGGGTTGGCAATGACTTTCAAACAGGGCAGAAGGAACAGGAGCCTAACTAACTACAAGTAGGTTGTAGGTAGCCGCAGGCGACTCACACAATTACAGTCAGGATGCTGCTTTGTTGCAGCCCTCATCCCCGCCCGCGACGGCATGTGAAGAATCACAAAATGGATCCGTTATCTGTGACACTGAATCATCGTGTTTTATTTGCGTGCACATGTGGCATCGAGGCCGTGCTGCCGCATTGATCTCCCATAACAACAAGCACGCAAAGCAAATGAGCAAATAAAAAAGAAGGTGTAAATCATCCTTATATCAGAGAAACGCCTTTAAAAATACCCAAAGCCAGAGACTTAGCACAGCGCTAGTGGTGTTTGGTTTCACTTCACAGGTGCTTGTTTTAGGAACTGGACTGGAAAAGTGAATGTGTGTGCAAGTGTGTGTGTGTGTGTGTGTGTGTGTGTGTGTGTGTGTGTGTGTGTGTGTGTGTTAAGACAGAATTTATGTGGTGTTTGTCTCAATTTAAAGAAAATTAAAAGACCTGTTTTTTATTTCCATTTGCCCACCATTTTTGATCATTTCAACAACTTTCAATGTGAATCAAAACTTTCAAACACTCCAATGTGTCAACAGAGTTGCGGGAGTCCCACATTTCAAAAACTACCGCCTCTCACCTGAGCTCAGAGTGCTTGTAAGTGTGGACAAAACACCAGAAACAGCCGATAACATGAAGCACCTAGAGAGGAGCAGCGTCACAGTTTCTTAAACAGATTCAAGCTTTCTTTAGATGCTGTCACAGTGTGAAACTGTAAAATAAAATCCCCTCTTTGAAGGATGAAGAGGTGGAAATCAGCTTTGCACGCATAGATCCAAAACTTCCCATAAAGGTTCGTTGATGCTCAGTTCTTTTCATTTCTCAGGGGTGCAGGTTTAAGACTCCTTACGCCAGGTTTTGCTTCTTTGTGCACAGGCATTGGATAAAAGTGGTTTTCTGAAAGGCAGACCTGCCGTACATGCAAGCTTTGTAGCGTGAAGGCCACTACCTACACAGTGACAAAGGTGCCAGTTCAATTTAGAGGCCATATATGAGGCACTTACCACTCTGAAGTGTTCATTTGCGACAAGCGCTCTTCTTTGCTGATGCACTTTGTCCTCATCCAGCACCTGCTGTCTTGATTCTATCTGTTGCTTTGCATATGCACGTTAAACGTTTAAAGCTGCAACATTTGGCTAATAGGCAATCAACATATGAATGACTCACCATGCATTTGTAATTGTAATGTATGAATTCCATTTTTCATGTTTTGTACACCACTTACAAAGACCCAGGATTGGCTTTTAAATGCTAATCAGAGAGTCGGCGGTTCATAGTCAAATTAGCATTAGCCTCAGCCTTAGCGATGAAATCATTATCATAACTCATTTATCTCAACATAAACTTAGGGTTAATAGTTCCTGATCAATTTGACACCAACGATGCTTTAACTCTCAGATCAAATGTTATTTTAGGAACCATTTTCGGATGCTGGAGCATTTTGCAACCTGAGACGCCTTGGGAAATTCTTCTTAATTGTTTCACTTACTCAAACTCTAGGGCATGTGGGGGGAGAGAAGCGGGGATTCCATTTACATATCAAAGCAAGCATACAGTAGCTTGAGGGTCCCTGCATAGATGTATGTGATCCATATTATTTATAGCTCAGGAACTTCCCCGGGGATCCTGATGCTGTTCGGCGTTTGTCATGCTACAAGTGAGGACAGTTGGGTGAATGTAGCTTGCAATTAATGACTTGCGCATCATGTCAGGCCGAAGGGTTTGCGTGAGGCGTGACCAACATTTAAAGGCGCCATTGATCAGACAACTTTTTGGAGAACAAAGCAAACCGGTTGACAGGAGAGACTTTGAGGGCCACAACCGTGAGAGCAGGAGAGGGATCGTATCGTTGATTCTCTGCTCCGACATGAACCTGGTCACACGGGGATGTTTAGCATGCCACCGACACACTGACACTCTGTTGGTGACAAGTGACAGTGGCCCTGAGGATGAGTGGAGCAAGGTGACTTCTGCCCTTTTGCTAATGAGCACCGCGGCTCTGACTCATGCAACAACGTTGACTGATACAGGAGGAGTCGCTCCTGCTGAATGTCGCAGTATTCCCTGATGATTATCCCGGAACCTCGACCTATTCAGGGTGCACGGAATATATATCGTACGAAAGTGCAAAGAGTACAACATCCTCACCTGCTGTGCATTTACGGAGGGTCAGAAATGGATAGACAGAAATGCAAAAGTTACACAGTCAATGGCGGAGTAAATTAGACAGTTGATAAAATGATCGTGATGAAAAAAAAACAAAAAAAACAAGTTCATCTCTAATCATGACCCCTGCGTCAATCATCTGGAATCATCCTTTTCCATGATGTGCATCTCCCAATCAACGGTTTTCCTGTTCCGCTCACAAATGATTAAGGGTTGTTGAAGTTCAATAGAGAGATATGATGTCTGAATGACTCTACGAATCCCTCTGGAAACATCATGACTCGCTGCCCACGAGGGAGACAACAGCACTTCCACGGTGTCTCCAGTGTGTCTCTGAAAAGGCCAATTTGTCACTTGTCGGAATGCATATTTTGTTTGAAAGAATTTCTTTCTGTATCATTTCTTTTTTTTCTTCTTACATTCCCCATGGCCCGTTGCCATCAAATCAGTCGGCGTCAAGATGAGCAGCACTTAGAGGCTGAAAGCATTCTTGTCTATGATAAAGCATGTGAAGGGGACGTCATTAGAGTGTCTTGCTTGCGTTTTAAAAGCCTCACTTAAGACTGATCAGTGGTCATTATGTTACATTTAACTGTATTTTACATGAAACTACATACTATTCATGTCTTGCGTGTGGACATGATATATAGGCATGCTTTGGCCCAAATTGTCTCTCTGATTGACCAAATTCAACACCCTTCCTGCAGTGAACAATTCCCCAGAGGAATTAGTGGCTGTCTGCATTCATTAAGCTCAGTATCAGTCTAATTATGCGCCAATGTGCACCTACGGACTAATTAACAAGGGATCAATAAGGGCCCTGGATGCCCCTCACGTAGGGGCCCGGTACTCAGCCCCCTCATTATTGGAGCTGCACTGAAGCTTCAAAGAGGATTTCTCAGGCTCTACCCGAGGGGCTGGATGACACACTGCACAGGTTTGGCAAAAGTTGGTGTTTCGTCTCTGCTCTCTCTCTCTCTCTCTCTCTCTCTCTCTCTCCTCTCTCTCTCTCTCTCTCTCTCTCTCTCTCTATTTCTGTGTGTTTGTGTTGTTGGGTCTGATTATAAGTATGTGAAAATTACCACAGGCTGTCGAAGGAGATGACAAGCTATTTAAAGATACTCCACAAGTCATGAGGCCCAGTGGAGATTCAACATGATTACGAGGTGAAAGACTTAAAGAATCTGTGACAGCACAAATGTAACCATAATGCATCTGCACTGCACATTCCTGGTGGGACTTTGATAAGAAGATATGATATGATTTCTAATATCTGCCTGATAATATAAAACCACTGTTGGCTAAGCTTAGCACAAAGAATGGAAAAATACCTTTCATTCACCACAGAGATATGAGAGAGTTATTGATCTTCTTATTCAACTATTGGCCAATATTCCTATCAGCATACTATATCTTGTATTTTTGGACCAAAAAGGTTCAAATCTGATGCAGCAGAACTAGACGTAACATCATCGACTGCTGACATTTCAGTCTGAGATTTGAGTGTATTATGCTACTTCTCCCAAAGCTATGACATTGCAAAAACATGATATTGCCTTCTTCATCTCCGTATTCATAGCCATGACAGGAGTATTGTAAATCACCTCTGTACTGTATCCTGTCTTCTGTACGTCTCTTAAGATGTGTTCAGTCATAGTCTTGTTCACTTGGAGGCTAGTTGAGCTGAGCGTCCAGCGGTGATACCCCCCTTCACTCCGCTGCAGTCCAGGATAACTCGAGACAGCTAATGAGGTCACAAGTTGCATGACTAACTGAACTAACTAGGTAACAGCAGGTCATTACTACAGGCAAAGACAGCTGCAGCAAAGACTAGCAGCAGCTGGCAGTTATTCTGGTGGTATGTTGAGCCCTGTTTGTTTGGAGAGGCCTTTGACAAGTGAGCATATTTTACACATTGCACCTTTAAATGTGTCCTTGAGACAAAAGCCTCAGGCGGAGACGAGAAGTAGACTGCAGAGGTCTGACTAACTTTTTAGACACGTCTTGATTTAAAAATGATACTAATTTTGACGTAATGGAAAAGATGAAGGCTGTTCTCTGCAACAAGATGCTTCAAGTTAAATTATAGAAATAAGTTTGAGCAGTTGATGAGGGGATCCTTTAATCCAATCATTTAATGATTATTCTCACAAAGTTGCGAGGCAATTTGGTGCAGGCCCCGGCTCAACAGAGTACAGGGTGTACCCAATGATGTCACTGCGATAAGCCCCCACAGTGCTGCTGAATACCAAACTGAGGGACGACCTCTGGAAGTTGCCATGACACCAGGCGCTAACCAACCCTGGCTGCTTCCAACATCCAGCATGGAGCCGCTGCAGCACATACACACTCACGCAAACACGTACGTCATGCACTCGCTTGCAAGATTGTGTACCCCCCTTACACACATACACACACACACACACACACACACACACACACACACACACACACACACACACACACACACACACACACACAAACTCACTGGTAATGCGGTTGGAATGATATCTCAAGGACTCTCCCCTCCATGCCGTGCTGGTTCTAGGAACCCAGCCAGGTTTTGGGGAGCAGTTGAAGTGTTTCGCTCACGTCAGGGTGTGCACTTCCGGGACACAACAGCTGTGTATTCCTGCTCACCTCCACGCAGCACACCCGCTGTGATCTGGCTCCATGAGAGCAGGGTAATACCTGCCACAGCAAGCGGTCTTAAACACTTTTGTCATGTTCTGAGACATCTAAAATGAACAGGAGAGATGCAGCCAAGGGAAGCCCTTGTCCAAGCCCTGCAAAAGAGAAAAAAAACAGGTGATGCAGTTTATCTTCTGGCTCGTCCTTCTCGCAGTGTGAGATACCACGCCGAGCAGGCAGTAGTTTAGAAGCAGCAGGCGGCTGTGAGGCATTACACATGGCCAAATGGTGTTTCTGTCCCAACCACAGCAGATCAATAAAGGCTCTGACCTCAACTGTCAGCCAACTCAAATCTGTTCACCAGGGGGACGCTCATTTCCCTTTCATAGTGGAAACAGGAAGCGGTGAATGTAATCTACAAAAGTGCCTAAGCCTATCAGCTAACAGTTCAGTCATGTGGATTTTTTGTTTTTGCCGTGAGCAGCTTAGGGTTAACTTGGACATACAGTCCGCTTTATCGATTCCTTTCTGAGAAATCACATCACGTGAAGCTGCTTCCAATGATATTTACCACCATAATGGATGTATAGATCTCTGTACGTTCAGGGAATATTTCTAAGCCTCCTATATGCCCCTGTGACACGTGTGAACCTCAAAAACCCTCCTCGACACGCAGACTTCACCCTGTGATCTGATGTGAAGTAAACAGAAAGCGCACAAGGTTCTTAGAAGGCAATAAAAAGCGTGATATGCAACAGAATCCTGGAAATGTGCAAGCAAACCAGCGTCTGTGTCCTCCAGCCAAGTACGTCAAAGAATTTTTATGTAATAAAACGACGACTATAAATACACAAGCAAACTGTCAGCAGCTAATCACGTCAGATTTATGCCCGGATGGTGCTGATGAGATTATTTTGCCCACCTTCTAAATCTGGCCCTCCAGCGCTCTCACCTCTTCTTTGACGCTAACGGGTCAACTTTTGGATGCAGGGGGAAGTTATAAGCTTCAGGCCAGTTTTTTTTTTGCATGAATGAATGTCCTTTTTACCCTCCCCTGTGATTCATGGATCACGGTGGCTACCAGTCAGTAAGTATTTAAAGAGGAAGATGACAAAACGAAGCATCACGACAAACATTTTCCTGTGTGAAGAAATGCAGGATAGAGATAATACAAACATTTCATGAAATACATCATTGTGAAAAGCTTCAAATGTTTTAGACAAAGGCATTTTTTTTCAACATTTTCTATGAATAGCCTTCAATATTTGGAGTTAATGGTGTTTGGGATTAAATTATCAAGTGCAATTACCTGGACCACCTCATGAGTAGAGGAAGGATAAACTGTTCCTTCAGCATGTTTTCCCTGCGTTGAAGAGATTTCTATGCATGCAAACGCTGAATTATTGACGTATTGTAAAAGACAAGTGAGGCCATACTTGTCAGAAATGGATAACAAATTGCCCACTCACCCCAGAATAAAAGGGACTGAGATAGAATCATATTTGTTTCATTCTTTTTATTTGAACTTAACTTAGGCAGAAAGTCAGAGTCACATTTTAGATAGAAAATCACGTTAATCTGTTCCTCTATTTTCAGCGAGATGCCTCCAGTTTACACACTATAACCATGAGATTGTGATCCAAAATTGAAAATGTAATGCAAAAAGGAATGTCAATCACGTTTGGTTTATTCATTTGACAATTTACTCTAATTGATCATATCAAGGATAACACAACACAAAAAAAGTCACAGAACTTATTTCCATTGTCGGCCCCGTTGTAGTTGGATGATGTAGGTATGTGAGCATGCGCCTGTGCATCTTTGTGTGTGTGGGGATAGTTTAGTATGGCAATAGAAGCACGCAATAGCACTAAATACATGTAAATGGAAAATATTTACATTGGACATTAAAGGATTAGTTCACTCAAAACTGAGAATTATGTCATTATTTATTTAGAAAAGATTCATTGTCAATCAATCATTTCTGGAGCTTTTCAAAATGTCAAAATAAATAAATAACACCTAAAAAAAAATGGCTCCATCTGCTTCGGTTGTTTAGGAGAACGCCGCAAAGCAGTTTTTCTGTGAAGCTCCAGACAGAAATGTTTTGTGGACTATGAAATTTCATCCGACTTTCCATCTGCACACAGATGAGTAGTAATGACAGAATTTTCATTTTGGGGTTGAACTCATCACCCTCACGGACTTCTTACAAGACTGTTTTACTGCATTAGCTACACACAACTCTGCCTACATAACTGTCTTTACAGGGGTACAAACAGGATGAAGTTTATACGCATGATGTCACCGCAGATGAGGACAGAATGCAGACTGAAGAAAATTACCAAATAAGTGTAGTGGAGTAAAAGTACAACATTTGACTCCAGAATGTAGTGATGTGGAAGTATTAAGTACCAGTAAATGGAAATACTTCAACCTCAAACTTCAAAATTATACTGAAGTACGGGTCTACTGGTAGATGTACTTAGTTACATTCCATCCCTGCTTACACATTAATGTATCACTGATTATAATCCATTTGAAGAGTATCCTTCTTAAATGGGCAATCCTGCATAGTGAGTATTTTTACTGTAGGTACTTCAGGTGAATTTTGATGCTAACAGTAGTATAGATAGCTGTTATTTGTAATAGTTTATTTCTACACTGTGGTATTTGCTTTCACTTCAGTAAAAGTTCAGAGTTGTTCCTCCACCTCTGCAGCGGTGTGAACTCAGGTGAGACTCAGTTGCACAATGTCAGATCAAAAGCCCCCCGAAAGTCCACACTGTCGATTATTTCAGGAACTTGGGACAGAAGAGGAATCAAAGAATCAACTCGGTAAAGGGGATTGAGCTGAAACTAACAAATAAATGAAATCAAAACCTGCGAGGAGGGTTTTCACATGAAAGCGGCGGTATGTAATGGAGAGAACTATTTCTATGAATCTTATCCTTTAAGCACATTTAAGAGCTGTGGAGACTCGGACACTGGGAGTGAGAACGACTTTGCTCCATGGTCACAGCTCATAGATAACTTTATCCGGCCTGTGATGTGTATTCTTCCTTAAGAGAAACACCATGGAAAAGTAATCCTGTTTGGCTGAATTCCCCCTGGATCAAAAGTCAGCAAAAAAAAAAAAAAGCCCTTCAACACTGGTGGAGACAGTGGAGGAGACAGTCAGGGAGACCAGCGGCTAGTGCACTATGTTTAAATTGGCTGAATTAAGATGATATAGATTCGCGTCACAGAGGACCTTATAGTCTTCTCTAAATCAGGAAAGGGGGACTTTGGGCCACTAATTACGCATTTCCTCCTCACATCTCCAAACACAGCATCACTTGTGACCTTATCTCTGCGCCTGTCAGAGCGTTAGCATTCACATGGCAAGTGTGGCGATGAATGTAATTACTGGAGCCCAAAAAAATAACACCATCTTCTTTGAGCAACCAGCCAGTCAATTGTAAGAGGACCCCCACCCCACCTCCTCCTCCTCCTCCTCCTCCTCCCTCTCCATCTCCTCCAAATCAGTGGAGACAAGGACAAAAATAGAGTTATTAGAGTCTTGGATCTAAACACATACCGTTACAGAGAAAGAGGGATATTAATATTTCAGCGGATTTAATCTCTCATGAAAACACTTACAGTAATCCTATTATGAAGTTTATTACAGCTTCATAACTTTAAAATGAGGCGCAGCCATTAAAAGAGTCCTTATGCAGAAGCTTAGAGATGAAAACACCAAAGAAGACCTTGTTATATATATTTAAATAATGTCTATTCTGAGTTTTATTGCCGGTGTTTTGGTCTTTTTATTTTCATTTGCAATGTGTTCAGTGTTCTGTTATTTATTTCTTGTTTTGTTTTTTTATTTTGTCTGTCTTACGATACGTGACTGCTCCAGAATTTGATTTGTTTTATTGCATTAATTCTACTTGGTTTCAGCTATTTTTTGTCATTATTATTTTTGGCATTTCGAACTGTTTCAGATACAAGAGTCTGCACAGCTAAATCCGTCAGCATGCCCTGCAATTATTGGCTGTACATTTCATGGTTCATTATGCTTATGAAACAATTACAAAATTAAGAAAACACCATATACACCAACTGATGAGCACCAATATGCGTGCGTATGTGTATCTTTATGGGAAATTTGTTTAGTTTTTCAAATGTGGAAATAAAAAGGAAAGGCCACTTCTCATCTATCTCACCAAGCTTTGGTGGTGTCACATGATCATTGGCATGTCAACAGCTGTTTCAAGATTAACTGTAAAGAAATATCATTCAACATTATCATGAAAGAGAAATCCTGAAAGTGCTTTTAAACTTTGGAAGTTTGAACAGCAAACTCCATCTACTGATGAAGATGAGCTCATACAATTAGGAGCTGCAGGACACCCTAGACATTGAGTCACACAATTTTCATGCAAAACAAGAAAAGGAATAGGCTACATGTAATATCATGTACTGTGGTAATAGATAAACTCTATATACATGAATGTATCTTTAAACGTACGTCCAAATGCTTCACTTTTTCACTTTAAATCGGGGAAAAAAGTAGAAAATGTCCCCAAATCCCAGTGAAAAACATGTTTTGCTAAATGATGTTTCACAATAGGCGTCTGTTTGCACAATAAATCTGCATTCATGGCATGTACATAACAGATGATTTTGTGACATCACAAGTAGTTTTAAAGGCAATCATTGGTCCAGAATGACACATAACGCAAGTGAGACGTGAAAACTTGACACTCTATGTCCACACCAGTGCACAGAGAGCGAGCCTTCTTTTGTAATCATGGCAAAGAAACAATCTCTCAAAACTGTTTTTTGAGTGTGAAATATCTAAAACTATTCTGGAGAGACAGTTGTACCCTTGTATACATGATCAAGAAATTCAGAAATCAGAACAGAAATCTAGAAATTTAAAACAGAAATCAGAAAAAAGTTAAGCCTTAAGTTAATAAACAACAAAATGTTTTCTAAGTAATTACGAAAACCCTGTCTAATAATATCTGTATGTATATATATATATATATATATATATATATATATATATATATATATATATATATATATATATATATATATATATATATATAAAATAAATAAAATAGAGTGAACCTTCTAGTGAAGTAAGAGACATCTTGTGTTTATGAGTTAAATATTTGAATGCTGGATATTTCACTGAAGTAGAAGGGTAGATTTTAGGAAATTATTTGTATAATATTGCATTAAGTATATAGTGTATATAGTGTATGTGTCTTGAAATATGTCTGAAAGGGATTTTTAAGTTGACTAAAGCTGATGGCCCTATCTTATCTTTTTGTGTATCATGTATTGTTTTATCTGTAATTCTTTTCTATTGTATTGTTTTATCTTATCTTTCTATCTTTCCTATCTTATCTTTATCTTTATTAATACAGATGCAATGTCAGTTTGTTGGTAAAATGTTAGCTAAAACACAAAATCCCAGAAGACACTAAGAGCAAATATGAAAAGGAACACTGCCGCCATCTTGTGTCTGGAGGCGGGACTTCTTCATGCTAACTGTGACCCGGAAGTAGTGTTCCTGTGTTTTTCTCTCTGGCACGAGGGGAGCAGACGTCCAACAGCACTGTCCAACATGGCGGCGTGCAGTGTGGAAGCGCTGCTTGCTAAAGCTGAGCAAGAAGAGGCCGAAAAACTGAAAAGCATCTCCGTCCAGAAGGAGCTGGACCTGGAGTTTGACATCGGCAACCTGCTAGCTTGTGACAAAAACCGCATCGACCTGCGGGAGTTCAGAGAGCAGAAGAAAGAAGACTTCCTGCGGTCGCTAGCTCGTGACAACACGCAGCTGCTCATCAACGAGATCTGGAAACAGCCCACGGAGAGAGTCCAGGAGGCAATAGTGGTCAAACTACCCGAACCGGCGACCCCGCTGCCCAGAGAGAAACCACCACCGAAGGCCAAACCTCCCACAAAGTGGGAGCAGTTCGCCCAGCTGAAGGGCATACAGAAGAAGAAGAAGACCAATTTGGTTTGGGATGAAACGGCTAAGGAATGGAAGAGGCGCTGGGGCTACAAGAGGGCCAAGGATGACACCAAAGAGTGGCTGATCGAGGTGCCGGAGACCGCAGACCCGAACGAGGACCAGTTCGCCAAACGCGTCAAAGCCAAGAAGGAGAGGGTGGCTAAAAACGAGTACAACCGGCTGAAGAACATCGCCAGGGCGCAGAAGGGCAAAGTGCCAGTTATGGGGCTGGCCACCTCCACCCAGCAGTCCAAAGACGAGCTGTCTTTAGCTGTGAGTGTGGCCAAGACCTCCACAGCATCCGTGGGCAGGTTCCAGGACCGCCTGCCCAAAGAGAAGGCACCAAAGAACATGGGCAAGAAGAGGAAGTTCGAGCCCCTCATCGGTGACTTTTCCAACGAGAGGCACAGGCAGCTGGAGCTTCTCAAGCTCATGGACGGCAAGAAGCCCAAGTTGGACATCACCAAGGCTGTCAATAAGCAGATGAGAGAGGAGGACAGGGAGGAGGCGGCGGCCAAGTATAAGAAGAGGGCAGGGAAGAAGG
Source organism: Diplodus puntazzo (assembly GCA_963678695.2). Classification (NCBI taxonomy): domain Eukaryota; kingdom Metazoa; phylum Chordata; class Actinopteri; order Spariformes; family Sparidae; genus Diplodus; species Diplodus puntazzo. The sequence continues at coordinate 17,823,466 of OZ023171.1, read as the reverse complement.
GACGCAAAGGAGGCAACATGTCCGGAAAGGGCAAAGGGAAGGGAGGGAAGGGTGGGAAGGGGAAAGGAGGCAAAGCTGGTGGAGGAGGAGGGGGAGGGAAGCGGAGAGGCAAACCTGGGAAACACTGAGGACTTCCTGTAACCTGCTACATCTGTCTGTGCCTTGGTCATCAGAGCGCTGGACTGGACTGATGTGATGCAATATGAAATGACTGATGATCTGTATCACGTCCAGGATGTCTGTGGCTCTTTCACCGTACGTTTAAAACTGTCAGCAAACTCTTTAAAATGTCTGTCCCAGCACCATGGAGGCTAACTGACGTTAACCAATATGTTTATTATTAATGGAAAATATCTAAACTGCTGCCAGAATTAAAACAAAAAACAACAGATAATTGTGATTCCTTTTCCTGTTTGCATTCAGAATTTACAAGGTCAGCATGTTAAAGATAAGACACATGGCAGCAAGAAAAGCAGTAGAGCTGCAATGACTGATTAGTTTTCACCTGTTAAATCAATCACCATTTGAGTAGCTCGGCTTCTTCAGTGTGAATATTTCATGGTTGAACTGAAAATCTTGATATCAAGACATTTGATGATATCATCTTTGGGACCGATTTGACATTTTTCACCATTTTCTAGAGAAGAAACTAATCTACTAATTGCAAAATTAATCGACGGATCAGTTGACAATGACAGTAATTACTGGAAGCAGCCCTTACACAGTGCAACGTTCCAGAACTATTGGGAAGATTAAGATTTCCTTCTAAAAATGTTATGTAAGATGCAAATAATGACATATTTTGATCACGTATATGTTCAATGTTATCAGAAATACAGTAAGTTGGTGTTATGTTAACGACGTTCAGAATGACATAATAGGATTCAGACTTTCACCCATGTGACATGTCATCATCAGTAAAAAGGCCTTTTCATTGGTCTGTGTGTCAAGTGAAAAGTAAAAAGGATTGATATTATTATTATTATTATTATTATTATTATTATTAGGTGGCTGTAAAGTTCACATAAGGTAAAAAATGAAAATTGTGATTATATTGACAGATTTGATTGCATTGTGATTCATGATTGTCACAAATGAATGTTTTTGCATCATAATTGTCATTTTGGTGAAAAAATATATATAGTTAAATCCTGATGATGTGACGTTTGTTTCCTTGCATCTGGAGAAGAAAAGCAACTAAAGACAACTTTTATCATACATGAAATTTCATTTCATATCAATACACAATTATATAATACATTTATTGACAAAAGAAGAAATGAATCGTGGAAGTGTTTATGGATAAATGAACCCTGCACCAGAGTCTGGTTTTAGACTAAATTAAAAATAAACTAAAGGCTGGCAATACCGAGGTACTTCATCACATTGATGCTAAACTCACGTCCAGTATATCTATAAACATATTTAAGGGGTATTTATCATAAATGGTAAATATCTAATGGTTTAGACATTATATATATTTACTATTAAAGGTCTTTATTTCAGGTTGCTTCAGTGAAACTGCATCAGCTACAGTTTAGACAAACTCAGTCCAGTGAAAGCATCTCATGTTTAATATCTGCCTGGCCTTTTCTTAACTTTTAACCCTTAAATCCTTGAACATTGAGGTGCTCGGGTGTTTTCTTCTCCCTAGAAGTGAACGTCACTCCTGTTTTCTAAGCAGCTTAGCTGTGGTTTTTGGTTATGTAATGGCTTTTCTTTGGCCTTGGTGTCTAGACTGGAGGCGTCACACTGAATCTGGAGCTGTGAGAAGACCTACAGACTACAGAAAAAATGAAAAAAAAACACCTTTGAAACATTTTGACACAAGCAAAGTACAGAAAAAGCTGTTAATAATCAACACTTTCTATCATTAATGAGCATCTTATTATCTTACTGATTCTTCCTTCATGTACACGTATGTAATTTCACACGCCACCTGTTTTTAAAGAGACTCCTCCTAGGGCCAGTCAAGTGTTTTGCAGGAGCAATGAGGCCACAGATAATGAGGTTAAGTCTCATCCAGTTACAGTTGCTTACTCTTTGAGACAAACACATGTCTCCTAGCTCAGCTTACAAAGCTCATCCACAGCTTTCCTGACAGGATTTTAACCATGTTTCCTCTTGATGCTGATAAACTAAAATTCTCATATTTTTTAGGCAAATATGTGAGTAAGTCAGATGTTTGTGACTTATTTTGTAATAATCCTGTAATCAAATCTCAAGGAGCACCTGAAAATGGAGTATCTTCTATATGATATTACATGATTTTGTGTGTCATGGAAGCGTATTTTCAGCTTTTGGGAAGTGATGAATGAAGAAAGAAATACTGGTGGGATTGTTTGGCTGCAGTGTCTCAGGCTGTCAGTGACCACAATTGATTTAGTGCTGGTTTGGAATTTGATCTGAAGATCTGATCAACAGATGTAGTATCACCCTGGCTGTGTAATGACTTTCTGTATAAAAACACTATAGGCTTGAATTTAAGGGAGATAAAAGGTCTCTCACTATAAACTGGTATTTAATTGAAGACTAAACATAACAAATATCTAACTCTTCAGCTGCTAAATCCCTCAGGATGTTCACCAGCTAAGTAGCTATAACTTTGTCTGTTGGCTGTTTGTTGCATTGCAATTTGAGTACAGTGGTAACTGCAGATGAGAGCGGCGAGAGTGAACCAAAACAGTAAAGTTAAGGACTGTAACACCAAAACAACAACCTGAAAGACACTAAAACATTGCGTGATAATTCTTTGTGTGTTTGTCATGATTAGCAATTTGGTTAACTGGATCCTGGTTCAGGCAACAAAGGAGGAAGGCCACACATGAAACTGTGGATAATTTACTGAAGTACCTTTTTTACATAAACAAAACAATTACATGGGAAATCAGAAAATTCTGCTATGAGGGTGTGTGCACTGGTGAGTGAAGATAACAAAGCTGATTTAAGGATCTGAGATGGGGGGACTAAGCGGGCTGGCTTTAGAGGATTCCCACACCACAAGCCCAGGAGACGCTGCTCTCGAAGCAGCTACACAGGAGGGGTCGTCACAGAGACCTCTCTCACCCATCTGTTGAGCAGTTCGCCACCCCGTCCCAAGCCCATTCATCTTTGTCTCTGCTCACCCAGGCCACTGGAAAATGGGACACAGTCAATAACCCTTAATCAATCAAGCCCTCTCGGAGAGGCAAAATTATGAATTCTCATCCACATCCACAGATGGTCAAAGAACAATAGGCACCGGCACAAAAATGAGGTGGTCAAGCATGATCTCTGCCTTTTATTCGGGGGGGGGGGATTGAAAATAGACCTGTCTGGTTGAACACAATCTTAAAAATGATTTTACATTTCACAATAATTAGTTTCACATCACAAGATTTTATCTTCCCCTTTAGTCTGCTGCACGTGCTTGTGTGTGTGTGTGTTGCACTCGAGGAAGGACGCGTTGTTGCTCGTGTCCAGCTCCAGCCGGTGCTGCAGTGGATTAGTCAGCTGCATTTATTTAAAGGTAGTGCAGAGCGTGCAGGAGCCTCGGCTCAGTGTGCAAGTGTCAGATCTTGAAGATGCAGCGCATCTACATGCACAGCAATGAACACTTTGAAGTCTTCACCACTGTCCTTGCTCCACAAGGTGAGTGGGATTATATCTGCAGTGAAGTGTGGCGTCGCATGACATTATTTACATTGCCGGCGGGAGCGAGATGGCATATCAATGTCAGATGATTAATAGATAATGGGATGGATCCTTTGTCTTTCTCTCCCTGTGGTTTCTTTAATGAAGGATGCTGCTGTAGACATAGCTATGTGCATGCATTTATGTAAGACATTCTTATGCATCTTGCAGTTATGACAAATATACAAAATGAAATTTTTTGCTGATTCATTTCCACTCTTCATGGTAAACAGGGAGATATCGGTACAGAGCAGAAGCTGAAAAGGCAAGTTAAACATTTCCATTCATTTAAATATCGATCTGAATAAAAATGCATCTGTTGATCTCATAATGTGTTGGCCTTGAACTGCAGAATCAACACAAACAGATCACTAATGTTTCTAAATTCTACATGTGCTGGAGACTGACTGACAAGTTTGACATCGACGTTATGCGAGGTCAGCTGTTATGATGTTATGTCAGTCAATTTCCTGTGGCGCCGTTATGTGTTTCATTCATCTAATTCCTCAGACGAATGGACTATATTTAGGAGGAACAGATAATGAAGAGTACGCCCAGATTTAGGGTTTCTATTTCACTGCACAGCAGTTAATCTGGACACATAATCCTCTGACCCATAGACTGTAGAAAACATATAGACGCTGACTTCAGCTTTTATTAGTCCAGCGAAAAACAGAAGCAACAAACCGTACCTTTACTTTAACTGTGTGTAAAATCTTGCAGTTTGAAATGAAAACAACAGGCTGTAACTCTCCCTCTGTCCATCAGATGGTAGTGGTGCACAGCTACAGGCCCCACTGGCCAGATGAGCTGGAGCTGTGTGCAGGTGACGTCATCCTGGTGCTGTCCAAACATGAGGAGGAGAGGTGGTTTGGGCGGCTGCAGGACGGCCAGCGGGGCTACTTCCCCGCCTCCTGTGTGATGGAGCTGAGCCAGGTTGGTTGGTTGCCTGAATGAGCTCAGCAATGCAGCATTACCGGACTGTGTTGTTGCTGCTGCTTAATATCAGGAGGCAGATTGTACTTTCTATTCTTTCATATCCTGCTCTTCTGCGGCAGGGTGAGGTTTCAAAGATCATGCAAACACAGTTTTTTAATCAGCTTCTGGCTGAAAGAGATTTTAACACATTGTTTTTTTTAAAGGCTTCACCAGTTCAGTACATGAGATTGAGTTTACTGGTCACAAGGAGCGCCACTCAGCTTTGGAAAATTTTTTAATTCATTCTATGGTGCTCAAGCAGCTTTTTCTTTTCAAAGGCCGACATGGTGACATCACTATGACATGATCAGGCCTATCTTAGCTTCAGTCTTGAGTTTGAAAAAGGCTGATCGTGAGCCTGCATTACAAAGTGGAGTTGTGGTAAAAGAAATAAGTCAGACTTTAGGAGGTCTAATGACAGACAAGATGGAGTTGCATTGTGGGAAATGTAGTCTCCAGTAAATTTAGAGCTCCCAACTAGAACATGTATAGGCTAAGTGTATAAATCTAGTACTAAATCACTGAAGTAGCTCTTAAAGTTCTAAAGAAATACTTCAGATGTGAATTTTTCAAGGCCTTTAATGGGAACACAACTAGGACTTCCTTTGTTCATGTCCAATTTAAAAGCATTCTGGCAATATTTCCATCAAATGTGTTTTTCTTGCTTGAATAGACTTGATAACATAAATAGAGTTCATTTTATTTTACAAGTGTCTTACAAGTAATTTATAAATGATATGATTATACATCAATATGCAAACATTCACAAGATGAAATAATTAGATAAAGTAAAGATAAGATAAAGTAGAATAATATGTTTAATCTAACAGCACAAATAAACTCACATTTGTGTTCTGCCATCGTCTAAATAAAGCCTCAAAGAGTTTGCGCTATCTACTCTGATCTAACATGATGCCAGAGGAAGTGTGCAGTGTATTTCAGGGCATCCGACAGACGTTTTTTAACTCAATTCCCCATTCTCAGGTGAATCTTCCTCCAAGAGCCGTGCGAAGGAGCGTGTCTCTGAGGAGCTATGCCTGTGAGAACGACTCCGGTATACGTGGCAGAAAGTAAGTGTAATATTCAAGCAGTGGCCACAACAACAAACACGCATGTCCCCCTCGGCAAGTGCATGCATACACATCGTTCTCACACCCAGCACCCAGCAGCTGTTCAATCACCGAACCCCCAACACATCCCCCATCCCCAAATCCCATCCCACCGCTCTCCGCCCAGCACCCCTGAACAGGTGGCCCCTCTGTCCCTCATTAGTTGACAAAGCACACTGATTACTAACCCCCCTGAACACACGCATACATGCAGGCTCGCACACACACACACACACACACACACACACACGCACACACACACACACACACACACACACTCACAAACACTAGTCGATCCCCTCTCACTGCACTGCATCTCATTAGAGCCGAAAAGGAGCAGGAGGGAAAGGAAAGACTTTGAAGTGTTTTCATCTAAAGGGACAAGAAAATGTTTGACGGCTCATTGAAGTCTTGTCGGAATATTTGTGAAAGACTGACAACATTTTCTCAGTGTTGCAGCAGATGATAGGGTGCTGTATCTTTCTGGTAGTTTATTTGACAGCAGGGGGGCATTTATTTTTGACAGCTTGCCACTGAACTTTGCTCACACACACTCGCATAAACACACACGCACACCACACAGAGCCCTCTGTACGGCTCCGTGCCTGTCTTGTCTGCTAGCGGTGGAATTTGGGTCATGAGGAATAAACAGCGCCTTTGTGTTTGTTATTTCCTCTTTGTCCCCCAGTGGACACATTCTACAGGCGCTCAGGAGGGGGAGCAGAGGAGGTGGAGCAGGAGGTGGAGTGGGAGGAGGAGGGGGAGCCAGGCTGGATGGAGGCCAAGGCGAGAATGAGGGCCCCTTCCCGGCGCGGAGGCCCCAGATCCCTGCGCCTCAGCCTGCGGCCTCCCAACCTCAGACACAGAGATCCCCGGGCCTCCTCCACAGGATCTTGTCCAAGTGCCGGAAAAAGAGTGAATGCCAGGGAGCCACGAACGGGGCCTTTGAGGGCGACTAAGAGGCCCTACTCTTTGTCATGTGTGGCCGAGCGGAGTTCACTTTGGTGGGGCTGCGCTGGGGGAGGAAGCATGAAAAGACGGGTCTTTGAATATCCTGATGATGGCAGGTTAATAATTGTCATATCAGGTGTTTCTTGGCCCGGCCGCATTTCAAAAAGCAAGAGGCTGAATGGGGATTGTACAAACCGGACAAAATCAGTGATGTCACAGACGATGTTCTGCCCATTGCATCTGATGGACTGTGTCTGATGTGACATCACTGATGGGGGTGGGGCCACACGTGCAAACACACCTGAACGTTTGAATGTCCACAAAGCTGAGCAGCTGCTGTTTTTCTGCCCCGTTTATCCTTCTAGTAAGATGAAACGCCAGCCTCATGCTTTGGAAAATATATAAATGCAATCACTGCGTTCATTTGTGTAACAAAGGGTAGTAGTTATAAGAGTTAGTGGCAATCAACAAGGCAATATACGATGCTTTAATTATCATATGTAGCCTTTTTCTACGACCTGCTGCTGTTACCCAAGAGAAATGGGTTGCACTATATATCAAGGTCCATGTAATAAGAGTTGATAATAGCATTTATTGTCGATTATAAGGCATTTATATGCAAGAAATGTAGCCATTTATAGACTGCCAAAGAATATTAAAGGTCCAGTGTGTAGAATTTGGGAGAATCTATAAGCAGAAATGGAAGATAATATTGGACATGATCATGTTTTGATTAGTGTACAAGCACCTGAAAGGAAGCTAGTTGTGTTTTTGTTACCTAAGAATGAGCCTTTCACATGTACAGGGGGCGCGGGTCAGCTTTCACTGAGTCCACCATGTTGCACTGCCATGTTTCTACAGTAGCCCAGAACGGACAAACCAAACACTGACACTGGAGGGGGATTCAGTTGGTTTTTGATCTGAAACCTCACTGCTAGATGCCTCTAAATCCTACACATTGGACCTTCAGAGGTTATTTTCACCCAAAAATGAACATTCAGTTGTTATCTACTCACCCCCACATCAACTGAAAGTCAGGTGAATTTCATTTCACATTTTAAAACAAGTCCACATCTACTTCAGTTGTTTAGGAGATTGCTGAAACGCTGTTTTGCTGTGAACCTTCAGGAACGTTTTGTGGACTTCACCTGACTTTCCATCAGCATTGTGGTGAGAAGACAATAACTGAATTTTCATTTTTAGATTAAGGTATTCTTTAACAAAAGCCTTATGAGTTTCCTTTAATTGTTTATTTAGATTAATACATACCTCATTATACGTTTGCTGCAGCTATTGGATTCAAAACGAGTACAATGGCTTACTAAGGTTAATACATTCTTTATAATGACATATATGTCTTTATAAGGACTTAATTGGACCTTTTCACCTATGAACTAATGCTTATTACAAGGAGCTTAATATGAAGTGCTACAGAGAAATGTTATTTTTGTTCCATCATTCATGTGTCTTAACTTCATCTGCTCATGTGAGTCCATTTATATGTATATTTTTGGCTGCTTAATATGCAATAAATACTATGATTATAAAACCAGTAAACCCTTCCAGGCTAACGTGTTTTTTATTTCACTGGAAACATGCCTCAGTACATTACCTCATACCTCAGCTCCTGTTCATTTTCCTTTGAACACTGCTGGGCCTCCCTCCTATTTAACAGTGCTGGAGGAAAAAAACAACTCTCTCAAGCGAAAGGAAGTGTGATTGAGGCCTGCTGAAAGCCTCGCCAAAGGAGCGGGGATTGTGCCGGTTGCCCCAGCAACCCTAAAGCAGCTCTCAGATGTCGCATGTAGTCTTCTTCGTCTTCTTCTTCTGTGGTGCCTCCCAGCATGTTTCCGTAGCAGAGTCTCTGTAGGGTGGGCTGTAGATTACCTCCTTCCAGAGGACACAAAAAAACCCCAAACCTAATCCTAACCTTGGCCTTGACCTCCATGGGGAAACACAGTCCTCCTCCTCCCCCACCGTTTGATATTCACAGTTGTATAATCCTTTGTAATAAAGGCTGTAGGAGGCAGTCACTCTGGGGCCAGTGTTTGGGCGGCATGTCTTGCACTGGAAGGGTGTAAATGTTACAAAGAGAGACGGCTCCAGTGGTCCTCTGTGCAGACTCTGATTCATGGGGTGAATATTTGAGTGGGCCAGTCACTGTAATGGCTTATCTTGAGCTCGAGACTCTCTATCGTAAAGGCTTCCGGCACATTAGAATTAAACTTTTGACCTTTAAACAAGATTACAACGACTAAATATGACAGGATATAAAATCAGTATATCAGAGTATAGAAGGAGACATTTCGCTCATCTTTAAGGTATCAGGTGTTTTTTTCACATGGGAGTATGAATAGTGTGTTATTACTAACTTAGAAGTGGTTACAAGTAATAACTCCAATTCAGATAAGGTCGCAGAGTGTGCAGATGTAATTTACTTTCATTCTTAAATCCAAGTAAATCATCCACCAGGTTTTGCTTCAAACATGGCAGTCAAATGAGAGCCTGAGTTACCTCACACGGCGCTGGCACACGCAAGTGGAAACAGTGACCTATATAGGGCGGAAAGGCCAGGGTCCAATTTTAACACACACACACACACACACACACACACACACACACACACAAACCCAGGGCTGTGGACTCTCCCGCCTAAAAGTGCCCAATCCTTGCTGTGTTGTGCTGGGTGTCTTCGGGGGGATGGCGAGGGAGGAGGTGAAGGGGAAGGAGGGGTAACAGGGTGCCTGCCAGATGACTGCTCTGTCAGTCCAATAATGGGCTGCCATCTGCTGTCTAGCATACACAAAGCAAACTGTGTGTGTGTGTGTGTGTGTGTGGAGAGTTTGTGTACTTGTTTTTGGGTGTGTGCTCAGAGGAAGAGGGCTGGGTAGATTTGGTCGGACGCCTGCAGGCTCTGTTTCATGTCTTCTGTGTACAAGGTGGACAGGAAAAAAGAGCACGCACACTCACACACACACACACACACACACACACACACGCACAATCATGCACTGGGTGTATTTATAGCTAAGTAAATGACTGAATATGTAGAGGGTACCAGATCTGCTGTGGATAATAAAACTGGGTTGGGCACATCATTTTATTCAAATAAAAAGATGGAAAAGGTAACTCACATTTAATAAATCACTAATAAAAACAGCTCTGTACATCTATGAATTCGGTTCTATAGACAGCAGGTATGTGTCTACATGTCAGTAAGTCACTATAGTCTAAGAGTTGCCTCCCTTTTAATACATGCATGAGGCATAAGGTGGAGGGGCTGCCGCCAATAACCAATTAAGAAGCAAAAGGTCCCTGACATCTTTCAACTCTTAGAGCGGGTCAAACAGGAACAAAAGACCCTCTTGTACAGGATCGAGAGCGAAGGGAGGACAGGTTGATTAAGTGGACATGGTGTGCATGTGGCGCCCGTGTGTTTACGTGCGCATTGTTTATGTGCGTGTGCACTGCTGCTCCTTCAGCATAAGGCAAGTCGTCACGTTCTTTTGCCTCCCTCCGTTTTGGGGGGCAATTGAGTGAATGGGCCTGTAAAACCAACAGCCCCAAGGACAAAAGAGCCCGGGGGCATTAAGTCATGGGTGAGTGGGCCCCTTTAGGGCCAGCAGCTGACCCTGTGGAGAGGCCTCTTGTTCTGGTGGAGGGGGCTCGTGTCCCTGGACCCCAGGCCAAGTTGACAGCATCCCAACATATACATACACGCATGACAGAGAGGGGAGGGGTTCAGCTTAAACCACTCTATCAGATGTAAACTCTCAACCCTTAACAATTCACCTGCATGGCTGTCAACTCCACCTGAAGAGAAGTGGGAATGAGATTAAAGATGGAGGATTTGGATTTACATCCCCCACTCCCCCTCCACAAAAAAAAAAAAGCTTTTCAATGAACCATTTTTTGGCAGGAGCTCAAGAGGTTGCCATGCCTGCTGTGAGCATGTCAGAAAAACTAAAGCATCACCAGAAATCTTTATTATGCGGGAAACACCATGTAACCTACACTAATTTGCACAGGAGCACTTGGCAGAGAGAGGAAGAACGCAGACACAGATGTCATGCAGCATGATGCATTTATTTTTTGCAAATTAAGTACACGGTTAAACAGACAGTTGGCAGGATTTCTATGGTACCTTGGTTATGATTTCAACTGAAAATGCTACAAAATATAGAGTGTTACGTCTGTAATTCACCTTGTCGATTAAAGCAAAATCCAGCATCTTGTGTATTGCTCATGCATAACTACAGTAGTATATAACAGCCGCTGCTACTATCCTGTAAACGTACTGAATTCCCTCAAAACCTATGATGTTACATGGCCAAATGTCGTTAACGCGCAAACATATCAACAGGTGGAATGTACAAACACAAGTCAAGCCAACAAACAGAACGTATAACACAATTATATACAGATTAGACACATCTCAACCGCCAGACCTAAACACAAATGTGGACGTTAGGCTACTTTGTGTTTTAGAGTCATGCACTCATGATCTTTCCACTTGATCTCCCTGACAAGATTCCCTTCTTATTCTCACTCAATTGCCTAATGCAGGATAATCCAGATTATAACTAACACTGGATCCACTAATGCTGATAATACGTGGAAGACCATTTATAGCTGTAGTGTTACTTCACCAGATTATAAAAAGTTTGGTGCGTGGATAGTTAAAAATGACATGTTAACACAAAAGCACAGTGCAGTACATTTCGTCAAAATCACACCCAGATTTGCATAACATTTTTAGCATAACTTGTTTCAAATAATGAGCGAGCATGTAGGAGTTTAGGGTCTTGCTCAAAGGCATTTCAGCAGGATACAAGGTTTTTCAGACACTGGCTGCTGCAGAGATTAAATTCGGATGTTGTTGAAATAGTCTGGAGGCACCCGTCTAAAAAATATTTGAATGTAAGGCTTTAACGTAATTACATTTCTGCAGCAGAACAGGAGAAAGAACATGTTGAAATCAAGCAGCGAGATCTTAATGTCAGCATTCATTACAACACGGGGAAACAACTGTGACACACACACACACACACACACACACACACACACACACACACACACACACAAAATAAAAAGGACAAGAGCTACATCATCAGAATGAACAAACATTTCAAATTAAATGATGAGTAAAAAAGTGCAATTTGTCTATGATTAGAGGTCGGAGATGGCGTCCTGCTACCTAAAAAAGAAAACGTCCTATCTATATGTTACAAGGTCACAGATACAACTACACAATGATTATTTGCTAGATCTTGCCTGGTAGGAAATTAACATTAAATTAGTGGCAGTGCATGTTCTTCTAACTTGGAGTAATGGAACTGAATGGTAGCCCAATCCTGACTTTTTGAAAGAGAAAATACGATAAAAATTCTTCAATAATTTCTATTAAATGTTTTTTTTTTAAAGAAATAAATAAATTAGTAGACATTAAATAAATAAAAACCTACAGCCTTCACATAAAAAGTAAATCCTTCTCGACCAAATGCTTGTGGTAGAACACTGATGATATGAAAACTGGTCGGCATCAACCAAAGCAATGGTGACCATTCACTCTATCACAGATACCCCTTATCCACCAAACCAGCTCGGGCTCTTGAACCGGTTCTGTACAGGACTGTTGGAGCCGTGGTGTGATGTGGCGAACCAGCCTGTGTTTTTGCTGGCTTTGAGCTTTTTGTTCTTGTGTTAAAGGTGCAATATGTAACAAGTTGACCCCCTGTCAAAATAATAATTGGCAGCATATCACCAGAGTAACCGCTCACGGCTGCTACTTGTCAGCCAATAGCTAGTTAACTCAGTTAGGCTGGTGCTGTTCACACCACTAGCACTCAAGGTTTGACCGCTGGGTGGAGGCGGTTTTCAGAGCTAGGAAAGGGGGTGACTGGGCGGGGAAGACTGGCAGAAAGCAGCGCCAGAATGGGCAGAGAAACGGCGGGTTCAGGCGGGGATAGGAGAGGCTTGAAGTGAGAGGTTGGGTATCAGTCAGCGCCGACCTCAGGAGGCCTGAGCTATACTGTACAGGACAGGCCAGGGCTAGCAGGTTAGCATGCTAACTTCAGTAGATATCTCTGCAACACAGTACAAAGGCGTCTTTGACATAACATCACTGTTGCTATATCTTCAAATTCTGTTGATGTTTTGTTTTTTCTTTTTCTTACGTATTGCGCCTTTCAAGATAACTGTTTTGTCTTTTGTCCATAATGTTAGCCTGGACTAACTTGTTTTAATAAGAAGATGTAGAATATCATTAAGTGCAAGATGGACATACTGTTCCATCCTCTCTTTTCCAACCTGTAGAGTGTCACGTGCCCAATGATGTCGTCACTGGTTGCACTTCAGGTCAAGGAAAACCTGCTAGTTTTTGGTTCCAGCTGACTTTTCAGTTTCCCAACAAGTTTAATTTTTTGGTCAAAATGCTCCAATCACTTCAAAATTTGGTGCACTGAAACAGAACAGAACCTGTTCAACGTTGGTGGAAAAGGGGTCAGAGAGAGCTGATTTAGAGCAGGTGAGGGTTTTTAGGCTGTTTTGTCAGCAAAGTTAAACTTCTTTAAAACTCATGGTGTCCGATTTTATATTAATATCTAAGCTTTAGAGCTGTCAGATAATAAATAAAACAAACAGAAATAAACATTAAGGTACCCTTCCATTTTTTGAGGTTCTTACACATGAACATTGCAATGAAATACATTCAACCGATGTCTCGAAAGACACTATGGCCTTGGAAAGGAATCGTGTTGTTAAAAAAAAAAGAAAAAAGATACCATCACAAGTGCTATCCAGTTTGCCCTTAAAAACACTTTGCTCCTTTCTCAGCAGCAAAATCAACTCAGTAGTGCAATACTGACAGCTTCTTATTTCCATCCTCAAAGAAATTCACATCACCGTGGAGACGCATTCAGCAACGTAACACTGCTGTCACACAAAAAACACGAAAATGCATTTTCCCCCACAATGTTCAAAGGAATTGTTAAGGTTATATTCTTTACTGTATGTGTTTTTGCTAAAACCCCATGGTGAGATTTTTAAAAATACATGGGTGTCACTATAAAGCATGTATGTATTTATCTGATAACAGCAATGGGGCAGTTTAGAAAAACAAGCTGGAGGAGATACACAATGAGTAGCGTTACTTTATAAAACGTCTTTCATGTCATTTAAACAATATATTAACAATATAAAACTCAGAAGCAGCCACTGCTAGTAATAAACACTATTTCTACACCCTACTGTATGTGCAGGATGTTTCAACATTACTGACTAGTGCAGAAAAAAGTTCTAGCGTTTCATATCTGTACAAGACTGTTTACGTTGCCTGTATTCAAGGAAGGAGAAAACTACTTAGACAGTGACCTAGAGTTGTGTTGAAAACAATACCAGCAGCCGTGTCTTTTTGTGGGCGTCGTTGGCAGTGCATTTCTGCTTCAAAAGAAAAGTTAAATCATTTGTCTTCACTGGATTGTCTCTCACAGGATGCAGTGGAGGTTTCAGCTGTCGGACGGGTGTAGTAGTGTTGCCTGCGCAGCGAGGGGACGGCTTTAAAGCACAAGGGCCCTTGAGGTAGAGCCAGACGACAGGTAAGGGTTCAGGTACTGACGCGCCTGTTCTGTCATGATCAGCTGGTCCTCTGTCTTCCCATAAACCACTGCTTCCCACTCACTCACCTGCAGAGAAGGCAACCAGTCATTACCAATGGTTGCCAAAGAAGCTTCCCTTTCATTATGCAAAACTGTTTTAGGATAGTCTGTGTCTTATTAGACTTGAAGCTAGTAATACTAGGACTGCAACTAACATTTCTACTGCTCTATTTTGAGCAATTTTCTTTTAATCAATTAATTGACTTAGTGTTGCAGCTCTAGTGACAAAAGAATCAGTGGAAAAGGTCACCTACAGGTTTTAGTTAAATATAATACATACCTGTACAGAGGTGTGTTTTGGTGTTTTGTGGGAGGCAAGAAGTTTCTTCATCCGGGGGCTGGTGAAGCGATGAGGATGAACGGGGACTAATGAGGGCTCCTCTCGGCCAGAGCTCAATGTACGGATACACTCATGCTCAGGGTTTGGGCTGATCAGTGAAGAGTTTGTCAGTAGGCTTTCATCTGGAACCTGCGAAATGAGCAAATAAATGGAGAATCTGAATTAACAACATGATCCTGAAAGTAGCATTGTAAGTGGTACCATTATTTCCATTTCCAAAGGCAAAATTCTTTTGAGCTGTGAGCTGTATTCTTGTTCATTTAGGTGGTAGTTACTAAGTAGGTTTTCTCATCTAGCTAAAGGATTTGGACCACTGATTTTAAATTTAGCATCCTGACTTACTTGTGCATTGTTGAGCTGTTCTTGGAAGAGCTGGACATTTAGGCAGTCTTTCTCCCACGGGTCCAGCACAAGAGACTTGCGCACCTTTCTAGCAGGGCCATCGATCTGAAATCAAAGGACAAATACACAAATAACAGTTAATTCTCTAGTTCGCTAGCCATATAGCTTTGATTAAGTTCAGTAGTATATGTCAATAAGGGGAGAAAGTGTGTGTGCTACACATACATTATGCTTCCACGCTCTGTACTCTGGCTGGATGTCTGCTCTATTAAAGAAGTCTGCTCCAGTCTCCTGCTTTAGAACCTCTCGAATGTCTTCCTCTAGAAATGCCAATGGCTGTGGCTGAAAAACACAAGCACACGCATAAATACAGCCACAAGATCATGGAGCCATATACTGTACAAAATAAGGAAAAGTTCTCATAAATAAATGTTGAATAAAAGAGTGAAAACACACAGCTTTAATGCACATTGGCACATTTTTCCTCTTACCTCCATCTTCAATGGCCCATGCATTTTCTCCTGGGCAGCCAAAGCATTTTTGAAGGGAGTTGGTGTCCTCGGCATCGGGATCATGACAGTTTTACGGAATTTGGGGGTCCTTGAACTAGAAAGTTGACAGAAATGATTAGAAACCTTGTACTCTCTTGTACACTCTAAATTAAGACTCTTGTGGAACTTTTGCTGCTTTTATATACGTATTTACCCATCATTCTCTTTCTGGTGCTTAGGTGTGGTCTCTTTTTGGAGCGGCGTGTTGAGGAGACACCTTTGGCCACACACAGGAGTCGAGGTGAGGGCGGGGTTATCCAGATTCAGATGCTCCGCCCCTGATATGTTGGAGAACTGGGGAAACAGACAGAGCACATTAATTCATGACAAATCAAATCTATGAGGAAGTATCCAAGCTGAGGTAGGGATAAGGAAGTGTGAAGAAGAAAAACAGATTTAATTTACTCGTGACGGCGTGAATGGCAGTGACTTTGTGGGCGTCTTCTTGGGAGAATTTGAGATATTTTCCAAGAAGGAGGAGCAGGTCCTGTCGCACAAAGGAGACGGTTCTCCGCGATCTCTTCTCCTCCTTCTCCCAGTGGAGGCTTGGGAGGGTTTTGATGAGTTGATAGGAGTCAGGGTGGTGACACAGCCCAGACCAAATGGAGCACAGTTCTTATCACGACCAGAGACGGCGGTCGGGGTGTTGACTGTGTAGCCCATTGAACTGTCAATTGTCCGCTCTTGCAGGAGGGTGGCGTAGCCCGCCTGGTTGTGCCTGGGCGGCGTTGCTGCGTCTGACAAGTCGAAACTGGCCATTTCGCTCCATGCAACAGGGTCCTGCAGAGCAAAACACATCTACAGTAGATCTTTAATACATTCATGACTTTTAGTCGACAAAATCATACTGAGACTTGTTTTCTGTTGTGCTTCCTCTGTTACTCACTGAGTCAATAAGCTCCATGGTCTCTGCAAACTCCGGTATGGTCTGCAGGGTAGAGAGCACAGTGCTGGCCTCTGCAGCCAGGAACTTGCTGGGGGAGACAGGAAGCTGTGGTGGAGGCCCCTGGGGGATCTCAGGGCCCCTCCAGGACCTTGTCTCCGCCTGTTCCTCCAGGCTGCTGCTACTTGTGGTCAACGCGTCATCTGACACACTATCAGGCCAGGCTGAGTACTGCTCCAGGTTCTGAGGGGGCAGGGTGAGAAGGATTAGATCACAGCACAGCAGCAGATCTGATATAATGGTGTGAGACTGGTTTATGTTGAGTAAAATTATAAAATTATTTTAGTCTTAAAAAGTGTAGAAAACACTGACCAATCTTCCACCATTAAAATATTCAATATGAGGGATGACACATCACATGAATGGAATGAATCAAATGTGAAAGGGAGGGTCAGAACAAGACCAGGAGACAGAGGGGGGGTGCTTGGTTCAAACTGCTGGCTGAGCGTGGGCATGGGGGTGAGGACCGGAGGGGATGAAGGAGAAAGCTCATGTTTGGAACGATGGTAATGGGGGAGAAGGGCAGCTACCAAGCGTAGTTTCAGGCCAGTTTGAATGAGTAGCGAGATGGGGAAGGTGGTTACTATAGCAACACTACAGCAATTCAGGCTACAGACACACATACATGTGCGCCATTCTCGTTTTCACACGTATACACTGCAAAAAGTCATTTAGTATAAAGTCTTAAAATCTTCTTTTCCTTAAAGAAAGGAAAAATCTAGTGAGGAGATGGCTTTCAAGAATTTTCTTTTAACAAGTGGCTCAAGAAAATTCACAATATCCTCTCTTAGCCTCATTATGATTTGATTTTAAGACTCAAAGTGGATTTAATAATACATTTAATATTACAAAATGACTGTTTTAAAACTTTTTACAGTGTACATAAGCTACAAACACACGCAAGGTATGCTGACTATATGCAAACACACATTCGGAGTGTGTTCTTACACGTGGACCTCTGCACTGCACTTGTCGTTGGACTTCACTCTCTGCTGACATAAGCAGCAGCTCAAGCTCCTTAATTCTTTGCTCTCTGTCAGGATCATCCAGGCAGGATGGCTGAAATAAACAAACGTCAGGGAGGAGAGGTCGAGAAGGACAGGAAGGAAGGGAAGAAGTTAAGAAAAGCAGACAAAAAACAGATTTACACATAAAATATGTACCCCATTCGATCTGTTTTCAAATGTTAGGTGAAAATAACAGGACGTTCAAGTGTTTTGATTTGAAGTCCAGAGTTAGCAATCACAAGAATAACTAAAGAAAGTCCAGAAAATAAAGAATGTGACAAGTATTTCACCCACAAGCATGCAAAGAAATACACAAAGACTCACTGATATGAAGCCTGAATTTTCAGGAAGACTGTCCATCAAATGTCCACTGAGCGGATCATAAGGATAGCCCCCCATCTAAAATATAGAGAATGCGATTTCAGTAAAAATAGAGAGAACATAACTAAAACAAAGTATATCTTGTAGAGTTCAGAAGGGAAGTGGACCTGGTTCTGGCCAGCTATAGGCAGGGGACTGCCCTCACAGTGCTGCGGCTCTGTTGGAGTTGGAGGACATGGTCTGTGGTGGCGTCTTTTCACTCCAGCGTGAGAAGAAGTGAAACTCTTGCAGCCATCTTGCAGGTACCCCTCATGCTCCACCTTCCTCCTCATGGTAGAGTTCCAGTGGTTCTTGATGGAGTTGTCCGTCCTGTTGGGGAGAAGATCAGTTTAGCGATTATCCGTTTCATGACTCAAACTGGAAATGGAGATATGCAATGTGTGCACGGGACTTTATTACCGTCCAGGAAGAAGCTTGGAGATCTCTGCCCAGCGGTTGCCAAGCCTTTTGTGGGCCTCGTAGATGATTCGGTCCTCTTCCTGTGTCCATGAAGACTTCTTCACCTCTGGATTGAGATGGTTGTGCCACCGTTCGCGGCACTGCTTTCCAATCCTCCCTTGGAGGTGCTTAGCGATCACGGACCAACGCTTGGGGCCATACTTGTGTACCAGGTCAATAACCTGCACAAACATTTAGTTTTAGTACAGTTTGTAAATCAGAATATTATAATCTCTGTTATATTTTATTTGATGGAAGGAGAAGGGTCCTAACTGGGTTCATTTAAACATGAAGAAAAGAGAGAAATCACATCTTTCAACTTTGTAATCATAGCCAACAGCAGCACCAGTGTTTAGAAAGCTTTGACTGTAGCAGCAGCAGAGCTTCTGAGCCTCTTTCCGTCAAGGCTGAAAAATGCTGTGAGGTCATCGTTGGCAGCCCATGCTGTTATTGATAGGTCTGTGTTTCTGTTGTGATGCCAAGATGTTGGAGGAATGAGACGCAATTCTTGACATTCCTGAAGAATCGTGATCCATTTAAGGAACGCATTGTTCAGCTTACAGCTGAGGAAGATATTAGAGCTTTACTTTACTGTACAAAGAAGGACTGGGCTCTGAACTAGTGACTTGGAAAGTGTTATTAGGGATGACGTAGTGGAGGATTAACTTTGCAAAAAAAAAAAGAAAGAAAAAAAAAGAAGCTGAGGCTAAGAAAGTTTTTGGCGGGAAGTAAACTTGCACATGTGCACAGCCTTGTTAGTCTAAAGGTAAAGGATACATTGCATATTGTGACATTTGTGTGCTCTCCACACAGCGTCCTTCTGCCTCCCCTATCATTTACCTATTTTATCCTTCCTCCTTCTATCCAGAACAGGAAACTCCCAGCTCCGCTTACCTTTTGATCCTCCTCTTTTGTCCAGGGGCCTTTCACCAGCTCCGGGTTGAGCACCTTCTGCCAGCGGTGCTGACACTGGCCATCTGTCCTCCCCTGTGATAGAGGCAAACAAAGCACAACACCTTATTACACCACACGACTACCTCGCAGTTACACCTACTCCTGACTGCTGTAACTATATCTGCCAACATCCTGTTGAGAAACGATGTTAATCAATCTAAATGGTTTCAATGGTTATTAACCATTTAAATGGAAAGAAATGGAGTAGTATGGCATAAAGAAGTCAGATACAACTCTCAACTCTCTTATTATTACTCTGCAGACACATTCAATTACATACTTACTGGAAAGAAGTTAGCTATTAATTTCCAGGAATCACTTCCATGCTGCTCTACGAGTTTTTTCAGCTTTTCATCCTGAGAAAGGAAGGAGAAAAAGACAGAGAGTGAAAACACTAAGCATGAGGAACTGTAACAATTAATAAAAAAAAAACCCCAGATCATTATTACGATGTGAGTGGCAGACACTTAAACAGTCTCATTCACAAGAAGATGAATAAAGACCTCACTTGTGCCTCTGATAAACGTACCTCATCTCGGGACCACTTTACTTTGCACAGGGTCTTTTTGTCTTTGCTCTTCTCTTTACTCTCTGGATCTGTGGAGTGCAGTTCTTCGTCCTCATCATTGCTATAAAAAAGCATAGGGAGGTAAATGTGGACAGGGAGCAAAAGAAGAACAGATTTTTTATCATTGGAGCAAAACAACAGCTAAACACTGGATATGAACATGGTATTGCATGGAAATTGCTAATACAGGTGCCAGGATTAGTACCATAGATTTTATCAGCCGTTAGTGTATTTCAAATAAGCAAAACTGCATCCGGATTAGTCATAAAAATATATGCAAATGTAAACATATACTTGCTTTATACTTGTAAAGGATATCCTGCCATTGCTCAAGCAGTCAAGGTTAAGTCAAAAGAAGAACCAGCAAATTACAGATCAGAACTAAACTAAACTAAACAATACTCCAGCACTGAAATTAACAATTAGGGAAAAGTTAACACACTGGGCCACCAGTTTTTGACAGACCTTGTCAGAATAAAACGGAGAAAACTAAACAACTTGTACTCATATTGCATACAAGAACAAAAAATTCCTCTCCACTGAAACAAGAAGTTGGCAGGCAGCACTGTACTTCTGTGTTCCTATAAAACTTGCTGCTGGCCGGGCAACACTTTCTTTGTGGTAGTGGAGAGGAGCGCAATAAATCCATTTCGGAGAGCTGTTACTACATAGCACGATCACACGTGAACACACTATCCACATACACAAGAAGAAAACACAGCTTTCATGGAGTTCTTGTATCAGACTGTGTATGAAAGGTCTTCCTCTGTGTGGAAACTTGAACATGGCAATTGAATTTTGGTGTGGCCTGATTCCCTCACTAGGGCAAAGAGAAGTGGGGAAGAGAGTGTGTGGCTGAAGAGGAAGGAGGGGAGTAAGGGGGGCTAGAGGAGAGGGGCAATCCAACATCAACAGGCTCTTTCACCTACAGAGGTGTGTGTGTCGATGAGGTGGAGGAGGCGTTGCGCTGGGGTGTGGTCAGTCAGGGGGAATGGCAAAGCGCTAACGGTCCAGTTGTTCAAAAAGTTTCAAAAACAGGCAAACTTACATAACCTCATCCCTTTTTGTTTGACACATTATAAACCCATTTATTAGTTTTGGAACAGTAAGAATATAATATTAAAATTTGTTTGACAGGTTGTAAAAGGAATAATTTTAGCATCAGCTGGAAGTCTCAATAGCAGCAAAATAAACTGAAACCATTGTACCAAACATTCCTTGTCAGAGTTTGCTGTAATAATAATATTTAGTCGGTCATAAACAGTTAATGTAATATTGTAAAATAAAGGTCAAACCATCAGAAACGAGCCTCCCATCTCTCTCCAGATGTGAACACCAGTATTTGGTGGGGATAATTGTTTGATTTGTTAAGTTTTGTTTTTCAATGAAACTTCAATGGACTCTGAAATATCAAGAAAAAATGAGAGAAACTAAATGACAATTTCCCATAGGCCAATGTCACATCTTAAAATAGCTCGTATATCCACCCAAAAAACCCATCCAGAGATTTATTTCACTTTGAGATTGAAAATGTCATATTTAGTGAGCTGGAGCTAATGTTATTCAAGTTTGTTTGATAAATGGACAAAAACAACAAATCAGTTTATACATTGGACAACACTTAGTTGCAATTGAATGTTCATATTGGTCACCATAATTTAATAGGCCATCATAACTTATTCACAAAACTACACAGCTGTTTGTTTTGTCCTCATGTAATTTGTCAGAGGTTTCAAAAAACAAACAAGGGTTTTGGGAGTTTGGGGGTTTTTCCCTCTGTCATTTTGTCAACTTGGACACTGTTCCAAAAGGACAAACTGATAAAACTTTTAAGGTAAAAGCAAAGATAACATTCTATCTGTCGCAGCTCACCTGTGTTTTGTTCTGGTTGTTTTCAGAGGAAACGGAATCTGACCATTATACATTCATTGCAACCAAATTTATCTGGCTTGTCACTTTCTGTCTAGTAACGTGCATCCAAGTTTGCTGCTGCTGACAATGGGCGTCCCGCCTCTCTTGCACAGCAACATCATGCAGTCTATTCTGTAATGTTCCAACAATATTTAGAAAAACAGTCTTGAAAACACGTCTCTGCATTTACAGGCTCTAATTTTCAACTTGAAGTGTCGTACATATTTTACTCTATCCCTACGTACTGTCAGGCTGCTGGGAGAGGTATGTTATGAACCATTAATCATCGTGTACTAGTTATTGATCCTATTGGTCAAATAAGACTACCAGTCATACATCTCACAAGTGAACCTGGTTCCAGTACGACCGTGTTGGCGCACGTGTAGTGTACATATGCTGCCAAAAACGAAACTTAATGCATCGTAAATGCCCACACTGTGTTATCAGGATACGGGTACCAACCCATCCTATCTTATTTGTAATAATAAAGGTGCAAAGAAGCAGATAGCACACTGGACAGTGAAACAGCACTGTATTATTATTGCTGGCACCCACCTGCGTGGCTTCACGTTGTCCATGACAGTCCGTAGGATGATTGAACCTTTTCAACGACGAACCTGTGTTTTGGCAGCTTTATAAAATTCCACATTAAACGATGTTTATCCATAGAAACCGCTGTCAGTCATCGCTCGTTTCCTCTGGGACGCAGCAGCATCTAGCTAGCAGTATTCGGCTAGCCGGTGAGCTAACTTAATGTACAGTCCATAACATTACGCTCTCTCTGCTAACGCCTCACTCATTGTCGATAACATCTTTCCAGAGAAATGCGTCACTGTGTCCTCTTCTGTTACTTGTCTCCAAAAAAGGAATATAGCAGCATAAAAAAAGCCGATATTAAGCAGAAGAGACCAACACGTTACTCCCGTTACTCGCTGTCCGGGCTGTTTCTATCATAACTCTGAACTTCTATTTGGCGTTATGATTTTTGTCCAGCCCGCCGATTCTCGCGCCCAGCCCTCTGCGCAGGCGGCCTCGCTCCTGATTGGTCAGAAATGGGGCTGTGGATAGAGGAGTCGGTACTCGAACCTGATTGGGCAAAAATGAGGAGAGGCTCGCGTGCGATTAGTTAAAAGTGGGCGAGGGTTTGGTTTCATTGGTTTAAATTTTGAGGAGGCGGGTCTTATGTTAGACGACTGTACTGTCACCTTTTGCAGCAGAATGGATCTTTTCATTAAGACAGAGGTGGCTCAAACGGGGCTGCGGGGACTCTCGGAGGCCCTTGAGGGGGGTTCAGGGGGTTCCCAGACACACAATCTCACAAGAGGCAAGCGCACTGAATCCAATTTTGTACCCTAACCTTTAGTGGTTAGATGTTATTTTGTGTTAGTATTCATAGAAGCACATCAACTAAACATAGAATATCGTATCCACCAGATGCTGCTCAAATATATAAGAGTATGTTGTCCATTGATTACACCGATTTATGCAGTTTCTTCAAAGACCAATGCCTTTGAATTGACACTTCTTATTGTGGTGCCTTGCAAGATATTTGAATTATTATAATGATTCACATAATAATTGCATCATAACTGAGCAGACTGAGATTCATACAAAACGTATACGGAATATTTACAGCATGAATGACATAATATTTCCTTTCGCTTTGACAGTCATCTTGCATGTCCACAGTACATTCTGCAGCGCCTTTAGATGGTGTTTTGCTGACACCTTGTGGACAAAAGTGTGACTTTGTTTCATTCATATAAAGTCAAAACACACACACACAAAACCCCATCTACCTCTGAAAACGTGTTTGGTTCATATGCTATCTACATATTTCTGTAGATGTTATTCCTTTTAACACATCTGGTTATTTTTTGACGACGCACTGTCAGCTTTCATCAGGTAGGTTAACCCAGGACGCAGCTTTTTTTTTATGGGATCGTGGTGCATTGCGTCTCTATATGGATTTAGACTCGGCTGATACAAGACCAAGTTATAGATTACATATATGGTACTTTTCGTTACTCGAAATGATTAAGTATCTCATAATTCTTCACTATTATTTCATACTTGTCACTCGTAAATTCATTATTGATATAGGTCGTATGATTACTGAATCATAATTTAGACGTAGTCATAATGTTGTCCATTCATAGTTTTTGATCTGTTCATTTGATTTCCATGCAGTAGAATGGAGATGTGGACTTTTTTGGGGGGGGATTGTTTTCATATTAGGCATGTCCTGCCTTTCTACCTGTAGGTGACACTGTTTAACTGTTTAACTTCACAATTTGTTGTCATTCCTGAGTTTAAAAGAAGCTGTGTGAAGCGAACCTCAACACGACCGGAAATCTGGTACTTCATTTTAACCATGCTTATAAAATAAAAGCACGAATTCTGCGTATCCATAACAATGACGATGATAATCACAGAAACGTTGTCTAGTATTGTAATGTATTTTCTGTTACAGTTCATCATATAAGTGCTAGAACAAACCACACAACTAAATTGATTTAATGTATTCCATTAGGTAAAGATCAACCGTTTTGCAGAGATCAGAAGGAAATGAATTCCTTAAGGGTAGTGGTGTTATGTATGTTTTTTTGGTAAACAAATTAATTAATCAATGTATCGCTGTATTTTTGTCAATGCACAAATAGATTACAATATCGCCTCAAGAGTTTTGTAATGTTGACAAGATCCTTTAAACAAGTTCATTATTACCTGATTTTGAAGTCCTGTCTTTAGATTGACCCCATGTACTTGATCATATATTTTTTGATGACCAGATAATGTATTATCCTACATAAATCAGTTACATTGGTTTACATTCAATTGAGGATACATATACACAAGCCATTATTAGCGGAATATACTTTTTTTTTAAAAAAGGTTAAAACTTAAGTCAAAGGAGAAATATGAGAATATAAAACTTGATTAATAATATTGATTAATGGATATTAATATGTAAGTAGCATATAATGTTGATGATAATTGTGGGGAAGCTAATTGCAACTAATGCATCATCTTTCGTAGCTGATTTTATATTTTATACTGTATACAAAACCTAATCTGCAGAGTAACTAAAGCTGCTTTTATGACATTTTAGACAAGTAAAAAGTACAGTATGTTTTTTCTCTGAAACGTAGAGGTATGACATAGCATGGGAATTAGATAGATAGATAGATAGATAGATAGATAGATAGATAGATAGATAGATAGATAGATAGATAGATAGATAGATAGATAGACTCAAGCAACATCCCATCATCTGTTTTCCTCTGATGTGTGCTCCGCTTTTATTTTGAAACGCAGCACCGGAAGCAGCCCCGTGTGCTCTGCCTGGTGATTGCTGTTGTGAGGTCCCGTGACAAATTTCATTGGAACTTTTTACGGCCAGGAAAGACTGATGTTTCCTGCTTCTCTCTCACTTGACTTTACGCGTATGGGCACCAAGAAAACACACTGTCAGTTCGGGGGTTTGGGGGCTTTCGTCCGAGCCGAACCTGGGGAAATGTTCGATGTACTGACAGTTTAAATGACGGAGAGCGAAACATCCTCACTGGACCAACGGAAATAGATGAACCCCTCGTCCGAATACTGTAAGGTACGTGATGTTCATGTCAACGGCACCTTGTTGTCGCTGAATTAACGTTGGCTAGCTGTGGGGTAAAATCCACCTAGCATACGAATCTCCAGTGTAAATTTGATAAAACGTTGTTTTTCAGGTAATAGTAGAGGGATGGCGGTTAACTATAACATCATTTTAACTTTTTCTTTTCAAAGAGAATACAAAACAGGAGTTCAACCGCAGCAAAACAACACAAATTAAGTAAGCTACTTTGCTGTGAGGCACAGGCGAGAAAATGAGATACTATTCGAGTGTGAGCTTTTGCTGTGTTGTCTACGGTTTGTGTTAAACGAGCGGGACATGTCGGAGCACGTTAAACCTTTCATTCCGTGGTAGATGTGCGTGTCGGTATTTAATTTGTGTCTCTGTTTGTTCAACTCCTCCCTCCTCCACTTCGGTTATTTTCCCCCCCTGTCCTCAGCTGGAGAAGGTAACACTTTTTCCTGCAATACACGTGATCAGTGCTGAGATTCTTAAAAAGTTGTACCGGTGTAAGTACAAACACAGCCTCAGGTGAAAATATTTGAGCTCACCAAACGGTTCAGCCAAAATTGAACAGAAGTAGGCGAGGCCTTTTCTGGTGCTGTGCTCCAGGGACATGTTGTCCACCCCCATGTAATTGGTTCTCTGAGTGTAGAAAATATGTGTCAGACCTCATACGCTGACAAACCCCAGTGATGTTAGGTTGCTGATTCAGCTGTGTGGTATGGACAGTGGCACACAACCATTTCTAAGTCGGAGGATTTGTATATGCATCGTTTTCCTCCTGTGGTGCTATGAGGTAAAACATAGTTATCAACACATTGGGCAAATGTTGACAAGGAGGATGTTTTTCTTAATGACCACTCTCTTACACTCCATTCTTTATGTGAAAATAAGCTTACATTAGATTCTGACATGGGGAAGTTTAAGGCTGGTTCCTTGCTGTAACAGGTACGGATGTCCGACCGATACTAGACTTTTGGAACGGATGCCTATAACGATAGTGGGATATAAAATATTCCAATATCAATATATCGACTGATCTACACATCTTTCTGCAGTGATTCCTAAAATGTGGCAGTCAAACACTTGTGACAGAGATGTGCAGCGGAGGCAGGATGTTTTACAGTTTAACAATAAACTTCCCTTGTCCAAAATGACATCAGCACACTGAAACAGTTCTACTGGGTACTGGATGTATTTTCTTTATCATGATCTCTGTAAACTCAAAGTTTTCATATTGGTGCACATCAGGCAACGTACACACCGATGCAATGCATCCGTGATAGACTAACATTGGGCAAGTGATGTATTGGTTAGGCGCCTGTAACAGGTAGCTTTTCAGAATACTTTTTATCAAACAAAATTTAAGAACTCTACTAAGTGAGAAATGTGGTGCTTTATTTCAGAACTGTAGGCATAGCCCTGTCAATCTAGAGCATCTTACGTTCTGTGTTCAAATTTTGTAAGTGCCCAAGTGGTTTCAGACCTGTTTCAAAAAGGAAGTAAGCACCACAGTTTGCAGACAGTCCGATGTCTGTGAGCTGTCTGGACGGTCAGGTTGGTTTAGGAATTTGTCCAGATGCTGAGGTCGGTTGCACGTAGCAGGGTTGACTGAGTTCGTGTCGCTCACACAATTCTCCAGCTGCACTTCCTCAATCAAAGATCTGTCTCTGTTGCATCGTAATGAGATACCTCAAAACTGAATAATGTTGATGTCATTCAGTTGTATCACACACAAATAGATGTCAGGTGTATTGTATAAGTTTTAAACATTTTATGTCAACTAAACAAATTATAATTAATTTATTTGTGTTTATTTGAAAGTACCTGGTCACAAGAAAGCTTATAAATGAGGGTTCCTCTGATATGAATTGTCTTCCTGTTTAAGGTCTTTGTGTGGTCTTCCACAATAACCAATTCAGCTTGCATTGTTCTGCGTTTCGGTGTTTGTTAGTGGATGCTTGCCTGATTGAGCTTTCACATCTGATTTACCATTGCATACTGACTTCTGCCTTGTTTTCTCGCTAAAATTGCTTGTCACGCTTGACACACACACAACCACACGCAAAAATATATTCAACATCCTCTTAGGATATCCACAGGCAAGGATGTGTGTTTGAGCTAAGCAGGAAGAATGCTATTTTTGATCCGCTGTAGTAGTCTGGCATATTTGTGCCTGTCAGCACAAGTTAGTTCATGTTGTGGCGTGAAGGCAGAGCATGCTGGGCTCAAACTGCAGCTTGCAAATGTGCTGAACATTAATCTTTGGTCATTATGTCTCTCTAACGCTTTGTTTTGAATCCTTATAACTAAACTGCTATTAGTAGGTGTGATAAGCTGCAGCATTCCATATGAAAGAGTAGCCGTGTCACCTGAAAACACAAGTGAGTTGTACTACATGCTGGCCATAGGTTATGTTTCCTTTGAACCAAAATATTTCAGGAATGTTAAAAAGCGGGTCTTACACACTGATGTGCAGCTTCAGTTAACCATGAAAACATGGCCAGATGTGAGACAGAGAATGGCAAACCATTTTTTGTGCATACCAGTCACAGTTCACATCACCAGCTCTCCTTATTTAATAGCCAGGGTTTAAAAAACTAAAAGATCTGACTGTGTAGCAGCAGCGATTATTCGATTTATTGCTAATTATTAAATTAGTTGGCAAGTATTTGGACAATCGGTTAATTAATGTTATTTTTTTTTCTGGTTTCTTTACTTCTCCATGAAAGTTAACTCAATATCTTTGGGTTTGGACAAAACAAGTCATTTGAGGACATCCTCTTGGGCTTTGGGTGATGTCTGATTGACATTTTTCACAATTTTCTGATAATTTGTAGACCAGGCAAATTGATAAAACAAGAAAATCATCGACAGTTAAGAAAATCATTTGTTGCAGCCCTACTAGAGTGGTTGGTAGAGGAGATAAGCATGGTAGTTTCAGCAAAAATGTGTCATTTGCATGTAGCTCCTGTTGATTTTCAACAAGATTCACTGAAAATAATTTTTGATCGATAAGACAGAAAGTTCATCCACAGTCAATTGAGAAGTTACTTAGCACTCCAGTCCAATAAAAATAATATTTTGTTTTATTTTTAATTGCTTCAAAATAAAAGGAAAGACATGTGATAGAAGGAAATGTTCATGCGATTTGTGTCTTTGTGGTTTGTCTTGATGCTCATAATGAAACCGACAGAAAATTAAAAGTAGAAACAAAATAGAAAGCGGAGACTGGTGATGAAGAGGGCATGAAGGTCCCTCTGATTGCACACATGCATTTTAAATAGGATCCGCTCTTTTGCTGTACCCTCACCCCAACGTGAGCGGAATGAGACTTCCCTTCAGGATGCATTCAAGATCAATATGCAGGCGGAGAAAGTCGACACAAAGCGCGTTTTTTCCCCGTGTTGTGAGCAAACAACAGTGAAAGTAACAACGGTTGTGGTTGGAGAGACAAAAACTACTGAACAAACTGGGCTGATGTCACTAATGTCAAACAATGGACAAGTCAGGGCAACAGACAATGAGCTTTGTTGTTAAAGCAATAGACGTTGCATAACTCATGGTGAAGGAAAAGAGATAAAAGAGAAACGCAGTGTTTACCCAGCACATAATAGTTTTATATCATGTCATCAGGTCAGTTGAATACAGGAATTAACCTCTATTAAAACTGAATTCACTTATGAGATTCTTTACAATAGACTATGAACTTTGCCCTCCTTCTATGCCTTCAGGGAACTTGGGTCCTGACTTTTCGTGACTACAAGTTGTCAGGGGAAGGAGTCTATTACACTTCAGCACTGAGCTTTATTTCTCTCTTTAAATGTTGGGGATGAACAACTCCGGGGGTCCTACTCTTAACCTATTGTGTAACTCCAGCTTCAAAGACCCCTGGAAGGTATTTAAAAATACCTTTCTACTGACCGGAACAAGGGAGAATGTCACAGACCCAGCATGTGTAAGAGAGCTAGTGCGTGTGTGTCAGTGGGTGTTTACATGTTAGAGTGGGTATGTGTGAGAGGAATGCATGTAGGAGAGGCTGCACAGATCGACATTTGTAATTCTCATGTGTGGGAGATTTATAGCACCATTACTAGTCATTAACCAGCAGTATACACATTCTGGTCATTTTTGTCTATTAAAGTGTCAGATGAGAGAGAGGATGTGATGTTCCTGCTCGGAGGAAGGAGTGAGTTAACTGGCTGCCCAGAGGGAGGGAGCCCGCCTGCTGTCATGTTGCAGCTCACTGACCCTCCGGTTGTTGCCAGTGCCCGCTACAATCTTTCTTCTTCAAAATGCATAGGGACCTCTAGAAAAGGTTTTCATTCAGCAGTCCTTTTAAAAGCTTTTTATTTTTTTGTAGATTTCTTTCTTTGCTAAATGCCCTCAGACGGCATCTTTTAATCCGTCCATTTGCACACCAAAGAAAAATCTATTTATTTTTGTATTCTTGGCAAAGTGAAAACACCTCTGCAAGAGTATTTAAAGGGCTTGACAGTAATGGTTGCCAGGTTGTCAGTAGGGCTACAACCAACATTTATTTAATTATCTAATAATCTGATGATTAATTGATTAACTGTTATTTCAACATTTTATATATATATTTATATTATTTTGAAATATATATTCATCTATCACAGTTTCAATAGATGCCTTCAAGTTGCTTGATTTAGATACTATAACTTGTTAAAAACCATACAAATAAAATTCGAAGTAGCCATGTGTCATACTTGCAGGCAGCCAGCTGGTGTTGTTTTGTACACAGCTTTAAAAAGCAGCCTGCTGTGAACCCCGCAAAACTAGTAAGAACATAAAGGGATAGATTGATGGATAAACTAATGTAATAGTCAGAGTCTTACAAACACATACACATGATCAATGAACAGGACAACAATGTTACAGCTCAAACAGCAATGAAATATCTTACACAGTCGTGAAGACGTGAACTAAAAATCGATTCATAAAAGTTGTGTTCAGACACAGATGTTTATCATATCAGATGTAGCCACTGCCGACTGAAATGTGTAGAGAGCTGAAGAAGTTGTTTCACTTCCTGATTAACAGAGTCTTGTTCTCTTTTCTCCACCACAGCAGTGACTAAGGATGGGGATTGGCCAGTATACTTGAAGTCTGGTTCTGACGAAGACGCATCACTTTATGACTTTGCACCTTTGAATGCCCAAGCTTTTAAGATGGAGGAGCAACCCAGTCTCCCCAATGTCAGCATACCCTGCCACAACGAGCAGAGGGACAAGAAGAAGCGTTACACAGTGCGTGGAAAACCTTTGTTCATTGTTCAATTTGCAGTTCTGAGTAGAATCAAACATATAGGTCAGTGTTTGGTTGTCAGGCACCAAACGCCTACAAATGTTATTGCTGTAAAATAAAATCATATTTATTGATGATAGTAGCATTTAATGCTACTACTCCTTGTGTTTACATGGACTTTCCTTGACTTTTTTTTTTTAGGTTTACAAAGTCATGGTTAATGTTGGACAACAGGAATGGTTTGTCTTCAGGCGTTATGCAGAGTTCGATAAACTCTACAACACTGTGAGTGGTGGAACAATGTTATTTTCGATTTTACACCATGGCACCTACACAATGATGTGCTGTTGTTTGTGACACTCTGTTCACTTTGACATTTAGAGAAGTTAGACATTTGTGTGACCACAGGTGTTTCCTAGTCTGCAACATAATTTTCTCTACTGCTCTTATATCTTTTAAAACAGTTAAGGAAACAGTTTCCATCTATGAACTTGAAAATTCCAGCCAAGAGGATATTTGGGGACAATTTTGACCCTGGTAAGTGTTCACAGTAAGCTAACATATCCTGTGTACACAAAGACAGAATCCCCCTACCTCATGATAAAAGAATAAGTGCAGTTTATTCTTGATCTATGTTGTCTTCCCCTGTGTTTTAGTTGTATTTTTAAACAATAAATGCATCTGCCCAACAGAGTTCATCAAGCAGAGAAGAGCAGGGTTGCACGAGTTCATCAAGCGAATCGTCTCACATCCTCAGCTTTGCAACCAGTAAGTGTTCTCATTGCCATTATATAACATTGCATTTGCGACTTTATTAGGATTAATGACTTCAATGATCTGAATCCAAAAGTCTAATGAGATCAAATTTGTTTATCCATGCTTCACACTTGGCTGAATTAGATTAAGAAGATGGAGAGAGTTCTGCTTTGTTGTATTCATTTATTAAACTGCTTGGTCCCTTTTAAAACTTCACAGACCAGATGTGAGGACTTTCCTTATGATGGACAAAATGCAGAACTTTTCTGATGCCTCTGAGGATGAAGATGACAAAGTAAGTAACTTATCAACCAATTTTGATCGATCAAATTCCGTTTTTGTTTTCCTGCTGACTACATCTTTTCAGTTGATGTGTTGGATAGTTTAGATATATTGGAGTAGTAAGGTCCTTTACCGCTGGTTATGTTATGGCTGTTGCAAGAGAGGTGTTGATTCAGCTCTGTATCCCTCTTGGTAACGACTGATTAAATCTGCACAGAAAGTAAACAAAAATGCCCTTGTGTCATTATTGTAGCACAGATAAAGGACTGAATTCTCATATAAAAACTGCCCTTGCCATTTAATCAGTGTTGAGCTCTACCCTATAGTTGAATCTTGAAGGCTAAACTAGATAATTTTCTTTTTCGCTGCTGTTTTACAGAGCAACTCTACCTCCAGAAACATTAACCTGGGACCCTCTGGAAACCCACAGTAGGTTCACTACTCAAATGCTCCTTTAGAAAATCTATTGTTTTAGCCCACAGCAGGTTGCCTTGCTGTCTTTGCGGTTGTGTAATCACATACGGTACATTTTACGTCTGTGAAATTAATGTGTTAAAATGTTTCTTTCAGTGCCAAGCCCACAGACTTTGACTTTTTAAAAGTCATAGGGAAGGGAAGTTTCGGGAAGGTATGTGCACAACACAATGCGGGAAAGTACAGTCAGTTTCTGTTAATCTCAGAGTGAGAATTCTCACGGGTACAAGCTTGATTGATGTATCGGATTAGTTAAAGTTTTGTAATCAGTTTAGTAAAAAAGTTTATTTATGTACAAAGTAGCTTTACAAACCAAGAACAATTTTGTTGACTGATATTTTTTTGTTGAAGTTGAGTTCATGAATTATATTTAGAAACGTCTTGCATGTGTCTGTGTTTACTAAGTGGGTAGCAACAAGTTTTAGTTCTGCATGTCTTGGCCTTTCCATGTAGGAAGTGAGAGTCAGCTCTGGGATTCCTCTTGTTTACACTGCTGAAGCTTTCTCGTTCTTGTGATGCAGGTTTTCCTTGCAAAACGGAGACATGATGAAAAGTATTATGCGGTCAAGGTGTTACAGAAAAAGGTCATTCTCAACAGAAAAGAGGTAATTTTACAATCAAGTAGGGCCCTGAACCCGTCATGTCATGCTTTGTGCATATGTGAGTTATAATTCTTCTTCTAACTCACTTCTCCCAATTAGCAAAAGCATATCATGGCAGAGCGCAACGTGCTGCTGAAGAATGTGAAACACCCTTTCCTGGTTGGGCTTCATTACTCCTTTCAGACCAAAGACAAGTTGTACTTCGTCTTGGATTTCGTCAACGGAGGAGAAGTGAGTTGTTTCAGTTTTGTGAATAATGTGCTCACACAGAAATGAGTCATACGGTCGAGAAAAGCTGAGAAAGGCAGTAACACAAGAAATATGTAATTAACAGCTTCAATAAAATATCCTCAGAGCAGCATTGTCACTAGCTAACACTCCGTGTGTGAAAGTCTTATTAAAGATCATGACATTACTCAGAATGGCTCCTGACCGTGACTTGCTCTGTGGATCTTCAAGTGTGATCATCCTTTTTAAAGTTGCCATGTCTGACTGACTGTGTGAGAATGACTAACTACAGTCTGTATTCAAGTAAATCTGCCTCCTGCCCTTCTGAATAATTTGACTACAAAGGCTAGTAACATATGAATTAAATCAGATAAATATTTACACTTTCCAGCCAAAGTTATTGGATTTATTAGATCCAGAACTCATTTTTAAACAAATTACTTCAGTATGATTGCCATGTAATTTATTCAGTAACTGAATGGAACATTTTGATTCCAGCTTTTCTTCCATCTTCAAAAAGAGAGGACCTTCCCAGAGCCCAGGGCAAAATTCTACATAGCTGAAATGGCCAGTGCACTGGGATATCTGCACTCTCTCAACATTGTTTACAGGTATGTTGAAGATGTATCTATGTGCTTAGAGTTTAGTTTCTTAGATGTTCTAATGGACTGAACTAAAATATGTTGAATTTCTTTAACAAGTTGCCATTTCTACACACACTTACAAATGCCATGTAGTATACAATGTACAAAATTGAACATAAGTTAACTTTAGCCTATATTCGCCACACATGTTGGCCTCACATGATGTGTCTTCGGTGGCATTGCTACCATTTTTGGGGGAAGAATTTACTGGTTTTTAACTCATAAAGTGATGATAATGATAATGATAATGATAATAATAATTTTCCTCCAGTTTTTCAACTAATTTAAAACCTGGCATTGTAAAGATGTCTTTGTAACGGCATTTCATAAAGGGAGGTGACATTTACATTAATGGTGGGAAGAATATGTAAAATACAAAAAGATTTTGCATTTTACTTCTTAGAAGTAAAGCTAGAACAGCTAGAACACTTTGTCTTTTTTTTAATTTTTTTTTACTAAAAGTAATTCATTTGTGTTAATTTTGTCCAGAGACTTAAAGCCAGAAAACATCCTCCTTGACCACGAAGTGAGTATTCCTGTCTTTTCAGTAATATATAATAAACAATACATAACAACTATACCAGCAATTACACTGAATATACCTGGATGGCACTGCTCCTAATTTTTCAAATTAAATGTAATCTTGACAAAGATAATATCTGTATAATATGGTGACTCACTGTAATGGCTAGAACTACTGCGCCTGAATGCTGGCTGCAGATTCATTACATAAGACCATACCATTTACAGCACAATGTCATTTCATGTCTTTTCCGGTCACATATGTACCACCGGTGAACAACAGTGTCATTTCCAATTCCAGCTGGACAGAATGCGTGTGATTGGATTAGGTCCTACTAATGATTTTCCTGCCTAGCCTTATTGAGAAAGTGAGGGAACGTTGAATGGGACTGACTGAGCTACGCCGCAGCCAACATTCCTGGGCAACAATAGAATCCTCAGTCCCTGGGGATAATGAGCTGCTTGTGTGGCACATGTTGTCTAAAAAAGCCTGTGTGTCCTCTTTTTAAAGGGGCACATCATTTTGACGGACTTTGGATTGTGCAAGGAGGGCATTTCCCAGACAGATACCACCAATACCTTCTGTGGAACACCTGAGGTATGTCGGCTTTGGATGTTTACACGATTACTGATTACTGAAAATGTTGCACCACGTGGGTCCAAAGAAGTCCCACCTTTGGTGTCAAAAAGTAATAATCATTAACAGGCGTTGTAGAATAAAGTTTGGTTAACAATTTTACAAGCATGAGTCTATTCCATTTAGGGCCTATACTGTTGTATGCGTATGTGAGTCACATTTTCCAGGGGAAAAGGCTTTTGTGTCGCAAGAATAGTAGTTGATATACATTTAGTTGGTAAATTTGAAGTCACAGGGAAATGTCAAAGCTAATATTATACTGTTATGTTTGTGTGCAGTACTTAGCTCCAGAGGTCCTGAGGAAGCAGCCGTATGACAACACAGTGGATTGGTGGTGTCTGGGTTCAGTGCTGTATGAAATGCTCTTCGGCCTGGTGAGTTTTTACAATAAGCTGCCTGTTTACTGGTTATTATCCTATTTGTTTTTGGCAGTGTTGACTACTTTAGGAAACAAAGCTTTTTTCATTTTAAACGCAATGTACATCATCAAATTTGACATTTTCCCTTAGTGCTAAATGTCAAATAGTAAAATCTCTCACTTTTTTCATGCAAGCATGAAACTTGGTACACGTGTACAGTTTGGGGCCCTGACCATTTTCAGAGGTGAAATCATCGCACAAACAGCACGTGGTGGCCATCACAGCCATTTTATTTTCTGCCATAACTGAATGATTTATTTTCCATCGTATCTCCTGAACCAAACATGATAACACAGAAAAGGTGCCATCAAAGGATACCATATACTATATGATGAATTGCTCAGTTGAAGAGGTTACAGGGAATTCTGTTATACTGTATGAAAGGAAACTAGAGACCATCTTGCGATTGGAGCACACCATTCATGTTGAGCCATGAGTACTCAGTAGTCATTACAACATTATAACACAAGTTCTCAGTAATCATTGGTCAGACCACACCCACCTACAAACTCTTCCTTCATTTTGACCTCAACTGCATACCTGTAAAGTTTAATGACTGCATCGTGAATAGTTAT
Source organism: Diplodus puntazzo (assembly GCA_963678695.2). Taxonomy (NCBI): domain Eukaryota; kingdom Metazoa; phylum Chordata; class Actinopteri; order Spariformes; family Sparidae; genus Diplodus; species Diplodus puntazzo. The sequence continues at coordinate 17,787,640 of OZ023171.1, read as the reverse complement.
GATGCTTTGATACTGACAAAATGTTTTCACAAACAGACATACCAGTTCACATTTACAGATACTCGAGCGGTGGCATCGCTCTCTCCTTTCCCTCCCTTAAGGTACCTCCTTCTAGGGTACCTGATCACATACTTGTCTAGGAGGAATTCGGGATTGGTCTTGTGACGGGATCCCACCAGAACAAGGAATGTACAGCAATAAACATGGTATAGTTCACTTGTTTCACCAAACTCACTTCTCTAAAGTAATCTTTTCCATTGCACCATTAAAATCACGTGACCCCAATGCAAGATGGTCTCCAGTTTTACCTAGCTTTACCTAATTTTTATCTCCACCACACACCTAATATAGGTTAGCTGCTAAGGGCATATTGGGGGCCGTGTTAGCCTAATCCCCGGACTGGCAGAGCTTACCTCTCCCTTATTCCCACCACTGAGGTGCCCTTGAGCAAGGCCCTTAACTCCAGCTGTTCCAGTGACCAGCAGATCAGACTGTGTTTACACTGAGCAACTCCAAGGGGTTAATGGGTAACTGTGTTAATGTGATCAGGGCGTTACTGAAAAAAAAAAAAAGGAATATGCTTTTAAACCTTTTTACAACATGCATGAAGCTGACATAATAATACTAAGTCTCACCATCGCATCTCTGAAAATGTGGCGCCTTAAACTGTACAAATGTACCAAGTTTCATGCTTTTATGAAAAGGTGAAGGATTCACCTCAAATTCGTTGCCTATCTCTTGGACTAAAAGCACCACACTGTTACGTCACACATTCTTCCATGCCACTACTTCCCTTTTCTTTCATATCCTAGCCGCCATTCTATAGCAGGGACACACATGAAATGTATGACAACATCCTCCACAAGCCGTTGGCGTTGCGTCCTGGTGCGTCCAGCACAGCCTGGTCTCTCCTCCAGGGCCTGCTTGAGAAGGATGGGCAACACAGACTGGGATCGAGGGATGACTTTGTGAGTGCTTATTTTTCTATGCACTTGTCCAAATACAGACCTTATATGCAACAGAATTTCTTTTTCTTGGGCTCCCTCTGGTGGCTGATCTGTATACATCATAACACTACTCCTAACAACTTGCAGATGTACTTTATTAAACTAACTTTTGAGAAATACAAAATTATGTTTTTTTTTTTATTCTGCATTTTCAGAATGAGATCAGAGCTCACAGCTTCTTCTCCTCCATCAACTGGGATGACCTTGTACAGAAGAAGATCCCTCCTCCATTTACACCCAGAGTGGTGAGTATTTGTTTCTTGCCCAGTAAACAAAAGAATCAGAAGACTTCGGACAAAAAATATTCTTCAAAGCAGAGTACTTTTATGTGCCTGGAGGGGAAGAAAAATACACTTTTACAATTTATATTTTAGTTTATTTGTAAGGTGGTCAGACTTGCAACAACATGAGCAGAGGTCTAATCAGACTAAATACCTGGAAACACCAGTTTGGTTGTAAGAACTAAGATTTTACTGATAATAAAAAGTATAGCAAGGTTTAGCTCCTTCTCTTTAGCAGATCTCCTTGTCTACTTTAAATTATGTTTTTGGATAGGGTGATTTTGTCTGCTCAGTACACACAGAACAAAATAAATAAATGTAAAAAAGCTCATTTGATACACCTTTACCATTAATTCTTATTCATTGAAAATATACCCACACATTTTTGAGCAGGTGTTTCTATTTAACAGCAGATGTGACCTAATTATGCAACATATTACTTGCAACAACAACTACTAAGAAAAGTGTTGTAACATTACTGTTTTCTGTCCATTGTATGAAAACACATATGCATTTTGTTTTGCATTCATTTCATGAATGCTTATATGACCCAATTTATTTCATTATTTCCTTCCCCCAATGTTTTCACAGAGCTCTTTTGGTGATATCTCAAACTTCGATCCTGAGTTCACAGACGAGATGGTCCCCAACTCTGTGTGTTGGTCTCAAGAACATTCCATAGTCAACGCCAGTGTAATGGAGGCCGACGATGCCTTTGTGGGCTTTTCTTATGCCCCTCCTTCTGATGACTCTTTCCTATGAAACATTCCCAACGAGGTCCTAAAATTCGTTAACCACCATAACTTCTTTTGACTAAAAGGGAAGAATTTATAACATGGATGAACTTGTTCTATGAAGCCAAAGCGAGAAGCTGAGAGGAGAAAGCACTTATAACAGATTGTAGTTGGAACAACGTGTGCCTGAAAAGTCTTTATATTTTACCAATTTGTATTTATATAAATATATATACATACATAACAGATTATATTTTTAAGAATTAAGGATATCCATCCTCTATTAATGTTATTCTTGGTGGTTTCTAAAATGAGCCTTTATAAAGCCTTAAATTTGCCCCTCAAATGAAATCAGTAACCAGTTTTCTGACAAACTTGAACAATTCACTGGACTTTACAAAAAATACCATCTGACTGTCAGTTGGAAGTGTGTTTGTCCATGTAATTACTGTACAAATGAACTTGTGTATCATATTCATTTTAACTGAGCTGGAAATAGGGATTACTTGAGAGACCACTGAATACAGCATTTTGGTTTATAGGTCACCTTTGTTAAGATAAATGTCTTCTATGTCTTCAGTTACCTTTCAGTTTATCTTTGCAAGTACTGAGTGAAATATTTTTATTGGATTGTTTGTTTATCTTTTGCTATCCCTTGCCTTAACACATTTTCAGAAATCCACAATGCTTTGCTTCGCCTAGCAATTAAATAGGCCTGTACTCCTTCACTGTAATAAAATATTTTTTAAAAGTATCCTAACAGTGTTTGTGTACTTTAAAGTACGAATGGTTGTTGAAATGTATGAAAAATGAAATTTGTTATTACTTTGATCAAATTATTACATTAATCGCATCACTTCCTGTTTCTTGCTTCAGAGAGTGGTCACCATGACAACTTGATTGAAGCTAGCGCGCCAAGTAAACGTCTTCTTGCTAGCTTTGAATTAGGTGAAAATGGCCGACGTTTTATCGTTGAAAGAGTCGGTTCTTGTCTATTTAGACAGAAGTGGTGGCCTCATGAAACTGGCCGAAGACTGCAAACAATTTAACGGTGAGCCTGCTGTGTGCGAAATGAAAAACTTGCTAGCTGTTCGCGCCGAACTGTGTTAACGTTAGCTCACTTAACTTAGCGTCGAAAGCTAAGCTGCTAACTGCTAGCCCCTCCTTTCCAGACCCCCAACAGATGGAGGCAGTCTACAGGTTTTGTGTCATTGTGAATCCCTCTGATGTGATAGAGGTGGATCCTGTATTGGGAGACTGTATTCTGCGTTATCCTCTAAAAGCAACGGCATTGTTTCAGTCTGTAAGTGAAAACAGCCAGGGCTACCTAGAATGAAACATAAACTTGTATCTTCTGTATGGTTAATTACATTTTCCTAATTATTTGTTTAGGTTTGCTTCCTGGCCATAAAGACACTGTCACTTGTTGAAAAAATACATACAGAGAGTCAAGTAAGGCGTGTTTTATCTTGAAAGCCATAAGAGGCAATTAAATTTCCTTAAATCCTAAATGCATTCATCTGATCGGAAAAGGCAATTGCATTATCAACTAAGTCCTGTAAAAATGTTTCATCTGATTGTTCCATTTGAGGTGAATGTGATCCTGAAGTTGACACACCTGCCTCCATTCCCTGAGTACATGTTGGACCTTTGTAGTTTTCCTCGTGGGTATGGTCCAATGAGGCCAGTGTCCATGGAGGGCCTGGTGATTGCCATGACGAGGGTCACAAAATACACCCAGGGGGCCAGGTTCCTCTGCATTAATGATGACTGTCCGTGCTCTACAGGTACCCTGATATTTGTCTCTAAGCTTTTAATAGTATACATGTAAAGACAGACCTCTGTGAGTTACGCTTGTATACAGAGTTCTCTGTTTTCCAAGCAGTTCTCAGGTGAATAGCATTTGTAGACTGAAAGTGGATTCCCATTTGATTTCATTTCCTGGATGCTGACTTTAGGGTTTCACCACATCCGTATCCATGCACCTGGAGCCACAGAGTCAGCCACAGTGGGAAATAGCTTCAGCTGCATGATCTGCAGTTCCCCCCTGAAAGAGGATGTGAAGTTCAGAGTGTTGGGAGGTGAGAGTGATGCTTCTAAAAGACATACTGGAGACTTTTGAATGGGTTACTTTGTACAAGAAGTTCAGAGAAAAGTGGAAAATCAATGTTAGAATCTGTGTGTTTGTAAATGTGTCTTTGTGGAAACAGACAAACAGCTTGTGGAGCTGATCCATGTCAACGCACTGGATGGTTTGAGGGGCAATCAGCAAAGCTCACTCAGGTACCAGTCCGTCACCCTGTTTCTCAGAGGTAGGTCTACATTACACAAGTTTACAGTGTATAGCTCAGACCCAGCCAACAAATTGACTGATTGATTAAATGTGTTTGAAAATGACACAATTTGTACCAACATACAATGTGGCAAACAAAGCTGAGAGAGAACTGTGGGTGACGTGGCAGGTAAGGACAAATGTGCACCAGCAGAATGTGTTACAACACGTCATAATCAACAACAGTAACTGTAAAGCCATAACACAGATCAAATGATCACATCAGAGTAATCTAATCTTCAAACAACAGAAAACACGCAATGATAACAAATAGTACAGTGTGCTTCTTTGTCAAATTCACAGTTGATCTGCGCCTACAAACTAAATTTGAATTTGCTTGTGTTTTTTCGAACTATCGTGTCTCTTTAATCAGGAGAACAGCTGCAGAGCAAAATAGTGTCTCCCTTCCTTTGCACCTTTTAGACTGAACAGCACAAAGTCAGCTGATCTCCCTCTGGTGGAGAATGAAAAGGCATCTCTGTCACAGTTATATGGTAGAGTATGTGGAGTGTCTCCATCAACCAGGGAGCCTTTTCAAGCATTCAGCACCCATGTCAGGATGCAGCCACTCTGCTGAAGTGTCCTTTACCATACATGACCGGCTTCAGTGGCTCCTCTGCATAGCTGTGTAACCTTTTTTTGTTTGCATAGCATAAAACAAATGAGAACTTTAGGCTCAGTTAGGTTTTTAAGATAGAAAGGTTTGTTTTTCATTTGCAGGTCAAAAATCTTAAAGGAGATACCACACTGTAGATTAATATTCTCAAAATTTTAAGGGGTATTATTTATTTGTAAAATCATACTCTCATCCATTGTATTCCTTCCCAGTTCTGACTAATGTGGTAGTAATAGCTTATATTTACACACAGTCAGATATATTGAGGTTTGCCATTAATTTTCTGTGGCTTTCTAAATGAGGCTCACTTTGTAACACAAACTTAGTCGGGGAGAGTTCAAATAAATAGATTTTTGTGCAGCCAGCCCCACACAGTACCTCACAGTGGGATATTAAGTGTTTCTGTCCCCTCTAATAACATTGTCCAGCCAGTACCCCTGAGAGCTTAGCAAATCTCAGCACCAGGATTAACATATTCTGTTGACCCAGTCCTGTGGAGGAATTCAATACACTGGGTTCCCGTTACTAAACATATATGTTAATAAGTGCAAGGAACACTCATTACCTGGCTGTGCGATTCGCACACAGAGAAATCTTTGTTCCGAAGGCCTCACTCTGTGTTTCTCTTGGCAATGGTTTGTAGGTGGCATGCATGTTTCTTCAATAATCACCAGGCAGCCCAGAACAACCCCTTTGAGTGTTATTGCTTTGTTTCCTCTATTCACACAGATGAGCTGTGCAACTCTGTGAGGATCGGTCGACTCTACAGGGTGTTGGGCATCTCTGCGCATGTGCACCAGTGGCCCAGCATTACCTGGAGTGTAGAGGCGAATAGCATCCAACCGTGGGAGCCAGAGTGTAAGGCAGTAAATGATAGCATACTCTTTACACTGCACTACAATCTGAACAGTTTTCATATTTTATATCCAACATTGTGCATTGTTACCATATTGAAACATTTACCACGTCTCACAACTCTGCCTACAGATCCCCATAAAGTCAGTGCCAGGTTCCAGGAACTGTTGAAGGCCACAGCCGGGTCACCCTGGAGATTCTCTGCTGTTGTGGCTCAGGGTTTTGGGTTGGACGTGGCTCCTCCCGGCCTGTACAACACCTTAAAGCTGGGCTTGTTGCTCAGCTTGGTGCAGACAAGAGCAGATGCAAAGGACATATTTCACAGCTTGGATCTCCTGGTTGTCACTACTGACACTCTCATAGCAGACAGGTATGGTGGGTTGCATGATCCAACTTTTGCAGTCTAAGTGGACCTGCTGCATGCGTAACCTGAGATCTAATCCTTCCTCATTATGCATTACCTCCTTGTTTGTCTTAGACTAATGACATACAGCCTGAGGTTGGCCTGTCGTGGGGTCAGGCATCAGGCCTCAGCGGAGATGTTTGCATCTCTGTCCCGGGACGAACACGGGGCAGGCACAGCCAACATCCATGCTGGCTCTGCCCTGCTAGCCACGGGTGGCATTTGCATGTTGGGAGATCTGGGATGTTATAAAAAGGAGAGGTTGGATTCCCTTCAGTCAGGTAGAGCACCAAAGTGGTTAGTTAAATTGTTACGCCTGTGTGCTTTACAGTTAATGTTCTCCCCCCCCCCTTCTGAATGTTTCTCAGTTCTGGAGAGTTGCACAGTGTCTGTGTTCATCCCCGGGAAGAAGTACGGTGAGGACGCTGACCAACAGCTCTCCTTCCCTGTCCAGTGCAGCTTCTGGGCCCTCACAGATGCCTCTCGACGGGCAGGGAGGGCAGAGTCCGCCCTTCTGGGAACAGCAGTGGGTTCAATCACTACGTGGTGTAGTATTACCTTTATATGGTTGACTTAAGCTTCGTCTGCATCGGGGCGTTTTTTCCTTTTTTTACGAAATAGAGAAAATAATTTAAAAAATAGTCTAGGCTTGTATTGGTTGCAGTGCAGTAGTTTGTTACAGTGCAGTGAGTTCCAGAAATGTCACATACGATATAACTCTGATGCTGTTTGTAGATAGAACGGACAAAACAGGAAATTGAGACAATTTACTTTTGCTGAAGGAAGTGCCCTGCCCAGACAACATTACCTCATAGCAAAGCCCTTGAGGAAAATCAGCGCTTGTTTTTTTTTTTCCTTGTTTGTTATGAAGGCGGAAGGTTAATAATAAACTGTATAGGAAGTCAAATAGAAGTCTCGGAGATGCTTTAGATCCTGGTTTGCTTTAAAAGAAAGTCGCATCAGCAGGAAAAACACCTAAAAAAACAACAACAATGCACTAGACAGCTTTCTGATGCCCAGTCTCTTTATGAGCAGGATTTGGGTCCTGTACCAGTTCAGTTGGCAGATGCCTTTGGCTTGGTTATTCAGTGTAAGGACATGATGGGAGAGGAGCACGCCCTGCTTGCCCAGACTGTCCACACCCTCCAGCAGGCAGTACAGCCTGGAAAACCCCTCCACTCATCAGGCTGGGAGTTTTCTACTCAAGACTACCAGGAGGTTAACAAACAAGTTCTGTTATCAAGTCCTTTGCATTTTTTTTGCATAAAAACACTGACTTGATTTTAGTGTTTGTACATTGACTTTAAATTGCAACTGCTGTTTTCTGTGTTTTCCAGCTCGTAGCTCACGCACGTAGTTTGCAAGTGGAGCTCAGCCCTGAAGCAGAGAAAGTGATCCATGGTTATTACATGGCCAGCCGAAGAGTTCGAACACAGAGTCAGGGAGTCAAGATGTCTGTGGCCTCTGTTAAGCTACTGTAAGTGCTCAACTTCAAAAACTACTGGCTGAAATACAGCTGTTTTAATACTCCATCCTCACTTTGTGCAGCTTAACCAATGGTAATCATTGTCCCGTGTAATGTCACTATCATCCACTAGATGGAGAACTCTCATCCAAACCACTCTCAGATGACTATTTTTCATTTGGTTATGACAAATGTTTACGAATCTTTTTTTTTTCCTTCACAGTGGTGATGACACATTTTATGTGGAACTAAAACTGTTAAAATAAACTTGTTTTTGACTGCAGGACAAAAATGTCACTTTGATTTTTAAAATCTTTAAACATTTACGTTGCTTATAGCAGTTTTGACTATTCTTAATTATCAGTGGCCGGCTTATTTTATAAAGTGTTACAAATAACTTAATTATAGAAGAAGTCTAACTATCCAAGAAAACGTTCACATCTCAATATTTTTAATCCCCTGCAGGATCTCTTTGGCTGAGGCCCACTGCAAATTAGGTCTCCGAACACGAGTTCTGGAAGAAGACGCTGTGATTGCTGTGCTCCTCTGTGAGAACTCAGTCACTCTCAAGCATGGTAGGTTATTTTACATATTTACTCTCGGCTGATACCATTAAGTATAGATTCAGTTCTTAGAAAATAATGTCATAGTTTGTACATGACATTGAGACAACTACAGTCACATCTGGTTAATATTAATCTTTTAATTCTATTATCTGCGTTATAAGAATTGTTTACTCAATTCACATAAATCAATACTGTACATGTCACCTCTCCATTGAACAATGTATCCTAGCCTTGGGGTTGTGTTATAAATTAAGCACCGAGGGCTCTTTTGGACTAACGGATGCCTGCCTCTTCCTACAGGGGCCTCTGCTCTCATTATTCCACCGGACGCAGTCTTTCCTTGCGACCTGGGAGATGCGGATGGTTTGCACCGGAGAGACGTGACCCTGGATGAGCTGCACCAGAATATTCTACGCTTCATCTACACCTACGCACCAGGAGCAGACACATACATCATGGAAGAGTAAGACCTCAGGTATTAGACAGGTAGGCACAGAATCCCACTAACCTTTCACCCAACTGTTAATACTTATGGTAATTAAGTGCATCATTCCCTTAGCGTTGTAGACTCATTCCCCCCCCCCAAAATAACACCTTGAATTTAATGCAGTGAGAGAATGGTTATCTGAATACAGTGCAACTTTGAGAAAAACCTCTCAAACAAAAGATAAAAAGGAACAAATTCAAAAGATCAAGTCCAGGCATTTTTCTTGCAGAGGTTTTATTAATATTCTCTTTTCAATGAAGAAATGTGGCAAATAAAACTCATGACTTCTTTCAAACGGTGGTCCCTCAGCTCCAGTAAACTGCAACCCAAGAAAAATAAACCACATTAAAATCACATTCTAATAAGACAAACTGGAAGAGGACAAGCATTTAATCGTTTTACAATTTTTTCTGCCAATTCAGTCAAATTCTCAGCAGCCCATTTTGGTCTAATGGGTAAACGGCAAAAAGGTAAGCTCACCATTACATCAGGATAGGCCTAGTAGGCTGAATTTAAACTGAAGGTTGCAGCTGGTAATTCAGTCATCACAATTCTCACCACTGAGTTGTCTGATGGGTAAACGGCGAAAAGGATGAATTCATCACTATTCCAGCTACAACATTTGCCAGTACTCAACCTCAAGAAATGTATCCAAGTCTTAGCAAAGCAGACAAGCCATTCTGACCCCTTTACCACACATTTGGTGGATAATACTTGAAGAAATAAGTTAGGAAATATTTTTAAACGTGGCTGGTCAGTGCCTTTTAAAGGACTTTTACTAAAATCACCTGTGTCCAGTTTTATTTGGACTAAGTTAAGTAATTTTTAGAGATGTACAATGGGTAGACTCAAAATATAACAATGTTCTTACAGCAGTAAAATGTAATAGCTGGAAACTCACCTGATCAGCTGAAAAGACAAACAATATCTGATGCACCTCCTGACAACAGCATGATTTCTGGAGCTTTAGGACAACCAAAACAAAAAAACAAAAAACACGACTGGTTAACTTTCAAATTCAGATATCTACATCTAAATTTACTCATATGTACAACCAGTTATGACTGATCCAATTATGCTGGTGATTCAGTTATTCACAGTTTCACCACCTCATTGTCTGATGGGTAAACGGCAAAAAGATGAACTCATCACTACTCCAGCTCAAGAAGTTCCCAGTACAAAACGTTAAGATTTAGACTTAACAGATCAGCCATTTCTGATCTCTTGCCACAGAAAGTTGAAACCTTCAGCGATGGAACAGTCTTAATTTTGTTTCTGTATAATAAGTTGTGTGGTGCCTTCCAAAGTTTTTTTTTTTTTTTTTTTTTAAAACAAAAATCACTTTTGTCCAGTTTACTTTAGAACAAAGCTGAAACCAGATTATCAAGAGAAATTACTCCAACTACTCTGGTCAGCCAGTCTGACCAACTATGTCTTGTTGGTAAACTGAAAGTGTGACAACAGTACAAAAATATCATGGCAAAGAACTCACCTCCCGATCAGCACAGGAGAGAAAGGATAACATCTTGTGCATCTTCTGACCACAGCATGACCTCGACAGAGCTGGAGGACAACCCAAGAAAACAGGACTTTAATATCCACATTAAATTTACTCATTTGTACAACTAGTCCCAACTGATCTGAACTAATCACGCTGGTGTTTCAGTTAGTCACAGTCTCACCACCTCATTGTCTGATGGGTAAACGGCAAAATGTGAAGTCATCACTATTCCAGCGGAGTGGCTAGTACCAAAACTTTAGAAAGATATTTAAGACTAAGCACAACAGACAAGCCATTTCTGACTTCCTTGCCAAACAAGGTTGAAACTGAATTATTTAGAAACTAATTTCTGTCAGTCTTACCACCCATTATTTCTGGTGGGTGAACTGAAAATATAACAATGTTGTTGCAGCAGCAGCATATGCGTAATGCTGTACAAAAAGAACTCACCTCGTGATCAGCACAGGTTACAAAAGATTACATCTGGCGTGTGTCCTGACTACGGCATGACCTTGACGGAGCTGGAGGAAAACCAAAGAAAACAGGACTAAGATGGACTTTCAACAAATATCCACATTAGATTAACTTGTCTGCACAAGTAGTCCCAACCGATAAATCATGCTGGTGTTTCAGTTAGTCACAGTCTCACCACCTCACTGTCTGATGGGTAAACGGCAAAATGTGAAGTCATCACTATTCCAGCAGAGTGGCTAGTACCAAAACTTTAGAAAGGTATTCAAGACTTAGCACAGCAGACAAGCCATTTCTGACTTCTTTGCCACACAAAGTTGATGCAACCTTAATAAGCACAGTTAGTCACTGTCTTCAGTAGTCAGTCACCAAATGTGACTTTAAAGAAAGTTCAAACTGATTTAAAAACAATTTCACTCAGTCTCCCCACCCATTGTGCCTGGTGGGTAAACTGAAAATATAATGTGTACTGCAGTACAAAAAGAAAACACTAGCATGGACTCACCTCCTTATTAGCACAGGTGACAAAGGATTACATCTGGTGCGTCTGACAAGACATCCGATGCAGCTGAAGGGAAAACAAATAACAGGTCTAAGAATAACTTCCTAAAGAATAAATCTATATCCAATTTACTTGTTTGTGCAACCAGTCCCAAATGATCATGTTATGCTGGTGTTTCAGTTAGTCACAGTCTCACCACCTTATTGTCTGATGGGTAAACGGCAAAATGTGAAGTCATCACTATTCCAGCAGCAGGACAGACCTATAAACTAAAGTGCAATAAAAAGTCCCACACTTACTGTTCAGTTTAAGGTCCACATGGTGAAAACCAGTTTCTGGCCATCTGTAGTAGGCAGTGGTGACGTGACATCTGAAATAGGAAAGAGGACCACTCAGTACACAGATTCCACATGATCATCATTTACAGTTCTTTTTAAAAGCCTATTATTTGACAAATCTTCAAACCTTGATATAAGAAATGTCTTACCTGATCAGGTGTACCAATCATAGATAAAATGTTCCATCTTCATTGGCAAACCTGTGAACAAACATAACGTTAAGTCCGTAAGTTTTAAATCATGCTCAACGATTTATTCATATTTTCCCTCAGCACCTATACAAGTCTGTCTCAGTGACTTAACCAAACCTCACAAATAATTACTCTCAGGAGTGATATATTGATTTTCAGCTTGCGTGAATAAGATGTACTGAAGAAAAAGCCAATATGGTGAGGAGAGATGACTGATCACCCGAAGGTCAAAGGGTGCAGTGTAACACAGCTTGGGAGCATGACTAACGTCGCAGGTTTGACGACCGGGTTCAACAGCAGGTCCCGGCCTCTGCCATGACCTTACGTCCTCAGAGGGAGCCATGATGACTTTCCCCAGTGAAATAATGGAAGAGGGCAAGTCCCTGACCAGCAGCTCTTCTGCTGACCTCTGAACACGGCCAGAGATGGTCAGATGGACACGGAATCCCTTTGAACTGTCTAAAAAAAAATGATTTATTACATTACTTCAGGGACGAGAGCTGTCTATAGTGACACGTCAATCCGGTTAAGATTGCCTGGAAGTAATTAGCATTACATTTGTAACGCAGCATTGAAGTCATTAATCGGCCATTTTAGTTGCTGCAGAATTTGCCTGCATTTGTCTACAACAAACGTTTTGCATATCTTGAAATCATTTCTTAAAAAGCTTTGAGAATTGGATAAGCAGGCCCTTTTTCTACTAAATTCAAATCCAAACCCATCCGTGCGTTTATGCAGAAAGAGGTGGAACTTGCAAAATTACATTTTAGCCATGTGTGTGCGTTAAATATTACAGGCTTAATATTAAAGTTTGGTTTGACTAATGAGAACTCCTGTAAATTAAGAGTTAGCTGCGCTCTTTCCTCAACACGTGGCAGGACACATGAGCTAGCTAGCTGTTAGCTAACATGCAATGCTCAGTTAGCGTTAAAGCTAGCTCGGAAAACACGTTCGCGATATGCAAACAGCACAGCCGTGAAAACAAATAAAGCCATCTCATTCTTGCTTACCATCTTATTGATGAATAGACATGAAGCCATGTTCTTGTTTTTGAGAGTAGCCGAGGAGCAGCGCTGCTGTCTGCTGCTCGTGGTTGAGTGTCCGGGAGAAGAGGAGGGGTTTCCGGCTCCGACCTCCTCTTCACTGCGCCCCGGAGCTGCGCACTGACCGCGGCTCAAGAGGCGCACAGCTGAGCGACGATTATATTATCAGCACCAGCTTCGTCTTATTTAATTAACGCTCAGATTTAATAATGTATGCATTGTTGCTATTACATGACACAAAAGCACCAGGTCTGACACGAATTCGAAATCTGTTGTGGCAAATTATTTTTTTAAATTATTTTTTATTGTCTTATTTTTTTATTTTATTTTTTTTATTTCTCAATCTCTTAGAATAAAGACATGCAGCCCCTTGTTTCCTCTTCAAAATGCTGTGATCTGCCCACGTATTTATCAGTATTTAATTTAATATTATAGGCCTACAATCAGATCGATTAGAAAACAAATTAGGCTTACAAAGACATTTTCAAATGAGCGTCAGTAGGGCTGAGGACATTACTATCACCTTTGTATCCACTTTAATAATACATTTTTAGAATGTTAAATGTGAAGAGGCTAATATTTACGCCTTCAATCTGTGCAAATATATACAATTGTTGTTTCATTTCCTGACCATGATGACACTATTAACACGCTTAGACACCATAAACTATGTGTGTATTTATCATCGTTCATCTCATTGGACTTCTGAAGTCAGCCTACAGACCTATACCGCATATTCGTTTGTGGTGCAGAGATTTTACTGCAATTAAATAATGTGTTGTGAAAAAACGAATTATTTATAACCTACAAGCCAGAGCCACATTTCATTGATTTAATACTAATTGGCACAAAAATAGAGCAACTTTCCGATGATCACAAAAACAATGTCATTGTTCTTATAGAAAAATACCGTCAGTGTTTTATTTGAATAATAATAATCAGTTATTATACAATTTTAACTTTCTTGTATAGGTCTAATAAAAAAAAGGGATTTTCTGTTATGGTCAAAAAACTTAGGAGACTCGTCTTCTCTCACTGAAGTCGTTTATTCACAAACACATTTACAACCATGCATGTAAAAATAAGAAGGAACACGAGATGGAGAGCCTCCATTGTTGACTCTCTGACAGACCACTTCACATGACAGATGTTAAGTTATTCACACATGCATTTAGTGCAAATGTTTCAACTGAAAGTGCACACCTCAAGCATGACGGGCTGGTTACCCCAATGGAATTTCTACAAATATCATACCTGGGACATGTGGGGAACTGCACAATGCAGGTCAAACAGGATTAGTCCAAAATAACAACAGAGAAACATAATGTATGCTCTCTCCAAATTTATACAATAAAATTCACATAATATATTAATTTACAACGTCTTCCTGTCGGCTGTAGTGGGAGTGAAGATAGGCAGGTAGGCTAATTGTTCTACAATCATAAGGCATACGCTTCTGCCCCAGCAAACAGCATGAAGTCATGCATAAATGAAATTTCATACAAATGATTTTAAGCCTATTTCCGGGAGGTGGACGATGACGGGCCCTGGTTCTCTGACTCTGAAGGACTTGAGGTGTTGAGGAACTGTCCGGATGCTCCGACGTACAATCTGGACCGCATGGGCCATTTCTGTAAACATATTTAATGTGTTAGTGAATCAGCCTCAGAAACAGGCCCAAAGGCCACCGGGGATGGTGCTGCATGCTTCGAAAAGTTGTGACATTATAAATGATAACCGTTTTAAATCCACGCAGGGACAATTTCCGTTGATAAATAAATTGTTTATCAAAAACAATTTAGCAATAATAATAATAAAAAAGCATGAATCACAATTAAGAACATAAAGAGCTGAACTTCTAACATTTAACATACAATTTCCAATTAGGCCTACTATTATTATTAGTGTAGTATTATTAGTGTTAGTATTATTAGACTGTTCTTACTGACCTTGACCGGGTGCAGGTAGCCATCACCTTTCAATGACTGTAGCGCCTCTGTTTGTTTTGTGCTCTCTCCCTCCTCCGCGCCCTCATCTTGTAGTGTTCGAGTCAAATGGGCAATATAGGTGGTGGCCAGTATCAACACGTCGAGTTTGGACAGTTTGGTGTCCGGCGGCACCGACGGCAAAGTCCTTTGTAGCTCCAGGAAGGCGGTTCTCAGGGTCTGCACCCGGCTCCTCTCCCGCGCTGCGTTCGCTGCAGCCGGCCGTCCTCTGCCGCCGAGCCCGCCGGTCTGGAGCACTCTGGCCCGCTGGAGCTCCCCGCGACGACGACCGTCCGGACTCGGGCTGGAGCTCGGGCTGGATGCGGGGCTGTCATCCACCACCGCCCCGGAGCAATTAGCGCTGTCCATCCGGAGCGACTGTCTTCCTACCATCCGGGTGCACTCACAGACCTGCAGAGACACATTATACAGATAAAGACACATGACTGTTAGTAGTTGAACCTGGCCTGTAATTTTGCATGTTTTATTGTGTCCAAGTTAAAACTTACAAGGCTACTTTATACACAACTTGTGAATTATTTATTGTTGTCTATGCATCTGTTCTACCTTTAACTTAACTTCTAATTTATATGATAATTTAACTTATTGACTTTGTATTTATTTATTAAACTGTAACTTAAACCGTCTGGTCTACAGTCCATGATTGAACATGTCTGCTGTTAAGCTGCATGATGCTGCACATTTTTACAGCTCATCCACTTACAAACAAAACTCAATGAAAGCCAAATGACAGATCACACAGCTGTCCAAAGTTGCACACCTGAATTTGTGCTGGCTGCTCGGTGACTTGTCAAAAAAAATATTATAATAATAATAATAATAATACCCTGCAGTACAAGTGAAGTCTTTATTACGTACAAACACCACGAAAGCGTTTTTTTCTGGATGGTGCCTTTACCTCTGGTTTCTCTCAAAGTCTTGAAAAACAACATGAAGGCAATCCAAAGAGTTCCTCTTCGATGGGGCAATTTGCTCCTCAGTGCACAAGAATCCCACACCAGGTCCAGCTTATCCTCTTATAAAGCGGCGCGTCTGCAGAGAAGGTGCGCAGCGGTCTCCCCCCTCCTTTACGCTCATCCAACGTTTCACCTGTGTGCGTAAAAGTCTCAGGAGCCCGTAATTTATTGGATACACAAAGCGGCGTACAAGTATTTCGCTCCGACGTAATTAATCACTCCCTCGCAGTGCCGAAGACTGCTCTTTCCCCTTTCCTAACTTATTTCTGTCTGAGGGGCAGCAGAGGCTCGTTTTCATCGCCAGAAGGCAGGACTTCTCTTCTCCCCCTAACCCCGATATGTGGTAGGCCATATCCCGCTCTAATTGGCTGCGAACCCGACACTGTATTTTCTTTATAAGCCTATCAAAAAGTGGCGACGTTCAAGAAAAGTTCGTCAGATTTACCTCAAAAAACGTGCTCGTCACGGTCAGAAATCAAGGTTAGTCTTTCCAAAAAAAAAAAAAAAAAACGGCTCTTTGCAATAGACCTTGAAGACAAGCTGACAAGTGTAAGGCGATATGCAAAACATTTGACTAATTGCCAGGCTGTCTTGAGTTGCAAGCTCGTTTGGAACAGCTAATAAATAAACTCCTGCTGCAATCAACAGGCAGGCGTTGAGGAAATTCTTGCGAGACTCATAAATTAATCACTCTGATTTCCAGGCCTCCAAACGGAGATGTCGGCGAATTAATGAAAGGAATTATTCATAATATGTATATCCTCGGACTGTTCTTAATAAACATTGTTTTTGTAAGGATGGGGTAACAGTTTTGCTCCGGGCCCACTAATTATGAAGCCATGTAAAGGGAGGTTAAGTCAGCTTGTTTCCCTAATAACCCCGCATCTTTCAGGGGGTCACGCACCCACGTGGCTCTTAAAAACCCCTTAATTTAAACATTTAGTAACAAAAATGACTAATCCGTCCCTGTTTTCTTACTGTATTTGCAATTAAATAAAGGACCTCATCATTTATCAGTTGCCTGAACAGAAGCATGTGTCGTTTGTTTTAGATAATGTAAAGCCTTGTAATGGCAGAGCAGAGGGATCATTTGTTTAGATTGTGCCACTCTGCATCTCCTGGTTCACTTATTCTCCAGAAGAGAAAAAACGACACACACCACAGGCACAAAAAAAACTGCAGGACTATCAGTAAGCAATAGTTTGAGTTGGACGGACTGTTTATATCCTCAGACCCCAAAAATGTAATTCGAAATAAACCAGCTGTGAAAGTGACGGAAAGAAATGTGAGCAAACCATTAAATCATTGTTTTACTCTTTATTTCTTTTTTTTCCTTTTTTCTTCAAACAACTTACAGGTTAATAATTAATTCAATAGGAATTTAGATTTAGTCATGACAAAGATTTTAAAACATGCTGTGAAATATATATATATTTTCCACTATAAGGAGTGGAAGTCTCAGCAAGCAGGTCACAGTGACTGTCCCCTGTCCTGCTAAATATACAATGATAAAAGATCAGCTGCTGTGATGAACATGGTGCTCAGACGAGGCAGTAACAGGGCCGGTCCTGGTCTCCGTCTAATTTGTGAGTGAGCAGGAGGAGGTGGAGATTTTCTTGGACCGGTAGGTTTGTCTTAAGCGTCCACATGACCGAGACGTCCACACAGAGGGATCTTTAACTTTTGTGCCCTACAATATCAGAGAAAAAAGAGTGAACAACCAGAAGACATTTCTTATACGATTACTCTGTGGCCTGTAGTTATTGTCAATAGTGATTGATAGCATTATAATAATACAGAAAACACGATGACAAAATAGTAAGTAACTTGTCAAGAAGGAAGAGTGAGCCAACTTTAAATAAGCGACACCACTTTAAGATTGAACTAATCTAGAAACATTTCTTCTTAATTATGCTGAGAACTGTAAGAGATCTGTATGTGTGATGACTTTATGAGCTGCTCATCGCTCAGAATTTGTACATTTCAACATATAGTAAACATTCTCTGTGACAGATGGTTGTAACACTTAGAATTTATGTCTACAGTTCATTAAATTAATATGTCATGAATGTGAACTCTCTGTCATTAACTAAAATCTGTGTGAAGTATGATGCCGGACCGGAGGGGCGGCTGCGGATTCCACCTCTGCACGTCAGCGTGGCTGTAGGTGTGAGCAGGAAGTGGTGCCTGACCCATGTAAAAGTCATCTGGAATATAAACAAATTCACACCAGACACAAACAAATCCAAATGAGCAAAAACCCACACAGCATTATAGGGTAAAGGATGATAAATGTGACAACCACAGAACGTACTTTTTCTAATATGTTGTAAAAAGAATATGATGTAAAAAATCTAATATGTATTTACAAAGTAGCTGTTTCACAAAATCTTTGATAGGCTGTTAGTATTGTCATTAACATGGCTGTTAATGTAATCAAATTGGTAACTAAATCAAAGATGTGATCACGCAAAAATAAAGGGCAGTGAATAATAATTAAGACATTTTAAGCCACTTTAATTAGGGGTTAATTTGTTGAAATTTGATCTGATCACATGAATTATAATAATAAAAGAGTAACTGTTATAATATGGGCAAAGATTTTACAGTGGATTAAAAAAAAAGACACACTTATGAAGGGATGATGGTTGATCGGCCCGGTCGTCATATGTTTGTTGTTTTTCTTCTTCTTGGCCTCTTTGGATGCTTTCCAGTTAATGAGGAACTGTCTGGTTAACTCATTAATTTCCCTGCCATCAAGAACAACTATAAAGATAAAGAAAGAAATTAAACAACCAAAGTTAAATTTGTGGTGACATAAATATTAGTCTGGGCAGTCCAAGCAATGCAGCGCATTTTCCAGATTCATCTGTCAAAGACCATGAACATGAAGAATATCTCACCGAGGGTGTTGCACACTGTTATCAGGCGGTCTCTGTACTTTGGTTTTTTACACACAGGATTCCCAGTCAAATCCATTTGAAGCAGCTGAGGCCAGTGACTGAGCACATCCTCTAACTCCTGAAAATGCACAAAAAAGAAAAAACTTGCTTGTGAAATGTGGTGTATTCATTTGAACTTCTAATAAGTCAATCCTACGTCTCTAAAGCTCAGTAATTAAAGAATAAACAATGGACAGCTTTCTTTTAAACAAATATCATGCATATTTATATATCAGGAAAAACCTTTTAAGACATGGTATGAGTGAATGGCAACGTGAAGCACAAGGGCCAATGGAGAGCACATAAACAACACATCAGTCTATTTTAATAAACAGTGTCGCCGGTGTCATGTAACCACAAGTTTTCTCCTGGGGCAGTGTGAGGCTGGCTCCTCCAGCCAGTTGCCTGCAGTTGTATGTTTATCTAAAGGCACATTAATCCAAGCCTGGAAATATGAATACTCTCTGGACACGCTCTGATTGTTCATTGCCTTCCTGTCTTGGCCAAAGCGCTTCCACTTTTCCAGCTCGCGCTGCAATCAGTTCAGAGGGGACCCCTGAGCACCGCGCGCTCCCAGGCTTTGATAAATGATCGTGTCAGGGCCGTCACTCAGAAGGGCCTCACCGAAGAGCAGCCCAGCGCCAAATTGCCCCCCACGCGGGGGCGTGGAGAACAGCAAAGGCTGGAGACTCACCAAGCTCGGCTGGCTCTCTCGCCTGGACTAATGATGGGCCAGTTATGAACCTGTATTTGACCAGGGCTTCGATTCCCCTGTCCTCTCTGCCCTGCACACAGCTAACGGTCTCAGAAGATGCTCCCTATTTGTCACCCTGGCTGACTGCCTGTCATAATCTATTTTAAAAATCCATAATGTTTCCTCTGGATTCCGAGCAAATGGCACAGAAGAAGGGATTGATCCTTTTGAGGGCTGTCTTTGCAGGATCAATAGTGGCAGACGGGTTGTATAAATTATAGGAGAAATCGTCTAAAAATGACACGTGTACAGCAATTACCTGCATCAACGTCCTCAAAAGAAAATCACTGTGTTAGGAAAGTAGCCGCAGCAATGTAGTCAATTATACAGTGCTTTCAATGTGTTGTCCTGGTGAAAGATAAAGAAGTACGCCCTTTTAAATGAAGTCATCAACCTTTTCAGTTAATACATCAATTTCAAACAGAAAAATGAAGAAGCCGGTCATTTTTCAAAGGAGCCAGAGAGCATAAATCATATCTATGGCCTCAGATGAATCTCCCATAAGGTGCTTCAGGGTATCAAATAGAGGATCCTGAGGCAGAGAGGGAAAAAATCCGCCTCCTAAGGAAAGAGAGAAACTTGTGCTTGTTTAAAGCTGTCAGCGAGAAAAGTCTCAGGGGGATAGCTCGCTGATTTGTTGAATAATTCTGACCCTGTGCGAGTCATGGAGGCTGGGAACCTATGGCGGGATTTGACGGATTTGGTTCTTTAGAACCCTGTTCTCCATATCATTTCACACATCACTGCAGAAAGCCACGGAACAATGTTAATGCTGACCCGATCAACTAATAGCTGCTATGCACCATGTCGTGCATAGTTGCTGTGATGTGGTGCTATTTACTTTGACTGCACAGCGCATAGCATGCAGCCAGTTTATACTTCTGCCCCACCAAAGAAGAAGTCTTGAATCGCAACTTCTAGAACAATAGAAAAGCCATATTTACCTGCATATTGTGCAATTTATTGTCAGAGGCGGAAAAATGCTGGAGCTCCTTCAGCACTGTCAGGTCCTTGATCTCATCAATGTTGTTGTTACTGATATTCAGGACACAAAGAGATTCCTGTGCAAAGAATTCATATTCATTAAGAGAGAAGAGTTCATTTTACAGTTACAGTTTTAGAACAAAGACAGAACATTATAAATTAATCTTACATTGTGGAACCTTTAGGAGGAAATATAGAATACAACTTCCAAGAAAAAGTAAATCAAAACATATATTAACGTGATTTATTTTGGGCACAGAAAGTCAAAGAAATGCTACTTTTAATATTAGAGCAAGCTTATTACAGCATTATTGCATGTGCCTAAGATAAATGTGCATTTTTAGGTATTTTCATCTTTTTCTCTGCTTGTTATCCATCTGGATTAAGCTTTTACATCTCCTTCTACATCTGAGCCACTTGGATCACATCCAAATCTGACTCTAGATAGTGCTTTTGCTAAATATTCACCTTGGTTTGAAGTTCTATAATGGCACATTTATAAAAAGCTGGAACTCTTCAAATTTGCACAGCAATTTCTTTAATTATCCAAACAAACAAGAAGCTGAGACTTTTGGTGTGTTTATCCATGGCCAGGCCAGTAAACGAAGTAAACAGACCTAACTGATTTGTCAGACCAGAGAGAGAGCAACAGAGGTCTCTTTGACATCATCAAACCCGGCACAATACTGCTTTTACATGGATCACTGGCCTCAGAGAAATCTGAGAGCTTTAAAACTGGATGTGATAACCTACCAGGTTGATACACCACACATATTCTTGTGTGTAAAAAAAGATAATTGAGCTTTCCTCTGTACTTCTGATTACTTAAAAATACATCATTTAAGACCCCAGATTATTGGGGGGTGGGGGGGTCATCCTTATTTTCTCAAACTATCTCTGTACTGCACAGTGTAAAAATAGGTCATACAGCCAATGAGAGGAGAGTCCTGGGGTCAAGGAGCAACTTTTCCCCTGGTGCCAGCCTCTGATTCTCCAGATGAAGCTCCTTGAGCTCACAGAGCTTCTCTAAGCCCTCCACCACTGCAATCCTGTTTCCACCCAGATACCTACAGAGCAGGAAAACCACACACATGTTCACACACACCACAGTCTTTAAACGATCTTCACAGCAAAAGACCACAATCAGTCAAACTCGTCTACTCACAGTTTGGAGAGCTTCTGCAGATTGGAGAGATTATCGATGTGGGTGATGTCGTTGTTCTGCATGTACAGATGGGTGAGGTTGGAGGCAAAGCCGAGGTTGTGAATGTGCGTGAGCTGATTATCATACAGGTAAAGGACGGTGAGGTTCCTACACATGGAGAGATCCCCCTGAAAGTAGCATTTAAATGTGAGGCATAGACGAGAAAGAAAATCAAAGAATGTAAACATGAGTGTTAATAATAGCTACTTACAATATCTTCGATATTCTTGCTGAAAAAGTGGAGGTGGGTGAGTGTCTTGAGGTAGTCTGGGAAGGAGAGGCCCCTTTTCTTTTTGAAGTGGTGTCTAGATTTAGCGATTAGATCTACGGTCAGACGTACCATGGTGGCTGCTTTAGAGGGGATTCTTTTCAGCTTCAGCCAAGCATTCAGCCCACAGCAGTGGCTAGATCTCTCTGCTCGAGAGAAAAATAGACAAGTATGAGCTGAAGTAGACCTTAGCTGGCAAACAAATGTTCATCTGAATAACTTTTTACTAACACAAAATCTAAGTAGCATTAGTAATCACAAATGACAGACAGAGATTAACCTTGCACTGGACTTTTAATTCCCTAAAACCAAAGTGTCAATTCACAATTAGGGATAATTGATGGGGGAAAAAAACAATCAAACAATCACAATTCTCCAGGAAACTTGTTAAGAGGCCAAAGGTTGGGTGACCACTCAATTTGTGTTGTAATAAGAGCTGTCAATTCCCAAAGCAGACTAAGCAGAGCTTCTACTGCTTCCCTTCATTCAGTGCCCATGGGGCTTGTTTATTAGCTTGACCTGACATTGAAATATGACAAATTTGCACTTTGATTGTACTTTGCATTAAGACATCATAACACATCACCTCATTACTTGCTACATTATACAGCAGTGAGCATGCGTGTGGCTAAAATATGTCGGTGGGTAGAGAAAGGCAGAGAGAAGTGACAGCAGGTCTTTTTCACACTTGATCTCAAGGCATCAGGTCGAGGAGACCAGAGACACAGATCGATAAAACCATGGCTGAACTATGGACAGAAGCTATAAGCTAACTGAATTTATACTCCCCTGGGCATATTCTCTCAAGAGACATGAGGACAGCACTTTATCACTGTCAAAGAAAGTGCCACACTCATAGATGTCCGGGTGTAGTACGCGAGGGACAGGAAATATCTACTAAAGTTGATGCATAAAGCTAGTGAAATGTGGCACACGGCCGGAGAAAAAGCAAAACATGTTATTGTAGCGTTACAAATTGAAAATGGGCACGGGTTATGAATGCTAGAGGCTAACGTTACCTTATAAAGCTACCGTAACACTGTAGCGTCGCCCGCAACCAAAATTAGCATGAAATACTATAAATCATTTCATTTTGTATATGTGTAAAACATTAACGTACAGGTGACTGAACGTAACTCTCCTACCTCTCAGTCTTTGAAGAGAGCTAGCTAACAGTTTTAAAGAAGTTGTGAAGCGAACCGCAGGTTAGCAGGGCTGTTTGAATCTGTCATGTTGCTATGGAAACCACGCAGGCAAAGCGGCACATACAGAAAAGTGCTCCGTCACAGAATTTGGTGCAACACCGGGGAAGCGGAAGTAAACTGTGGCGGTTCTTGTTTCTGTAACAAGCAAACATTCTTTTTATTTTAATTTAATTCAAATGCATTTCAATTTCAAAATTAAAGCAAGAGAAATTGCTGTTAATAAAGTTTGGTTTAACCAAAAGAAGTGATGACGATTTTTATTATTATTATTATTATTATTATTATTATTATTATTATTATTAATTGTAGCCATTTTGTAATGGCTTCGAAAAGATAATTGCTTACTTTAAAATGTGCCTTTAAAAGGATGTTTGACATTATTTTGCAGTATAAATATTCACACCCATTGAATGAAATGTATACTAAAACGTTATGCTGTTTTTATTTTCTAGTTTTGCAGCAAAAATGACATTTCTCCAAGCTCTCAGGACCAGTACCCACTTCTCCCAGTGACCCCCGCAATGTTAATCTATATCATGTCAAGACCTGAGTTTCTTGTAAGCGAGCGACTTCCCTCCACTTATGCAAGCGCACATTGAGAAGAGGAAGTGTAGCACCTCAGCTCTCGGAGCTCGGATCAACTTCTTCACATAAACTGCACCGTGCTTGTGGGGTTGATTCATCTGAGAGCCAAACTAAACATCACATCTCCAGATCTTAGTGGGGTCATTAGATCTGGAGAGCTTAAATACTGTAGCTACCCATAGCTATTAATCATGAGCCTGATCAATCTGCTGATCAGTCAATGCCAAATCAACCAGTTGTTTAGCGTTTTATTTCTGTGTGGACAGTTTAGGAGAAGACATTCCACCGCAATCTGTGAAAGCCTTTTTATAATAATGGAGAACTAAATGTTACGAGTATAAAAGGGTCAAATACATGGGTAATGAATTTTTGGCTGCCCACAATTTGACTTGATCAGAATTTACATATATTTTCCTATTCCACCTTTAGTCATGCATACAAATGTCCATCTGGTGATAATCATAATATTTACATGTCCAATGAGTTCAATATGTTTCACAGATTCTTAAATCGCCACGAAAGACCAAACATTAGGTGAAACTATTTTAGAAAAGCATACTCTAAATACTTTCTCAGCACTGTGACAGTCATCCATGTAATGCATTTAAATATCTGGCAAAAACATGAGCTATTCAGTAGACCGTGTGTGCAGAAAACCTATTCAACAATTTCAAATTCCTAAATTTCATTAAATATAATCTAATAAGTTTCCTCTTCCTAAACCGCTATGCTGAACACCCATCCAATTGAAGACATGGCTTAAATAATGGTAAAAGAAAATCATTATAAGAAGCGGTGCCAAAGCTCATGCACATGAGAAAAAACAGACACCGTCACTGCCCCACTGGGACTGCCCCCCTGCGATACATGACATAAAAAAATATACATTTAGCCATTACAATACCATAAAAGAGACAGGACGCAAACCCAAGCCAAAGCGGCTGTCTGTAAAAAAAAAGGCAGACTTGGTGAGTGTCTGCTGCGATGGAGAGCAGACACGTTGGGTGAATAGACTCCAGTGTGTACGGCTTCTGTTTCTGTGCTGCATCACTGCCACAACCTGACGAGCTGGCCACTCTGCCAGAGCGTGTACCACCGAGAGCCAAAGTGTGCTAGGAGTGACTCCATAGAGACGTCCCACACATGGCAGCCGATTCCCACTGAGCCTACGCAGAAGCTTGAGTTTGTTGTTCCATTATGTAATGCTGTGACAGGCTACCCTTGACTGACTGACTGGTGCGAGGTTAGGCTGTGCGCTGGAATACAAGGCCCAACATGCAAAAAAGCACAAAGGGAAACAACGCCACAGTGCCTCACACCTTTAGAATACTGTACTATATAGCTAAATATTTGAAGACAAGTGAAATTTACCAGCTACAGTATGCTTTGTTTCATAAAAGACTGAAATAAAACCATATCATTTTGTTGAAAAAGGATGAAATACTCACATACAGATCTTGCACTTTTTATGTTTTTATTTTTTTTGCATGAGTCCTGACTGTATAATCATGAGCTACTTCTAGGACAAAAGAAGAAATTGAATAAAAAAGCACTCCCAAGAGAAAACACAGAAAGTGCCACCTTTAGCAGTTAAACATAAACCATAAACCAGTAAGTGCTAGACATGCACAAGGAAATCCAAATCGGCTCGTAGTTCAAGTTTCAATTGGCAGATGTGTTGATTTGATTGAAGAGTTTGTCCTTAATGACTTGAGACATCAAGCCGTGAATTGCCTCTATGGTTGTCTTGCAGCTGAAATAAACCACAAGAAGAATTTGAGATTACTACAATGACCCCAGAAAAACAGAAAACATTCAGAGATGAAACATGTCGGTAGCTGTGTATTACTGAAACTTGATCTTTTGGTTAGTTTCAATAACAAGCACATTTAATTTTATTGTATGAAAAAATAGAAAATAATGGAAAATGTAACAATGATACAGGTTAATGATTTTTCCTTTTCTGGTTTAAATCAATATACTTGTAAATACGACAGTTTGAAAAGCTGACAGAATACAGATCGTGAACTAAGAGCTTAAATTCTAAGTCAATTAGCTGATCGACAGAAAATGAATCAGCAGTCATTGTGATAATAAATCATTTGAATCATTCTTTGTTTTACATCATTATAAAATGAAACCCTTTGGGTTTGGGACAGCTAGTCAGAAAATGTGTGATGTGAATATTTAATAGTTGTCTGACATTTTACAGAAAAAAAGATTTATTAATTGAAAAAGTAATCCACAGATAAGCCTGTGATACATTTATTTTTTTAAAGTCTTTGGGCGCAGCACTACATCAAACTTTTTATTAATTAATTAATTAATTCATACAACACCTCTTATATAGAATAAAGGTTATGCAAAAGGTCAACAAATTAGTTGGGCTGGGAAGTAATGCATTTAACCGTTACAAGTTCTGATAAATATTAATTGAAAGTAATACAGTAATACCATCAACCACGTTTTTTTTTTGGAATCAATAATATACAGTACGTAGTGGGAAAGCAGGCTACAGCCAAAGACAAAACTGAAATCATAGTGTCCAAAATAAATTAAGCCCGTGTTTTTTCCAAAGATTTTTTTTCTTTACCTATCTCGTGTTGCTTTGGCCAGTTTGTCCTCAGACTTCCTGTCATGTGTGTCCAACCCGAGCATGAAGCTGCCTCTGCCCAGCTGGGCCTCCGACTGCTCCAGCTTCTCTGACAGGTCAAACACCTGGCCTGTGGTGTAGTCCGAGTTCTGACCATCCCACAAACACACATACACAGAGAAAGCCATTCATGCACAATTTGCCGACAAAAGCTAAACAACAGATTTTTTTAACCAAGACGGATTTTGCAGGATGGCAACAAATCTGTCTAACAGGCTGTAGGAACACTTTGTGTGTTGTGTTGACTGAAAAGAAGTCAGTGTAAAGTTTGCTTAAGGTGAGGCCGTGTTTTTAGTGGAAAAGGTAATTAAAACACAATGACACAGGGGCCCCTGACTAGGGTGACAGTATAGCAACTGACAAAGCCTGTCACCTAAGGAGCAGCCCTTTCTTGACATCTAGTCAATTCATCTTCATCCAGACTGCCAGAGAGCTAACTGTTTGGATAAGCCTCTTGCCTATTTAGACTGTTTAGTCAAGCCCGGGACAGAGCGACTGCGTCCACAATGGGAATTCACATGAAGGGCTTTCAATCTTTAGAGTGAACTGAGAGGGGAACGGAGACGATCCACGATGAACCATGACAGTATCTGTGTCGCTGGAGTCAGGTCTGAGTTTTAAACTTATCTCCCTTTTTTAAAAAGTTTAAATTAAGCTTATTACTAAAATCAATAAACAGGGGCCGTTGGCCACTATGCAGCAATAAATCACAACATCAAGCGGGTGACCACATGTCTCAGTGAGTTATAGAGTATTAATTAACCATAAATCAAAATGTCAAACAATTAGCAAACATTTTGCTTTTTGAAGTTGCCCACATACCGTGAGGAGACTTGAGGAACTTAAGGTGTTGACCCAGTATTTATTCCAAAGGAGTTCCAGAAGCTTTCTATCAAGGGAAGACTTGAAGTACGTGACCTCTAAGGCGTAATACCTAAATAAAACAAATAAAGGAAAAACATGAGCCACAGACAGTCATGCAGTAAACAGTGCACTATAATATAGTTATTAATCTAAAAAAAAAAAAACAACAATATATACATGATATGAATCTATAAGTAGTGATGTAAATATCTCTAATATGGTGACAACACTATTATATATATCAATACTCACTGTTTACAGTGAACACCAAAGTCTTCAATCTTGTTCAAGGGGATTGTCTGGTATTCTGAGGGTCCTTCATCCGGAGGTTTGTAACCCTGAAAATCCAAAGAAGAAATGCTGAGAAATAAAAACAAACTAAATAACCAGATAATTACAACACTTATAAATGCTGATTAAATGAGAACGACAATTACATAATTAGAAATCCTAGTTTATAACGTCTAACAAATCTAGATTTAATTACATGGTTAATACATAGTTATTTAGCATAAGATAATAAACAACAATACACACATTGCACATCAATCATTAAAAGCAAAATCTTTGATTGCTTTTAGTGTTTAAATTAAAGGAAAAAAGCTGCTATGTACAGTCTTTGCTTTACCTTTGGGTAGGTCCTGAAGGCGCCAAGGTTGACTTTCCCTGCAGAAATAGTCCGAGTGGGGTCGATCTGTGGGAAGTAAGATACAGTGGAACAGGAAAACAAAGTCAGGGGTCACACAAACCTCCAGGGACCACTCGAATGTGGCCACCGGGTGCCTTTTACTATGGCTGTCAGTGTGCTGAAAATACACACTCAATTATTGGACGCCCATGGCATTTAAGCACCGCTGAACCAAATAATGTGTAAATAGCATACATGGTTGCAATAGCAAAATATTCATCAGTACTGCATAGAAAGCTACAACTCATACATCAACAATCTAAACCCCTTCTCAGTTTCACCCGCATTAACTTGTATTGTCACGCTGAGGAAGAAAAGAGCTTACTCTTCTGAATACTACTTGAAAAGGATGCACTTACAAATTAAGTAAAAGAAGAATTTAGGATGAAAATGAAAAATCATGACTAATAATAATATAACATAATATTTCCGCAGTCTTACCACAACGGCCACAAAAGGCTCTTGAAACTGCTGGTTGAGCATCTGAGTGCTGACATCTATGCCTGAGAGCCAGCATCCATAACCCGGGTGACTGTGGTACCAGCCGATGGCATTCTCCAGCCGGCCAACCTGAGGGATAAGAGGTTGATGTAGGTTTCTATTTTATGGCAAGTAATACAGTATTATACAAGAATACCACTTAAAATAAAAAATAAAAAACAGGTAGTATAACAATATTTATCAAAGATTATTTTTGCTGACAGAATTTGGTGCAGTGCTTAAAGTTGGCACTATATATATATATATATATATATATATATATATATATATATATATATTTATATATATATATTTATATATATATATATATTAATATTTCTATAAAAAATTCAAAAAAATATTTGGGGATACTTTCAGACTAAGCCACTGAATTATTTCCACTACAGATCAAAGTACTTCATCATGTTGAAAACAAATATATTTTTTAAATCCTATATTACCATACAGTCCTTGTCTTATTTCATTTTTATTTATGGAAACACTGCCCATAATTAATCAACACAACAAACGATAATTAACTGATAGTTACCCTGGTAATAACAGTAGACAAATTAATATAATATGGTCTGGTCTGATCTCTATGGCTACAAACCATCACATCTTGGTATTAAATAACGTGTAGATGTGTGCCTGGTCCAAATTACAAATTAACGGAATATTTTCTGTAACAGTTAAATGATATTTGCCATGGTCTCAAAATAAAATAAAAAACATGGTTGCATCAATTACATCCACAGAAAGTGATGCACTGTAAATCAAAATAATTGTGTGTGTGCAGAATTTCTCAATCATCAAATCTGTGAGTTGCCCTTTAATGGCAGTCAGTATCTGACCTGTTTGGCATTTTCAATGTAGGCAGCCATGTATTCATATGCTGCAGCCTGAGCGTTGACCCGAGTTTCTGTGCCCTCCACGGGCAAAGCAAAGCTGTCCATGATGATCATGGTTTCACCATCCACCTTCCCCAGCATGAGGCCCATCACCTCCAGGTTTCCTCCAGACCTGGCATGCATCACCATCTTCAACAGGGCCAAGGCTGAGATCTTGCAGTACTTGAAATAGTGATGACTATGGGTCAAAGAAAGATATATATGAAATATCAGGCATATTACGACTGTTAAAGATTATATTAAGAAGTAGATGCATTCTTAAATACACACCACACAGTGTGTGCCGGAGTGCTGTTGATAAACAAACCAATGCTAGTTTGTAGCCATGCTAAGAGGGTGTTCGAACCTACCATTACACAACACACGACACCAAACATTTAGCTTAACAATCACTTAAGTACTTAAACTTTAAATCATGTAGCAAAGTACACAGCTGTACTTACTCCTTTGTCCATGGCTTCGCAGCGAGGATTTCTTGTTGTTGCTTTTTGTCATATTTGTAAATTTCATCTATGCTCTGAACTTCCTGCATGCTGTTGGTTAGCTCCCATGTTTTCTGAGCCGTGCTGCTCCCTGCCATGATGAATGATCTAAGCAAAACAAACGCGTCGTTAAAACCACGATGTTTTGCTCAAGTACACGATCTTATGCTATATATCTCTAAAGATTTCGATGCCGTACGTAACCGGGCCAAATATCTACTCGCTTAGGTGGCCATGACAGTCAACGATACCAATATACCACAGTGCCATCGCAGAGGATTTAAATCTCAATGTTCTCTCCTAAACACGACATTGATGTGTCTTTATGCCACATTACATTTTTCTTGCAGTGAAAAATACCCATAAAAAAATTACGTCCATGTGAAGCGACTTTACCGTATTTGTCACTCATTTTAAAGGGCGGTCCCCCCCTCTGAGAGAATACATGGTTCCGTCCTGGGAGAACTTGTGCGGACCATGATGCTAACCGTTTGGGGCGCACTGTCATCTAGTGGCGCTGTTCGGAACAGCAGCCTCACTCATAAAGGCTTTTGCCTCAGGTCCATGGTGCTGTGCTTTTAACTGTGGGCTAAGCTATCTGAATACTGAGAAGACTGCCGCCAATGTGCTCCAGAAATTAGTTGTTGTTTTTTTTTCAGCGACAGTAGCTCAAACGGCTACTAGAGCTAGTTTGTGCTTGATTTCTAGCATTTGTTGTAAGCTCACTTTGTAAACTTCAGTCTATTTCCGCTGAAGTTATACTATTAATTCCGCATCAGCAGCCAACGGCATTAAAAGTATGTCCAACTAATGTGGCAACTACTAAACAGTGATTTTCCCTCTCAGCTATATTTTATTATTTAAAGCACACTTTTAGCTAGCTTAGTTAGCCTCTCCCAGATGACCCTTTGTGTCACGGTTTCCCATAGCAACGGAATGATGCTTTGCGCCATGCTGACAATCTAGACAAGACTATTATGTCGGGTTTTGTCTGTTACGGTAAAATATATGAATATGAATAATATTGTACATTATTTCTGACTTCTGTTGTCAGGGCTGAGTCGCAGGTGAGCTTTGAAACTTTGAAACTACAACTGTAAGATACCTTGTTAGATGTACATAGTCACTAACGGACGAAAATGGAACGAGCAAAAAGAGGAAGCGTCCAAATAAATGTCAGCACTGAAATGTGAACCGCCATCCACGCAAATCAAGGTATGTAAAATATTAGTGCTTAGATGATCACCACTGAACTGCAGGTACACTAGATATTTTCACATAATGTGTGAATGTTCTCTACAGTCAAAGGCTGGTAATATAAGCAACCCTGTACAGTGGAAATGCCTCCTGCAGCAGTAGTACAAGGAATATCCCCAAATCCAGACCAAGGTATTGTGCAAGTCTGATGTTAAACAGATTGCATTCTTTGAGAATATTGTCATTCATTTTATGTATTTATACTTTCCAGGTTTGGGTGTAAGTTTGATGCTGGGGACTGACTATGAAAACAAGAAGCATAAACTGAATCAGGAGCTTCAGCTGGACTACCAACATTATATTGCCAAGGTCTGGTGATGTATTTGATAACCATTATCAAGACATGTGTTACCTTTTTTTTAACTTACAATCAAGTCCTTTTTTGTCATGGTCTTCCTCCAGAAAAAGGATCTGAAACCCAGGGAAGCCCTTCCACAACCCCAGGGTCTCTCCCTGCCTATTAATGAGAAGATTTCAGCTCAGGTGTGTATCTGTGTGTGTCTGTGTGCCTGAGTAGGTGCCAGTGAGTTCGGTTTTGTGTGTGTGCGCATTTGTCTTTTGTGTGTCCTTGAGTTTGACAGAACAGGAAGCAGTAACCTCTCCATGGGCATCAAACTGGGATCTTTTTTTCCGCTGGCATGATGTAGCTTGCTCATAACAACACAAATGGATTTCATGTACAAAACTGAAGCTCAGATGTGCTGTTGATTGTACGGCGCTTTGTTGTCTCATGGCAACTGCTTTTGTGCTTTCATGCTTGTACTTAGAATCTCTAAGACAGTATTGTGCAGAGTGTCAGCGGCCCAGTGGCCTAATGGATAAGGCATCAGCCTCCGGAGCTGGGGATTGTGGGTTCAAGTCCCACCTGGGTCGTCTGTATATCACCTGGGTGATGCAGATGTTTGAAGTTTATGATAATATTACAGGCAATGCATCTTTGAAATCACTGTAGATTATGCCAGGTCAAAGGTAGCTAAAATGCATTTCCTCGTGACATTCAGAGCATCAGAAATCAATGCTGTATGTCATGTAATCGCTTTGCCTTTTAGCAGCTACCTCGAACTGAGATGAGACCATGATTCCCTGATAAGAAAGCTACAGGTGTCTTATATTCAAAAGATATATTCGGTTTGATTGTCACATGTGCGAGTGAAGAGTAAAATCAACACAGCATTTGAGAAAAGTCGCTGGCAGCCTACCTGATGGCTGCCTCAGAGACATGACTCTAAATGTTTCTCTCACAGGAAAAACTAAGAGAGGAGAGAAGCAAAGAATACAACCTTTTCCTACGGAAACAAGCTCAACTCAGAGGATTAAGGAGGGAAACACCTCCTGTTACTTCAAAGGTAATGAGAATAATCAGTTGTCAGACAAGCGCATTGATGCTTTATAGCTATTTCTTCTGTAATAACACCCAGCGATGAATTATATTCTTTTCATATTCTTTTTTTTTTTTTTTTCTCAGCCTGGACAGGTTCAAGCTTCAGATGCTGAGAGGATTACTTCTCCAGCTTCACCTCTGCCCATCAGCACTCATAACAACCAGCATCCTCCTTCCAGGGAGCGTCCGAGATCCAGGAGAGATGCTGCCACGCTGACTGAATCATTGGATAACGCAAAAAGGACGGGGACTCGGCGTCCAGCCTATCAGGGTCGAAGGCGTTGGCAAATCTATCACCTAAAGGAGCCCTATAGCTCTGAGGAGGAGCTAAGCACAGACAGAGAGGAGGAGTTTGAGTTCAAGCACAGGAGGAGGCGAGAAAGACACACTCCAGAGAGAGATCACAGAGCTAACAGGTGCAGTTTTATTATTCCTCTAATCTAATCTAATCTTCTAATTCCATAGAGAGAAGGTCAGGTATGATAATGTGAGTAATTTTCACCTGTGTTGTTTATCTTTATGGCAGGGCTCCTCTGGACACGAAGGAGGTGGAAGATCCTGGTGTTGATGATCAAAACAACAATGAATGGGTTGGGAAGTCAGAGTAAGCAAAATTACCATTATTTCTATGTACAGCTCTGGTCGACTGCAGCAGATTTGTAAACTCTGAAACATAATCATCTGAGATAGCGACAGTATTCATATGCAGAGCTGGACAGCCGATAACATCCTCCTGGAAAGTCACATAAATTTTCCCCAATCAATGAAGTAATCTGATTGAATGAGCCGACCAGTCAGGTACAGATAATTGCCGCCGTACTCAGTTATTGCTCTCCGGCACTTCTCCTACATCCTGTTGCCTTTCATTGTTTCCAGTTATACCGCTCAGTGGAGCCGCTCTCAATAAGCCGTTAACATGTGGGGCGGTGATGGAGGGTGAGCTTTGGCCCAGCTCCAGGCAAACAATTACTCACCCCAGTTCTATCAGAGCAGCTGGATTGATTGGAGAACGAGGCTTCGCTCCCTGACTCTGAGACCAGAGAGGCAGTGTATGATATAAAATGGTAGCTGGGTGTGGCTCAGAGGGGAACTGATTGCTATGCTCTTCCCACTGTCAGTAATTGGATGACTTTTGTTGAGAGTCCCGATCTGCCTGTGTTTAATAGTCCACAAATGCCAGACAGCATGAGGACGGCTGCAAGACCCAGACCCGCTACCAGCCAGAATAAAGCAGAGTTTGCTACCGGACTCATGATTGGTAAATACCATCCTTATTGCAAGATGCTTTTGGACATATATTGACTTGTGTGATTATTGACGGAGTCACTTGAAAGCCTGTTTCAGCATCGTTGTTGACAGCATTTGCATGTTTCTCTGCAGGAGCAGCTGAGGAGCAGACGGCCTCTCAAATCAGGAAGGAGCAGTATAGGCGCGAGCTGCTAAAACAAATTGCTGAACAGCAGATAAACAAGATGAGGTGAGTATTTGTTTACTAAACTAGAGTTGTTTTAGCCGGAAAAATCCCATGAGTCAACAATACACAAAGGATGGGATTATGTTTTTTTGCAGAGAGAAGAAACTTGAGCTGAGAGTTGCCGCCACTGGAGCCACAGACCCCGAGAAACAGGTAGAGCAGGACGGAGAGAGCAACGACTTATGTTGAGGTTGTAATCGCTTTTTGTGTGATTTCCTTCTCTCTCGTTTGCACGTTGCATCACCTCTTCCAGCCTGACCGGATTAAGCAGTTCGGGGCTGTAAATCGGCAGTATGATGACCGGAGGCGAGATGTCCCCTACAAGCCTGGAATGGATCTGGAGGCCGCAGGGAAGGATCTGAATCTGAGGCCTAAAGAAGACAAACCCAATGTGGACACAGATCAGAGAGCCAGCACGGAAAAGCCCCACATGGACAACAGCGGTACATCTCTCAATCTGCATACAGGGAGAAGGACAGTGACAGCAGCACAAGGTGTCCCCTTGCTGGACTATTTCAATGAAGTCTACCACAGGGACTTCTCAAACACGCTGGGAGATTTGGCCATCCCGAGGTAGCTCGCTGTTGCTCCGTGTCACAGGAAGGAAACCGTCACCTCCAATGTAAATTCACGATAGTTTTCTGTGATTTTGTTTTTTTCAGGGTCGCTGCTGCTCCTCCTCCTGCTCCTCCCACTGTGGCTAATAATTACAAGACTCCACATGATGCTGCTTATTACTACTACGGAACCAGGAATCCATTAGATCCTACTCTCCCTTACAGTCAGAGTATAGTATTACAACCATCTTCTTTTACAATATTTCTGCCTCTCTTTGCCTTTTAGTACAAATCATGCACACTTTGCATTACCGCTAGCATTTTAAAAGCATCGCTGAATTGTTTGTGTGACACAGGTTTACATTTATTTCGCTGGTTTACAAGCAGCGACTGTGCAGCGATGCGGCCGCAAGTGCAGCTTCACATAAAGTCTGCACAGAAGAATACAACAATCACATATTGACAAAAATAAAAGTAGTCGTGATGTTCACTGTTATGGATCATTTACCGCATCCCGAGCTGCTTCGATTGCTTTTCATGGATTTGAAATGGTCAGCAGTGATGTGAAGTACGCATATTTGAGGCAAACACTCTTATGGCCCTCCACGGGCTTCGCTGTGTGTTGTGTCTTCACAGTAATAAACTGACTCGCAGTCTGACCTTAAGATGGGAGGGATTCACATCAGCTTAAATAAACTCCTAGACCTCTCTGTAGAGAACCATTACCATTTATTATGGAGCCACTTTATCACCCCTATCAATGGCCAAGGGGACTTGGCATAGCAATTCATAAATCTCATTTTACAG
The DNA here is from genome assembly GCA_963678695.2 of Diplodus puntazzo. Taxonomy (NCBI): domain Eukaryota; kingdom Metazoa; phylum Chordata; class Actinopteri; order Spariformes; family Sparidae; genus Diplodus; species Diplodus puntazzo. The sequence goes on along the minus strand of OZ023171.1, from coordinate 17,752,390 downwards.
AAGAACTGATTTTATTACTGAGGGGATATACAGTTTATTGGATATGAGTTCAGCAGATCCAGATGGATCTCAGTTCATCCAGCTGGTCTGTTTGGTTACATTTACTCTCTTTCCATTTTCACTTTGCTGCCAGTTTTCGGCCCTGGTTCTGAGCTCACGGGCATTTTATGTCAGGGGGGAACGAGAGTTGGCAGACAGTTTGAGCGGATAGCTAATGAAAGTGTGAAATCTGTTCGTATTTATTATCTTGTCTTGTTCTATTTTCTGTATTAGATGGTCCACCTGAGGCGCTGCAGCAGCCTGGAAATTTCCACAGTCCTCGTAAACGACCGCCTCCTCTGAGACCTGCTGAGTCAGTCTCCACCCCATCTCCGTTGTTTCTGCAGTAGAAGTTTTTTTATTTAGATGATAAATTCAGTCTTAAAAATTCAGCACAGTTTCAAACTTGTCCTCTTCTTTACATTGACAACACATTTGCGAGGGTGCAATAGCTTGAACAATAGTAGATTTCTCTCTCTTCCAGAAGAGGGCAATCACTGCATGTCTGTCGGTTCCTCCTGCACACATGCCTCCCCGTCATTTCTCACTCTGTCCATCTGCTTCCAGAGCAGCTGATCAGCGTAGGTCGTCTCCCCTGCATGTTGGAGAGCTTCCTGAGGAAAAGGCCAAGCAGAGGAGAGAGAGTGCACTGATTTACCAAGAAGCTCTCAGACAGCAGGTATGACACTAGACCTCGAGGATATGATAAGATCTGTCATATATAACAACTAACTTCGCCAATTAGCAATGACTGTTTGTGACCAAGACGTGCACTGTGCCCGGCTTTCAGTTGGGTAACTTTAGTCGAGGGGGTTGAAAGCAGCGCACCGTCTGAAATATGCCAACTGTCACGCTGACACTGCTGTAACAGGCTCCGCGCCGATACCAGAGGACACCGCGGTACTGACTCATTTTGGAGACGGCTGATATTTTTGACAGTTAGAGACCGGATCACGGTGGACTCAGCAGTTCCCAGTGGGCAAAGAAATGCATCAACTGTTGAAACACCCTGCCTTCCCCTGTGTCCAGATCAAAGAACGAGAGGAGCGCAAAAGAAGAGAGAAAGAAGAGAGGGAGCGATATGATACCAAGAAAGAGGCTGAGATGATGGCGTACAACCCCTGGGGGAAAAGTGGAGGAGGCGCTCCAATTAAAGACCAAAAAGGCAACCTCGTCAGTAAGTTGGCGTTCACTTTCTCTCCTAATGAGGTCTGTTAAACCTGAGATACTTAGTAGATACGCAGCATGTTTTAGGTACTTATGCATGTTTCCTTTCCCCTCAGGTGACCTGAATCAAATGCACAGGCTCAACGAGGAGTCATATAGGAATCCCGTTTCCAGGAATAGCGGGCAGACGCAAATCGTTTCGACGAGAGATGGAGACACTCCTCGGGCTGAAGCCAGGGCTGCTCTTTCCCATCAAATATCAGGTAGTGTTCCGTCTCTCTGGGTTATTGTGTACTGTGCATTTTGGCCTTTTTTCGGAGAGAGATTTCTTTCTGTCTCACTTGTTCTTGCAGGTTTCGGTGATGAGCCGACTCCACAGCAGCTCCGCATGCAGAGCAGATACAAAGAAGACCTGGAACGACAAGTGAGTCCTGGGCTACAGCCTTTTAGTGGAGGCGAGTCACTGCTTGGATGCTAATGGAGGGCATAAATCAAACAACGTGTCTCCCTTTTTATTACGTCTAAATACTTCAGCATCCCCGAGCGCTTTAAAGAAGTTGTAAATGAACTACAAATGTCACATGACCTTTTCCTCACCGACAGATAGAGGAAAACAAGCGGAAGCAGGAAGAGGAGAGAGAACGAATGAGGGCCGAGGAGGAAAAAGAAGAAAAGAGGTTGGCGGACCAAAGGGCTCGTATGCAGCAGGGATATGACGAGGAACGAAGGAGGCAAGAGAAGGTCAAGGTGACTGCTCAGGCTGAAGCCAGGGCTCCTCTTTCCCATCGAACATCAGGTAGTGTCCGGTCTCTCTGGGTTATTGCGCACTGTGCATTTTGCCCTTTTTTCGTAAATAGATTGCCTTCTGTCTCACTTGTCCTTGCAGGTTTCGGTGATCAGCCGACTCTACAGCAGCTCCACATGCAGAGCAGATACAAAGAAGACCTGAAACGACAGGTGAGTCCTGGGCTACAGCCTGTTAGTGCAGGCGAGCCACTGCTTGCATGCTAATGGAGGGCATAAATCAAACAATGTGTCTCTCTTTTTATTATATCTAAATACTTCAGCATCCCTGAGCGCTTTAAAGAAGTTGTAAATGGACTACAAATGCCACTTGACCTTTTCCTTACCGACAGATAGAGGAAAACAAGCGGAAGCAAGAAGAGGAGAGAGAACGGATGAGGGCCGAGGAGGAAAAAGGAGAAAAGAGGTTGGCGGACCAAAGGGCTCGTATGCAGCGGGGATATGACGAGGAACAAAGGAGGCAAGAGAAGGTCAAGGTGAGGAGTTCATCTCTTTGATGAAGAACACTTGATCACTCCTTCCTCCTTGCAGCCGAGCGGGGTTCCTCACAGCGGGCTTGCTATTCAGAAACAGTTTTCCTTGCTTTCAGCTGCATAGGCTTGAAAAGCAGAGTTTGGCCAAAGAACCTGAAACACAACACACGAAGGAGGAAAAGTGGCTGAGGGAGGAACAAGAGATTGAGAAGAAGGTGTCTGACAGCGCCCGGGACGGAGAGGAGAAAAGGGAGCAGTTGAGTAATGAGGTGCAGTTAGCCTTGAATCTCATTGGTTTGTGGCTTACGGTTTTGCTGAACGCCCTTGTCAAGTAATTCTGCTCGTTTATTTGCAGCGAGAGCCATCTCCTCCCATTCCAACCTTGCAGAGGAGGCAGACAAACCTTGTGGCACCCAGACCTCCGTCTGTTGTGAGCCAACTTTCCTCCAGGACCGTAAGTCGATAAGTAAATAAATAAATAAATAAATATTTTCATATCAACACCGTGCGTCTGTGGTATGAAACTAGTTTTTCTACGGCAGGATCGCTCCGTGTCAGCACCGCACCGCAGACAAGTCCCTGTGAAACCCCCCCAGCCACAAGGTAAGACAGCCTTTAGTTATCTGTAGGCCATCCCCTCTGAACATCAAATGCCTGGCCGCTGGTAAATCTCAAACTACAACTAAAAAATTCATAATTGCAATCCAGGTCACTTTCTTTTCTCGATCCCTCTGTTTGCATCAGATCGACAGCAGGAGGTGATCAGAGAGCTGTCAGCCCTTCGCAGGTACCTGAGGAAAGAGCAGAGGCAGCTGGAGACTCAGCTGGATCAGGCCGATCAACCAGAGAACCACTCCACTCCCCCCAACAGGTACCAGCGCAGTCGCCCCCCGAACAGAGAGAGCTTATTTGCGTGTCCAGAATTAACAGGCTTTCATCATTTTCCTCTCAGCTAAAAGATGTGACATTTAGAGATCCTATTAGACGTGCTCTTTCCATTCAGGTCCAATTTCACCTAATGCACCCCCAGATGCGTTTAAGGTGAAGACACAATACTAATTCTGTCTTGTTAAATGGCATTTTGATTCGCCGTTCATATGTGAGGAGGCTCTCTCGTGCTCCGAGCTAATGAAAGTGACCCGGGTCAAATTGGCTATCTCATAATTTCCATTCAGATTTGTTTCAGGGACTCATTACTGCAGCGATGTAACTGTACGATATCCGGGGGGGAAATGTTCTTTTCTTCTGTCTTCCACTGCTCTAACCAGCCTGGAAAAAAACCCATGCAACGTAGCATGTGAGCAGCCCCCCTCCCATCCCCTAAAAGGACAAGAATGTACTACAAGCTACTTGTATAAATCTCTGCTTATATTCAAATAAGTTTGCTGCCAATCGTCAGAGAAATGCCTCTGAACTGGCGCCAGTCCCACTGCTTTTCTGTGCTTCCAATATAAGCTGCTTACACAGGAAGCCCCATGCTTTTAGGCCTCATAAAAGCATTTGGAAGTGCTCAACACACACAAACCAGGTGCTATGTCCTTACTATTTAATAACAATATTCACTTAACAGCTTTCGAATGTAGCCTAACCTACAGGGACCAGCGTATCAAGTCGAACTGCAGGCTCATTGGACAGCATTCAAGACAGGCAAATAATGAGACATTACAGAAGGGCATCTGTGGTCATTTTAGGTAGCTGCCTCGTTTTAAACTGGGGCTTTCCTCCTTTGCTCAGGCCCAGAGGACGACCCAGAGTGGACGCCTTTGAATCGGTGCACAAGCGAGACGTCCGGCCATCAACCAGGAGTCCCTCCTCCGCTGCTGAACGCCTTAATGTGGAACATTTCAGGGAGTTCAACCAGCTTAAATACAGAGGTGATGACAGACACTGTGATTTCTAAAATGTCAGTTTCCTGTGTGATCTGTGTGCCTCAAACATGCCCTCGACCGCAGTATCACGAGCAGTGACCCTCTGCCTGCTAGTGCCAGTTCTTCCTTCTCTGTGATCCAGAGTTAACAAGCAGTCATGACTGCAAGGACAGGTCATACAATGCACGTCCAAACTGCAGAAAGACTTTCACGGTGGTAAGGAAGAAAGAAATATTATGTCTTTCCCTTAGTTGTGGACTGAACGTCATTCTGTGATGAAAAATTAGTTTATCCCACTGAACTGACACCAGTTGGACATTGCTTACATTGCCTCTGCCCTCTGAACTGACCCATTTTCCCCCCAACTTTGACATCGATAAACCTTTATATAATTGCCTTGAGTGTGGCGTCGATGTAAGGACAACAGACGAGGATCACTGCGGTCCTAAACCAGCTGGGCATCGGCAGATGGTTTAGACTTTCCAGAGCCTCATCAGTCCTCCGTCTCCCTCTAGTCACACTGAAACTTTAATCTCATGAGGTCGTGACAGGCAGCGTGAACAGAGGATGCAATGTAAGCAACCAAGGAAATGGCTTTGGATGGGTTCCCAGAGCGAGTTAAATCAGGAGTCTGAACGGCAGCTTGTAGGACCCACAACATAGAAAGAAATGCAAGTTTGTGACAATATTACATATCAAACTTCCTCATATTAATTATGGATTAAAAGCTGCATCAGATCCATTCTGCACTGTCAAACGATGCTGGGGGAGGGATGTTGCCAGGCTGTGGAGTTGCTGAGTCACAGGCAAGATGGAAGACGAGACAGGCATGAAAAGAAGGGGGCAATTAGAAATAACTCTGACAAATATGAAAAGTGTTGGTTTCTCGTTTAATGTCTTTCACCAGCCTGTGAGTCAGTCTTATATTTGTTATTGCTTCATCGGAGGAACCCTCTTAATTGTTACTCAAAGACAGATGTGGGACAACGTCTCATGGGATAATTTTTTCCTTTGTCAGACACGGCATCTCGAGAGGAGGTCCGTCACATGTTCCCCGACCCTCCCGCCGACGCGCAAAGTCTGGACATCCAACAGCAGGCGCTTCTTCGTAAACAGCAACGCAAGATCAGGCTCATGAAGAGAGAGGATGACGATGGTCAGTGAGCACAACAAACACATTTATCCTCTAACTGTTGTGCTCTTTAACTCATTGTTGTGTTTCACCGCAGACGTGTTGGAGCAGCGTCTGAGCAGCTATCTTCCTGTGAGTACTCATCGAGATATCTTGCATTATTTTTCTCTTCTGACTGGTACGTGTTTAAAAGATTGGTCTTTATTTCTTTCAGGAGAAGAACAAACCTGGACACTACATCCACAGAGACTCCAACCTGCCATCTGAGACTGCATTTATTGGTGAGCCTGGATAAACGTGGTCTGTTTGTAAAGACTGTTCCTCTTCTTATTCTTTCAAGTACGAAAGAAAGTGTTTGGGACACGACAAGCTTTGGGTCTCGTTTTCTTTTTTGTAAGGCCTCAGGCATTTTGTCATAAAGGTGACATGGCTTGGGAGGTCAGCTACATACACCCTCATAATACCACACCACAACAGCCCCTGCGCCAAGCCAATTTAGCTCTTTGTCTCCGTGCAAGGCGGGTTGATGCCCACGCCAGCTCGCGTCCCTGTGTTGCAGCTGCTGCCAGTGCTGGGTGCAAGGCACATATGCCAGCTGCAGGGTGTCGATAGGACAGTGCCAGCCACTGGGAATGGGAGAGAAATTGTAAAAAAAAAAATGCCTGGCACAGGAAGTGAATACTTTCCTTCTTCTCTTTTCCATTAAAAAAGTTCATTGTTTTCACATTACACGTATCTGAATTGACAAACGTATCGGTCCCTTATCTCTGTTTTCTGTCTTTGTCAGATTTTTACAGTGGCGATGGGTGTGAAAAGCGCATTGATGAGCAGAGACGCCTTCAGGCCTCCGCAGAGCACTGGGAGAGGACAGCCCCACGGAGGAGACATGATGTATGGCGCTGATTAGTAAATGGATTCTTTTGTTTGCTTCAGGTCAAAACAGTCTGAGTCACTGCAGCTCCAGAGAGGCATCTATTTCTGATGCTTTCAATGCGTATAATTGAAGTCCTACTCGTTTTCCGATGCTGCTCTAAATTTCTGTTTTTTTTTTTTCTTTTTATATATTGTACAGGAGGGGGTTGTGTCCATTAATCAAAGGAACCATAGCAACCAGGCAGATTCCCAGTCCTTACGCCCAGAATCCAAAGTCCCACAAAGGAAAGGGAGTGGCGATCACAGCAGCAGATCAGGTGAGAGATAAAGTATTGAGAGAAGCTGCATGCGAGTCTCATCTTATAAACCTATCACCTTTCAGATTATAAGCATCCTTTAATTTCTGCTTGCCTTAAGAAATGTGTGTTACCTCTGTTCTCTCCAGAGGTGCTGCCGAGTGATGAGGTGGATGTCTCCTCTTTATGTTCTGCCCTGGAGAGGCGTGTTTCTGTGGACACGGTTGCCACAGATCCCTGGCTGCGGCCTGGAACATCGGATGCTGCCAAACGTTCGGGCTGTGGGGAGAAGCCCACTATCAGGACGGATACTCCACCATGGCTGACACACCGCGTCACATAGCTTCCATTACCTGGCGTCTAAGGATGGACAAACTGCACTGACTGAGCCCAGGTCTTAAAAAACAAACAAAAAAAAAAAAAATCACCACTTTTCACTGACTGACATGTCAGCTGTGGGAACTGGTAGACCAGCGTCTTAGTTAGTTTAGAGAAGTAGCATCTTAAACAAGACTCTCATTTTCTTGACAATGCACTTTTTACCCTGTCAGACAGAATAAACAGCTTGTATTTAGCTCTTGAAAGTTTTGTAATGTGTATATTTGTACTATAAACTAACGTCTGTTTTCATATAGTTAAAACAAAATGAGTATATTTAAACAAAAAATGTTATTTGATGTTGATGATGTTGTCATCATTAATGGAGCACAATAAACTGCTATCATTTAGAAGTCAGTGATTCATGATTTCAAATCAACCAAGTTCAAAAACTTTATTGACCTAGAACCTGATTAGAATGCCAGATGATGTATCGTACAGAAAGTTGTACATAATCTTTTTTTGCAACATAGAAAACTTTACATTGCTGTATCATATACATTTTGTTTTCTACATCCATGAGCAGGAATGCATCCCATTCATACTTAAAGCACAGCTAACAGTTCTCATCTTCTCTATACATATAACTTTCCCCAAAACCAAAGAAAGAAAAAAAAAACATTAAATATATTATTAACTTTTGATTTTGTACACAAGAGTGTGAAAACTAAACTCAAACATAAAAAGAGAACTAGTGACTCAAAAGCAGCTAGCATCAGGTTGACGATTTATCTTCCAGTTTCTGAGGCCCAGTTATCATCCATCTCAGATAAAAACCTAAGAACATATAAAATGGAATAATTTAACCCTACACGTTCCACGGTCTCGTTCGATCATAAGTCATACCGTATCTGCTGGAGATGGTGCAGTCAAATAAATTATCACAAAAGTAAAATCTCCAGTGCATTCGAAAAAGAGATCAAGTGCAGCAAATCCAGAGGAGGGAAAAAAAAATAAAATAAACAAAAATAAATGAAATCTAGTGTTATAAGATTATATTACATAGCGGCAGATTTGTACAACTAGTTTCATCCAAGAGGCTATCAATACTAATGTTAGCCATCTGCGGCGCAGACAGAGAGATCATTACTATCGATGTGTGACAAATGTCACATTTCATAGTTACTAAATATGTCTTTGCATGTTGTTGAAACCACTCATTCTTTACTTTTTAAATATACAGTAAGAAGCACACATTGTTTGAAATATATTCCTTCTGAGCAGATCAGAGATATTGGTAACTGTCAGTTGGTTATCAGTAGTTTTATCCAGTGGATGCATCGCTACACCTTGTACAAGACGTTACTGTTCATCATGATATCAAGTACTCTGTCTGTTTGTGTATATAGGCGTGTCTGTGTGTGTCCGTGTGTGTGTGTGTATGTGGGGTGACGGGGTTAAGGGTGCGGGTGGGTGGTAGCAGACGGCCAATTGATCATCAGCCATTTAAGTCAAGTGTTCGGCATTAACCACGTGGAGGGCCCTGATGGTGACACAGGGCCTCAGTCGTACAGATGTGAGGCGGAGGCCTCGGTGGAGCCAGGCTATTTGTGGTGCAGCATCACTGGGCCTCCTCCCCAGCCTCCTCCGCAACCTCCGTGTCGGCCTCCTGCTCGACATGTTCCGGCTGAGGCTCCGGTTCGGGCTCAGGCAGCTGCGCGATGCGAAACACGAGGCCGATGCGCAGGTAGAACTTTCTCAGGACGGCCCGGAGCTCGGGGATCAGGTCGAACTGCATGATCTCGCACAGCAGAGGGTAGTACCTGGATGCATGAGCCTTGAACTGAGGGCGGAGGGACAAGACAAGAGACAGAGTTAGACATCTTATCTATATTCTGTATATTTGGTGCAAAATGGCTGCATGTGACAAAACCTTTTTCTTATTGGTTTGTTTGTAATTGTTAAAAAAGTACAACATGACAAAAAAAACATAGCCCGACTCCTCCGCTATTTTCGGTGTCAGACTATGTTTCTGTATCGCCACGCCACAACAAGTCAGGGAAAGGCGTCATCAAGCGTTTTCGGCTCCTTACCCTTTCATCGCTGATCTTTAGCACCTTGGTGAGGAAGAGCAGCAGCAGGTTGGTCCAGGCCTCTCTGTGGCTTTCCGAGGTCAGAGCCAAGAAGTATGCTACGGCCTCACTGCACACACTGTAGCACACAAACACAGAGGAGCACACGTATCACAAATGTGTATTTACACTTTGACCTAATCGCCCCCTAAATCTGCTTCAGTCAAACTGCATATGTGCTGTACATGGCCTCTGGTAAACAAGTGTGTGTGTACAACTTTAAGAATCAGCGAGTGCCTGTGTTTGTGGACAACAGGATGAAAGGCAAAATACAGGCATGATGACACACAACTGCTTTCCCTTGAATTAGGAAGTCTGAGCTGCTCGCACATGCGGCACCATCCCTCCTCCTCCACCTCCTTCTCTACCATTCCTCTTCTTCTCTCTAATAACGAATGTGAGTAGGAGAGACAGGCAATGATTCTGCTTCATCTTGATATCATCATCAATTCGAGGGCGAGGCTGGGAAAGAAAAGGGGGCGACGGCTGTTTGCGAGGCACTGAATAAAGATGCAGCGATGACAGCAGTGCTGACTGAACAATGAAGCATCAGTGTGCTGATTCCTTCGGATCTATAAAGCAGACGGCATCCGTTTCAGAGAAATGAGGAGCTGTGCACACGTTGCATCTTTATAGTCGGTTACTCGTGGCGGATAGTGACATCAAAACAGCCTCCCCTTCCCTCGGGGGCTGATGTCTCTTTTTGATTTCTCCTTCCTCTGAGGTGGCTATTGACGGTTCAGCCCGGAGAACTGAGATTTCTTTGTTCTCACTTTGATAACAGTGATGGTGCATGTGTGAGAGACGTCCTGAGGTTAACCCCAGTTCGACTGATCTGTCCTCAGCTCAGAGGACATATGATGACTATCAGTCGATATTAATATTTCACAGACGTATCGGCAAAAACATCCCTGATATTGGGGCCAACTGATTAAGCAGGAATGATGGTGAAGCAGCCTTAAAGATCTGGATAATTTTCAATAACAAGAAACTGCCCTCAAGACTTTGAGGATTATTCAAATCATTAATTTATTCTCCTCCTCTTCAGGATATATAAAAGTTGAGTTAAAATCACAAAAAAAGTGAGACTGAACTTTTGAAATTCTGAACATAATGAGACCAGAAATTCACGCGTCCATCCATCTCAAGTGCACACCTAATTAAATGGCATTAAAACAGAGTTTCTGCAGAAAGAGGTCCTCCTCTGAAAGCATTCACCGTGTTTTCTTCCCAGCAACAAAACCTCCAATTAGTTTCTCATTTCTGTCAAACTGAGAACACATTTTCAGGCATACGCACGCATAAAAGTCCACCTGTTCCAACTGTCTCTTGACACATGTTTAGTAGGAGTAATGAACTGCAGACAGCATCATTATATGGCTGAATGTAAGCAGCACAATACCAGAATCCATTAGAAAGATCAGTAGTTTAACCTGCCACATTATATGCATTAACCGGTGCGTTTCGGTCATTTTCTGTGGGCAGATTGCGGTGCAGTCACTGAAGGACTGGAGATGAACTGCAGTGATGAGTGTCACAGCAACAAGAGAAGAGCGTCGCATCTACCTGGAAATCATTGTAAACAGCAATAGAGGTGTTGTTGTCAGATTCACTGGCGACCACTGAATGACCAGCAGCTGGAGTGGGATACGAATGCACCACATGTTTGTTCCTTACTTGAGCAGTCGTCTCTGGACCTCCTCCCAGGCGTCCTGGCGGCTCTCGTCTGTGTACATGCGAAACAGGATGCGCAGGCCACACGCCAGGCTGCTGGTCTCCTGCTTCAACAGGTTGGGCTTCGACTTCCCCTTGAAACCTTGAACACACACACGCACAGATGCGCTCGGTTACAGTCACAACCATTTTAACATTTTTTCCTCATTATCATTAGTGATGGGCGATCACGTCATTATCTGTATCTGTTCAACCAACCAAATAATACGTATCCATATCTGTGCTTGGAATGGGCGGGGCTTAAACTGGAAGTGGTCGGTGCTTTAACCGGAAGGAAGTTGATATGGGCTGATCACACCTTTTTATTTTGCAAAACCATTTAAAGAAAAAGCCTCAGATCATTGTTTCATGATCAAAAGATTAAGGGAACTATATATAGAACAAGTTTTTTATGAATGGAAGAATAATTATTGGTGTTTCAACATTTGTAAATGTTTTTATTGTTTTTATTTTTTGCTACATTGTTGTTCTTTTTTTATAATGAACTTCAATAGAGTTTGCTATTTTAGTGTTTTTGAGCACATTGTTTTGGTTTGCTTGCCTGGTTAGTGGTGCTTGCAGTCACAGCAGGCAGCTGGTTTCAGCGAAAACAACTAAAATCCTTTGCACACTGCCCAGCACCCAAAAGACAAAAATGCTAGCTGTCATCACTCTCAAACTGTATGAAGAAGCAGCAAGGCCTGAGGTAAAGCCTACCTGCTTTCCAAAGTAAGGTCCTCTGCTCGTTGTTGGAGTTGAAGGCCTTGGCGAAGCTATGCGACTCCAGCAGGCAGTCCAGCAGCTTGAAGAGCTGTTCTGAGGTCAGGTAGCGATACATGCCCTGGTCCTGGGTCTCCACTGGGACTTCTGCTACAACCAGAGCATCCCGCTTCAAAAACACAGACACGACAGATTATTATTGACTACAATCACAGAGCACAGACATGTAGAAAATTATAAGAAAAAGTGATTGTTACTATATCATGTTTGTACCTGAGCAGCAGCAAAGTTCTCAGCATCTTCCTTCTTACTGGTAGCAGGAAAAAACACAATGTTATCGATGGTCTGGATCAGCTCCAGCTGCACGACGCACTTAATCAGCAAAGCTGCGAATAAGCGCTGCTCCTGGACCTCTGTGGGACGTACAGATAAACTTCCATCAGAGCACACACACACACACACACAGAAAAAGCTCAAAGTCTGTCTTTGAGTGAAGCAGCAGGCTTACTCGCTGGAGCCCTGCTCCTGGAGCCGTCCTCACACATGCCCGAGGCGGAGCTGTACTGACTGTGTCGGCGGTTCTCAATCGCAACCCTGTCAGTGCTGCCGATGGAGTGCTGGTCATCACAGCGGGACTGAATATCCACTGACTTCTGGGAAATGGAGTCCTGAGAGCAAAGTGGGACTGTGAGTTAATGCAATTTTATATAGACACAGTACTTAAAATTATACAGAAAAAAAACTGCATCTCCTCACCAGCTGTTTGTCTGACAGACTCTGTGCTGTCAGGTGTTCTCCATCTGCCCCTGCTGGTCTCCATGTTAACAGCCTGAAAATCAGTTTACTCAATAAATCACATTCATTCTTGGACAGAAGGACAAACAGCTAACAACATGTAGGCTAGAAAATAACCTGAGCTGGATCCATCAAGCTAAAGAAAGTCTTATTTTGGTCAAAGTCTTCATTGATTTATATTTTTGATCCCTTTTCATAGTTTTTTTCTCCAGACTTTTCTATATTCATTCACAGCAGCTTACGCATGTGGGATGGTGGTCTTGAAGATGTCGAGCATGCAGTTACACGTCTTGTCCCAGGTCTCTAGGGAGAATTTCTCTCCATTCAGGATGACCACGTTCTCTAGACAGTTGGTGCCTGAACGGGCAAGCTGCTCATTATCTACAGGCACATGGAGGAAGAGGAGGAGGAGGAGGAGGGGGGGGGAGAGCAGAGAGAAACAAAGGAAGGATAAATTGAAAAATGTAAGCTGTACTGATAAAATAAAGTCTGCAGAGATTTCTGCCTTTTTATCTTTTTTCCTATAAAGAACCCAAAAATACTACAACACCTATTGATTATTTGCTTACGCCTTTTTATATAGTGCTGGTCCAGTATTGATCAAGCACATAAAAGCTCGCAGGCAATCATTAAGACCTGTCACCGCAGCCAAGCCCAGGTCACGGCTAATGCCAGTAACCGTCCTGATTTAAACCCAAACGCTGCAAAGATCCTGGGAATCTTAAGCTACTTGCGTGAAAGTTAATATGAGATAGAAAGAGTTGTCATGTGCTCACCTTGCTGCACACACCAGTAGAGCTGAGCCAGGATGTCATCCAGCAGGACGTCACTGAGGGACTCAAAGTATTGGGTGAAGACATCACAGATGGCATAAAGTGCATGGTTGCAGGTGGTGGTCATCCACTCTGCTTTCTGAGGGTGCAACACAAACACTGTGAGAACACAAGCTGCGACATATTTTCCGCAGAACAGACACAGTATTCTGATATTTGAGACACATTTAAAAACAACAGGTCATGTCAGTGTGAAACAGAGAGAATGTGAAACAGACGTTGAGGATGAGAGACTTGTCGTGTACCTCGGTCTGTTGCTCAGGCAGCTTCATGTTGTCAAAGATCCTGAAGACAATTCTGAACAGGTCTTGCCACCAGTGTTTCTCAAAGGTGTGCCCGTAGGTCTTCATCACTTCAAACATCACTGTCAGCCCCCTGGGAAATGGGCACACACACAGACACACAAACACATACAGATTTGCCCTTTCCATGGTGTGACTGCTGACATTTGCTTTTTTACAACATGCAGTCCATTTCTATCTTGCTGTGTAGCAGCCCTGTACAGAACCTGGACTCGTCTTTATTGCTGCTGAATTAAAATTTAAAATAATAGCTGTCATGCCTTAAAAAAAACAGCAGGCTAAAGGTGAGCTCCACCTACCTGGTCCTGACATCCAGCTTACACCTGTTGATGATGCAGGAGAGCTCGAAGAGGATGGGGAACCACCCCCGCACCCACACGCGGTCCTCAGGCGCTACATTCATGTCATCACTGGTGTAGTCTTTGAAAGCCTGCCAGAGAAACAGATCCATGTTCACTACTGTACCGCCTCAACCACGGGGGAGGCTTAACCCTCCTGAGTAAATAAATGCACATTGGCATATATGCTGTGCATGGCCCTGACATACACTGTACCCACTCATTCTCTTTCATGCTTTCTGATGCACAGACTCTCCCTCTTTATGGTGTCAAGGGCGAGAAAAGGATTATAGTAGCATAACAAATCTGTGCCCGACAACATGGGCATGAAGCACATTTTCATACACACTTGGATGATGTCAGTAGATGCGGCTATTTGTGAACACTTGCACATTAATTCATCCTGCACTGTACAGCTTATAATCAAAGCAAAACATGCTTTTATTCAGCCAATCTTTAGATGATGTTTAATAAAAGCTACAGAGTTCGCATTATTCTTGATTCCATCGTCGCCACAGCTTTAAAGAAAATAATAATAGTCACTGTCTGTCTAAAGTGATGCACAGTTACAGCCTTTACACTGAGAAATACACTGTTCTGTATAATAATTATGCCTGAGCAGTGACTTTAAAGGATAACACTGCCAAGTTTACACATTAAAGTGTATTAACAGGTGTTGGTTAGTAGTACAGCATATCCCAAAAAGTACCATAAGCCTTCTGTGTGTCCAGAGGAAGCTGTAGTTAATCTGATTAAATTGCTGATTTATATCACGGAAGGCAATTTATCAGGGAGCTTCCTCTGGAGCAACAAAAGGCTTTAAACTACTTTTTTCACATATACAGTGGAACTCCCCAAGACCTCTAAACACACTTTAACGTGCAACATTTGTGGAGTTACCCTCATGCACATTTCCCATCACATTTTATGACCTAAATTCCATGTAAAATGATTTTTTGAAATGCAAAGCTGATGCTGACCTGTGGCCTCTCTGAGACGTATTTGGCGCAGTGTCTGATGAGGCGTATGGCTTCCATGCTTGTGTCCGGGAAGGAGGCATTGCATGCAAACTCTGACAGACACTTAACGGCATCTTGGAAGGAGTCGATGGTGGCTGCAAAGTGCTTTTCAAATACATTCGCTGGGGACAGGGGGAGGTTGTAGAACAAGAGAGGGATAGGTGGAGGGAGAAAATGGTAAATGAAGAGACAAAGAGAAAGATCAGAATCTGGCGACCACAAGATGAATGTGACTGGTTTAGTACAGGTTCAGTACAGTATAGTAAGTTATGACATTCCTTCTTAGGCATCTGTGTGTGTATGTGTTGGACTTACTGACGATATGCCCGGTGGTCTGGAAGGCCAGCTCTACGATGCTCTCGTCCTGGTCAGAAGCAGCCAGGTGGAAGACGGAGAAGATGTTCTTCCAGCCTGAGCGGATGTTCGCCGCCTGGGAGTTCACCATCTGGGCTATACAGCGCACCACCATGTCTCTAATGGTGGGAGACCTGGATGAGAAGAAGGGGTTAAAATAAGAGGAGAGTGAATTGGAATAAGTAGGCGTCAAAGGGAGAGCAGTGCGTGAAGAAACAGACGAAGAAAAGGGAAAGCAGGGAAAAACAAGTATGAAGCATTAGAGTTGATCAATTAAAACAATAAAATTCATCTCTTCATTGATGTCAATTATCTTTAAAAGCCCTTCATAACACCCTCAATCCTATTCTCAGGCACAATCATTGTTCCAGCTCCGGCTAGTCTTGGCACGACATGTTTTTACAGCAACTGTTGCCATAGTGAAGAGCAATCCTAATTGCTCAGTAGTTATGAATGAGAGAGAAACTCTGCCTTCACTTACCATCACACACACACAGACACACAGACACACACACCAACACACAGGAGGGCAGAATGAGTGAGTCTAATGGACACACAACGCTGCAGGCTTTACATGGCTGCCTGCCATCTCCTCCCTGCTGAAGCTCTCAGCCTGTTCAATCTGTGGGTGGATTTATACTGCTACTCCTCTTTCACATGAATGAAAAGGATGCTGCAGTAAAACAGCTTGCCCTTTTGATGTTGCTGCAGTTACAACGGCAAAATCCAATTCACTTATAGCTGATAGCTGTTCAAATTCCATTCAGGACTGATTCGGGCCCAAGCAAGGAAATGAAATGGTTTTCACATGAATTCACTGGGAGGGTAATGCAAGCAGACTGAAATGGGTCAGTTGAAATGTTCCCTTGCCAAACAATATGCTTACTCATTGCCATAAGAAGCAGAGAGAGAGTAGAGATACAGAGAGAGAGAGAATAACAGACGAACTGCTACAGAGGTGGAGAGGAGGAGGCGAGTGCGAGTCCGCAGCCATGTGAGAAACAGCCCAGAAATAGTAAGTACTCAAAGCCACAGTGTTTGCACTGCGGATCTACATGGGAGGAGTGACTTGAGCACTCACTCACAGATAAATGTAACACTTGTCTCCTGACCTGTTCTTTTTCATGATGTGCTCAAAAGGCCTCAGAAAGTCTTTCTGGAATCTGAAGTTGGCCAGCTCCCCCTTCTCCAAAAACTTCATGGACAGTTGCCTGAGAGAGTCCACGGCGAAAATCGCCACATCTTCATTGGAATTACAGCCAACCTGTGCAGATACAAAAGCAGGTTTTAGTAACATCACAGCACTCCCTTAAATAGGCAACAGACATCTTGCCCAGTTCTTAGTGTCATTATTGTTGGCGCGATTTTGCAAAGACAACTGGATTGTCTATGTTTTCCTCAGATTGCCAGGTTACTTTCCTTTTCCTGGGCGATCGCTTCCCCAGTGGCAGACAAAATTGGCGATAATTGTGATAGATATGTTTATAGGGAAGCAGTGTAAATGCAGATAGTTTCATAAATTGTGCAAGCAACATTTACTTTACTACTAAGCAGAAAACTTGCCTATAGTCAGTTTAAATTTAATGAGTGAGATGCAGCTTTCCAAGAACAAACTGTTCCTAGAGGCAGACTTACAAAAAAAAAGAAGAAACAGAAGCAGGAAAGAAATATTTCTAAAAAGCCACTTTCCAACTTGATAAACGACTATTTCAAGGATTTGGTTTTTTTACACACACCAAACGCAGTTTGCGACATCTCGGTAAGAAACAGAGTCGCAGTGAGAGAGTTGTCCTTGAATACTAAACTACTAAAAAGCTTTTCTGGCAACAGTTTGTGTTTATCACTGAGTGAAATCAGCTTTCTGTAAAACAGAAGTTGGGTGAGAAAGTAAACAGTCGTTTGAAGCCCAACTGAGGAAGTGAAGAATTGAGATTTTGGGCCAAGTAGATCATGGATAAAAAAATATATCAGACTGCTTTTTACCAGCCCTTTTACTGGCTGGCTATATAGTGTGGGAGTGTGTGTGTTATTTGATTTGTTTCTTCTTTTACAATTTGTACATGGGTGTGGTTTAGTATGCATAAAGTAAATGCACGTTTTTCATACTTTTTCATAGATCTCCTATGAATTTAAGAAAGCTTGCACTGTTCTTGTTCCCCCACCTAAGAACTAGCTGCTGTTTTCACAATGTCCATCCCTTGGGTGATGGAGCATCACTTGCCTTGTTGAAGTGGTCTCCGATCACCTCCCAGATCCTCGACCACTGGAGCCTGATGCGGCCCATGTTGTAGTAGGAGATCTCCACTATCTTCTGTAGGCTGAACATACGTGGGTGTGTGGGCGAGGCCAGCTCATCCATGGACACGGCGCACAGCCAGCGCACGAAATCAACTGACGAATAGAGAGAAGACGTTGGCAATGAGCAAAGAAAGGGGCGCTTTGTACGGCCAAAGTGACTCACGGCGATTAAAATGTTACTTGGAGCATTAAGAATACAATAGCTTGTAGCTACACTCACCTATTGCGTTACCATCCAGTCTGGTGGAACCGGTGAATATCCTGAAGCAGAGAAATGTGGCAATCGTCAGTTAAACGCTGCATTGCGTGGAAAGAGTTTAAGACTAGAAAGATCTGCATTTGTGCAATAATGGAGACAAATACAAGGGTGTTTGCTCAAAAAAAAATATACCATACGTCGCATTACTATCTTTCAATGTATTTTTCAATCAATTTCTTTTTAGTTTTAAATTTTACTTCAATTAGGGGTGTTGAAAGTATATTGCTAAAAACTAACACTAACATAATTTTACTAATACAAATATGATGATATGGTGACATTTTACCGTTAATTTTGTCATTATTCTCAATAAATTCTTGAGTTACGGCCAAAAAGGTGTCTGTCCGATATCTGTCTACCAAATTCTGATCAGTTCATTCTCGAGTCCAAGTGGCTATTTGTGCAAAAGTTGAATTTGAAGAAATTGCCTCTCAGTTCTCTTTCTCAAGAACAGAAATTGGAGTTCAACCAGAATAACCGTGTGGAAGCTTTTAGGCCTGGGTGACCACAGTACCTGTCCACAGCCACCACCACACTCTGAGAGCTGGTCTCTCCGATTGACTCCTGAATGCTGGCAATCTGCTTTCGGTCCACAGTCCCTCCGACTGCAGAGCAAAGCACGGAGGATTACAGATCATACAAAGAACTGATTTCAGTTTGGATTGATTTACGTCAAAAACAGGACAAGGTCACGACAGACTCGCTTTACACTAGTATTAATAAGCTTGTGCTGACCTAGACCCAGATACTCGTCGTTGCTCTGCTCCTTCGTGCTCGTTATGAAGCCCTCTTTGCCCCGCACCGTCCCTGAGATGTAGCGTGCCTTCACGCCTGTACCGATGAGCTGTGCCAGCTCCAGTTGACTGATGCACTTCATGATCTGAGAAAAAGGTAGGACAGTGGCTTTATTAGATAAACAAATGTGGATAAAAAGTAATATGTGACACAGGAAGGAAATATGCACACTAGTATAAAAGGGGGATATTGAGACTGATCCAACAACAAAATACCCAGAAAACCTACAATATGACTGCATGAAACTTAAATATCCTTGCTTTATCATTGTCATATAATACTGCTGTTTTTAGACATCTTTTTTTAGTAATAACCCACAGGCGGCTGTGTTGGTTTGGTTCATGTTGTGTCTAGTGACGACAATTAACCATTCTAAAATATACACATATATTTCCCAGTGGAAATGGAGGCTTAATGTGGCTCACTGCTTGAATCAGGAAAAGGTAAATATGAGGAAACAGAATAGAGGAAACTAGGCAGATGAAAGGCAGTTTAAAGTGAGATGATAAGGATGAGAACAGCGGACCTCATGCCAGGAGTTGCCAAGGTAATTGCCATCAGTGTGGGCCACAGTGATGAGGGTCTTGATGGTGTCAATGTTCTTCTGCTTCATTTCCGAGATGCCAGAGCTGGCCGTCAGCAGGGTGAACCTCGCCAGGGCCTGCACATACGCGTCCCTCTCCAACTGTTGCAGAGACAAACAGATCAGGCAGTGTGTCAGAACACTGCACAGTAAGAGATACGGTAAGACGACGAACCCCTCAGTTCACACTGCAGTACCTGTATGGAGAAGATGCACGCTATCCTGATGGCACAACGGATCCCCTCCAGACACAGTGAGGCCACCTCGGTGTCATCGCAGTCCTGGAGACCCACGCTGAAGGCAGCCAGGAACGGTGTCCATGCCAGCTGAGGGACAACAGAGGGATGAGGTGTTACAGTCTGTGTCTATGTCCACTTGTGCTACCTTGAACAAAAGATGTGTGCGATTGCTTGACTAGGCTATTAATATTAGCAATATTATGAGGTAATAATACAAACTCAGAAATAATTATTTTTTCCATAACTGAATAAACAAGCTGTTCTTGGAAGAAAATAAGGTCCCAAGAACACTGTTTGAAGCTAGAAAGGTGGCAGGGTCCGCCGCATGTAAACAAAGTAAAATAGTATGAAATTGTGTTGTCCTTTAAAGTCAGTTTGTTTATTCAATTACTTAAGTCACGGAAACAAATAGAGTCTGTTTAGTTAGTTTGTTTAGGCATAGAAATCAGTAAATTAAGATCTTCCTCTTCTGATTAAAATTTCTTCCCCAAGACTATATAGAGCACCTTTATTTAGCAGGTTGTTGTGATGTTTTGTAAGACAATGTGTGCTATCAAAAATTTGATGTGGTTATTAAAGAAAGTGATTCATGGTTTCAAATGGCTCAAATGTAATAATGTTTGTCCTACCTTGAACATGGGCCTGACGTGCTCCAGGTGTGTGGCGCTGGTGAAAGGAGCCTGGACGTGGCTGACGGCCTCCATCAGAGCTTTGGCTGTCTTGGCCATCTGCTCCATCTCGACGTTGTACAGCAGACGCCTCTGCTTCTCACTGGCCACGCCTGAGTGAGAATTAACAGCAGACGCATCCACACACACACACACACACACAGAGCTTTTATTAACAGAGGGCAAACAAACTCAGCAAGGAAAACACTTTCATCTAACGAGCTCTGCAAAGTGCTGAAAGGAAGCGGAACTATTTCAGGACGAAATGTGACAATTGGTCTCTTCCTCTTCATACCTATCAAAATGTATAACAGCTCATTCAAATGTTCTTCATAGAACAACTGATGGCAAATGTGACTAGCCTAATGCACTGTGTGCGGTATATTTTAATTAAACATTCCGGAGATGACTCACAAACACTGACTTTTATAAACCAATCAGCAGCAAAATGTAATCACTCTGCATCTGACATGTCCCTGATGGCTGCAGGTCTCGTTCAAAATCATAACAGCTATAAATACATCAGGTAAACAGCTCTGGATAATAACTTGAATCTTCGACTTAGTATTTATCCAATCTCTGACAAATCCCACAGACTCACTCTGCTTGTTGGATTTCATGGTGAGCTCTTTCGTCTCCTTCATGGCGATCTTCTTCCCAGCAATCTCGTCGTAGATGGCCGAGAGGTATTCCTCGGGTAGATCTTTGCTGTCGTTGATGCCTCGGTTCATCTTGATGTATTGCTCTTTTGTCATTTTGTTCTTCACCTTTGCAGATGATAACAACGACACGGGTCAACAACAGCTGGTAATGCAATCCCTGTGATTTATGTTGCTCTGATATCTGAGGGAATGACTGCTGTTCAAACATATTCCCAGAGGCCATGGCTGAGGTGCTCACCTGTGGACTGTGGAGGTCTGTTGTCAGCATAATGATTGAGTAGGCAAGGACGTACGCAGTGTCAGCACTGGCAAAGAGGGTTTGCCTGGAGAATTTGAATGGGAAAGACAGAACGCATATCAATATCACAGATGTGGGCCACGCAAAATTAAGCTTCTTCCACAGTCAGGAGATGAAAACTCACCCCTGATTGCATTCGAGATATCTTGCTGCAAATTTCTCCATGAGCCGGTCGATCTTCTGGGCCTCTCCGGGGAGCCGAAAGCCCTCCAGGAACATCCGCAGCGCAGAAACAAAGTCTTTGCCCTGGAAGTCCATCTGATCCACGTAGGCGTACATCACCTCTTTATTGAAACGGTCATTATCCCCAAGGAATTCTCCCACTTGAGTCTGAGAGAGCAAAAGACTTATTTCAACATAGAAATTTAAATAAGACAGTCTTGTAAAATGCTACTGAAAGCACCTACATGCTGTGCTGGTTTTTTGTTCTTCAATTAACATTTCTCTTGTCATAAGAGGGAGAAAAATGATTCCAACACATGAAAAGATCAATAAGCTGCTCTTTTACTAAACTACAATTTTCATGAAAAACTCATAACCTCTCTTAACAGCAGGACCTTTCATCCAGTGTGGATCTGATAAATACATGTTAGACTTCCATGGTTACCCACTTCTGTGACACCACTGCATCTAAGGTTCCCTTCTTGTATAACCAGATGTTATGAAGCCTCTTTAATGCCAATTACCGCTGTGCACTGACATCCTTGAAGTTGTGCAATCATGGTAGTATGTGCTCCTCATTAAAATAAACATTTATGCCGTGTACTGTGTGAGAAACTTAATGAAAACAGGGTTACCGAATCAAGCCTCTCCTCCTGGTGCAAGAACTGAGCGAGGTCTTCTGGGGTTGTACCCAGCATGCCTTGCTCTTGAAGGTACTGGATTCCTCTCTTTGGTTTCTTGTTGAACCTGTGCAGGATCCACAGACACAGAACACACTGTAGCAGACGCAGCATCAATAGAATAAAATGTTAATGTTAAGTGTTTCTAGGAAAACGTACAGGTCGATGCCTTGCTCGATAATTTCCTTTTGCTGTTTGAGGACTTCAAACTGCTCCGGGTTGTCAGTGCCTGACATCTGTGTGCTGTAACTGCCGATGCCAGACGAGGCTGTGGAGTCCAGAGAGTTGATGCTCCCATAGCGGTTTATGGTCTCTGGGGCCTTGGTCTCTGTGCTTTCCTGTTCTGATGGTTTCTCCTGGCCTGCAGCGCAATAAACACAGGATAAGATGACCAAGAAGGGATGATAGAGTGGAAATAACCAGACTTTTTCTATTGTTACTGTAAGATGAAACTGCCTGAAGCCATCACAAAAGGTGAAAGTTCTTAATTGAAACTATGTCGTCGGCACAAACTCAGTAAACTCAGACTTCAGTAATTGAAAGGGGAAAATTGCAACACAGAGAACAAAGTGACCCTGAGGCCTCCTTAATGATTGTTGTTGGCAGCGAGGGTATGCACAATGGGTTTAATCACATGCACTCAAGACCACAGCCTAACAAACTCCAGGAAGCACACACTTATTCACACTGAACAGGTGGAAGGCAGGGTAAGAAGGGGAGGATATTATGAAAGGTGGGATATCTAAAAAAAAAAAGAAAAAAAAAGCTAGAAGCAGTTAAATAGGAAGCAGCCAGAACTTAGAGGCCAAGAGAGAAGAGCCCAGGGATCTCCTGCTGCTGCTGGAGTGGGTCCACCCTGTAACACCGTTCTAGGGCCAGGTGTCCGATTACCTATCGGAAACTCTTTAAAACATTTAGGAGGTTGTCACAGTAATGTGAGCTGGCAGGGTGCTCCCCATTCTTAGAGAGGACTCAGAGAGTAGAGTAAAGGGGGAGGGAAACACAAGGTGAACTGGAAGTTTAAAGTGCCCATATTTACATCCATTTACAGCTCATTGTCAGGGGCACGGCTGAGGAGGATAACTGTGAAGTTGTGACATTCCAAAGTCAAAGTTTCTGTATAAAGATTGTGTATTTCACCAATTCATAGTATATCCCACCTAGACCTGCTTTATATCTTAACATGTACATTTCACTTTCTAAAAGATGAGACCTTTAAGTTGTTCACTGGGGTAAATACTTTATAACATATTTATAAGATTAACGTACAGCATTTGAACCCATCGAGTTTAGAAAAAGTGATTTCACAGTTTTTTGGTTACAATTCAGGGTGTGAGTGATTAAAGGGAAACCCTAAAAACAACACAGGTTATATAATGCAAGACTACTACAAAAATCTAAAGACACAACAGACCATAACAAAAATGATTTCCATCACAGCAACATGTTCTAGCAAACACATCTGTTCTACCTTTACCTGCTCTTGCTTTGAAGACGGACAAAAAGCAGAAAGAGAAAATGACACAAGACACGATTGAATTCAAAAGTAAGGGAGATATATTTGTACTTGCACAAGTTTTTATATTCACAAATCATATTGTGCTTCCATTGTACAAGGAAAGACAATAGTCTGAAATCTGCAACAGACGGGAGGCAAGATTCAACATTCAACATTCAAATTCTGACCTATGAGCTGCAGCTAGACTACTAACGAGTTGTCGCAAGTTTTGGCACAATAAAGTGACCGCCAGTAAGCACAACTGCCTCAGCTGGTTTGCCTTGACAGCTTAGCCTCGAGGCTAGCCTGTGGACAGTCCCAGGGACTTCTGGGATACCATTCCAGCCCTTTCACGGAGTTGCACTTTAGCTCCTTGATTGAGCTCCTCCTTTGGCAAACAACAGAAATTCTCTGGTGTGCATAAGACCCAGGGGCCTGTCTAACACACAGGATACGCTCTGTGTGTTGTAGACGTTTCACAGCGGCTCGGCTTCAGGTATCGCTCCGTTTTAGACTAAACCTCCTGGATTAGCCTGCCTGCACTGGCCCTATGGGCATTATCTCATTGCTTCCACTGGCTGGAGCTGAGCAGACGGAACGCTCGCTCACTTTCTCAGAGCTGAAGTTTCCCTGATGAATGCCAACTGTCAGTCCTACAACTATCCTGCAACTGAGCTGATGGATGTGAGCTTTACCACTTACTCGGGTTAACCTCAATGATGAACCGCTGCCAAGACAGAGCTGATCAGGGGAATGACTTCCTGTAACATTGGCAGTATGGTGTCTGATGCAACACAAGTTCAATTCTCCACAGACGTTTGAGGAAAACAACAATATGGATTTTTATGGGCAAATCCATCAACGGAACCACAATAAATGCTGCAGGTGAACAAACAATTACAGCATGTGCCACCTGTATTTAATACATGAACATGAACGTTCAGATAATGTTTTAATATAATAAATGTAATACAGTCATGAACTTCCCATTAGTTGAATTCACCCTTCAATAACAGTGATGGGATTCAGCCGTCAGAGAGAATTCTCTGTGATCAATCTCTCTCATATTGACACAGACTAAAAGACAAACACGAACTCTGACACTTGTGTGTCTAAAAACTAAATATTTAGTCAGTGTGTAGGATTAGAATGAACACAAAGGTCATTGTCTCATTGTCATAGTCAGTGTCTTACCGAGGCTGGTCTGAGAGTTGGGGTTGACGTACTGGTCTTTACTCCATTCTACCATACATTTCAGGATGGACACTAGACATTCAAGGCCTTTCTTTCTCAAAGTCAGCTCCTAGAAAGGAATGGAAAAAACATTTTGAATGATATAATAAATAACTGTAATATAACTAAATGAATAAAGCAAAGTGTGAGAGATAAAAAAAACAAACAAAAAAACAATCACCTGTAGGGGTGTTGTACCGAGTTCATGGCCACCACGACCCTGCGCAATTTTTGAGAGGTCGTTCACCAATCGCTCAAATATGTTAGCAGCATTCAAGTCACAATCATAGTTCACGTAGATGTCCACCACACTCTGGGCATCTGAGAGAGAGACAGATGGGAAACAGATGGAGTCTTGTCAGTGGGAATCTATGAAACAAATACAAACTGTGTACACTGCTGTTATGGAAGCAGCTAAATAATTGTATCGTTTATACGGGGTTAATTATAATCATTTACTTAATTGAAACCTTTAAAAAAAGTATAATGTGATTAAACACATTGAGCTGACAAGTATTTTGCATAACATCCGGTTTATGGGCACCAATTACAGCCACACCATCACAGTACTGACACTAATTAAGCTAAGAAATAAAAATAGCCAGTCTTTTTTTCAACAAAATGAAAACAGAGAGACAAACCTGCGCATATTCTAGTGAGGGTTTGTATGACCATCCACTTGTGGTCGTAGGAACTTGTGGACGTCTCCAGAATGTACAGGAAAATCTCTTTGAAGAACACCTGCAGACAGAAGCGGCGAAAAAGTGAGAAACAACAGCAAATGTACAAGAAGGATTTGTAAGAAACGCCTGCACGATGAAGATAACACGCAGTAATCCCCAGGAGTCCTACTACGCTTTAAAAACACAACCAACTATTATTTTTATTGTCATCAATCAATCAATGATCAATTATAAAATTGTTGTTTGGTTTACAAAATATCAGAAAATGATTTTTAAAAATCTTCAGTTTTTCCTTTTAAGTCCAAGATGACGTCCTCAAATGTCTTGTTTTGTCCACAACCCAAAGATATTCATTTTACTGTCATCAAGGAGTAAAGAAACTAGAAATGTTTCACATTTAAGAAGCTGGAATCAGAAATTATACTTTTTCTTTCGTTTTCTTTTTTCTTTTTTAAATGACTCAAACATATCATTCTGTTATCAAAAAGTGAATGAATTTAATAGTTGACAACTGAGTGATTCACTGATTAAGTCTTGCAGCTCTCACCAGTAGACAGTGTAAAGCATGTGATACAGAGACCCTCAATAGCACCGAGGTGAAAAAATGTTTGAGCAGTCTGTGAGAAACCACGTCTCCTGCAGATCTTTTGCATCAGCTGCCTGCTGCTGTGAGAAATGTCGGTGTGAATAAAACTGTATGAGGTGGAAAGACGCTGAAAAGAGCAGGACAATGGAGTCTTTTCAACGTATTAATCATAACACATTAACGAGGTGTGAAAAGAGTACACAGAAAATTTCGTTTTACAGCACTGTTTTTATAATTATAATTTGTTGCAATTCATATTATTGCACCCGCTTTCCCTCAAATCTTCCCACTTTAGTCATTCATTTCCTGTGTTTCCCCGAACAACTGTCAGCTGCTGGGGAAGGTATGAAACTATCGCTTCTCATCAAGACGTGGTGGGTGTGGATATATAAATATAGCTCCTGTACGTAGCCACCTAGTTCATCAGGTTTTCCCTGCTTATATGAATCAAAATAGAGCTGTTGAAGACATCTCGGGACACATGTTGGATTGTGTAAAGTTGGCACAAACTGGACGAGACCCACGCTGAACAAGGCTTCTGCCTCTCACATTAAGTAATCACATTAGCCAGTTTCACCTGAAGCTAACCTCTACCCATAAATAATAACTGCTACAGCAAGCCCAGCTAATCAGCCAAGATACAAGGAGGCGCTTTTAACTTTGCCATCCAACTCTGAGAGGTGTGTGCAGCAGAGGAAGTAGAAGCCTTAGCTTAAAGCTGCTATGTGAAAACAATATCATTGCAAATTACAACAAACATGTAAGGCACTGCAGATGGATAAATGTTTTGTTTTTGTAATGTTTATGTATCGAAAAGATGCAGCTTTTATTTGTAGAGTGCTGTAGTCTGATTCTTGGAAGGACTTGTGTACTACATGTGCAGTAATACAGATCACTGAGGATGCCATACACCAAGATGCCTCGAGATGCATCGAGAATTGTTTTGCATTCGAATCGTTGACAGCTGAATTGTAACCGTTTCCAATCATGAGGCCAGTGAAGATTCACATTTCCAGTATGTTCAAATGCTTGACATATAAAGCAGATTCTGGTAAAACACAAAGTTGTAGTCTTGACTGTCCACAATGCTTCAATTATGGATGTTGCTTCAAAGAAGTTACACATTCTAAAATGTGGATGCTTCACAGATTCAGAAGGTCTACACAATCAGCACGGTTTCAAGGTGGCTACCCAAGATTAGTGTCATCAATTCAGTGCCTCACAATGTGCTCACCTGCTGAATCATGACCAGAAAGTGTTTTTGCAGAATATTGTGTAGTTCAGCAAAGTTGATCTCTGCCATTTTGGGTATAAAATGTCAAAACTTCATCCTTTTATCCCATCAGATATTTTCAGAAATTTGAAGAAATCAGAAATGTTGGACTTTTATAATTAGCATATGAATTCTTGAGCTAGGGACAAAAAAGTATTTTGTGAGGTCAAAATGACTTTGATTTTCACTTTTGACCACCAAATTCATATCTGTTCATCCTTGAGTTCAAGCAGATGTTAAAGCAAAATTTGAGGACATTCCCTCAACACATTCTTCAGATGTTTTCTTTCTGAGCAAGGGACAAACACACAGCTGGAAGACATAAAAATTAGAAACAAAAAACATGGAGGGCGCACTGGTGAAGGATGAGAGCTTAAAGCTGTGAGTTACAGGCTCTAGTCGTTGTTGTTCAAGATGTTCAAAGACTTTATAAGATGCCTTGAACGAGCAACCGTGAAAAATTTAGATGTCTTACCGTTTCATCCCATTAATCTCTATTCTGGCAGAGATAGTGCTATTTTCTGCAACAGATATATCCATCCCTTTCTTTATACTTTAAGTCTGGCAAGCCGACAACAGAACCTAAACTTTCTTACTGCAGCAGTGAATAGGCTTTACCTCGATTTGCATCTTGAGGTGCGTCTTGAAGTGGGAGAGCAGAGTGAGGAAAATGGAGAGTGACAGTTCGAAGACCTCAGGCACGGAGGAGACTCCGTTCTTGGACAGGGCCACACACAGGTACTGCTTGATGGCATTGATGAACATCTCATTAGTCTTGAAAATGGGCCCGGCGTTCTGCAGGATGGACAGGAGCAGCTGGAGGGACAAGACCTTCGATCGCAGCTCATGGGACCTGGGGCGGGGGCGAGATTAGGAGAAGGTTCAGTCAGTGTTTCCATGTATGTGAGATAATATATAACACAGCTTTGGTGGCGAAATTATTAAAACCATTTGTCTTAGTCAGGGGAAAAGGTTCTGCTCTAGACCAAATATTATAGCAGTCCTTTGTTATCATAAAGTCAGTGTGACTGTTTTAATATGGCAGGAGATGATAATATATTGATGAAATTAAAACGCAGAAAAAGAGGAAAGACTGTGTGTATTTTTGTGTGGTAGTGCATAAAGTGTAAGTTCATGTCTGTATCTCTGGCACTTGTACTGCATTGTGTACCCTAACCCTCTGAGAATGAGGCTGGCTCCTGCATTAAACAACTTGAGGGACTTCTTTCCCAGCCATCTGCTCAAGACTCTGGGAACACATCGTTCAATCTGATGAGCATTAACATTTCAGACATACGATACATTCAGCGACTAAAAAAGAAAATAAGTCTCACTAAAACTAAGTGCTTACACTCAAATTCACTGTCCTTCAAGCAAAGTTAAACCTCACACTGAGACCACATCATACTATATATCTCCATCTGAGAGTTAAAAACTTCAGCAGCCATCAAAGTAATGCTAGGGCAACTTAATCAAAGCCCCTCTGTGTGTGGAGCCTCAGCTTGTCTGAACTGTTTTTCTGCAGCAGGACAGAAAACACATACAAAAAAAAAACATAGTTTCAGCTACTTTATATGCTGAGATTGGCTGCTTCTCTCCGATGTTCTTCCATCTCTGGTGGGCAGACAAAGTAGGATTTATGTGGCACTACAAAAGAATTGTGGCTCGACTTCTTCTGCAAGTGTCCCAAAATATGGACGTTTTACCCCGCCAATGGGGCTACAATCATGGGCAATCTCAAGAGCAAAAAAAAAACTAGGGTGCACAAATAACTATTGGTAAAATAAACCAATTGCTTAGGAGAAACTGTTAAAAGTGAAATACCACATGTAAATACAGTATAGTGTTATATTAAAGACTATATTACTCATAATACTGCAGAAAAAGAAACAAGACACCTATGCTCCATTCCAATATGCACACTACCAAACAATTTAGTATGCCAGAAAAAGAATAAAATGCACTTTGCCAGAAATACCAGAATGTCTGACTGCATCCAGTCACATTATGCAGCATGCAAGCCAGCGAGAGAGCGCAGACAGATGACAGCTCACTGACAGATGACAGCCTCATGGCTGTGTTCCGAATTGCTTACTTTTTTTATGCATACAGCATGCAACAGTACATACTTTGTAAGGGCAGCTAAAGTACTTAAAAGAAAAAGAATGCAATTTGGAATGAAACCTGAGTAGGTTGTTGTGATAGTTCAGTTAAAATCATTTCTAGGGCATTACAGATTTTGATGTTAATTAAGGCAAAATTCATAATTTCAGCTTCAAAAGTTGTCGCAATTAAAACAAAACAAAAGACATTTGCCAATTGTTGTGTGGGACATTTGTGTGTGGGAAGAGGCAGGCGGAGCTCAACACTGGAGTCATAATGGATTCTGTTCTCAGAGATTAGATTTAAACTTTTGGTATTATAAAGTGGATTTATCTTCTATCCTGTTTATCAACCTGACTGCAGCAGCAGTCTGTGGAGGTGACCTCCATTATCAGGTGTTTATGTACTGTAATGTTGACTGCCGACTGGTGCTGGAGGGGAAATGTACCTTACTTCACGTAAAGTAGCAGAGAGGAGACGGGAAAAAGAACAGAGAGAACGTGAGGCTGACCTGAATTCAAAACACACAGACACAACTTCAGTGCTCACTTCAGCTGAGACTCAATAATCTGGCCGTTTTGGGGCAAATGATGACTCACGTCAGTAACATTGCTTCGCTGAAGTTGAAAGCACCGTTAAACAACCACCATTACTGATGTCAATCTATCAGACCTGACTCGGGCACAAATGCTGCCAGAAGAGGTTATGTTTTTAAGTTTTATTCACGTTATGTTAAGCCATGTTAACTGACTTCCTTCCTCATTCTCTTGCTCTCTCCCAGAGGTTATAGCGTCGGACAACCGAATTAAACACACCCTTATCTTGAGCAAACTTGTGGATTTCTCTGGGTTTGAACATTGTTGGAAGACTATCAGATAATGTAAGTACACAACCAAACAAACTATATAACAAAAGGTCTATCTGCATTTAGATGCAAGAATGTTACATATATATTTATTATATTGGTGTATTATATTTTTGTATTATTTTCTAAATACATTTGAACTACATTATCTTTAACAGAGATTTTACATAAATCTGATAATCTCTGCTCAAGAGTAACAAAAGGACAGTTTTGTACATTCAAATCATCATAGATGTTCCCCACAAAAAGCACATAATAATCCTTCTTGTGACCAGATGTGTATTTTCTGATCCAACATGTAAACACAAAGTAGTTTCTGCTTGTTAAGGTAACAATAAAGCAGCTTTTCAGTTTGTTTCTTGTGTGTGTGTGGAGTGCAACATCACACAGAGAAACCTTGTTAGGAGGGCAAAAGGTTTTTGTTTGGCAGTGACATGGCCTTGAGAAACACACACACAGGTCTTTTTTTTTTTTTTTAAATGCCCCAAAATTCTAGAATGGACTGAGCTTAAATATTGCCCACTGACATGACAAATTGAAAAAAGATTAGATAAATAAAAAAAGTAAACAAACAACATTCACTCCGCAGACACTGTGCGAATTGAGTTACACGCAGAAACCAGATGCAGGAAATCCTGTTTCACAAAAGCTGCCGCTATCAGGACGAGCCAATTAGATTCCTCCATTTTGTCAAACCAGAGCATGGTCAGAAATAATACACTGAATGACGGTAAAATCTGATTATTTTTCCCCTTTCTGGTGCTTTGAAAAAGGGAACAGTTAAAAAGGGGACTCTCGTGAAACTAGGAAGTGATTCAGAAAATGCTGAGCAATGCCTCATTGTCTCCATCACAGTTTATCTAAACACTATCGTTAGCACTGGAGCAGCCCTTATTATGAACCATGACTCATGTCTATTCTTATCCCTGACACACTCACACAGAATCATCACCATTGGGGGGGTCAAGTCACAGTGGCTTGACTAACAGTGCAAAACGGAGGCAAAAAAAAGTGATCTCTTAAAAGATCAACCGATCAAGTGATTTTTTTGGCCTTTGTATGGCTTTACTGATAGTACAGCTCAAGAGATAACAGGAAACAGGATGAGAGAGAGGGGGAGTGACACGCAGCAAAGGGCCCCAGGCGGGGACTCAAACCCGGGTCTGGTGCAGCGAGGACATAGCCTCTGTACATGGAACGCCTGCTCTACCAACTGGGCTAAACAGCGCCACAAAAGAGATAAGGCTTTTAGATAAAATTAAATACTAAATGAAAAAAGACCAAGCAAATAATACTGTAATAAAATGTTTGCACAAACACAGAATTAATTCTTACTTAGGATCAGGTGGTCCATCTGACAGTGGCTTCATCGACAGCTTGCAGAGCGAGCGAAACACCAGGAAGGCATCTTTCTGGAGGATGTGGGAAAACTTTGCCCCTGGCGGCTGGCCCGGTGCTGCTCCCGATTCCTACGGAGAAACAAAAACAATCAAATCATTGTGCAGTTAGCAACATCTAACATCTTCCAGCCTACTAAACAAAATGTGTTTGATTATAAGCCTCCAGGCTGATTAGAATCTTGATGAGCAGTCCACACAGTTTACAATCTTCTTCATAATTTTGTCTTTTGACTAAATTAAACTTTTCATTTTCCTCTGACTCTCAGCCAGTTCAGCTATTCAGCCCAGCCAAAAGGTTACATCATTGACAAGAATTCAATCAATCGTCACACATAAATATCATTTGCTTCAGCATCTCTAGTCGTCCTTCACCTGAGTGTCAGTGGACGAGACAGACAGTCTGTCATCAGGCAGTGAGGGGGTGAAGCTGGCAGAAATAGGTGTGCCAGGGATGCCGTTGGCGTGGACATGCTCGCTGTCGCTACCCAGGGTGCCCTCGTCCTCCAGGGAGCTCTGCGTGCCCTCCGTCACGGCTTCAGCTGGCTCAGACTCCGCCGGCTCGCTCTCGCCACCGGACTCTTTGGTGTCGGAGCAAAGATTTGTGGGGTCCAAGCAGTGCCCTGTGGTGATGATGGAGTAGGGAGGAGTTGGATTGAGGCAGATACTTAAACACCTTTAAAAAGATCCATTAGCAGGACTTCAGGTTTTATGACCAACAACGGCGACATCATATCGTCAGTTTGATGTCATGTTCTGGTCAAGTACAAATGACAGTGGCACAGAGCAAATCTAAGCAGCATGTGAGAGAACTTTCAGGTTCAGAGGAGATGCTAGAGTGCATTTCAGTTCAAGATCCTCCTGACCATTAAAGCCTGCTTGTCAAATTGTTGCTCAAGGCTAAAAGTGTATTTGAAAAAGGAACCCAAAGCACTATTCTTTGTGTGTACAACTTAATAAAGCTTTTTTGTGCGGCTATAGACGAATAAAGGCTTTTTTTATGTTATGCACACAAAGACAGAGTGCTTTTTGTCAGCATCTAAAGGAACTTCAGGGAGCTTGCCCTGACAGCCTCCCAGGAACTTGGACACATTTTTTCTTAACAGACTGCCGTGTTTCCAGGTTTAGAGACTTTCACATTTCCTTTACAGACACATTTTGCACCCAGAGAGTTGCTTGTTATTTATCAAACAAAAAGGCACCGGCCTGGAAGCACAGTTCGCTTGTCACTTGTTCGCTGAGGTGCAGCTGGTATAATCAAAGTGCACCTCACCCCTTTTTCTATACACATTTAACAAAGAAGAGGAGTATTGTACGTGCGGCCGATTCCACGGCACAGCTGCATTCTGCTAGATCACTAAATTTATAAGGGCCAGTTTTGCATTAGGTGAGGAAGTGCACATTCAAATAACCTGAACTCTACAGAAAAGTCAAGGAAACAAAGAGTGTGCAAAGTGAACAAACTCACTAAACAAAAGAGCAGAAGGATAGTTGTTACTTTAACTTATGAGGCTTCTCCATACATATCTGCTGGTCTCGGCTTGACTTAGTTTGACTCGGCACGACAGCCCAGCGCGGCAGAGATTTGCATTTCCATTACAACAGGGCTTCCTGCTTGAAGGTGTGTCCTCAACTAGTGACGTGCTTGTCTTGTGGTTGAACGAGCGGCTGTAAACACACTTCTTCCCTGCAGTACTATCAAAGAATAGCAGCTAGCAAAGCTTTTTGATAATTTCGTTGTAAACTCGTTTAATTTCATAAAAGATTCTTCACAATATAAGTTATTTTAAAGCTGTTACTGAGAAGCAGGGAAATCAGGAAATGTTGGGATTTCACAACAGTAAGTTAACACAACAAACAACAAATACAAATACATTCACTTGGCAGTTATCTTAAGGTAGACTGTGCAAGTAATCCTTTGCTTTGTGCTTTTATTTTCCTAAATTAGTTGAATGACTCCCACAACATTTGTGTAACATAACATATGTGGTTAGAGTTAAAAACTAATTATGTTGAACACTGCATACAGAACAGATCTCACCTCCTGCAACAGTGTTGACCACCTCCTGCAGAATACTCTGTACAATCTCCTGGGCTTTCTCCTCATAGTTTGGGGTCTCCGCATCCTCCTCTTCCCCTCTTTCTGGATGCTGCTGTGCTGCTGCATCTTAACAAAACATACATACAGCTTAAGAAAAAAACACTATCCCTCATTGTTGAATAAAAGGTGTATAAGGCAATCACAGCCGCTCTGCTACAAGCATAATGCCTTCCAGCATGCACAAAGAAACAATGTGATTGACAGACTATTTTTAATCCGGCTCTTCATATTCTACAGCAGTGAAGCATTGTAGTGCTGAATATGGTATCAAATGTTTGTAAGAGTAAACACTTCTGGCTGCTTAGTTTTCTTTTCATGAAATCGCACAACATGTCAATAGATATACTTTTATTTTGCAGATTAAGGATGTTTATTGTAACTTGGATGTTTTTTTTGGCAAACACACCTGTACCTCAAAAGTTTTGACTTTTTTTTTACTTGTTTAAACAGGAAATTGGGACAGAACATGTTTATTCAAAATCACCAACATATGAAGTCAACATAGCATGCAGGACAGTGAAGTAAATCCCTGTAATCAGTCTTACTCTGTGCTGCTGCGGTAGCTTGATCTGCCTCAGTCTGTTCGTTTTCAGCTACGCAGAAATCAGAACCATTCTCTGGATCTGGGCTCTCGTAGACTGGTCCCTGTTCTCCCTGTTCCTCCTGCTCCCCAGACACAGTCCTGCTGCTGCACTCCTGGGCGGGTGTCGAGGGTGTGGATGGGGTGGATGGGATGGTGAGGCTGGGAGTAGGAGGGGTGACGGGCCCGTTGGCCTCCTGGGCCTGACACATAGCTGGCGGGTGGATGTGAGTCTGGAGCTGGGGGGAGTCTGGCTCAGTGTGCTGGGTGACCGGAGAGTGCTGCCGGTGACGCTCTCTCTCCAGCTGCTTTGCTTCCTGCAGCTGTGGGGAGGGGGTGCGACAGAAACGCACACACACACACACACACACACACAC
Source organism: Diplodus puntazzo (assembly GCA_963678695.2). Lineage (NCBI taxonomy): Eukaryota > Metazoa > Chordata > Actinopteri > Spariformes > Sparidae > Diplodus > Diplodus puntazzo. The sequence continues at coordinate 17,717,874 of OZ023171.1, read as the reverse complement.
ACACACACACACACACACACACACACACACACACGTACAAAAAATAAAATAAAATGAAAACAAAAAAAGCACACATACACATAGAACAGGAAGAACATTCAAAGAACAGGCACATGCAACACACACACATACCCACACAAAGGAAAAGAGAGATTTAGACTATGTTAGCAAACTCATCGGAACAATTACAAATCTGAACAACCTGTCTAGAATCCTTGAGGGTTCACTCAACCCAAAGACGGATCACAACACTTTCAAGGAAAAAGAGGACGGTTCTTATAATTTTCAAGATTTTTTAACAAGTAGAAGGTGTCAGCATACATTAAATATAGACACGTGTTCGTATGGAAATGTATATGAAGTCGCACTCACTGAGAGCTAGGACATGCTACTACAACAGCAATGGGACAAACTTTGTGGAAATCGATTCATGCTGGCTCGTGTGAACTGGGTTTATTTCAGTCGGCTGGAAGGAGAAGGTGTTCTCTGATGGAAAATGGCTCATGCAGCCGTGTCCTGGCCGATGCGTCATGGCTGACTTGTGTTACCACTGCTTCTGATATGGAGTACTGGAAAAGTGTTGCTGTGCTTTAGCTTGATGGGTCATGAGCTAAAAGTGGGTCACGAGACATTTGCACACGGTTTGTGGCCTAAAATGAGATGTTAGTGAATATTGTGCTATTTCTGATAATAGATTGTAAAGTTAACTATCTCTGCTGCAGATCTCCGAGGGGAAATAAATATGCGGTTACACACTTCACTATTTCACTATTTCATAGCAGACACCAATACAAGATTCAGAAAAGAGAGCAAACAATTACAGGCAGTGGAAGTTCTCTCAGCCAAGCTAAATTAACAACAGCCCATGGTGCATTTTCAATCTAAGTGCATTTGTAGATTTGTCGGGCATAAATGTGAAGAAAAAAAAAGAGAGAAAGTATAGACTTGAGGGGGAACAAAGAGAAAAAGCACAGTAACTAAAGAGAGACATTGGTCACAGATGGAAATGTAAACAGTGGGACACATTTACAAAACAGTGGTGATAGATGGAGATCCTTCAGTCTACAGCAGACTAGTTTCTCAATTAATATCCATAATTAACAGCATAAATCTGCCGAGTGCAGCGACACTGACAGCAAATGTGAATTTCTTTCAGTGAAGCAGTAAGTTTCATCTCCCTTTCAAGACATAAGTCACAACTACACAATCTGCTATGCCGTTTCTTCATAGACTGTCTCGTGAGGAGAACCAAAAGCTGCATTCCACATCTCTTCTCTTCTCTCCTTTTATTAAACCCATTATGTATTGTTTTTAAAACCGTGCTTCCGCAAGCTGCTCTAATTAAATGAGCCTGCTGCTAGTGTCACATTTAAATGTAAGCAAACTAAACTCAATGATGCGGCATTCTGAATGAAACAATTAGTATTGAATATGAGCAACGGTAACAAGGCCAGACGACGCACCTCGGCTGGAGGGGACAGGCGAGGCAGCGCAAACAAACTAAGCTCATTATTTAAATGCCATCTCAGTCGGATAGTGAAGGCTGAGTCTGTGTGAGAGTGAGCCAGACGAACGCTGTGTGTGCCTGTGTGTGCGATCACACCATGCTGAGCTGCAGTCAGGAGGATACATCTACATACAAACACAGAAAGTGGATCTCCCTGTGCAGCAGCACAACACTACGCAGGCAGTGACAACACAACAATAGGCCTCAGCCTCAAAGTCTGCCTTGTCTATCTATCTCTACCCCTGACTGCTTCTTTATATTTCTCTGTCTGGTTGTGACTCAAAACCAGTTGCTCATTGTTCTAAAGTAACTATATTAAGCCTTTGGAGATACAGAATGTAACCAAAAATCTGTCAGGAATGAGACAAGCTGGCTGACCTGCGGTAAAACACTTAACACACCCCGGTGTGAATGTAAACTAAAATGTAAATTGGTGCAGGAAAGCGAAAATGATTTGTAGGCAAGTCAACAAAAGCCACGGCAAGCATATGGTGGAACACAGCATACCTGCTCCTGTGCAGTGCAGGAGCAAAGGAGGAGAAGGTATGAGTGCATGAATGGGTGAGGATAAAGCTTAATGCGCAAACACAGATACACAGAGAAGAGTTTAAGAGTTCTGATCAGGCAAGTCACGGCAGTCCTGCACGCTTTACCTGGCGGTCACGCTTTCTGGAGGCCAGAGACCAAGATAGCTTGTGATTTGTAAGCTATGTGTCCAAAAGGAAGGGAGGGAGGCAGGTGAGGAGGGGAAAAGTGTCATTCAAAAAGAAAAAGATGACATTAGAGCAAGCTTTTGTTTTGAAAGGCAACACCTAAAATGTCCCTCTGGACACAAAGCAAACAGTAGATTTCAGTTAAATCAGGAAGACCAAAGAGAATCATGTCTTTCACTATATTATAATCCAATCTGACTCCATGCCAAAACAGATTTACATATAATTTGCTGCAGCAGTTTTAAACTGCAACCTCCCATATTGTTTGATTTGTTTGATCCATGAAACAGCTATTTTTTTTTGTTTAGTGTCAAATTTCATCAGAGAATGGCTCAAGGGAGGAGTTGCCCTCTCTCTCACTTTTGTGGGTCTGTCTACATAAACAGCATTCTGTGTTACAAGTGAATGTTTTCAGACGGTTGAACATACTGCTTGGTTCTCCATGCGTGCAAAGATGACGTTGAGCATCTGTGTGAGTGTGGCCTTGGCCGTGGTTTGGTTGATGAGGTTCTTGCTGGCCAGGTAGATGTTGTAGCACGTGCGGACAGCCTGCAGCACGGTGCCCTCGTGGATTTCTATGTGCTGGGAGGTTACCGCTGTCAACAGAGCCTGGAGGAAAGAGCAAAAAAAGGATTTGAGAGAAAATTGAGACTGACACCAAACTAATACTATTGTCAATTTTTTTGTATCCAATTTTGTTACATGCATGCGTTAGATCCCTAGTAAACCCTGTTCAGGAGGTACTGGACCAGCTCTCTGTCCAAAGGGTCAGGTCTCTATACCTACAAGCTGTTGCTTTAATATGGATTTAACTAGAAACTGTTATTTTCAAGATTGTCAGATGGGCCAGGGGAAGATTTTCGCACACGTAACCTCGACTCATTTGCCACATACCAATATGTCTCTAAGGTCTTTTCACACATGTGCTTTACTCCATAAATGCTCTGGAATTTTTGCATGTCTGTGTCAAAAAGTCCTGAGTACCGCTGGGAAAAGGTTCAGGGTTGAAAGTTCATTTAATAGTCATTTTACAACACCAAGGTTGTAAAACAGAATTAAGTTTAAGTCTCTTTTATGCTTTAAACAAACAAACAATTGTACATGGGAGAACTGTGAGCGTTCTTCTACTGTTGTGGCAACTTCGTTTATTTCTGTTTGTTTGTTTTTAGTAGTGAATTCCATTCTAGAGGAATCTAACTAATTTTCTGAGGCCAGCTATTGTAGTCTGTCACACTTTGGTGTGAAAGATGCAGAAAAATTGCTACCAACCCCGCTTCACACATGACTCACCTAATCATTACTTGTCTGCCTTTAAATAATCACATTTATAACATAATTATACCCCAACTGCATTAGTCTTTTCAAATGACAGATTAGTCAAAAGCTAAAACAGTGTTTAAAAACTGTTTAAAACAAACAGGTTTTTTCTCATGACTGATGCCAAGCGCTTGCTAAAGGTGGGAAATGTTGCTACTTCTGCTGTGAATCGACGCAATATAAATACAAATTGACTCAAGCTGACTCATAACAAAAATGCAGCAGAATTGTCTGCAATAACCAAAAAGCAATTACTTACTGAAAATCATAACTGCGATGGCAACTTCAAGCACTCTACAGTTGCTTACTATGTGTGTAATGACCCACGACGTCTCAGAAGAACAGGGCAGAAACACACCTTAATGATCTGCAGCTGAACGCCCTCATCAGTCTGCGGTCCCTGGAAACAGGCGCAGATGGTCTCGATGATCCTGTCGATGAGCTTCTTGCCCGGGGCCGTGCTGTCCGGGGCGCTGCCTGTCAGGTGGCCGTACGCTATCAGCTTCTACAAGGCGGATACATATGCAAACACATACACACAACTTGTGATGCCCAAGAACATGACCTGCTCGCCTTCACTGTCGTGATGATTTCTGCACAATTCTTCTGCCTGAATGTTTATCTTCAGTTGTCTCATTTTAAACAGATATTGCAAATGACAAGCCCAGCATATAGTACACTGCCATACAGACACAGTCATGGAAACATGGAGGTCTGCAGTCCAACTTGTCCCGCCACTGACCTGTAAACAGTCGAGCGAGGTGATGACGATGCGGGGACATTTGGACTGACATGCCAGCTCAAACGGCAAGAAGTACTTGTCGGCTTCTATGAAGTTGGTCTTTGATTTGATTGGCGGTAAAGTGCTGGAACCCGATTTGCCGTCTCCACTGGGCGGACTACAGTAGGAAGGAACAACAAGAGAGAAGGAGGGACGATGAGATAAAAACAGTGATCACACGTCTGTCAGAATGGAGAGTCACTAGAAAAGAAGCAGTGTTCTGAAATCAGGCTGACACACTCACACTCCCCTTGACAACCAGGCACAGCTAACAGTGCATGAAAAAGTGACTGCAAAGAGTGTTTCACTGTATATAACAACCTCTTCTCATGTACAGCTGTAACAGGACACGTTGAATCTAAATACTTCTTGTCCTGCTCCTCAAGAAAGTGCAGACCATCAAAATCTTTATTACAATGAATTTAATGTAGTGCCTGACTGCTTCAAATTTTTCACTTGATCTCTCCTAGGGAGGGGCACTAATCCCTGAGGTCCGTTATTCAGCCTCAGACCTTGCCACATGTTCATGCTGACAAAGCATCTCCCGCTAAGCCTTAAATCAAGCGATACAGCTATTATTTTTTCCTGAATTCTTAAAGACCAGAAACATAAAGTATGGACCATTGCATTCAGCAGCCATGTGTCTACAGCTTCCCTGAGCACAACCACCACACCCAGACCGTAGAGAGGAGGGAGGGAGGGAAGGAGGGAGGGAGGCATGAGAGGCATTGTTTATGTCTTGGCAGTAAAAAAGGATGACTTCAGCTCTTTTAAGAGGGACGACCTCACTGAGTATAGCCGGGCACCATCACAGACAGAAAGAGAAGACGAGGATGAAGGATGAAGTGCCTTGTAAAGGAAGGGAACGGGGACACAATGTTATAAAGAGAGCTTTTTGAACACAAAGAGGAAACAGACAGGAGTAGCATGAATTAAAGAGGAATTAGCGAGAGATCAAGAGATCATAGAGCTCACAGAGAGAAACAGGCGAAGGGAGGAAGTGTGAGGAGCTTAGAAAAGGAAGGGAACCAAAAAAAAAAACAAAAGAAGAAAACAGGCAGTGAACGCCAAAAATTGAGGAGTATTTAGATTGGAAATAAGCTACAGGAAAAATTACAAACACAATGAAATTTGGAAAAATGTGAATCCGTCTAACACCCCTCTCTTCATTTTCAGAATCCTTTTGGACAACGAGATCAAAGCGGAGCTGTGATTCAGCAAAGAGCCTCCACGCCGTCGGCTCAGCTGTGTGGTGTGACCCAGCCTCCATCTCTCTCAGCTATTGTGTTGTCTGTCTCCAGGGAGCTCGTCTCCTCTGGACTCCCTGCTTAATGTCAGCTGGCCTGCTCTCTCCCTTATAATCAGCTCGACGTCAGACTTAGCCTGCTTATAAAACATAATATGGCCATCAATTTTCAGTCAGACAGCAGGGTCTGCATCAACGACTCTCTGGTGCTGTCGTGGGGTGGTGCATTTGTAGCTAGCGGCACGTATTTTGTCATGGAAGGGACAACACATGACAGCGAATCAATACAATATGACTAATTTTATATGATCAATGTCGTCTGGTCTTTGGTTAGTAATGCATCTTAAATGCTGAGCTTGACAGTTTATCTTTGACCTTGGAAAAAAGCAGATACACTTTAGTTTCTTTGGTAAGAAACAAGATACAACATGTTTGTTACTGGAGTTCAGGGGTGCTCATAAAAGGATTTTGTTACGTGTTGACAGAGCCAGGCTAGCTGTTTACCTGTTTTTTTCTAGTCTGTATGATTATTAGCCTGCTTGCTGTAGCTTCATATTTATCAGATCCAAGTGTGTTAATCTGGTAATTTTAACTGTTGACAAATGAGCAAATTTGATTTGATGATGAAGATGAAGAAGCAATTAACTGGACCTTGAGTGCAGATAGTTCTGTAGATCTTAAAAGTTTTCTTTCGCAGGTTGGTGAATATGTATAACATCAAGATGTTTATATCTACAGTGATACAAAATTACTTATAGAGTGAGACATGCCCACCAGTACTGTTGTGATTTTAAAAATATCTTTGTGAAATCTGCCCTCGTATGCGACTATGCTACAGAATGAATGCACAAAGGGAAGCAATTTAAATAGGACTGCAGGCTCACAAAAAATATATATCTGTATTGCTGGTTTGAACTGCGAGACTATTGCATCTATAAAACCAGAAAAATGGGTGAGAGCTGTAAAGTACCTGAGATGAATCCAAATGCGGCAGCGTTTTTGTATGAGCTGGGTGTGGCTGCACTCATCGTCTACGTCTATCTATCTTTGATCTAGAAGACCCAACCTTAGGGGCAAAATTTGAATGAAGTTGGGTACTGGTAATGCTAATTTTGTTAGAATGGAAAAGCTGCAGAGAAATAATGGGCAGTGAATATGGAGCAGGGTGACAGAGGGGAAAACGGTGAGGGATAAAAATGTGAGAGGGAAGTAAAAGTGAAAACTGCAGGAGGAAGAGGGGATGGGGAAGAGGAGAGGTGGCACTCATGCTACGTTTCATTCCAAAGCCCACGTTACTTGGCTCAGACATGAGTACGCACACACACACAAACACACACACACACACACAGACTTTTAAAAACAAGTTCAGCATTAGGCAGGGGTTCGTGAAGAAAGCCATTAATGAGAAGGCAAGAGGCTGCTGAGAACAGGCCAGGCAGAGAGGCAACAAACACACACTGCACAAACACACACACTGCTCTAATCCCCTTTACTAGTCTGAACACAGGCGAAAGCAACAGAGAGGCTTGCAGCTGAGCCATGCATTTTACAGTGCCTGAGAGATAGACAAACCCCATCAAATGACCCTATATGCCTTATTGTGTTATGTAATTAATCAATTACTTACCTTAATTTTTCTGATTCTTCTTTGATTTCCTCTGAAAGAGAAAAAAAGGGAAAGGAAGATATTGTAATTAGTCAAGTTTGAGCCTTGGGGAATGTAAATTCTGCCATATTTTATAGATAATTATAACACTGGGAGTTGAGCGCATATCAGGATACAACTTATTTATGAAGGCCAGACTTTTTGGAAATCTTCTCTAAAAACTCTAGAATGCACAAGTGTTTGCACCTCGGATCAGATTATGTTTTTAAGAGCTTCTTAGGAAGCCGAGGTCCCTTCCAACTATGGTGTGCTGACACATGCAGCACACTTCACACACCTCACACGTTTGGTTTTCTAGACACAAGAAAAGCACTCGGATTAAAAGTATTCAAGCAGACAAATGTGTGCAGTGTGTCTTTGTGTCGTCATGGTGACGGGTTCGTTGACGTCCTGCCACCAAGCAGAAAGGGGTCTGGTCAGTGTATGGCCTCGGCCGCGGCTGCAGCTCCGGCGTTGCAATCGTTATTCACTCTGCGGCTTGTCCATGAGCCAGGCCAACATTTGTGTTTATTTCACAGATCTCCAGGCATGAAAGCAGTTGTATGAACTTGCTGAGCACTGGCACAGAAGAGCAGGAAAAAAAAAGACAGACAGACAGACAGACAGAGAGGGAGGGAGGGAGGGAGGGAGAGATGAGAGAGAAAGAGACAGAAATAGAGCGAGAGCGAGCGAATGAGAGGCCAATTGGTACTAGACATTAAAGGGGGCCTTCAATGAGGAAGCTTTTAAAACACAGTGGCAATCGGCAGAGTCCTCACAGAATTGCACCAGCCTGCGATGGTTGGGAAAAACCCCAGCAATGCAATGACAGCCCAATTATTTCACTGCTAGAAGGCTAAGAGTCCTTTCAAAGAAATCCACTTGGCGAGAATATTTAGCACTTAACACTCCGTAGAATTAAATTAAGGATTGTCTCAACCGTGTTTTACTGTACTATCCATGAGGGACATGAGGGGAAATAGTCACGAAGAGACGGAGCAAAGCCAAGTGTTGCTTTTGATTTGGAGCCGTCTGATGCTAATTTATACATGCAGTTACATACATGCTGTTTCAGTTGGCCTTCAGGACTTGTATGAGTCCCCCATGGATCCTAATCTGGCATGAGATCCGAGCACAGATCATCTTGTCAACTTTTCATGTCATTAATCTGAGACAGACTGAACGGGGTTTGTGGATCCATGACCCCAGTCTCGTCTGTCTGTCTGTCTGTGGCTAATGTGCATCTGCAATGATGGCTGTACGGCACTAGGCAACAAATCAGATAAGACATCATAGATGAGGTATAATGGGGACAGAATTACTAAATTCAACACTTCAGTGCCTTTTACATAGATAACAGGGATACCATCTGTTGATTATTTTTCCTTTAATCAATTGTTTAATGGATAAAGTGCCCCAGAGCCCAATGTGAAATCCTTAAATTGCTTGTTTTGCCCAACAATAATCCAACTATACTAAAATTTGTCAATGCAGACCAACCTTTCATTTTAGAGGCTGAAAACAGCAAAAATTGGTAATTTTTCTTATTAATAGCTGATTAATTAATAATATATCTGCAACAAACTGGCGATTATTTTACTTATTGGTTCATTTTTGAAGATTATTCTCTTCTTTACTGATTAATTGTTTGCTGAAATTGACATTTTCAAATGTATTGTTTAGTCAAATTCTCTGACCAACAGTATTACATTAAAATCTTTATTTACTATCAGAGACGAGTGAGACAACATGCAAATATTCAAAATTTTCAACCTGAAACCAGGGAACTTTTGCATTTTTACTTGAAATTGACTAATAGTTCAATTCATTAAGCGTCCCAACAAGAATGTGAAAACCTGTCTGGAAATATGATGATATTTCTAGAATAAACATCCAATATTTCTTGTATTCACACTCAATTTGACGGATAAATGGATCGTTGACCTGAAATGCACTTCAGCTGCCACAATAAGATGGAGGGACGGCATTCAGTCTGAAATGAATCTTACTTTGGGCTCAGGCTGACAGACTGATGCAGTCAGTGTGTATGTAGCGAGAGATTTAACAAGAACAACCGAAAACAGAGAGATGCGAGACAGAAACAAACAGATGGAGAGAAATGTGCTGAGGCACTGCTGATGAATTTGTTGCAATGATAAAAATGTCCACTATCAGCTTTGTCCTTCTTGTAATTATTGATGGGAACATATTTTGGAAAACCTCATATTATATTGTGGTTGTTTTATTCCTATTAGGCTCTTGTGCCATAACTGTATAAATAGGTTTTGGTTCCTAAGCTAGAGGTTCTGACTTAATTACTAAATACCTATTGACTATCTATACTGCTGCTCTACATCTTGATGGCACATGTACAGTATTATAGAATATGGCCTGTATTAAATACATTGTTCAAAGTCACTACGACCGCAAAAAATGATCTTTATTATCAATTAATGCGTGACTTATTTGTTATTAAAGGTCCCATATTGTAGAAACTGATATTTCCTGTCTTTTTTGATTACACAGCAGCTCTAAGTGCTGTTTAAGTGTTGTGAAAGTATCATCCATCCATCAATTCATGGAGAAATGCCACAGGACATATGAGGAATATGTGCCTTTAAATGAGCGGTCAGGACATTCGTAAGCTTGTGATGTCACTAAGATACAGTCACTGCCCTCATCCACACCCCCAGCCTGGCCCTGATTGCAAAACCACAGAGTGGATGCCGAAACACAGTGTGCCTGCTCAGGCCTGAGAGATTCGACCAATCAGAGCAGAATGGGGGGGCCTTAAAGAGACGGGAACTAAAATTCAAACTTAAATGGTATTTAATTTACAAAGACATAGAACAGAGAAAAGCTGCATAATATCATACTCAAGAAGCTGAAACCAGCTTTGCTTAATGAATGACAATCAAAAACTGTTCAAAACTGTTTTTCATACATTTTCTATTGATCCATTGATGGTCACTACTATCGTAGATATTGTATTATGATGCTCATGCATATTCAGCAGACTAATTATCTTTCCCTGTGTATTCCCTTCAAACTTTGTGATTTTTTGACAACCAGTCAGCTGCAGAGTTTATTTCACCAAAGTGAATAATAAGTACAATCCAATCTTTTATCTCTCCTGGCTACCCTTTCACTTTAGCGCTACACAAAGCCCAAGATCACAGAGTCAGACCCGAGAGAAAACCAGAGCAATATCACACTGCACTGCACGCCACAGAGAAAAGAAAAAGATCAATGTCTGTCAGTCTTTCTCCCGCTCTGCTTGGTGTCTGTGTACATCTGCTGCACATCTCCACAATATTAAAGTTGCAGCAGGACTCCAGAGGTCTCTTCTCCAGGATGTGTAAAATTACAACATGCAATGACCCAGGCTATTGCACTTCCAGTATTAGTTTCACGTCATATGATTTCTGTAGCACAGGGTTATTATCAGATTTATGCAAATACGCACATAAGTCAAACAAGAAGACAGACAGGCGGGCACACAGGCAGACAGAATGATGGGAGGGGTGGGGATCGTTGTATTGACTGTGTAAGTAACCATCAGATAATTAGCTCGGTGTGTCAGGAGAGTGTTGATGAGGAACTGTCACCCCAGGATTTGAACAGTGAAAACCATGGCAACGGTGGGTGGTGGTGTTGGTGATTAAAGAGAACAGATATATCAGAGCTGGATACTCCTGGGACTAGGCTGACTACGCGAGCCGCAAATTAAAGCTGTGCGATAACGACTCATCTGCCAGCTACCGGTTTCAAAACAACACATACAGTTATACAGCGCAGACATATGTCGGGAGGGAGGCACAGACAGCCGAGTGGGACTCGACACACACACGCACACATTCAGAACTGAACTGTCTTTTATTATCTACATTATTATATACATTATTATCATTATATCTACACCTCTCTTTCTTTAAAAAAAACCCAACAAATTAGCCATGCAATAATCCTAACAAATGATGCAATGAATTAACCCAGTATATACAAGAGACACCTGAAAAGATCACTAAATATAGTCAGATGAGATGTCCCAAAATAAAACAATGGCTTAAAGATTAATGAGCACAAGTGATGGAATGTAATTTACTAATGTATGTTCCGTACTTAAGTACAACTTTTGAGTAGAGATTCACTGATCGACCAGCCAAGGACCGGAATCGACCGGTTTTACACGCATTGGCTCAGAGGATAAAAGATCCCTTGTCTGAACCACAGCGGCTAACTTTTTATCCCGCTCGTATGTCAACAGCATCGCATTACAGACTGGGTTAGACTCCTTCTGGTTCTACCTTTCATAATAAGAGTCCCGGGTAGCAGGATTTTCAAATAGCTTACAATGTGTTATTCTTATGTTTAATTGTACATTAACTTTGTTTGTTGTAAAACTGACTATTAAATAAGTTTTATGTGTATGCATGCCGTTTATTATAGTAAAGCAAAGAAAGAAAATCAGGATAGGCCAAAATTGGAATCAGTGCATCTCTAATTTAAATCAACTTTAATTCAGTACTTTACTGATACTTTATAATTAATATATAACAATAATATAATAAATATAAATATTCTGTTCCAGTCCGTATTTGTTGATGTTCAGCCTTTCAAAAACAACACAATAATCAAAGAACTATTTGCCCTCCTGCTTGCTGCACACGAAGGAAGGTCTAGCACCTAGATTACATTCATGTATAATCATTTACAGAGAAATCTGAAACTGACGAGTTATATTCATTAAAGAAAAATGCAAAAAGACTCCAGTTCAAATTGTGATGGACATTCAAAACTTCCTTTAAAGACCTTAATAAAAGCTTTGAATGTAAAAAAAAAAACTTGTCACTTATTAACCAGATGCCACCCTCCCTCTGACTCTCATACTAAAAATTCAGCTGACCATGACGGCGCTACGTTGCGTGCTCTGCTTTGTCCCAGGGCCCCGCTACAATCAAAGGAGAAACAACAAGAGCTGCAGTGGTTCAGTTGAGTGGTTAAACATCGTCGGTGACGGGGTCACACATGACGAAAGCGATGCAGATGAGACCGAACGCCTCACTGGTTTGCAATTTGACAAGTCCACATGAAGAAGACTATCGGACCAGTGAGAGGCTTTTGTGAATCAAGTTAGGAAAATGTGAATCTTAAGAAATAGACTTGCATAAAGCCCAAAACTGAGGTCTCCACACATCCATTGTTCTCTTAATACAGTTTAAAAATGGGGTTGTGAAAATAAAGTTAACCACTCCACTTCATCCAAACAGACTCAAAGAAACTCTTGAAATGATTGATGTGTGCTATTAATGCTTTGGTCGTGAGAATAAATTGCATTCAATTTTTCATCCTAATACTTCACACTAAATTACAGGCACAATTGTGCTGTATCACTAGCTTTATCGCTGTACTGATGCTTCAGCAAATGAGAAGAGGATTACCGGCCCTCAGCATGCTCGTGTTCAAAAAAACTCTGAGGCTGGAGCACTGCTTTTACCAAACACCAGTGGGGAAGTGGCATGCGTCAGACACCTATTTCCCTGACCAGATACATTAGAAGGAGCGATCCTGCTCTCCTGTGAGTGCAGCCCTGATCAGGACTCAACATAAAGCCTCTGAGAGCTCCATAATGTATGAGAGCAGCATGGTAAGCCTGAATCACCTTACCCATTTTCCCTCCTCTGTGAGGTACTTTTCACCCTGACTTTGACCCAGATCCTTATAGTACAGTAAATGAGCATTAATGTTGGCAAATCAAATTTCCCCTTGGAGACATCACCATTTTAAGCCTACATTCAACTCTCCTTTCATCATCAGGACCCAAGTGGGTCACATACACGTAGAAATTTCCTTTTTTCAGTAGTGTATTATCGCACTGGGTTACTGCTGTTAACCAATCCAGCTCTGACAAAAGTCTGTGCAGGTACTATGCAAGGGTGAGGCTTTCACTTTGGTTTCAGATTTTACAGGGTCAGATACACCCTAAGGTTGTTATCTGTTCAAGGGCCATATGAAGCTGCATCCAAGCTGGGGAAAAGGTCAGTCAAAAGCTGGCTAATCATTTCTCCACCCTGCTCAGGAGTGACAGCAGTCTCCAAGCCTGGTAAAAGGCAGGATTGGGGTGAGGGACATGCATGAATGCAGACGGGCATAGGCAGGCACACACTCCAGTCAGGTGCTTCCCCAATGTCAGATGATATTTGAGAGCCAACTGTGCTAACAGCCTTTGTCCTGCTGGTAGGGAAATAAATCACTTCCTGAATTTCAGAAAACAATCAGCCCTGCAACCCCCTTCTACTGTCTTGATACCACAGCACACATGAAAGTTGCTGAGTCAATTCTGCAAACTACTATAATGACAAACATCCTCCTCAGAACCACATTTATTATAGGATAACTCCAAATCTAGGCCTGTCACAGTAACTTTTCTACCTTGAAATAAAAGCTCCAGAATCCCTTTGATGATGGTACATCATCTTGTTATAGGGTGAATGGTGTCTCCATCTCAGCCACTCCGCCCACCTATCACTTCTTTCTGCACTATGTAACTCAAGTAGGAGGGTAGGATTACAGCGCTACCTACATGTTTATGTCAAAATAGTTTTCAACACATAATATTTTAATGATGCAATGAGTTTTGTTTGTAGTTAGCACCTACATTACGTCTTCAAAATTGTCCCAGACCTGGAATTTGTATTTACGACAGTGATGTTGCACTTATAAACTGTGGCGGCGGCAAATCTCACAAAATGCTGATTTTACACAATGTTGCCTTTAGACATTTTTGTTTCACTGAAGGTAAAAACCGTTAAACAAGCAAGCTATTTTGGCATCATGTTGGTTAAAATGTTTGTGAAATTCTTATGCAAACACAATGGGCAATATCAAAGTCTGGTCAAGGTCATTTATATACAACAGCAAATTGAAAAGATAAGCTATGCGCAGTAAATTGATAACATGGTTTTTCATGTCTTGTGAAGACAACGCTGCACAAACATTGCTGTATGCCAGCCTTTGTGGCAGACTTAATAATGCCAACATGATAGCCTCAGTAGAACAAAGTCTGATATACGACACCTGCACGACAAGGCTGCCTGTGAAAAATAGATGAGATGATGACGACACTGAGAGAAAAGCTTCAGCGACTCAGCTCAGAATTCATTTCATTAAATACAACCAAAAGCCACCTCTATCACCTCCGACCACCGCTACAATGTTACACTTGCACTGAAAAAACTAGCACCCGTGGTACACGTGATTAGTACTGTACTGTCCTGTATGAACACTGAAGAATAAGTGAGGGGGACGGATGTTATTACATGAGAGAGAAAGGCACAATAACCTCACAGGTGACTGTTTATGACTTAGAAGCCCAGATAAACACACAGTGAGCAGAGATGGGTTTCTGCAGCACATTACATAATGCATTTTTCAAAAGGGGCTTACCAGTGATCCCTTCACTCACACTTACCCTGAGCTACAGCAAAAGCTGATCATGGCTTAGATACATCAAGTGCACAATAGTTTAGTCAGCCTCTTAGGATGCAAATGTGCAGCTGCGGTAGATAAGGCTGATGAATCAGCAAGGGAAGTATTTGGGAAGCTTGAGCCAAAGGTTAGAAGTAGGATTGTTGCAGGGTTTCCCAGTTCAAATCCCTCGAATATCTGGCGGAAAATCTGAGCTGAGTGAATGAGACATGTGCTACTCGCGCTGCGCTTACTACCAAAATCCCTGGAGCAAATGCTGTTTACACCCTATTGCTCCAAATATTAGTTTATGTATCTTGATAAAAGTAAACAGTGTTGCTAAACATCTGTATGCATATTGATGAAACCCCTCACTGAATAAATAAACACTATGGAGAGGCTAAAACTATACTGTGTATGATGATGCATTTTTAAAAATTCAACATCCATTAACACATACAAGCAGAATGATAGTCTATTTTCATTATGTATCACATCAAAGTCCCACTGCTTCA
This sequence comes from Diplodus puntazzo, assembly GCA_963678695.2. Taxonomy (NCBI): domain Eukaryota; kingdom Metazoa; phylum Chordata; class Actinopteri; order Spariformes; family Sparidae; genus Diplodus; species Diplodus puntazzo. Next base: position 17,702,683 of record OZ023171.1, on the reverse strand, counting down.
TGCAGCTGCATGACAAAACAACCTGCTCCTCGTCTCTCACTGCTGATGAGAGCTGCTCGCAGGCTAACTCCAGTCTCCTTCTTCCTGGGCGCCACCCTGCCTATAGTGGCGTGACAAAGCATTCCTCAGCCTGCAGCAGCAGCACAGCACCCTGCTGGGAGTGTCCGCCACAGGGAGGACAGCTCGCCAGAACCATTAATACAGGAATCACAGGTCCCATCTCCACCCCTGGTGTGTCTGAGCTCATGTAAGTTGCACGAAGCAAATGTAATTCCATCAGTTACATGTAGCACAAAAGACTGAGAATTTTTCCTGATTTGGAAAATTATGGATTAATTTGGATTAATCTGTCGATTATTTCCCTGTTTAATCGAGTAGTTGATGCACAAAGATATTCAGTTTACTGTCTTAGGAGTAAAAAAAACAAAACAAAAAAAATCACATTTGAGAAGCTGGAATCAGAGAACTTTGACCAACAAAACTAAACAAAAACACCTAACTCAAATTTAATGATGTTCCACCTCTAGCCCATACCATAGAAATAGGAAAGTAGCAGTTGGTGGAGCGAATCACAATAATATTTTTTTCTAGCTGTCAGTAAGTGACCACGACACCATTACAAAGTCAGGAAAAATACACAACTGAAATACATCTGCTCTCCAATTAAATGTTCCCTGCGGAGGTTTAAACCCTTAGTAGTGCTATGGAGTTTTGCACATCTTGTGCATGTACATGAGGACATTCGTATCTGGACAGCCAATGGTTTCACACTGTTCAACTGATCAACAATGCGCCAGCAAAGGCAGGGAAGGAGAGGACTGCTAGTGGGTAAACAAGGATGTAAGTGTTGCATGATTTACAATACCTTTTAAAGAAATGGCTTTGCAAATGTTTTATGAGGAAGGAAATGCATTCAACACATTTGCTACCTCAAGGATGCACATAATGTATTCTGGTGAGTAACACGAAACGTAAACATAACTTTGAGTGTTCACACAAAGAATTTTAAGGACTCAGTAAAGAATCCAAAGCTGCAGATTTGAATTATGTTGAGGACAAATTCTCAAAGTCAAAGTCTGTCAAATGCTTTATAACTTTTTCATTTTAACCTATTATTTTTTCACATATAACATAGGTCCATTATACAGATGCACATTGTCCATGCAGTCTAAGGTAAGGCCTAATTATTTTTGTAAACTTTCAGTGGATGATTGCTAAACTTGGCAGATTACCACAAGTAAATGTGACCTTCATCACAGCTTTCCAACAGTGTTTGATGAAAGGTCTTTCAGTTTTGTTGTTAATTAGGAAGCTATTGTGAAAGAAAGTTTGGAGAGGATTTATTTTGTTTATGTCCAGGGTATGAACAAGTACACAAGTCCAATGTGGTTTAAACTGGCAGCAGCTCATCCGAGGTGCAGTACATTTGCAGAATGTTGGGTAAATAGAAGCAAAGCGACCATTACCTCGACCCAAGGGGGGCTCTGCTCGCTGGCGCATGCTGTCAATGTGGACACTTCATTTAAAATATCCGGCTGCTATTTAATTGTTCATGCAGCTCTGCACTTCTCTTGCAAAGCTGTATGTCAGGAATAGCTTCCTCTTTTTTTTCTAAGTGCGATAGATTACAGTAAATAAAGTAATATCAAAGATGCATATAAGTGAATCAACCCTCATATCTTATAAATCCAAAGGTTGGAAACCTCTAACCAAAAGTCCCAAAAAAGAGCTTTTCAACAAAGTAGGAAGAGAAAGTACTATCCACACACTGGACTCTCCTCGGCTCATCTGAGCATTATAATTATTCAGAGTGGACTTCCACAGTGTGTAAAGCAGGGAGAGCCACGCAATGAAAAGCCTGGGAGGCTGCGCACACCTGGGCAAATATTATTGCTGACTAAAGCTCATGAATCAACACTAATTCAATAAGTAGACATTCTGCCAGCGAGATATTCACACACAGAATCACAATAAAAACATGCACCGATACAGTACACACAAACACATTGAATGCGCATGCACAAACACCCGAAACATCTCATGAGGGCTCTAACATTTCATCAATTAAGCCACAGCAGAGCCTGCACACGGCTGCTCCACTGGCGGGGAGGGACGGAGATAAACAGACGGCTCTCCAGAGACGCTCTGCAGTACGTCACAAGACCGGCAGCAAGAAAACAGCATGCTGGGAGGGGACAGCGGGTTCAGACACAGAGTGAGGGGAGAGAAGGGAGAGGGGGAGAGAAATAGCAGGGACAAGGACGAGGCTGGCTTCCAAAACAAATCGGCTACATAAACCTGTCTCTCACCAGCTCTGTGGTTTGTGTCCACGTGCTGTACGAGCGTGTGTGTGTGTGTGTGTAGGTGCTCATATTACAAGGCTTCTAGAGGGAAACAGTATGCAAGGTCTTACTTTAACACTTTAGTGAGGCATGATTTGGTTGTCTGAACATTAAAATCTGGTACCACCGTGTGAACAGAAGAAAGAAAGAAACAAAGAAAGAAAGAAAGAAAGAAAGAAAGAAAGAACAGAGAACAAAAACAGAAAAGAATGCAATGCATTCCAATTATTTCCCGTCCGTTGGGTGGGTCAGCACTCTGCAATATGATAATAACTCAAACTGCTTCCTAATGGGCTTCCAATCTCTACACTTACACACAAACGAAAGTAGAGGTTAGAGGGCATTCCTGACTCAGTTTCCATCACCTGAGTGAGAAGCTGGACACTGACAAAGGGCATCCAGCCTCCTGCAGTAGCATTTCCATTTCAAAGAGCTTATAGCCCATCTGCATCTGGCATGGGTCCCATGCTTGGCTCTAACCGCTCCGCACGCATTTATCATCTTAAAATTCAATCCCGTGTCAGAATGTTTTCACCTCAGTAAAACACGGTGGTCAGGTAACTGTGTGTTTACAGATATAGACCATGTAGGAGGTGCAACCAGGTAAAGAAAAAGATATGAGTGTGTGGTGGGAAAGATTTGCACTGAGGAGACAAGAAAAGAAACCTCTGGACTCAGATTGACATAAACTGTGGCTTTATGATGGTGCAAAAATAAAAGTTTTATCTCCATTCAGAGCCCAACACTGACCACAATATAAAAGCCATGAACATTATTACATCTCTGGTGTATTCATTAATCAAGCAGCAGTATTTTGCAGACAGTTTGTAATAAGCTAATGTCCGCAGGCATAACAATAAAGACTACACTGCAGCTTTGCTCTACTGAGATAGGCTAATCTGAGGATGAATCTTTGTGTAGGTGTCTACCTCCACCTCTGTCCAAACAAACACCAAACAAGAGGCAGCTGCGACCACCACGGAGAACCTGAGAAAAATCAGACCCCTGACATTTCTATTGTCTGGGCTGAAAGGAAAGGTTGCACAGCAGTAATTACATTTAGAGGGTAAGAAGGAAACACTGTCAGAGGTTGTCTGGGCTACCTAATCGTGTGCATGCTCGTGTCTATGTGTGTACGCAATGCACACGTAACGCGCACACACACAGGGCATGTGCATGTGCGCGTGTGTGTCCAACCAACCCCCTCATTCTCACTTGCATAAGCCTGTGTCTAATCAATAGTCTCACTCCCATGGCTGATTCAAGGCTCTCATTTTCTAGCCAAAAAGTCACTAAGCACTCGGCCTCCACAAGGCCTTGATTACTCAGCTGTTGGCTTTGTTATTGAGATGAATTCATCTTTAATAACTTCGCTGCCGACAAATGATTTGGCACTTTTCCGCTTCAACGCTGTGAATTGCACTTTCTGTCTTCCACGACAGGGTTATTATTATTGTGCAGGACTGTGCTGCACAAGCTGGAGATAGTGAGCCAGTGGAAGATAAATGTGTGTACTATGAATTGTGTCCTCCTCACTTTATTCAGCCACAGTGTCCTTTTCCCATCCAACCTCTTTCAGGTCCCAGCATGCTTTGCGATAGAGCCTGACAGATACTGGATTTTTTGGGGGAGCTGATGCCGATACTAATATAAGAAAGAAAATAAATTCTAATATTGATAGATCAAACACATTTTTTTGCAATGACCCCTCAAATCAAACACTTGTGACAAAGACACAAATGCAACGAGGCAGGATATATTATTGTCCAAAATGACATCTATACTATAAAACAATAAACTTCACAGGTGATTTAATAATCATTAATTAACAATTAACAATAATCTAAAGCGTTATTATAACATTGGACCATGCACTGGAAATATTACCTATAAAATGTTTACCCAGCAACATCCCGAGTGACCTCCTCAAGAAATTTGTGGATATTTATCGAAAGAAAGTGTTGTACGGGGTCACAAACTAACATTGGAAATGACCAAACCACAGATGGGACAAAGCAACAGCTGATGATGTCGGTCCAACCGGTTGGTTCACTGCTTTACTCTGTTGAAGTAGCATTACTTACAACCTTGAGTGCCTTTCCACAAACCCATTACATCAAGGATATAGACAGTGATTTTGTAGAAAAAAATGATTCTGATTTCAGTTTAATTTAAAGCTCTTAATTTCTTAAAAAACACTGCCTCCTTCTTCGAATCCCTTCCTCTTTTTTAACTGCCTCTTCCTGCCTTGATCCCCCTGGCTAATGGCTACGTATTACAGCTTGGTGCCAACTTTCCCTAGATGAATACAAATGATAGATGAATACAAGATAGATAATACAAATATATACAAGCACGAGATGAAACAGAAACAGAGAGGAAGAGAGAGAGGGAGAGAGGGGAGGGTTTCTTTTCATTTCGCCTCATCTGCTTGCGGTATAATTAATTTATCACCTATCCCAGGACTGAAGGAGGCACCAATGGAGAGAAATTATGCATTATGTATGGAGGTATAAGGGTAAGAAAATAAATTAAAAAAAGAAAAGGAAAAAAAAATCAGACTCCTCCTTCTAAATTCTAAACTGTCTCCTCCGTATAGATAAAAGGATTATTTATGCTTTCAGAGTGAGCACTGGCCCTGCCATGTTGACTACTCCAATGCTCATTATCTGAATACCAGTCAACCTTTGGGGTTACAAGCAGCTTAAGTGTCTGCACTTAATCTGGAGGGGAGAAACGAGACAGAAACCAGGCACGGGGCCTCACCCTTTCTCATTTCTCCTTTTACTTCAGGGCAACGAAGCAGTAGACTTGATTGTAGAACAATTAATACATGTAATGTACCTTTTTAATCACATATAGCACTTTCAAAAAGAGGCAAGCTCTCCTGCCCTACTCTAACCGTCTTCATGAAACAACAGACTAGTGCTAAAACGTGTTGAAAAACAATCTTGATAATTAATTAGGCTAAATCCGATGTGCCCGTCAGACCAGAGTTTTAAGGGGTAGTGGTTGAAATCTCCCCCTCTGAAATGGGACAATCCTTCAAGACCCCTCATACATCATGAGTTTTCGTAAATAGTGTTTCAGTAACAGACACGACTGGAATTTTTTAATATGCCATCTTCAGCTGTGAGGATTCCTTTGAGTTACTATGGCAATCTTGGTATTATTATATTGCCATGTATCTGTTTGAGGTAAAAGAACACAGACACTCGCAGTCATCAAATTAAAAAAAAACCCTTGCTTTATTACCTGATCACAAGCAATGTTTTATAAGCTAACATTAGCAACCTACTAGCCTGCTATTTGTCATATGCCGTCAAAAGGCTGGAAATGCAACATTGAAATACATCAAAATATGGGACTGTTTGGGACCGAGACATCAGGGAACTAATAGAAATTGTTATACGCTTGTTGTAAAGAAAAGAACCACAATACATTAAAATGACAGAGTCATCAAACCCTTAGTTTGAAGTTCACCTAGCGAGGCAGCTGGATTTGCAATATCACAGGTATGTAATCACGTAAATCCATTTTGCCAGCTCAAAAAACGATCGGACCAATCAGCGTCCTTTGAGGAAATAGAGGTGACAGTGGTGTCATTCCTTCGTCACAAAGCTCCACACGAATGTAAGAGCAGCTCCAGGCTTTGTGGCAGAGGAGCCTTAAGTGTTGACAGGCTATTTCTTGTGAATAAATCCAATAAATGTGAATTTGGACATTGATTATGATGGCAACAGTAGAAGCTTTGAAGCCTCTTTGGGATTTTTACTGTAACTTGGACAAAACAGGCAATTTCTAGATATTATCTTGAGCTGAGAACTCTAAGTAGAAATTTAATCACTACTTTCTCAAACTTTAATTATCAGTAGATTCATAAATAATGTAAATAAACATTAACTGCAGCCCCACAACAGACGAGAGGGGCAGACGTTATCACAAAGCATTTTGGCTTCTCTGACAGAGATTAGTCTGTCTAGTCTGGCTTCTATTTGTTTGTCGCTTCACTGTGGAAGATGCCTTTCACACTTTTAAGAGTTTAAAAATTGAAGTGTATACATACGCGCACATACATCTGATTCCATTAAAAGTCAAACAGTGGGACAGCCTCAGGATAACTCATCTAGTGCAAAGAACATTTACAGCAGCCTTACAAATAAAGGTGACATGAAAATGTAGCTGATGGCTGCCACCTCTTCCCTCCTTTACACCTTCCGATCCCTGAGCAATGCCTTACAGTTTCATCAGCAGGTTCACTGGTGTGCCTCCGCTGCATGGAAATCATAATGAAACTGCCTGACTTCAACTTCTAGGTTGATAAATTTATGTCAGGAAGGATGCTGGTATAAAGATTGTCAAGTACACAAATCACTGAAGCTTTTATTATTCAGTAAGTGTGCTGCACTTTTTTGGGAAGGCTGTGTGGGTCTTCAGGGAGTCATGGTACAAACCTTAATTAACAAACGGCATCATTTATAGCCTGGTGCTTATCATGGGCAAGCATGTGGTGACTATGGTGCAGCTTATCATGGGGAAGCAGCACGTGTTTGCCATCCTTAATGATCGGAGACACATTTGTCCCATTGGCTTACCCATCAGATTTGCCTTCTCTTAAGAAAAAAACAACCCGTGCAGGCAGTGGCCTTGAGCCTGGTGCGGCTTGCAAACTCTTGTCGACGTTTGTGTGTTTACAGCAACTCAATTCAAGGTTATTTTGACCTTGGATGGCGAAATGTTTTGCCACTCAAATGCCATGGCATTACTTGAACCTGTCAGATAATGTGGTTTGTGTTTGGTTTAAATTTAACAGTGAAGGAAAAATGTCTTAATGCTGAAAGCAAAAGAACTTCTAGCTTTCTACATGGTTAAGAAGGCTCATTTTCAACGCATTTAATGATTAAATGATTACCTTATGTTGCAGAGGATCAAGAAAGGAAATTACTTCAATTCTGCATCTTAAACTCAGATTTTTCTTTACAAAGACAACTGATTCACAGGACTCTGCAAATGAAAACACACATCAACGGAGAGAATGAAAGTAATGGAACGATTTGACAGCACATCTTACAAATTGTTAACAATTTTGAAACAGATTAACCAAATGTTTGGGGGCTCAGTAATCATCCAAAAACAAGAAAAGCTATGATAACAAAACACACAACATTTAAGAGCATTTCCCATCTGCAACAGACCTCACATTTTACAGAAGGATAATCTCATTGAATTTAGAGCAGGAGGACTAATCGAATCAATTAAAGAAAGCAAACATTACCATTACAGTGTGCCAAAATTCAGTGAACCATGTCAATATAGCTTCTAGCTCCTAGTTTATTGTAATTTCTTCTCTCATAACAACCCCATGTTGCAAAAACATTCAGATTTAATGAATGTCAAACCCTGAAGACCATCAGGAACACACCACAGGCACTCAAACCATCAATATCTCCGAGCGAGCAAGCAAGCCGACAAGCCAGTTGACATTAACAGTAATGCTTGCTCAAAAACATAACTTTCTGGCATAAATTCACACACTGCTCTCACATACAGCCCAAAAAAGCGCTGTGATTTGACTGCTCAGTGTGAAACAGGTGAAGTAAACAAGTTTCCGATGAAGAAAATCAAGCATTTAGAAAGCCATGAGAGCCTGATGTTTTTCACAAAAGTTGGTGGAGTAATCCAGGACCTAAACGCCACTGAATAAATTGATTTAATTAGGTGGCAACTAAGGTTTATCCAACTGGATGTCCCTGTTGTTCTGTGTCTGGTAGCCATGCTAGTTAACTGCTATTGTCATTTTAGATGACAACAAAAAAAAGAGTATACATTCAACAAAGCTTCGGAAGTTCCCTTTCCAGTGGCTGCTTCAGGTGTGTTGATAAAATATGCATCTGCAGGTAACAAAAATGAGGAGGCAACAGCAACAGGTTTCCAGGCTGCTGTGACCTCTGCAGGTGACCCTCAGATCATACACCTTATGGGCAGAGATAATGAGCAGTGGGCTCAGCAGGACTCATCTCCTTAAGCGACTACTAGCCCGGAAACGAGCCCTCACTCCTCTCGGCATGCCAGCTTGTACAGAGACGCTTGATTTAGCTTTTTACATTTACAGCATGACAGCGAAGCCACATAAACTTCTCAAGTTGAAGAGGACAGGTTGGTTTTTACAAACAATCTGCCCATCCACAGAGCCAGCATCATATCAAGTTTGCAATGTGTGACAACAATGAACCAAAGCCTTAAGGTTTCACAAACAATGGGACCATCCACAAAGCCAGCATCATATCAAGTTTGCAATGTGTGACAACAATGAACCAAAGCCTTTATGTTGGCTTCCAAGAGGTGGTGGGAATATACAGCCTGCGGGCCTTTGATATTGTGAGTTAACTGTCAGTCTTACCCCCTTCCTGACAGCTCCTCTCAAAGAAGCAGGCAGTGTGATCCAAAGATAACAGGACTTGCACCGCTGCAGTTTAGAGTGTGCGAGAAATTGAGATGATGTTCTTTTTTAGGGGGGGAAACTGCTGAGTGACATTTTGATAATCCAAGAGAAAGGTCAGTTCAGCAGCAAGGAAGGTGGGCTGTCTGTCAAAGGTAGCCTAGTCAGAACCGTTTACCTCATATCTGCGACCAATACACAAAATGGGCTTCAATTACACACACACACACACACACACACACAGACACACACACACACACACAGGTGTGTAATCTGTATGAAACGCTAAATAAAAATACCAACTTGTATTATGCAGCGTACTACTCAAACAATACCTAGTTTTAAACAGTGTCAACTTTCAGTGACAGCAAAGAGGAGACTCTGGCACAGGCACTCTCTCTGAGATGTCTCAGAGCCCCAAGAGCTAGGGGGATTATGTAAGTCACTCAGTATACTAGGTCATCCAGTCGTTTTTGATATGCACTACAACTGTAGAGCTGCTACACTCATTGCAGAGAATCTCATTTTGTAGATTTTTGATGTACAGCTGACTCCCAATGCAAAGTTAAACTCAACACAGTGAAGAGATGTTTTTCTATTTCACTGATGCCCTGTAATACTGCCACATGACAGTCAGTAGCCGTAGTGGTGTTTTTCGTTCATGGGTTTTGTTCTGACTCATTTTCAATTTCAATAAAACCCAGCGTGTGTATAGCAGATTAATTTACAAAGGACAGATTTTACCTTATGACACCATCAATTCAAGACTTCATGCTCAGAATCTATCACTTGTGTGGGTGGCTGGCTTTTATAAAACATCAGAGCAAGTCTTGACAAATACAGTATAGTTGGTGTATTTAGCCTCCAAGGCCATTGCAAAAACCCCCAAACAGCTGAATGAGTTGATAAAAGACGCAACTGCCAAAGCAGGTAGGATGTTTGGCTGCTGCACAACATGGACCCATTGTTTTCTCCGGCAGTGTCATGTTACTCCCCTTGCAGGATAAAACCCAGTTTGTTCCAAGAGGCAGAGGAGATTAAAACAAGTCCGACGTGGAGAGCAAAAAGAGGGAAAGTTTTGAACAGCCATGACTCTGTGTGAATGTGTTTCATCTCCAAGCTGCTTTAAAATTGTATATATTTAGTAGTCACTCCCAAGGACGTGTTTCGACAAATACACCTGCTAACAAATAGTGTAATTAAGCTACATCATACAGTTTAGCTAAAAGCGGATGTTTATTGACCTTGACTACAAAATAAAAGCACCGTCTATGCAATAACGGCTGACAGGGTGGAGTTATTGTTGAGAAAGTCTGTAAATTCAGATTATCATACATTAACAAGATATTAACTTTTTCTACTTTGGTGTTTCCAGTATTTGTCACTTTAATCACTATCACGTGTCCTTTCATCGTAACTTTATTTTAGCCTTAACCGGAAGTCGTTGGCTCCGATTTCCGACATCTTGATTGTGCTCTAGCATAGAGATGCTACTGACAGCTGTCATTGTCTGCCATCACTCTCCCGACTTCACTTATTCTTTAACAACAGAATAATAAAGAGCAGAGCCAAGAGCATTTACTGATTATCCTGGCTAATGAATAAAAGATTTAATAAAGTACAAATGTCTTCCAACACTCCCTGCACTGAGCGGACACAGCTACGTCTGCTGTGTACCAGGAAGAGACACAAACATCTCACCTTTGTGGGGTTTAAACGTGTGAAATGAAGCAGTCTCGCTAAATGTAGCTGACACTTGACGAATGTATGATGTGCGGCTGTGGGTTAGCATGGTGTTGGGGGAAGATAGAGCCAGTAACAACTTTGTTTTTCTGCCCGGTGTCCGGCCTGTTCCCACAATCGCTACTAGTTTCGCAGCATCGGCTCAGTGTTGCAAACACCCACCCCCCCTGCACCATTTCCGTGTTTAATACGGAATCATTCCCACGAAGTCCTTTGCCACGTCAAGTGAATACGCAGGTTTTTGCTGAAATAAAAAAACGCAAAAGGTACCGAGGCAACCACAACAGCCAGTATTTCATGAATGGAAAATACGCTGCGACATTGTTGAAGGAACAACCGGGTTAATAAGTGGAAGGGTGCATGACGTGTCTAAATCAATGAGTCCAAGACAAGCCTAAAAAAAAAAAAAGCGTGATGCTAAAACAACACAACTCACCGAGTGCCACCTCGCAGGCTTTGCGCAGTTGTGAGTGGTGAGCCTTTTTCACCTCCTTGTCGGCCAGGATCTTTTCCAAAGCTCGTGTCAGGAACATGTTTTTCGTCTTTTTGCCCTCAAACATGTCGCACCGGAATTTGGGGCGAGGTGTGCCTGGTCCCAGTGAGGGGGGAGTGGGGTGGGGGAGAGGGCTGCAGCCGCCTCGAACGGTAGATGTAGTCCCTTTACAAATGTCAGCCGCGGAGCCCCTAACAGACAAACATAAATAAACACAGAAGGTGGGGTAAATCCCTCAGATTTCCATTAGCGACCTGCCTCCTGCGCCATGTTGGAGAGAGGAAGCGACGTCACGTACGTTTTTGAGAGCGGCCGCAGTGAGGCAGCAGGGAGAGAGAGAGGGAGAGAGAGGAGGGGTGTCATGAGTGTAGTCTTACAGCTAAGCTCTCCCCACACATGTATAAGCCCACATGAGCTTATTAAACTTCCATGTAAAATAGCTGCCATTAATATATGCATGTTACGAATTAAAGCCAGCTTCAAAATGAGCACGATTTCCGTTTTTTGTCCTTTTCCTTGCTGAATAAATCATGTTACACTAAAACATGGAATATATGCACATTAAACAGTGAGCTACTTATGTGTGAGATGTAAGAGCATTTGCTTAAGCCTTTATATTGATGAACACGTGGTTAGTACAGTATATTAGCGGTTTGTTCAAATATAATTGAAGCCATTTAGAAGAAAAGATAAGCCTATTTGTGATTCTGAAATTATCATAATACACAATAAAGACATCTTTTCTTCCAGCATTTGGAAATATTATTGATTTAAACACACCTGATTATTTTCCTAGTTCATGTTTATTGAATTGTGACATGACTTGAGAGATAGGGAGAACTTAAGCTTTTGAAGTTTTGAAGTTTTGAAGTTTTGCCCTCTCAGAAGAAATTTAGTGTTTGTTCACAGCCTTGTCATTGATATTTAAAGTCTTACAACATGCAAGAAATCACAGTAACAGTTGGAAAAACACAATTTACCCTCCTCTTCCATATTTCTGCTCCAACTGAGCCCCGTCTCTAGTTCAATCAAAGAGAATCGACTTCATAAACAGTAATGATACGCTACGACACGATACGATACGATACTGTACGGTACGATACGATACGATACGATACGATACGATACGATACGATACGATATGATACGACACAACAGACTGGAATTTGATTTTCTAATGTCACTCCTACCCAGTGGTGGATTCAGGATGTCTGGGGGCAGGGGCAGAAAATATGAAAAAGGCACCAGCTGTATGTGGTGCGACACCAGCTTGCGGAAATGGCACTGGAAGGGCACAAGAGAGGGCACTTTATCACGTTTTATCTACCACAGGGGTTTACAGTGCTTTTCACCAATGCTCCTCCTACTCATGGCTGGCATATTTTTTTCTATTTAATACAATAAAATAAAAAAAACATAATCTTAAAACATTGTTAGTTAATGAGTTAAAAGTCCTGTGAATCAATTTGGGAGTGATAGCAGGTTTCAGTCTTGGTGGTTGATAAGCCTTACATTCATCTTCAAGAAGTTCCCGTCATCCACAACACTGTGATTACAAATGTGTGAATCATGTCCTGCAATTTCTTGTGAAACATGAAATATTCATATACTACAAAAATTATTATTAGTAATAGTCATTATTTGACAAATATCTTCATGTCTGTTTATTTAATCATTCCATCACTTTGCTGAGAGCTTCACCTCACCTATGACTGTCTGTACCCACATGTTTAGTATTGCAGCGCTGACTTTTGCAGCCTTGGGTAACATTTAGCAGAGTCCAACAGAAAATATATCCAGGAAATCTGGCAATTTGACAGCACGGATTTGGCAGTTGTGGGAGGCAGAGTTCACCTTAACTTTGGGATGTCTTATGTGTCAGCTCCACCGTTTCTGAATCCATAAATAAAAGCCGAGCTGCAGAATCAGAGTGGAAAAGAATATGAGGAGTTGTCATTTTATACTTAAACAGGTCAGGTGAGTTTATCATATTGAAAGGCACATGACTTAAATAATGTTTATTCCCAAACATACCAATCAAAAACATGTACAAAATATGGGCAAAATTAAAAAAAAAACAGAACTTTTATTGACTGACAGAGGGGAGATTAATGTGACAACATGAACCATTTCTGTTATATAACAACATTTATTCAAGTCAGACATGTCTTAGAATCTTATATTAAGCACAGAGGTCGTCAATAGTAAACATTTGTGACTCTGTCATTGATCCACACCTGAGTAATGACACAATGAGATACTGTAGTGACAGATCATTCTTCCCAAACCTCAGTCTTCAAATCTAACATCTAATAAAAAAACATCTCAATTTTAACCAAACCAAAGATTGTCAGGTGATAGCATATCATGTACACCAACAAAGTTGCAGTAATAAAGGCATTCATACATTAAACATTTAAGTTGAATATCTAATCTGGCACTTGGTAGCACAAATTTTCATAAAAAGGAATCAGAATAAAAATAGAGATAGGGTTATATTATCCAAAACTGTTCGTGTGAAAACATATTTTTGGAAGACATTAAAATCTTAGCTGTTTCTCTCTTTTTTTTAAAAAAAAAAAGTGCTGCTGTATCATGACAAGTGCTCACATGACCATGAAAAAGCTTATTCTATGGAAGAGTCTGCATTATTTATTTTCTCTGACAGTGAAGAGGATCATACGCTAGAGATCAAGCTCAGGATACTCCATGGCACACATAAAGACCTACTGACCCTGCAAGATCATCTCTGACACTGTACGCGGGATCTTATTGTATACAAAAAGACTTGGTCACTTATAGGTTCTCTTGTTATTAGCACAAAAAAACTCCCACAACTATCAGTCCATATCGTATCACATGATAAGGAAAATAAGGTGAACAACGTCAAAAAACAAGAAAAGCAAATTAAAATTCATGCTTTGCTGGTCCTTGTCAGCTCATCGCCTGATAATATCTGTGAGGAATATTGAATCCCGAAGAGGAATATGAGGTGTTGAGATAAGTAACTGAGAGGGTGGAGCTGCAGTGCGGTCATATATATGGAAATCTGTCCCTGTCTGTCTCGCACTTCTTCAGCAGGCCTGATGCGATGGCTTTCACTGCCCTCATAGTCTCAGTGCAGGTCGGGTTGATCAGGGATTCAGGTAGGAGGAAGCCGAAGTATCCCGTATCCCTCAACTCAAATGCAAACGCATATGGAATCCCGTTTCTGTAGGCCCAGTCGATGGAGCTGCCTGAGCTGACGTCTGTAAAAAAGTTAAAAAAAAAAAAAAAAAAAAAAAAAAACGGAGTAAGAAAAGCTAAGAAAAGCCAGTTATTTAAAAGAATGCGGTTACACTGTTTTGCTGTGTAGTGCCAGAAATAATTTGTGGCCTTACGAAATTTCACCTGACTTCAGCATTGTTGTAGCTTAAACTTCCAAACAGTATATGCAGTAGTTAAAATAAGCTCCAACTAAAGCAAGTGCAACATTAAAGTGCAGCTTGTATAATCTAATCATCTGATAATATGAAACTGTAACACTCATCGGAGCCCTTCTGCAAAATGAGTATGTTTCCTGCATTTTAAATTGTTTTGATTCTTCGTTGTCTTCACTTCTGAGACAAGCGGATTCAATTTGAGCTGATCATAAAAGCATTTCATTCTTATCAGTGTTGCATCTTCATCTCTGCATGGGCTTCCTCACAAGGTGCACACACAGTACACTGACTGCAAGGCAAAATTGATTGGAAACTGGAAACTTCTCCCTATTTCACAGCACGAAAGGTGATCCATTTCACTCGTAAAAACCACAAATGAGGTTGACAGGAGTGCACAGAACAACAGGTGCAACACGACGAATCTTCAGTTCTGCTTCGTTTTTCTAAAGCTGGAAGAGAACAAAGAAGTGAAAGTAGAACAGTACTCACACAGAGTTGTGGAGGCAGGTCCATATCTGTACCTCACTCCATAGGCAGAGTACAGGGCTGTCACCGCATTATGAGCTGCTAACTCCTAGACAGTGAAACACAAGGCTGTGTCATCAGTGGTTCTATATGTGTCTTTACAGTAGGCTTTAATATGAAGACGTTCCTGTTAGGTAACTAACGGTAAAACCACGCAATAGGCCACTGGAAGGTGATGGCTAAGAATATTATCCTATATAAAGATTTGCTTTTTGGATGTCTTACCACGCAGTTGAAGTTGGGAATAGTGGCATACTTGTAGGAATAGGGGTACAGCAGCATTTGGGCATAGGCGTGGATGGATATGTACGCCTTGACACGTTTCTTGTGCTTGCGCAAGAACTTGGCGACGGCCTTCACTTCAGGTTCAGACTCGGGAAACGGACCACAGTAAGTGTCATCACAGGGATGAGAGGAGGCACCCTCCTCTGGAGCGGGAAAGAAGAAAAACATGATAGATAAACACAGATAAAAGATTTGCTAAATTTTACACCTGAATTTTAAATTTAAAAAGGAGGCATAAGGACACTGAGAGCGATATTGTGGAGGGGAGACTAATGCAGACACAGATTGAATTCACCACAGTCACATCATGATGCCAAGGATAACAGAAGCCAAAACCTAAATGCTTTGCAGAAACACTGAACACAGTGCCAAGAGTAGAAATAAAGCATTCTGGTCACTGTTCATGTGATGTTTGTGGCTCTGACAAGCACAAACATGCTTATTTGTGGACGGTGTGTCCCTTCTCTCTAACACACACACACACACACACACACACACACACACACACACACACACACACACACACACAAATAAGCACGTTTGTGGCTGCACGTGCTGTTGCTTCTAATTTATTTTCAGTTATTTCAGGAATTGTGTAGAGTGAAGCTTAATCAATTCTCCCGAAACTGACCCCATACTAAATACAGTTATCTTATATATTTGTAATTTCAAATCTTTTCTTACTATCCATTTATCATTATCGGTAGGTTCATATTTAGTTTTAAATGTATTGTTGTATTTTTAATGTAATATCACATAATTGATTTGCTTTTTTTTTGTCTCACCTACGATTTTTCTGTTACTGTCTGTTATTTCAGTATACATGTAGGCAATTAAGAGTCACTTCATTCAAACACAACAAGCTAAAACCACCAAAATCAGTTGGCTGCTTATTAAGATCTATCGTATCGTATCGTATCGTATCGTATCGTATCGTATCGTATCGTATCGTTTCGTTTTGTTTCGTATCGTGTCACGTCGTGTCATGACGTATCGTACCGTAACTGTTTGTGAAGTCCATTCTCTTCGATTAAACAAGAGATGGGGCTCTGTTGGAGCAGAAACGTGGAAGAGGGAGGTAAATTGGACCAAAGAGCAAAGCTTCAAAACTTCAAAAGCTTGTGTTCTCCTCTGTCTCTGAACTCGTGTCACATCTCTGTCGGTCCGTCTGTAACACAAATGTCTCTGCTATATTCTCGGAGCGCTCCCGCAGTGATGATGATTCAGCAGAAACCCCTTCCTCCCACCTCCCACCAGAGACTAACCGACATCAAACACCGATTGTTGTCACCACACAAATACCTCTTCCCCGGCTCAGGCTGATTCATACACAGAAAAAACTACATCAGCAGCAGAATATGACAAGCGGCTCGCCGAGTCGCAGTGTGAGTGTCTCAGCTCGGTGTTATCTAACTCACCACACCATTTCACTTTCCAGTTTCTGTTCGCGTCCACTCCCCGGCAGTGGAACTTGTGATTTTTGGACCGCGTTTTCCTCCAGAACCGATCCTACAGGGGGAAAACAGAGACACTGGCATTGTGTGCGTATGTCCACTGACTGCCAGGCTCATCGAACAAATAGAGCTCCAAAACAATCCATCACTCTGTCACTCATTCAGCTCTGCTTGGTCTATTACTACAAGTAGGTGTGTAGACAGAAGTTGAGGGGCATTTTTCACTGTATTACCTGTAAGTACACTTGTTCAGAGATAAGGGCTGCCTAATGACAAAAAACACCCTGCTGACTCTCTGCTGTGTGGTTTGTCAATTACTGTATAAATTCTGATCCACTTGGACACAAAAATATTCAGAACACTGCCTTGAAAATATTCTGAATCTGTGCGCTATTACTTTTCTGCGTTCATGTACTTGCACCTGAATGAAATAAAGAAAATAAAGCACCTGAATATTGTAGAAAATAATGTCTAAAGGCAGGATTTTTAATGTGTAGAAAGACCTACAGTACCGTGGTCCAGCTGAAGTGATAACCATCCACGTTGAAGACGGGCATGATGTAGAAGTTGAGCTGGTTGAGCAGTCGTCTCGTCACAGAGTCGTACTGGTATGAGTTGATGGCCTACAATCACAACATAAAACAGTCTATTGTAAAACAGTGTTTTGTTTGATGACACAGAAATTCATTAGTTCATTATTTTGCATGATTACTGTCACAGTTACACACAGCTACAGTAGATTAATACTCTATACAATAGCTGGGAATTGCAGTGAGGAGATCCGGGCAATGGGTTAATACCGCTTAGACTCAAGGTTAATATCCTTTAAGCCTTATACAAAGATGGCACCCTGACCTCCAGTGGCCAATGTGAGTTACTGCATTACAATGCATCAAACATCTCCCCTTGAGATTCTTAATTTTGGTGGTTTCTGTTTCTGTTTCTGTTTCTTGCTGATATTTCTTTAATTCACCCACTTTCTCACTTCCTTTTCATTCTGTGAAGAATCTTAACGCTGCAACGGATGGTTATGTTCACTGTTGATAAATCTGTTGATTATATTCTTGATTAACTGATTAGTTGATGGTCTATATAATATCAGAAAATTGTGAAAAAAATGTAAATCAGTGTTTCCCAAAACCCAAGACGACATCCTCATCTATCTAGTTTTGCCCACAACCCAAAGATATTCAGTTCACTGTCACAGAGGAATAAAGAAACCAGAAAATATACACATTTGAGAAGCTCGAATCAAAGAGTTTTATCTTTTCTTCCCTTTGTAAAAATCACTAAAACTGATTAATTGTTTATCAAAATAGTTGTTGATTCATTTAATATCAGGCAATGTATCAAGTGGTCGTTGCAGCTCTAAAGAATTCCCTAATGAATTATTTAATCAGTGTAATCTCCTACAGTGAATTATCATTTTAATTTGTCTCACATTAGAGGTCATTTCATGAAGTGTGCACACAGAATGACTGGAGGGGGAAACTAACCATTGTTTAATAAATGTTACGCTCCAGTAAACCACAGACATGCTGAGCTATAAAATGTACATGCACTACTTTATCCTGACACATGTTGAAGCAGTTATTTTCTCAACATCAGTTAATTTGGTTTGAAATGTTTGAATATTTCCACATTACCTGTCAGCTGTCGTTTATCATGCAAGAATGCCTTAAAACAGGCTGTGACTCTTGATATAATCTAGACTTTACTTTATTTATCTTTATGTTCTGGCGCTCACTGCGTAGCAAATCCCACTCGTCTGGCATCTCAGTAGTAATAAAAAAAAAAAATGCCATTAAAGGTTGTTGCAGTTAATGTCGGGCTCTGGTCTTCCAGCCACGACTTTAAGGGCATGATGGAACTTGTGTAAACGTCTGGGTTATGCTCAACATCTGAATAATAAAGGGTGTTCTTAAGTATTTGCGTAACTGCACATGACGAATGAACAGATGTTCGTTTTGTTGGAGACACCAGAGACCATTAATTACAGACTGCTATGGAAACGTTAAGATCAAACAATGGCTCAATATCACACAACACAATAAGAAACATTACCTCTTTGACGAACCACTGGCAGAAGGCAGGTCCTATCCACTCTCTGGCGTGGACGCCGCAGTCGATCCACACGGCTTTCTTCTGATGGCGACTTCTCTTTCCTATCTGACAGGAGACGAGCAGAATATTTCGAGTGCTGCCGCAGCCTGCGTGTCACTTTAATCATGGGTGTGTCTCGTGCTCTCTCTCTTACCTGAAGCACGTAAAGCGGCCTCCCCTCATAGGACTTCCCGATGGAGAACATGTCGACCAGGTGGGACTGAGTTCTGTTCATCTCAAACATCCAGCTCTGGATCTTGAGAAGGGAAAATGATGTAGAAGAGAAAAATGTTATTCAAGGACTTGTTTGCAGACCTTTTCTAGAGTAAACAGGGAAAAAGATAATGACTGATTTAATGTGTGTTTTTTTTTAGGCCATTGAAAGTATTCCAAAGCTTGAGTGAAAAGATATATTTATGCATGTACTGTCCAGGTAAACATATGCATGCATATTTAGTATGGGTTTTTTGGGGGGGTTTTTTAGCGAAGGAGGGGATCAAAGCTCACAGTACTAAAGATTTGTGAGTGTTGAATTCTTGCTGCCTCATAGGGCCTGGCAGATTCATGAAGCAGGAGCCTGATCCGAGTTTGGGAAAATAAACACTCTAAAGCTGTGAAGTGTCGTCTCTGTGAGTGAGAGAGAGCGCGGGGCGGTGGGAGAGAGACCTGTGGAATGGGGTAATTGGGAGTTTGAGAGCACCTAAGAGAAGTGTGTTTGTTTACTCTGTGCGTGCATCAGATTAGAGAGCAGTGAGGAGAGTGAGAGACAGGCGGGCAGGGGGCGGGCGGGTAGATGGTGGGCTTCACATCTACCTCTTCCAGAGAGTGGTAAACCTCGTAGTCATACTGAGACTCTGACCTCCGCTTGCGAGACGAGCGATATCCCGTCTGCTTTTCAATTTCCTTCTGCAGATTGGAGATAAACACGCTGTGGATGGAGGGGAGGAAGTCAGACAGACACATATCAGAGATAATAGCCAACTATTGCAACAACCTCAGCAGTAAGGCTGAAACAGATGAGTACAGTCATTGACGAGCATGTTTTCACTCAACTATTTAAATACTAGGATACTTTTATTATGATTATTTCTGCTTTTGTACGTATATTGGTACCCCCTTTTCAAAAACTGTGTTGAAAATACTGTGTTTTTATTGGTCAATAAATTATATGATACTGCTTTGTAGGTAAGACTAACCATAATGAACACATGGTACATTTCTAGTTGATTAAACTTTAGTAAATGCTTATTTCGCTGTTAAAACAATGAAATGCTTTACAAACCATTTATTAACCATTTACAAAGTATTTTAACATCAGTTGCAACTTTACAATAAACGATTGCTTAATAAATGCTTATCTAAAGCATATTCATTGTTTGTTAAGAGTTAAATAACTATCAACTAACATTTAACTGACTATAAGTTTACAATTTATTAATGGTTACTACAACTTATTTACTTACTTACTTACTTATCCTTGACTGAGTGAGCCAATAAGAAAAAGGCTAATGTAATAATAAACCATCATGCCTGAAGTTCTTTTTAATGATATTTAAGAATAATCAAGCAATCCTGTGGGTATCCCAAGAACTATAAATACTATAAAAACTAAAACTAAGACTAATATGATGAGGCAGGAGGTGGTTTTCCAAAAAAGAGAAAAAGAAAGTGCTTTTTGATGTCAACTTAATGTCTGCGAACCAGAGATATTCAGTTGACAATGTTATACACAACCTGCAAAAAAAAGCAGCAAATGTTAACATCTGAAAAGCCGTAAACACAAGTGCAACAACTTTTGAAAGATGAACAATGGGACTAACAGAAACACGTGAGAGAGACACAAGTGTGAAACCTTGGTCACATTACAAGTGTGTTTTGCCAACATGGCGACCTAAATGTTGTTACTCTTCTTATAAATAACCAATCACTAATTGCTGGTCATCATTCCTTTTGAAAAGTGACAGGTTTCTGCGTACTATTTGCAGATATTCCCATTAAGTCATTTGTTACAGTATGTGAAGTACGTGATATAGCTGATGGGTGTTGAGAGCTGGTATGAAGTGGTGGATCAGGGGTTCTGGATTTATTGCTGACTCATTCCTAACACCAATTACGTAACCGCGATCACTCATCTGCTCGTTTCCCAGCATCCAAACCAGTTTTCTACACCAGCACTCACCCTGTTGATACTAATTATACCACTGCCGAAACGTGTTTAGCCAAAACGATGATTATCATTGTCGCTATCTATTTATAGACTGCTCTCTCGGGTCTGATCAGAACCGATGCCTCCTCACTTCTTCACTTCCCACTCCAGCCTAAAACGGAGGACGTGAACTGACTTTATAGCAGCTTATATGGGCAGCCAGAAGTACACTTCCTCATGAGGTCCATCTCTAAACATAACTTCCTCGATAACACTAAAAAAAACATGGATTACGTCCCTGAAAATAAAATGGGATCTTTAACACCCTAAACCGCCAACAGATGACTGTCCCCGGACGTTTAAATCATTCTCTCGTACAATCAACACAGAGCAGAAAAAAAAACCCTCATCCTCAGATCTGCGATTCCTCCCTCAGGATGGTGATGACAATGGAATTTTTTCTGGGTGCGGCTGCTTTGATAAACCTCCATCGTTTCAACGTTAATTTTGAGGAGGGATGGGGGTAGAGAGATGAAAGGGCTGCTTTTGGGAGCAGACTGGGAAGAGGAACTCTGATGTACCGGGCGTGTGTTTGTGTGCGTCCCGGCTCTGAGGGAAGGTCCTTTGCATGTAAACTAAGGCAGACTCTGCATGTGCAAATCATATACTCGAGCTGGGGAAAGCTGTGTTATTGCAACGGCCTTTGAATAACACATGTGTCTCGGGGTGTTGAGGCTCTCCTAACAAGATTACAAGATGTGCGAGACAGCGTGCACGCGAACCATGAAGTAACGGCCGGTGGTCACTGCAGTCTTACCCGTAATCAATATGCTGCTGCTTTAAGCGGGCATGTAAACCTCGCGTGTCGCTGCGTTTCACGTGGACGTCCACCGTGGCATTTTTACAGATTAGAGAAGCAGCGTTGGGCTGCCAGAGGTCCACCTACAAGGAAAGGGACAAACACATTAGATTAGGTGTATCGCCTGTATTCATGGAGTAAAAAAAATCTGGCTAACCTGTTTATGACTGAAGCAGAACTATATATAAATACTTCCTCAAACTGTTTAAAAAAACACATTCAAACCCACTAGCTATCCAATATTGATCCTTTTTCTGCCTGACTTTGTGTAAATTCATGAATGACGAATGCATGATACTAATGTAGTCACATTGGCTCACCGGGATGGTCCAATCCTGTCCATTTTTTAAGATTTTCGTTAATTTGTCAGGGAGTTACACATGATCCTGATGACAAACATCAGGCATATTTAGGTGGCTGGTATCTATATGTGGATCCAAATTTAAATTTTAGATCGAGCAGATTGAAATATGGTTTATTTGATATTAGACTACACTGGTAGAATCAAAGGGGACTGCTGGGCCTTAGAGGAGTTATATGCTCAAATGAGTGCCGTTCTAGTTTTAATATTTTTTCTTGTGGGTTAACATAAATGATTACTGTGGCACCACGAACGAAGTTGGTGGTCTGTTGTGACTTAATAAATGCAACCGATTCCAGTTACACTGAATTTTGTAATGACTAGGGCTTGCATCGGAATGAAAATTGATGTTTTTGTGCATTTGCATTTGTACGGTATTGAATTCTTCCATGTTTGTGTTATTAAAAATATTGAATTTTACCTTTGCTTCCCCTGTTTTGATTCCTTTAACAGTCACTGTATTAGATAATACAGTACTAATAATAGTCACTGTGTAATACTGTATACCATGATGTAATAAAAGTGTTTATTGGAGACAGTTGTGCAGTGACAACCTCCTCCTGTTGCAACCCTACTAATGATGGCATTGAGTGTGGATCGCTTATGTTTTACTGATACCAGATCAACTGAACCAGGTCTGTATTGGCTTTACTTTTGTTTTGGACTTTCTCATCAGCTACATCTGCATCGTAGATGTGGGTAATCTCTTTATGTCTGGCCTCTTCATATTGTCAACTAAACCAAACTGAACCAACTCAACTTAAGGTTTTTAAAACCACACATTTCAGAAAAGCAACTGTTTCCTTATCTGACCTAAGTGTTTAAAACAGCCCCAGACATTTGGTGATCATGACCAAACCAGGACAGTTCAACATTCCTCCGGTCTCTACCTTCAAGCGATGGACTGAATCAGGGGAATGCTGATGACTGTACAGACTTAATGGGGGGAAAAACACACTCTGCTGTGTCCCATCAACGACCTGCACCGAGCGACTCTCCCTCCGCTTCCCTCTCTACTGTTTGACCTCATATTAGCAACAGGAATCCATGTCCTTCAGCGCCGGTTATCAAGCCCCTGATAGCTGGTTGTGTTGGCTTTAGCTGAGACGGACGCCCATTGGCCGTGCTGGCTGGCTATATAAACACAGACACCATGTGGGTAACTGATAAAATAACAGAGAGACAGAGAGAAACTCAAAGAAAGAGAGAGTCTGGAGAGCACCGATCTACGGATGATGCGCACAGTAGTCGCTGCACAGAATCCTCAAGTGTTTCTGTGTTTGCAGAGGCGAGTGAGCGTCCTCACCTGGCTTTCATTTGCTCCATAGCATTGGGGCACAGACAGGCAGGCTGGCACACATGCTTGTTAATGTGTCAATTGGTTTAATGGTTTACAGAATGCATACCAGATTAATTTAACTTTGTTTAGAGCCAGAGGGGTAGAGAAAAAATCCTGGGCAGGAATGCTCGGTGCCCTCTAGTATAAACCCGCTCTGCGCTTTTATGGCGTTTCCAAATGGTTAGGCACCGCAAATGTTTTTTGCGCTGCTCCTCTGTTAGCCAAACAAATCAAAAAACACATAGGCCAGAGAGGCACTTAAATAAATATCCCTGATCAGATAACGCAGCTCAGCACAAACAGTGCTCTCATTTTAAAATTTTATAGCTGGATTTATGAGCCTGAAAGATGCATTCTTTGTCTGCTTTATAAATCTTCTGTCTCCTGATTTTTAATGTGCTTTCTTCTATTTTGTGTGTGTGTCTGTGTGTACAGGGCGTCTATAAATTGAATTTGGGTTGTTTTGGTTGATGTAAGACTGGCGTGGGCAGGACAAGAAAGGAAAAGTTATAGTTCAATAAAAAAAAAAAGCGCTGGCTTTCCTTAGGGCAGATGAGGTGAAGCTGTAACTTGACTTATAAACTGTCAAGTAAAAGAAAACATGTCCCCCCAAAGATAAACACAGTTGTTGGCGAGTATTTTCTGTGGCCTAAATAGGTCACTGTCTTGAGAGTCAGATGAGAATATCAATAACACTCCAATACAGAGTAAATATGCATCTGCAGCCAGTGGCTACACATTTAGCTTAGCTTAGCATAACTGGAAACAGGTGGAAACAGCTAGCCTGCCTCCGTCCAAAAGTAACAAAGTTTGCCTACTAACACCTCTGGAGCTTGCTACCTAACACTTGTTTGTTTAATCTGTGCAAAAAGAATAAGTTCTGGGTGATTGTATTTATTTCTTGGCTTCAGTTGTAGCGGAGACCCCAAAAAGTTTTCAGTCCTCAAGACAGCTGGTAAGCTAACTGCTAGCTCCAGCTTTATATGTATCGGACACTCAGACAGAGAGAAAAACAAGTTCACACAGTAAAGTTGACTCCACTTTGAAGAAGTCAGGAAACAGATTACCTCAAATTACTAAGTAAAGTCGGCAGACTATGCAATTTAAGGTGTATGAGCTAAAAACTTTGAACAACCTAAAATTGTTAGTGTACTTTACAGATTTTAAAGTGTGTTCTCTCAAAGTGTCAAAGAATCCAATGCTGTCGAAGCAGTTAAAGGCAGATTTTTATCGAATATCTCATGTCTTTGTATCTATTTTTTTCCAAAACTGAATCAAATCAGAAAAACTTTATACACTGTTTAGTCTGACAAAGTGATTTTACTTACCAAGTGAAGCAGACTAAAAATTTGAAGTTGTTAAAACTTCTTAGCTCGTTAAATTAATTTTTCTACTTCACTCAGTAACTCTGAAGTTTTCAGTCATTGGTGCCTTGTCGGACTCGTGGGAAAGGGAGCAAATACACTGAACATTTCTTAAGTCGAGTTTTACTTTAACTCCTTTAAAAAAAAGTCAGTAATTACCTTAAAATTACCAAGTAAATGAGAGTCTTACATTTAAGTTGTACAAGTAACTCAAAATCATTACTTTACTTGGTCATTTTGAGGTTAGTGGTTTCTTTGATTTTTTCCAAGTATTTACAGTGTATGATCATCTGTCATGCATTAAGTGAGACGTGAAGATGAACTGATTAAAGAGGAAATCCAGCCTGCTCAAAAATGTAACATGTATAACTCAGTTTAATTGTTGCGAAGTATTTCATCAAGACAAAGAACGGCTTGTCTAACCCCCAACAGTGAGAAAGAGTGCTCAAATGATGTCATCATAGACAATGGTGAAACTCCTCCATAGTGAAATAAATCATAGGACGCAATGACAGCGGTGGTGGTGATTTAACGAAGATACCAGTACATCTGTTTCACAGATTTAATGTCTGGAATATCTCAAACTAAACCTCTGTGATGCAAGAAAGAGACAGAGTCAAAAATACTGTCACTGCTTCCCTTCACTAACAAGGGGCCTGTGGAAATGTCTGTTTATTTCAGTTTATCCTCTGGAATGATCCTCTGATCAAACGATCAGTTGATTGACAGAGACAGTGATTAGCTGGCTCTTTATTGTGGGGACTTATTTTCTTCCTACATTCAGCAGAAAGCTTTTGGGTTTTGAAATGTTTGTCAGGAGCAGCAAGAAATCAAAAGCTCAGTTTTTTTAGGAAATCGACACTGACACTTCTCGGTATTTTCTAGACTAAGGGATTTATTGATAAAGTAAGTTGCAGCCGTAGAGTGGGATCCAAGAAGAACAGGAGCCCTTATGGCCACCGACGAGATCTACAAGTATAACAAGTTAACAAGGCAATATATGTTCATCTCAGGTACGGTCATGAAAATGTTCTCCAGGAGCTGAAGTAGTGACAATGCACAAAAGTAATTATTAACTTTTTGTGAAAATCCAAATATCTTATCCAGACAATGCACAACGTTGGTGAAGTATTTGCTTTACTGGGTGCATTCAGGAGCTTCTTCTTTTCTAGGCTGCCCAGAGTTCACCTGTCAGCCAAACAGGTGAAGTAAAGTTGACTTTAACCTTGTTTTACCTAAAAGGGAAATCGGTCCTGCAGGTCAGACCCCGATCGATCACAGTGGCTCTCACGGCTTGTGTTAATTACCATTAATATTGCATCAAACCTTTCTAAAGTAAAGGTATTATCTGCAACAACAACAACTGACTGACTGATAAACACGACTTTACGCCTTTTATATTTTACTTTATTTAATGCTGTTTTTCATTTTTAATGGATGGTGTGTGATAACGCTGTTCGTGGGTTAACACTTTTTTTTATCTGACTGATCTTCACAAGTTAATCTGGGCTTTCCTGTACCACTCCTTCTTCTTTTCTTTTTCTTGTCCATCTGGCTCTCAAGCTCATCGAGCTGGGACTTCATAGTGCTCTCTCTCTCTCTCCTGTTGCAAGTGGAGGCTCTCCAGATCTTCTGCCTTTTTCAGGGCAGATGCCACCTCAGTTTTGTGTCGCTCCAGCTGGGCCTGATGGGAAGCATTGGAGCTTTCCAGAGCCGCTGGATAGATGACTTTGCCTACTGCCCCTGTAGTGGCTCTCCAGTGACTGCTCAGCCTGTTTCAGAGCTGCCACAAGTTAGCCAGCTGGTAGTCCAGCTGAGCCACGTAAAGAGCGTTTGACTTCTCCATATCTCGCAGCAAGGAGGATCTCTCCATGTTGCAAGAGGAGGCGCTCAGTCTCAAGCAGAGACTTTACCTTTTCCAGGGCAGAAGCCATCTTCCTGGTCACAGATTCGTACTGCTCCAGCTGGGCCTGACAGGAAGCCTGGAATCTTTCCAGAGCCATCTTAGCTTCATCTTTTTGTTTAGGAAGAGCTTCCTCCATCATACGCACTTTCTTTTGCAGCTTCTGAGCTTATGCCTTCTCAAACACAAGATCTTGTTCAAGCTGTTTGGCCTTGCTCTCAGAGGTCTGCTGCTCAACGTCAGCTTGAATGGTCCACAGTGCCTAAGAGAGCTCTGAGTTGTAATCTCAGATCCTCTTTCTCTGCCTTCATTTTGTCTTTAACTTGAAGGTCTTTGCTGATGGACGTTTGCAGCTTGAGGTCATGGTCATTTTTCAGCAGTGACTCACGAAGCACACTGAGCTGTGATTTCATGTCCTCGATCTCTCCCGAGGAGTGGACTTTGGCATGAGCACCAACCAGCTGTGCTCTCAGGGCATGAATCTCTCTCATGGCTCCATTTTTTATCTTCTTGGAGCTGACTGAGTTTTAAAGCCAGCGTCTCAACGTGGATGACCAAGTTGACTCTCCCATTAGATCCACATAGCGTGAGCTTGGACTCGATGTCCTTCAGCATACACCTTGTGTTCTCTTGTGGAGGAGGACGCTGGAAAGGAAATGAAGGCTCAACCTCTTTGGACATGTTTGTCATGTTGTCAAGCTGTGCCTCCTGTTAGGCCTCCGTGTTTCTTCTCTGTCTTCTTTGGTTTCTCTTACCAGCAGTACCTTCCATGGCTGCACTGAAATTCACTCTGAACGTGCAATAGGTCTGAGTGGTAATGGCAGTGATAAAGAAATTTCAGCGTACTGAAGCATTTCCATGACATCCCAGAACCTTTGCTACATTTTGTCCTTTTTTGAGCTGCTGCTTGAATAATGACAATTCCAAATGTTTTTTAAAAATATTTTGTTACATTAAGAATATAACATTTAGCCAGAGCCATTTTTACAATATTATTCATCTTTAATAGATTATTTGATTTGGTTTTAAAAGATGTCTTGTCCGGTTTCTTACTTTAAAACGGAGTCATAGAGATACTGAAATTCAATACAGAATATGATGAATATTAGGAACTAGGGGTCGACTCGCGTTGACTGATTATTGGTTTTTTTATGTTTTTTTTCTGTCAGATTGCCGATAAAATAAATGTGGCTGTACTTTGGCTGTGAAGCAACATCCTGTCACACAAAGTCCCGCCCACAACACTATCTGATTGGTAACACTGCACAATTAAAAGCCTATAAACAATGAATTATCTGAATCTGCACGGTAGCAACAAACCAAATTGATCAAATATAAGTGTACTGGAGAGGAAGTACAAAGCAGCATGAAATGGAAATACTCAAGTAAAGTACATTACAATTGTATTGAGGTACATCACTTGGGTAAACTGTATTTAAGTTTTATATAAACACTGGTTGTTTGATATTTTGACACAAAAACATAAATTTTTTTTCCTGCAAATGAATATCGGTCCCAAATATTGGTATCAGCCAACCCCTACTTCAGTTTATCCTAAACTGTTGCTGCTTCTGGAAATGCAGAGCACTTCATCTACCGGAGGACTTTTCATTGGAAATGAACACACGCCCCCAGGCAGCAAACGTGAAGTATTTTGTCAGTATAACTTAAATGTTATCAGCCATCGAGCAAAGCCAAACGAAATGTACGAATCCTGCATTATGACTTGGAGAAATGTGTAATTTTGTTGTTGATGGATCTGATTCTTGATTCTGCATTCTGTAGTGCACAGTGGTTGTTTATTATTTGACCTCATGCCTCGCCTGGGGGCTGAAAGGTTTGACTCTGGCACTGGAGGCATGGCACTGTGGTTAAGCCACTGAAAACACAGCTAAGTCCACAGCTGTCCAAACAGTACAGTGCCACTGCCTCGGCTGGCCTTGGAGCACCGTGTCCGCTGCCCTTACATACATAAAACTTCAGCTAGGTCCTGACCAGCGGCCTGGCTGTGCTCTGTTCTCTATGACCGCAAATCACAAACATTTACTGAACCCTCTTTTGCCCTCCTCTGTTCTTTCTCCGCTGTATTGGTTCTGGACAACTAAATGACAGGCTGACCTGAACCTAAACAGATTTCATGTATGCAGATGAGATATCTGGCTGCACAAACACAACCCAAACAGACCAAACTGGAGTCAAAAAAGGCCACACTGCCACATGGCTGGAGAACATTCTGACACTGAAATCTCCACAACCATCCAAAAGAAAGTCTTGATAATATTTTTATTGGATTTTTCATATTTCTTTTATATATTCAACTGAACAATCATGTAGCCTTCTGCTCTGAACATAAACACATCCATATAAACTTCATAAATCTAACTTAAATCGAACTAAAACAAGCTTTGAAACAGCTAATTTGGAACAGGAAACTTTCTTGGAGAGAGATCGGACAAATAGTGTGAGATGCTAATAAAAAAACAACAAATGGACTGTGAGATTGCAAAATGAAATCTCTGCAAATGCTTGTAAGCAGGCTTTGTGTTGAGATTATTTTAGCAGGCAAAAAGCATTTTCTTTTCATTTTTAAACATAAGATCTAAGTTTTTTGTCTGAGAACCTTCCTCGAAATGCCGTGTTTGCAGTTCTGAAGAACTCCTAAACTCTTTATCTGTTCTGCAAATTTTGAATCCAAAGTCTAAAAATAATGAACTCAGCTTTGTAATTTGTAAGTTTGAAAATTGTAGAAATTAAATTAGAGAAGCAATACGCGCAAATGACACATCATCTCCCAAACCAACTATTTAAATCAAATATAACAAGTACAAATGCACTTTCATTTTCTGCTACTTTAGACTTCCTCTGCACTACGCTTTGAAGGCAAATATTGTACTTTTTCTTACTATACTATATGTATAATGTACTTTTACTTTACTTACACATTTATTGACGGATAATGTCTTTTTTAATACTCAGGTACAATTTAAAGTTAGATACTTAAAGACTTTTACTCGCGTATTATTCATGTGGGTGACTTATACTTTAACCCAAAGTAATATATCAATACAATGTCTATACTTTATGCGTCTTTTTGATACATTTCACAACACTGACTACACCACAACTGAGTAACTGATGCAATATGTCAGAATATATTCATTATTCCATTAGGGCTTATTATTGAAGTGATTCACCAATAAAATCTCGGAATCATGTCTGTTTTTACATATTTTCTCATTGAGATCAATTCTCATCGAAAGTCAGATACACTAGACCATGACTGGTTATTAATGGCTTGCTGGCAAAAAAAAATAATATTCACAAATATTGTCTGGTATTTCATAAACACTCTAAATCATCTGCAGAGGAATAATAAACCTGGCAGAGCTGATTTTTTTAAATGAATCAACTGTTCAATCAATTATTCAAAGTGGGTCCTTGACTATTTGCAGAGCGAGTCTATAATTGCATCATGCTTTTAATGCCTTACAAACAATCCTCGCTATGTATTTGCAAACCAAAACAATGTGCAGAGGAAGGTCATCCACGCTCCTGAGGCTGATCGCTAATCACTCCCAAATGTGTTTGGGGAAAAAGAGGCAAGGCCTTCGTGTCCTCCAGGGTTCCCCCGCTAATTTAGATATCTTTGAAACACATGTTCATATAATTTCCAAACACTCTGCATCATTATGGAGAAATGTTTTGTATTTTCCTCCCATTCTTCTCTCGGGGATTTCTCACTGAAATGAACACAAGAGCATCCTATTAACTGTATCTCGGTCGCTGAGACGGGGGAATATGTCCCGACAGTGACAGATGACCGCACTCGGCTGCTCGGCTCTGCCTATCGCTGTCCCCAGCCTACTGTCACATCGCCCCCTCTTTACCACCGGCGTCACGCTTCACTCTGTCTGTTCAAGTGTCACAGACAGACCGCTGGGGGATTATAGGTTGATGTGAGCTGAATAATAACAGATATTTTCATTTCAACATATCAGTCGGAGAAGTAAAAAAACACTTCGACAACAATAAAAACAGAAAGAAATGTGAAAAATGATCAGCCAACCTTCATATGTCCCAGAATATTCTTGAGCACTTGGACCTCCTCGTCATTGTTTGGAGTTATCCTGAAGACTTGATCACTGCGAGAAAAAAAACAAAAGAAAAAACAACAGGGCTCCTCTCAGTGTCAGTTTACAGCAAGGATCAAAGTGCCTTAAGGGGTTTATTATAGCACTAAAATTCACTGCCACAGTACAGGGATCCATTTTCAATTCTCCAAAACATTTGGGTCGATGAAGTCACAGGTAATGAATCCTCCTTTTGTGCTGATTGAAGGCGACACTTATAACAGCAGACGTTTGATGTTAAAATGGGTGGTTCCTCGATCCTATAGATGACAGGGTCAAACCCCAGTCAGACAATCTGCGGGAGGCGTCATTATAGGATTGTATTTCATTTGCGGCACCTGGAACTATTCTTTGGCAGATACAGTAGCAGAAGCTGTTTCACATTCTGAGACTGTTGGCACATCAACAGCACACTGATGCGTACTGGAGACGGACATGTTTTTCTGTCATGTCTACACGTGGTGTTAATACACAGGAAATAAATCACACATGAATGTAATACTGTAATGCGAAGGCTGAAACACTGCACAAGGTGTTTCATTGGTCATCCATTATTGTTTATTTGGTTGAAATTCATGACAAGGTGAAGCTTTAAATGAAGCTGTAAAGTATTCAAAGGGACTAGTTTCAGTCATTATCTACACACTCTCATTCCGATTGGAAAATGAGGAGGAGTTTTGCAGTTTGTGCACAAAACATTTTTGGAGCTTCACAGCAAAGCAGCATTGCATCATTCTCGTAAACAACTGAAAGTAGACGGGGGACAGAAAAAAGCTCCATCCAGCTCGCCTGGTGTAATCAAAGTCTCTGAAAAACCCAGAGATCAAGAAATGATTTAAAAAGATGTAATTTACACCTGCTAATGCTTTTAGCTTAGCAACTTGGATTGCACAAAACAAACTGTATGGCGCTATCATGTCCCATCTACTTCAGTTGTTTAAGAAATGTTTTGTGGACTACAAAACTTCCCATAACTTTTCTGCCGGCATGGAGGTGACTGGAGAACGAATCTTCATTCTTGGCTGAACTTACCTTAAACAGCTGTGGTCGCTGCTTTTGTTGATTTTGACAACTTCTTTGAATTTAGTTCATCGAGAATTGAGAAGAATTTCATTTTAGTCAACAGAGGAAAAAAAAGTTCATGTAATTGTTTTTAAATATTTGAGTTATAATTGAGTTATAATTCAATATTTCACTCATTAGACACTAATGTAATTCAGCACACACTGGTCTTGGCACTAACTGAAACAAAAACAGGCAGCAGATAAAGAAGCTCGAGCCTGTCTCACTCAATCCGCAAACCACATCTTTCATATCGCCTTGCTCCAAAACAAAGACACTCTTTATTTCCTCACCATGAATCTTACACATCATTGCTCTTACTCTGCAGATCACAAAGCTAACACGCTGCCAGTAATTCATTACGGTCTCTGTGACTGCCAAGCTACCTGCCAGGTCACATACGTGTCCACGTTCATGTCCTTAAAACCTCTTTCTTCCTCTCTAACGTTTCGCTTATTTCAAAGAGCTTTTTTTTTTACAATGTGCCACACAGGAAGCTGGGCCCCCCTAAACAAAGGTGGCAGCGGGCCACTCTGAGGTCTGAGGGAACAAAAGGGTCCCGGGGTGTCCCACATGAACGGCCACCCCATTACAGCGACCACAACAACACATTGCCAGGATACGGCCTGAATCGACAGAAGACGGACTTCAAAGCGAACAGGTGGTTAGTAATATTCTGGAAACTGATTGAAACTAAGGCAGACAGACTGATTTCAAACTTCAAAAACCAACCTTGAAGCCTGTTCTATTATTATAGTTTATTCTCTCTGTCTGAAACATCAGAGAAATATGTGATTTAGTCAGGCTGGTGTTTTTTGTTTTCACCAGTCTCGGAGAAACTAAGTGGCACCCCAGAGCTCCACTCTAGTCCAAAAATGATCCTTCTCTTCATCTTTCATCGATGACGGACTGTTTTTGTTGCTGCGCTGGCCGGGCAGAGGCCTTTTGCTTTCACGTCTACCAGCTGCGGGGCTTTGAGAGCTAAAGCTGTCCTTAAGTTGTCAGTCTGTTGATTCCCACAGCAGTGCTCTCTCTGGGATGGAAGCAATTTGCGTTTAAGATCCAGCGCTCGCAGACGTTGACTCTGTCTTGATACTGAAACACAGTACCACCATCGTTTCTCCGTTTCCAGTATTCAATAATGCCAAGATGCTCTGTTAAAGGTGCATTATGTAATGTTCAGGGAAGACATTTTAAGAGAAAGATCTACAATGACTGGATTTTTAAGCCTAAACTAACTAAATAAACAAACGCTCTTTGTCTTCATGACTGAATAAACTGAAAAAGAAACTAAACACAAGTTCATGTTTGACTTTGTCTATATGTGGCGGACCCTGCCACCTCTCTACCTTCAAACAGTGTTCTGAGTACCTTATTTTCCTCTGAGAACAGCGAGTTATGTTTATCACCTCACTAATATTGTAAATATATCTGTAAAAAGCTCATTGTGAGGCAAAGTAGAACAACATCCACCACATCCCTGATTTCTGAGATAAACCTCTCCTCCCGTCACGCTACATATTGGGATTTCGCTGCCAAATCAGAAGTGGTGTGAGCTCCACAACTTTTGGAATATATCCAACATGTATGTTATTTGAGACACAGAGAGGTGGGGGGGGGGGTTCCAGCAGAGGTGGTCTCCCTACATTAAAGGCTCTTTTTGAAAAACAGACCATAAACCCGTACATGCCCCAATCATGCCTTCCATGACCACTGTATGTTTTCCCAAATGACTGTACATGCTCCCAATGGTCCCATGGCAGACCGTCTATTTGTCCATACATCCTCAAGGAGAGTAGCGCCCCACATTCAGCCCCATAAACACGCAGACAGACTGCCATGCCAGGACAAAAATGACTGTTATGACAAATTCTGCTCTGTCTTGTGATTATAGAAGCACATGGCTACACGAAACAGACTTAGTAGTCACTGCCATCCCATGGCTATAATTTTTTAAATGAATACTTTGAGCAGTTTGACAGGCTGTTGTTTCTGCAAGCATCCCCATCTGAGCCTATCATGAGCCATCTGAGTGTCTCCCTCTCTCTCCCTCTCTCTCTCTGTCTGATGCAGTCTTATCCAAACTGCCATCAGACACAGACTAAAAACATTATATTATGTCTCGAACTGGATGGAGAAGGTGGTGAGCATAAAGACTTTCTTTTTTCCTTCTCTCAACACGAGATAAAGCCCGTCTCTTGATGTGGAGTCTGCAGGAAAGTTCTCTCTCGTGCGATTCGAGGGGCTCACAAATGAGCCCCTTGAATTAGCATGAACGGTTTTGGCGCGGGGGGGTCTTTACTCACCCTGCGTAGCGGTTGTTGTACAGATAGGCACCGACGGGACATAGCACGCTGCTGCAGATTATCACACAAGCCAGTAAAACGGAGGCGCGAAATGCGCTCCCGGGGTCCATCCTCGTCCGGGCAGATCAGAGACAGGCGAGGGGACACCGATCGGCCTACTGTCTGCAGGATGCGCGCCGATCGATTCGATCAGGACAGAAGTGTGGTTCGGCTCAAAGGACTCCGGAGCCGGCGCACCATCAGCAGATTGGCAGGGAAGTGGCCACTCCAGCCGCGCCGCGCTCTCTCTCTCTCCCTCTGACACAGAAGGTGCAAAAGGTGCGAAAGTCGGTCATCTGGCACAGGGGAAGCATTTACCACCTCTTTGAAGCTCTGGAGGGAAATTGCAGGGTAGCAGCTCGTTTTTAAAGTGAGGAGGACCCGAGTCACGTGGGCCGGTGTCGGCGAAGTTGGTAACTGGATCCCCGATCACTGGTGCGCACTGTGTGTGTGTGTGTGTGTGTCTCTCTCTCTCACACACACACGCACGCACTAACCAAAAAAGTGAATTTCAAAATGTCACGTCATGTGCTTCTCCACATCTGAAGCGATGCACAAAGTCCTGGAGTGTATCAAGTATCATCTTTATCACTTGAGAAGAACAACAGGCTCATTCTTCTGCTGTGCTCAGCTCAGCTCAGGCTCCCTTGAAGAAGACGCTCTGCTTTTATCTTGTCCATGTCCTGATAAGAGATTTGAGAGCCTTCAAAGGCTCAAAGGTGCTCTGCTATCTCCTGGTTCACCTTCATACAAATGATGCACATTCAGATCGCACATTGGTGGTGTTTTGACTGTTAAAGGTGCATTGCGTAACTTCATATAGTTACAGTGTTGGTCACACCATCCTATTTTCCTGAAACTGCAGGACTTCCAGATGTGCAATGAGCTGTTTGTGTGCAAGAATGCAAGCATGTTTTGCTCTGATGGTAACAAATACAGGTCGTATATGCTTTAAAGGTGCAATATGCAAGATTTGGCCAGCTGTTGAATTTATGAGGTCTGGCTAGGAGCTCAGAAGTGTTAGTCTCTTCACTGTCAGCACAGGAGCTTTGGACCAGGATGGTGTCGGGCTAGCTGGTTAGCATGCGAAACATGCATAAACGTTGTACAGCCCAAGCTGTCATTCCTTCAAATTCTGCTCACAATTTCAGGGAAGTTTCTAATGTTTACAACCACAATTTGTACATATTGCACCTTTTAAGTACATCTCTACAACTCAGGTCAGCTTTTGCAAACTGCTGTTCCTCATATCAAGAGCTCTGTTTCTGTTTATAGGCCCCTTAAAGAAGTTGCACTTTTAAAAGCATAATTTGTTACAAATGTCTTGACAAAAAGCCTACACCAAGAACTGTTATCTAACAAACAGGGTGAAATCAAATTGAATTTGTCATTACGCACAATGTTTCCCTGCTGTATTTATCTACTTCGATGTCTTGTGATCCTTCATTACATTGCTCAAAATCACATCAGAAACTGTGAGAGAGAGAGAGTTCCCTCCACAGAACCCTTCCAGTACCATTTCTGCGCGCTGGTGCCAAAACACATTCAGTGGTGCACTCGAGTGGTGCCCTTTTTATTTTTTCTATACAGAAGCGAGTACAGAGCTAATTTGTAATCGTAGAGAATGCGATGCTGCATTTGCTTTTGCTATAAAACCTAAAAATGCATAAGCACACTGAGTGAAAATAGAGGAAGCTTAGTGTACAGAATAGTCACAGGCAGACTTGACCACTCCCACATGGAAAGGAAGGACATATTAAATCCAAAAAACAATAAATGAATTTAGTTGATCCAGTCTTTAAGTCTTTGAATCCTCCGCTTCCTCTTCGCTTATACCTCTACACGCAAAAGCCGGCGTGATAAGCAGCTACCAGCCCTGTCAGTGCCTTGGCCCGGCTCCACCAGGGATCCCTCCGTGGAGCTTTAGGTGGCTCTGCCTGTTATTCTAGGCTTTTCGTGCCTCTGTTTGATCCTCTACTTATCACCCAACACGGTGATTAAATGTCTAAGTCAACTGCCAGCCCTTTCCTTTTGTGATTGCATGGCAGCAGCACATTTTTCACATGCTTCTCTCCAGTGTCAACAGTGCACCACCTGTTTTACACCCAATTACTGTACAACAGACCCCGAACCCTCCCTCCGAACAGACATAGACTTTACAGTAGACAGGGCAGGAATACTGTTTGTGACAACAGCCACCTTGATGCACAGGAGATGTAGATAAGTGGTATTAGGCTCTTAATTACACAGTTGAG
Organism: Diplodus puntazzo; assembly: GCA_963678695.2. Lineage (NCBI taxonomy): Eukaryota > Metazoa > Chordata > Actinopteri > Spariformes > Sparidae > Diplodus > Diplodus puntazzo. The sequence continues at coordinate 17,666,113 of OZ023171.1, read as the reverse complement.
ATGATGATATTTACAGAACGCAGGTGGTCCAAATAAGCAGAGGAATAAATTGCACGATGGCTTGAGGATGGGATTAAAGTAGCGGTGGGCTCATCTTTTATACATCAGAGAGCTGTGAGAGATTTATTGGGGATACAAACTTGGGAACTAATATTCACTTCACTCCACATCCATCACAACGACTCTGTGTAAAGGTGTGTAATTGTCCACCACATAGAGCGCCACCGCTACCAGGTAAACGCATTTCTTATCCTTCTTTGCCCTGTTGTTCTGCTTCGAGTCCCGGAGACACTTTTTTATAAGGTTCAAAGCTCAAAAACTAGGCTTGATATTGTTTTAGAACACTTATACTTTATTACTTTTTACTATATATTTACTATAAAAAGTAATGTATAATTTCTGCCAGCTTCAGTGTTAAAACAACACAATGGACTGACTGTACATTCCTGTCTTTACTTGACTTTTTTATGCACAGCCAACTTAACTAATAAAGTATTTTTCCTTATTTGGTGTAATAGAGAGGATCGGTTCACTCAAACATGAAAATTCAATCATTATCTACTTGCTAATGGGCAGTCAGGGGAGGTTTCATAGTCCACAAAACATTTTATTGCAAAACAGGGTTGCAGCATTCTCCTCAACAACTGAAGTACATGTTGACAAAACAAACAAAAAAGGAAAAAGATTTATAAAATGCGGCTCGCAGGCAAGTCCCCAGATGAACGAGATCCCAAACTGATCTGAAAAGACATTAAATATACCCTTTAAAAGATGAAATTTTCACTGTAGCTGCCGAGCTTAAAGCTTTAGCACACACCCCATCTCAAGTGGATGAAAATAATGTCTTTTCAAATCAATCTGGGGGCTCTGGGCAAGCTGTATGAAGTTATTTCAGTGTGTTTTTATGTTTTAAAACAAGTCCCCATCTCCTTCAGTTCTTTAGGAGAATGCTGCAACCCTGTTTTTCTTTGAAGCTCCAGAAATGTTGTGTGGACTACGAGAATTCACCCGTCTTTCCATCAGCATGGGGGTGCGTACATTTTCTATTTTTGGGTGGACTTATCCTTTAAGATAATTACAGTATTCTGTCGCCTTTGCTAAAAGCGCAAGCGCTTGACAAGAGCCAATTCTCCCCTTTTCTGTATATTAGGTTTTAATAAGGTCAGAAGAAAATGATAAAAAAGAAAAAAAGACTGTTGATTTTACAATTATTAACAATATTATTTTTACATATACAGCAGAGTGGACTGTGGTGCCCCATACAATGAGGAAATAAAGCCAATCTTTAACAGTTAAAGCGACATTAGCTATATATTCATTGCACCTCTAAGTGCTTGATCAGCACATCCAGAGTGAACACATCTCTGGTTCAAATGCCAAAAAATCCCCCTCATTATTGGAAAAATGGCGTCAGAATCTAAATTTGAATGTACCAGGGTTTGAAAAGGGGTTTTCTGACAGACCTATTTTTCAAAAATAACATAAACCCAGAAAACCAAAGTGTTTCTGAGCTCTGCGACAGCTGCACACAGAAGCATATTCATAAAGTGCTTGCTTTGCCTTCCATGTGTATCATGTTCAGGGATTTGCGGGAGAGTGAGAGCTCGTGCATGTAAAGGCCGTCACGTTGGCTGGTCAGTTAAGCATGACGCGTTGGGCACAGAGACGTCGGCTGAGGGCGACGCCAGGGAGTCGGTGTGGTGGTGTCGGTGTTGTTTTTAACACACAGGAACGCAGACCTGGGCGTGTGGCGCTGCTCTGGGCTGTGGTCTGTGGGAGGGTGAAGAGGCAAGCATCTTACTCAAAACGCCGTGCAATCTTAGAGCGGCACCGAGGTCCAGTAAATCACTATATTCCTCTCTGAGTCTCAAACTGTGCCGAGGGGTGAATGAGCTCTTTGATAAGCGTGTAGTCTGAGAGCAGGGCTGGGCCCGGTCGTAGTGGTGATGAGGAGGGGGGTCTGCTCAAACTGCAGTCTTTGTGATGTCTTTAGGGCTTGTCTAGGATCTGAGAGATCCCAGTTGACCCCGAGCCGGGCTGTGAGTGCACATCTTTGACCTTTTGACTCTGAGGGGAGAAGCAAAGAAAAGGAGTCGAGGGGGTTAAAGATGGTGCTCTCGGCCTGGGAGGCAGCACAAAGTGGGCCATTTGGCGGCCAGAAAAAATGTGTCACTCTCTCAATGAATGGAGCGTCTAGGGGGATTTAATCTCGGTGACAGAGACTTACGTGTGCAATCATCTATCATCGTGAGATCATGGATGAAACACGGGTTACACTAGGCTTTGCTCTGACATCTGCAGCCCAGAGACTTCCATCTGTTAGATTACAAAGCACAAAGACTCGCTTACAGTCATAGAAATCAGTGAGAGGCAAAATGAATAACAGGGGCACTTGGCAGCAGAGCGCAGCGGTTAAAGAACAAGAGACGAGTCAATAAAGTTGAAGAGGATCTCTGAAGAGCACTGCTTTGAATTGTTGCTCAAATCATCAAGTCAGCATGACAAAAGAAGTGGCTGTGGAGGATTTACCTGACTATTATCATGCACCCAGCCTTTGTGGCTTTAAACGAGTGATTATTTCCTGTTTTCAGTGTTTTTTTTGTGTGTGGGGGGTTTAGACTGATAATGTTCAAAGGTAATACACAATAAAAGGACCATCTGCAACATTAAAGTTGTAGCTTGAAAGTTTTCCATTAATCTGGCGAGACATTAACATAAATCACCTCAAGGTACAAATATGTGCAAAAAGATACAAAATATTCCAGTTGGACACACGACATAAGCCCCGAGACAGTGGAGGTCACCTCCGTGGATCGCTGCTGCAGTCAGGTTGATAAACATGAGTGAAGATAAGATTGATTGATAAGAACATATTGTACGTTTAATGACACACGTCACATCTTTGATCCATTGGTGTTGGGATGGAGGTGCTATGTCCTACCATGTAAATAGAATTGGGCGTCTCAATGATAGAAAGGAGACGGCAATGACCTTCTGTCAGTGAGCAGAAAGATTTGAATCATCCGGATCTGAGAGTTAAACCAAAAATAGGAACTGTGGGGAGAAGGCATAATATCACACCCATACATCTTGGTTTCCTATCCAATCTTACAACCCTTTAGATTTATCTGCAACAAAAAGCTTCCAAAAGTTCAACTCAGATTTATATGCAGCCGGTCCAGTGTCCCCTCATAAATATAGAAGAGAAGAAAAAGGGGGGTGAACATTTATAGCGCGCTGGAAAATTTAATTAATTTTAGCTGAAATACTCTCCCAAAATGCTTCAATCACAAGACAAAACCAAGATACAAAGAAGGCAGTGTGTAACTTATAGTGAGTGCACATTGGGGTGACCTGGAAATTGAGCTTGCTTGATGTTTAAGTCGTAGTATGTCTATAAAAGTCGATGCAAAAATGTCAAACAGTGTTTCATTAAACCTGCTAATAAAGTGAATTTAAAGGTGTCAAAAGTACAATTTTAGTTGAAAACAAAATGAACTAAAGGTTACAAAAAGGGTGAAGAAATGTCAGTTTTATCATTATGCATTATGCATTGTGTCACTGAGATGCTGAAGTTAGCGTAATGTGATGGAAAATTATATTACTAGGCACTTGTAAGAGAAACTCTTAGATCATTACTATGTTTTACGTTGTCGTCATATGTTCTCACATCCTTGTATGTTGTATTTGTACCATCTGCACAATGAGAGACTGTTATTATTCTCTTAGAAGGTTTCCCAGTGAAGAATCTCTACTCTGGCCTTCTTGTTTTCTAGCCACAGATAAGGAAACCTGGTACAGGACACAGGGCATTCCTTTCCCCCTATCAAAAACTGTTCTCAGCTGTCTGTTGTTGCTCTACTTTCTGCAGACGGTATACCACTCTGTACGATTGTTGAACCTTCTTTATAAAGAATAAAATCCTCCAAAGACAACTGGTATCTCTTACAAGTTTATTTCAGATATTTCACAAGTAAGATACATTTCCACACCAATGCTAACCGGCTAGCCCCAGCCTGTCCTGGTCCAAAGCTCCTGTGCAAGCGCTCTAAACATCTACAACTCACAGTTCTCCGAGCTCCCAATCCCGACTGCTAGCTGCGTGGCTAACTGAGTATAACAGCAGATATAGTAAGCAGCAGTTAGCGGTTACTCTAGCGATATGCTGCCTTCTAATTGTTTAGAGTTTAGTTCAATTGCAGAGTCTCTCTTCCAAAGCGTTTTAGACCTTTCAGTGAAAAAAAACCTTTAAATAACTTTAATGAAATAAATCTACTTTGTATTGCGATGGCAATTGGCTGAAGTCTGGAGATTTGGACGTTATGAAACTGTAGGTTTGAAGTGGAGGAACAAAACAAGATGAAGGTGCTCCATGTTTGGTTTGAATCTGATTAATACACATTACGAAACTAAACTTTCTTCTCGCAGCCATTCATTTATAATCTCTTTATCATAACACTGAATAAACAAAAGTGCAGCGTATGCCTGAAGCAAAATAGATTATTTTTCTAGTTTGAGAGCTGCATTGTGTTTTTACCACAGCGTTTCAATATAATGCGGGATATTGCATATACAGTGTTTATTTGATTAATGGCTGCAGGGATGTGAGTGATATCCCTGGTAAAAGGGGAACATCAGCTACAAAACAGAGACAGAAACTTGGCAGGAAGAGGGAAGAAACTGATACTAAACTTTAGGAATAATGCATACATAGATGTAAGTCTGTTAGCAGGACCAGGACTTTAATAAAGCACTTATCTTGACTGCCTGCTGCGCACCACTGCATTAGGAACCAGTGCAAATTAACCACAATGAAGAGATTGTTACTCACAACATCTTAAAGTTGAGTATGAATGCCCTTTTTGTAACATGGATTTACTAACTCAAGGCTGTAGTTGTGTTATTAAATTACACGGAATGGCTTTTTTTGGCAGATATCTTGTTTTCCTTTCTCGGTTAAATGTAGTGCAGCCATCAAAGTTCTGCCAGGAAATGGTCTTATTTGATAAAAAGCATCAAGACACATGTGTACCTACAGCCTCAGCCTAATATAGATCGTAATAAAACTCACATAACTGCAGCAATAAACCTGATTTTAAAACCTGCCTCAGCCTCCCAGGTGGTGTAAAGTAGGTACATTAAGTCAAGTACTCCAATTCAGAACAATTTTGAGGCGTGTTTTATGTAAGTAGTTGAATTTTCTGCTACTTTATACTCTCCACTGCAGTTCAGAGGTGAATATTGTACTTTTACTGCACTACTTTTAAAACATGAAACCAAATCACGCAAAGTGCCAATTTCTACATTATGTTGCTTTAAAGTGATGAAGGCATTAATGCATTTACAATTACAATCTGAAAGTACATATTAATCTGAAAGATGCCACCCTGCATGTTGAGTACTTTGATTGGTACTTCCAAGGTCCTGTGTGCAGGATTTAGTAGCATCTAGCCGTGAGGTTTGAGATTGTAACCAACTGAAAACATCTCGTCCCACAAAACGTATAGGAGAAGTTATGTTTGCTGCTAAAAAGGCCCTATGTGAAGCCATTGTTTGTTTTTTTGTCCAATCTGGGCTTCTGTAGAAACATATTTGTGCAACATGGCCGACTCTGTGGAAGATGACCTGCTCCCATGTAGACATACAGGGCACATTTTGATGATATTTTCAGCTGATTATGCACTTTGGAAAACACATTTAAAACACCATAGATGCTTCTGAAAGATATATATAATTATATACTAAACTAAACAAATATTATATATTTCTGATGGTGGATTCCCCTCAATCCTACACACTAGACCTTTAAGTGTACTTTGATGCCAATAATTTTTGTCTTAAGTCACAGACTTTGACTTCTAACAGTGGATTTCTATCCTGTGGTATTGCTTTTTTCACATAAATAGAAGATCTGAATACTTCTTCCTCCATTGAGGAGTCCTACTTGGAATCCTACTTGCTGTTTTCCTCCATCTGAGTGGACAGAAATACATGTGAACAAATGAACGTGTTTGGCTGTCAACCCTACAGATACATCATGTAGGAATGTTTGTTTTGGCTTCCATAAACAGATTCAGAGGGTGGAAATAAGGGTTAATCGATGGCTATCACCATTTATGTTTGATGTTACGTGCAAATAATCAGAAAGAAAAGCAACTCGTAACTGACACTCTTTTTCCAGTGGGAAGAACAGAGCACTTCCTGGCAGCCCTCAGCAAGGCACCGGCAGCACTAAACCACAAATAATAGAAGTTAATTCCACAGACCAAAGTCATGGCTAATAAAATGTGAGGGTCTGGAAATTTACCTGCACTGGAATGGCCAATATAAAACCATAATTAAGTTGGTCTACCGCAGATGTCGTCAAGGTTGCTCTACTTCCCTCAGAACCTCGATTTAGCACATTTAGTGTTGGACTGGGATCCAGACCCATTCAGACTTTGAAGACCCATTATGAGGTTCTGTTTGATGGAAAACCCCTACGGACTCATGGTGTTTTAAGTCAAAAGCAACAGTGCTCTCTGGCGGCAGCACAGAAGCAGTACGGCATCATCAAGAAAAAACAGCCAAGGCATGCAGTGCTGTGTTCAACCACCAGAGCATACTGCATGTCAACATTTACTCAGCTTCGGGAGCCATGTCCTCATCTCAACTCGCAAAACTGACACTAACCTGTAATTGAGACATAAAAGGGCTCCATAAAATAAAGACTCCCTACTGGTGCTGATAAATTGGGGCAGCAGTCATCAGTTGAATTCATTTTCTCTCTTGGTGAATGTGCTCTAAGAAACACTTATGAAAATGATGAGATACATTTGAACAGAACAAAGGCTCTGAAATTGCTGCAGAACGGAGTTAACACAACCCCCTGCTTGTTGTTGTGGGCTCATAATGGCTCCCCTAAAATCCCCCTTAAAAGACTTTCAAGCTGGTGGAATTAAGGCTGGTTTTAGTGTTGATTGCGTTGCTATTTACCCAGGCTCTGACTGGCACTACTGTGTCTGATTCAATATATAAACACTTAACCAGCTTCTCAAGTGGCTGCAAGAATGGAAATATTGTCCCTTATTAAACACAATGTGACTGATCACTTTTTGTACCTCTTTGTGTGTTTTTCACACGAGAAGCTGTGCCCAAATTCCAAGAAAGCATTCACTGCAGCATGAGAAACGGATGCAATCTACGAGGGTTCATTCATTAAGATCGGCTGCTTGTTAAGATGATTTGTGGTTCAAGAGCATCTGCTCGCTGAATTATGAGAAAGATCTTAAATCTAAAACAGAACAAAAATCACCATGCTGAGGCATTTGGCTGCAGACAGGAAAAAAAAAAAAAAATACTGCAAGATTTTTGTGTAAAGGTCTTTTATTGTTGTTAAGTTTGTTTTTTTGTGTCTGTTTGATGGCCAAACAGTATCAATTAATTAGCAAAGGAATGTCTTGTTACTAATTGTGCCTGTGAAATAGAAACAATAATTTAGAAAGTGAAGAATATAACTTCTCGATGATAACAATACTGTGGAAGAATGTCTGTCTTCTGATGTGGTTCCTTCAGGCACCTTGAGAGGCGGTCGTTATGACAGCAGAAGGATTTTATATGTCTCACGCCAGACAAATCTTTGAGTCACTCTCTCCTTTCCAGGTCAATTGTTGTTTTTGTGTTTTTATCCTTGAATTCACTGAATGTGTGGTTACACTTTCTAAGAAGGTCATGTTGATAACGCATTACTGTGTAAGCACGTTCATGAGACAGGCGGGGGAGGCACCAGGTCAGTTGTTCTGGGCCTAAAAAAACAGACTGGGGATTATTTTGCCCCGGGCGCAGGCAAAACTATCAGCAGCCCTGTTCATAAAGCAACATAATGCTCTTCTAAGGCTCTTTATAAATGTTTATAATCATGCATGAAACGGGAAGTTGTGTGCTTTGGAAAATGGCTTTGATAATCACTGTTATTTTTTTACTTGCCTTCAGCAAAAACTGCTTGTAAATCCTCAAAATTGTGCTATCATATCACAAACCATCACTAATACCATCATACAGTCACTTAACTCAAGGCTCACAAAGCCATGCATGCATATTATTGATGTTTATAAGACTTTTTTTTCTGAAAAGTAATCTGTCAGGCTCTATGTATCATAACTATGATTTGTTCTGAAACTTAAGCGCCGTCCTCGATGTGTCTTTATAACCGGATAAAGACGAGGTAGTTATGCTGTGACTCAGATTTTACTTTCAAACAATGTTTTCCCTTTGGCATGGAGGTTTATTGCTTTAAAGCTGCCAAAGTGGCCAATCTGTCTAGTCAATACAGAGTGCAAATCATAATCTTTATACTAGTAAAGCACAATTTGCACATTATATGTTGCAACCACTGCAAATGTCTTCCACAACTGCTCAGCTTAGTCTGACACTGAGAGACATCGAAGACTGTGCTACGGAGGCACAATATGAACAAAGCTACTTACTTTTACGCCTATTTTACAACTATTCTTATTGATACCTCTTATCATATTTGAATATTTTCTCAGTGTTTCAATTTTATAATCATGCTTTAATATATGTTTCATATATGTCCTTTTTGTGGCTTGGTACGGCCCGCTGAATCTTGTTGTACATGCACACTGACAATAAAAGTTAATTATCAATACGAAGGCTAAGCTTATAATACATGATGTCCGCTAGTTGTATTACTTCATAAACCTTCAGAAAGTTGTCATGCATGATTATTAACATTGATGAAGGGGTTTGTGAGGTATTATAAATGTATTCATTTGAAGGTGTCATCAAATTCACATGCAAACACATAAACATGATGTAAATACAATCGCACATTTATACTTTATAAATATAGATGCTGGAAAATATGCAATTACAGTGTGTTATATATGCAAAGATATCAGTGATAAGCTCATTTGCTGTTTAATGGTGTAAACCAGGGTTTTATGGCTGAATGTTATTGCTTCATTAACCAACTACTGTGCTTTATTACAAGGAGAGAGAAAGCAATTAAAGTAATGCAACATAATTCCCTTGCATGGTTGACTTTTGCAGCCTACTCGCACTCCGGTTTCAGTTTGTTGTTGGCACAAGGAGGGGGGGGGGGGGTTCTCGATAAGGTTTCAAGGGCTTCTGACAAACAAGCGAGGAAAAATTTAATTCCCCAATTATTCCACCCCATAAAATTCAGTGGGGAGAAAATAAGTGAAAATGGGCGAGATGGAGTAAAACTGCAGGCTGTGCTGCTCTGCTGTCTTCGTTTTTTTATCTATCTTCATCTAATTTTCACTGGGTAAACAGAGTAGTTTTATGTGTGTAGAGTTTATGAGTTCTTTATTGAGAACTTTTCCTGTCCTGTCAAGTCAGACAGAGATAACAAGGAGAACACCGGAAGTACAGTATATGTTCCTTCAAATTAATAGCATAAACGTAGGACCGTGACATTAATTTCCCTGCATGTCGTTTCCAACAGCTTTCACGAGCGCTTCTAATTGATCACTTATCCTCTGTGTGTTCATGAGAACAATTTGGTTTATTATGTTTACTATATAAAGCCCGTTGCTGCCGTTTTATATTGAAAACAAAGGCCGGAAGTCGCTGTGTAGCCCGTGTCTGACTTGACTGTGGTCCTCCTCCGCGTTAAAGGCTGCTGGGGAGGGAGGCTGGATTAGGATGAGGATTGTAGGAGTCACATGGACTCAACTTTCAAACTGGAGTGTAGTTTGATGTGCTCTCCTCAGTGACGCTCCGAGGGGAAGCCGTCTCACTCCGTCGTGTCATTTCCATCTTTGTTTTCACTCACTTTTTTTTTTTTTTTGTGGAAAACTTTCCCCGCTGTCCAGACGCTCTCATCCAGCTCTCACGGCTTTTGTGTTAACTACTTTTCGTGGACTTTTCCAGCGCACTGACCGGGAGTTGCAACCTCTCAGTTCTGACCATGCTGTGAACTTCACGCATCTGAAAAAAACCCCCCCCAAAAAACCGTATTGTGATGTGAAAGGAAAAGAGAAAAAAAAAATAAGAGTAGCAGTTTATTTTATTCACAATGACTGAGGAGAGCAGAAGTGAGCACAGAGGCGAAAGCGGGAAGGACCTGGAGAAACAGCTCCGGCTGCGGGTGTGCGTCCTGAACGAACTTTTAAAGACTGAGCGGGATTATGTTGGGACGCTGGAGTTCCTCTCGGTGAGTTTTTCCCCCCCCCTCAGAACAATTGACACTAAATTGCACCTTTACACTCGAGTAAAATCCCTTCCAGAGCAAACAAACAAACACAATCATGCAGCCTGTTTAGTATGCACGGTGCGTCAGGCTGCGGAGCCACAACTCGTCCACAGTTACATGTTAATAACCTGTGGAGCTCTAACAACAATGCGGTGTCTAACACCAGAATCAGACGTTTTCCAGAGTGTCGCCTCTTCTGGTTCGAGATATTAACTTTTCAAATCGCGAGTGTGAAATTGGGAAAGCGGGTACAAAGAGGCATGGCACAGCTTTAGTTCCTGCACAGCCGGAGTGATGTTAATCCTCTTTGCGGCGGCTCACAGCGGTTTGTCTGCTAATAACTGATCAGAAGGTTTTGTGAGTCATCCGCCACACCGGAGAGCACAAAATCGCAGCGAAATCAAAAGTTTTCAGACAAGTTCTTCACTCTTTAAAGGGGCACTGCGTAGTTTTGGAGGAGATGGCTGTTAACACTTCTTGCCGCCAAAGCTACATTGTGCACCTTTGAATGACCACTATCTAACATGATGTTTAATATTCAAGCGATGTTCACTGTTGTGTATAAACCGGAGATATGGTGTCTCAGTCCAGGTGGTTGAAAATGTTAACCTGGAGGACAGAAAGAGGATAAACCCATCAGGGACACTTCTGCGATGGCATCTGTACTTCATCTCGCTGAGCCTGTGTCCCACTCAGGCTTGTAACTTATTCCATCCGTGTGATTACGCCGCTCCTTACGCAGCGTGGAACACACAGGAGAGTGCATTTTAATGCCAACTTCTTGATCAAATCCAGAAGTGGGGCGTCCCGCCAAGGACGGGACAGGTGTGGACTCGGATGAAAAACCTCTGACTCCGGCACGCTGTTTGCTGTCAGCTTGATGGCGTTAGTAGAAGTGACAGGCAGAAGGAAAGGGAAACTTTGGGAACGTGTCCTTTTAAAAAATTGTTGCTGTTCAAGGCAGCCGCGGCTCTTAAAGGTCAAATACCTCGCAGTCAACGCTCTGATACGACATGATGGAGACTGTGGGTCCGGAGAGCTTTCACCCCATTATGCTCATCAGTTTCAACTTCTGGGAACTTTGCAGGGAAGTCAGGTCGAAGGGCGACTGTGTTGTGTGTCGTTAAGCGTTCCCAGACCACATGTATGAATGCATACACCCCGACCCTTCCTCCCACTGCCCAGATGTTTCCAATGGAGGACAGAGAGACCAGGGAGGAGACGGCGCTCGCTCGCTTGTGCTATCTGGCCTTTCTTAGAAGTGGCATCACAGAAGAAGAACTGGAGGAGGCGATTACATGAGGGAATGTGTCCTCTGTCCCGGTGGTGGTGGGGGTTTGGGGAATGCAGTCGCAGCCCCTCCTTCAATCTCCCCTGTTGTGCCGGAGCTGGGATTCATTTCAGAAGCGACTGATCCTTACAAGGCAACTCTGTTCTGGCCAGGGGATGTCGAGATGGATGCATCAGATTGAGATCTGATAGTGAAAGATGGCTGTTGTTGGTTCAGCTGATTATGTGGCTAAAAAGTGAGAGGAAAAAGAGAAAAAGAGTCAGTGTAATCTACAGTCTTATCGTCTGGGAGGTCCTGTGGAGCATCGTGGAGGATACTCAGGATGATCAAAGACAGCCCCTACTGGGGAGAGGGGTCGGATTGAAGACTTTCATCCGATCACACACAAACACTCCCTTCTTCCTTCCTCTGCTGCCACACAAGACCTGCTAACCAAACCACACAAGTTTCGGTGTGTCTGGAGGTCAGAACAGAGAAAAAGCTCGCCTCTCCCCCTCTGTGAGACTCCCCGGTGGGATAATCCAGGGGACTCCGAGCTCCAGCAGGGAGAGGCGGAGTCGGGATATCGCCAGAGGGGTGAAAGGGAAAAGTGTCGAGCAGATTCAGGGTAGATGTTGCCAGGAGGGTGAAGGGTAGTCGGGGGGGGGGGGGGTTGGCTGGGCCTGGTGCCTTCTCTTGTAAACCATATTTCCTGGAGGAGGAATTCCTCCGAGGTTAGGAAATGCTGGGGAACAATGAGGCTCCGGTCAGCAGCCTGCGTTGAACAGTGGAGCAGAGATTGTTGCGGCTGATCCGTGGGACCCAAACACAATGCACCTCGCACATACTTTACTCTTAAGGTAGTGGAAAATAACAAGGATGATTAGCGCAATTTGTCCCAGGATGGTCTGAGCCCATTGTGTGGCCCTACCTAACCCCCTCGTGGGAAAAATATGCAGATTGCATCTCGCAGGTGTCGCTTGTTGGAAAGTCTAAATTTGACTTTCCTCGGGATGGAAGCGCCACCTTTTACAGTGAATGTACTTAAGTTGCACAGTAGTCTGGCAGCGAGAGGACGGCTGTCTGAAGTATCTCAGGCCTGTCTTACATAATGAACAATTATAGCTGGAGATACTGGGCGGCGGTGGACGCTGGTGTTTATCTTGGACGGCCGCGAGCCAATAAAACGACAGTCATTCTCAGAAATGTCTCAATGAGGGAGAACAAATCATGACTTCATGTAAACAGCCGCTTTAATGAGGTGCTTGCAGTTTTTTAGCAACAGTGTCGAATAAAGTTCTTTGCTCAGTCTCCGCCATTGTTCAGTGTCGACAGAGAGACACCGAACGTCTGCACGATAAGCCCTTAGCAGAGAGAATGCGAGTGAAAGGACAACGGAGGAAACCTTTCATGTCCTGATTTCTGGATGAAGATCTGAGCCACGAGTCAACTTAATATATTCCAAAGAGCCTCGCAGTACATTAAGTGGTCCCTCAGCTGTTGCCTTCCTCTCCCCCAACAAAAGCCTGTTGAGCTACGAAGCAACCACAGAGTGTGATGTTTAAAACATTTTTAATCCCCTGCATACATTTAAATTATATAAATGTGGTTTGAGACATTGTAGGGCTGTGGAATCTCTGAAGAAATTCAAGAAATATTGCATCTGTTTTTTTTCCACATCTATTGAACGCAGCTGCATGTGATTATCCTCCCTATTCATTTTTATTTACGTAAAAGGTTGGAATTAGTCAACAAACATGTCGGTGGTCACTTTAAGTCAGTACATGTTCAGTGAAAATGCATGCAGGAAGTTGAGGGAACGAGCCTAATGGAGAAAGCAGACGCTGAGAAGGATCATTTAGCGGCTCTTAGAAAACCCAGGTGTTCAAGTCGACCTGGTGTGTGTGCCTAACTCTCTTGCAGAGTTTGTACTTGATTACATCTTGAGCAAGAAGTTTTCATTTTTGCTCGCAACTTATGACCACCGGGCAGTCCCGAAGGAGGTCAGGTCGGGAGCGGGGCCAGAACGAGAGGGTCTGTATGCTACGGACAGACAGCCGATGACCCCGGAGGTCACGACCCCTTGTTCCTATCCCTTTCCTGTCTGTTAATCCGTAGACGCCATGCCGACTTTGAGCTGCTTTCTAATGGAAACAGGAACAGAAGATACTGATGCTCTGTGCCTCCTGATTGGATGCAAACACACCAACAAAACTGAGTAAAAACAGGGAAAACACAAGCTTCCAGCGGCATGTTAGAAAACAAAGCAAACGTAAGATTTTGTCGTTAATAAATTCAAAATTAAACGAGATTAATTGAAGTATGAATACTGTAATTCGCCAATGTTTCAGCGCTCAGCAGGCAGAAATGTTAAGAGCTGTTGAAGTGGGAGGAGATGATGGCTTAAAGAGGGTTGTTTATGTTGGTATAATGGGACTGACCCCACGTGATATACATCAGCCCCTTGCACAGCTTCCATGCAGCAATTTAAATAGCTTATGTAAGTGACAGATCAGATAAGACAGTCCATGTTCAACATGTGTGCTTACATGGTGCCGGAGAGTAGGGATTGGGTGGACTTGAGGCCGAGGGTGAGCGTGTAGACCGGACCCGCCTGTGGCCATTTGCTGTTGCTTACATTAGTTTGTCTCCGCACTACGAGATAGACTGGGAACTGGGAGATAAGAGATTCCAAGGAGAGCAGAATATTGCTTCCCTGATTGCTCTCTTTTTTATTCCTTCAAGGTCCCATATAATGCCTGTTTTCAGCTACATACTTTTACTTTGAGTGTTTTCTAGAAAACGTAAAAAAAAACCCACTTTATTTACACACATTACTGCAGCACTTCTATTCACCCACTGCCTGAGCGCTCTGTTTTAGAGCCTGTCTCTTTAAGGCCCCTGCTCCTGAACAGCCAAGTCTGCTGTGATTGGTCAGCACTCACAGGCCTGAGTAGGCACTGCCCACCATGTTTCCATCTTAACTTTACAGGCTTTTTCTTTTGTGAGTATGGCTGACCCGGGGGGCGCGGTTAAGGGGCAGTGACTGTTAAGTTGTCACATCACAAACTTACAGAAGTTCCGAACATTTCCAAACCATTTCTGAATCAGGGCTGTGTATGCATTTTTCCCCTTGGATTGAGCATTTCTGACACTTTCGCAGTGTTTATGTAGCACCCAGACCTGCTTTGTAATAAAAACAGAGAGTAAATCTCACTTTCTACAATATAGGACCTTTAATTACTTCCTTTATTCAGAGCTGATGATGGCTCCATCGTGCTGTTTCTCGTTCCCTACTTGCATTTTATGCCCTCTGCCCTTTAGTGTACATTAAATCTCTCTGGTTCCTTTATGGTTTTTTTTCATGGCGTCCCAGATGGGAAGTGACGACATGTGCCATGTCGACAAAAAGTGTATTTTTCTCCACTGTCTTTCTACAGCTGTATGTAGATGTTCATTAAGATCCCTGCTAGACTACTGCAGATCACTGACATGAATCCTACAGAGGCCCTGTGTATTTCCGCTTTAATTAAGTTTTATTCTATGAACATACACATGGCTCTGCCTGCTCTTTATATATGTATGATTTTTGAAGAGAGCTGACATGTTTTTCTCCTTGACTCCTCTTACTAATTGGATTGGGGTCAGTCAGTCTCTCCTCTCTGGGAGCGCAGGCAGCTTCTCTCCGGTGCGAGGCCCCTGAAGTGATGATGTGGCTCGCTTGCATTTCAATTTCACACCACTGCTGCCACGACACAAGCAGGCCCGCCTGATTATAAGTGTAAATGCATTCTGTCTCCGTTTGATCGTACTGTATATTTTGCGGGGTAAACCTGTCTAGTACCCCATCTCCAAGCTAAAACGGTCTTTTTATCCGGCCTGAAGATGAATGATAGCGAGGATTAGCTCGACGACAGCAGAGCCCTCTCCTGCAGAGTATTTTGCATCAACCTTGAGTCCCGTATCAATAAAAACACTGAGTGGGATAATCCCTCATCTTCCCATTGAGCAATTCTGCTATGGGAGCTGCTTTGTTTTGCATGCCTTTCAATATTTTATCCATTCATCTCACAAAAAAACAAAGATTTAGCAATTTCCTAGATGCAACAAATGTGATTACCACAGGGTATTATTCAGCAACATGCCTACATTATGCCAAGTTGTACCATAAATATTGAATATTTTAATGTTCAGTGTGAGGCGTGATAGTGTAAGTTAATGTTATTTGATTGAAAGGGTTGTTTCTAGGGTTTCAGTCCCTCCCAGATTTCGCTGCCTTTTTTTTAAGGTTCTTTGTGGCCTTAAATGCCTGATTTCACAGCAACAAAAATTTACGATGCATGTTGCACTGCTTCTAGCCGGTTTTTGAAATTGTGGGAGCAAGTGAACATTCCAAAAATAGCGTTTTTAGAGTTTTGTGATATAATTGCACACACATGATCTCCATCTCATCTCTGATTCCTTTACACATCCAACTAGCTATCCAAGCTTGCGCACCATGTTTTATTTGAGACTTTTGAGTCTTAAGCTCCTTTCTGGACTTTTTCACATACATGCAGGTCTCAACACTGTGCACAGGGGAATGCTATGATTGGTGAAACTCACAGGAAACGAGGATGATTGGTCAAAGTTGCGGAAAACTTTCAAACAAAAGTACAAGGTTTTGCAGAATTCCCTGGCATTGGTTGAATTTGCATTGACTTTGGCATCCTGGAGGGATTGGATAGATGCCACACTCATATCTGTATGGTCAATATGACACTAATACCAGCAGCAAAATCTAGTGGGGGTTTTTCACTATTTCTTAGCCGGACACTGTGATGACGACACTTGAGGATGTCACTGTGTCTGGCCAAGATGATCAGATAACCAGCAGACCAACCAAGAAACATTTCAGCACATAACCTCTGTAATATCTCAATTTCAAGGTCAAACAAATGAGCTTTAACATGTGAATCACTGTGAGCTTTAAAGATGCTGCGAGACAAATTTTGTCAGCTGTCGAGAGATGAGAGTGGTATTAATTGCTCTAACTCTCAGTAAGAATAAGAGAGTATTTTCCAACCGTTAAGGTATAAATAATAAATAACCATTAACTTTAAATAAGTAAAATGTTTTTGTAGAAAAATAGTGAGATATTTAAACATTTCAACTGATGCCCAGCTCTATCTGTGTGTGTGTGATCATTTTCTCCTCACTGCTGTTGCAATGAGAAGAGAGTATCAGCGAAAGAAAAACAAACTTTGCTTTAGCCATTGTCTAATCTGCCCTTTAGCGTATTGATGACTGTTTTGTTACAGTCTTTTACACCTTCTGTCTGTCAGTGTAAAAGTCCCCCTGGCAGGTCCTTACACTGCAGAGAGCTCTTTTGCTTTTGTCTCGGAGAGGCCATTTCTCAAGCAGGATTTCCTTCCTTCCTGGCCCTCCCCATCTTTACATTGTGCTGCATGTTTCCTGCTTCAACACACACACACACACGCACACACACACACACACACACACACACACACACACACACACACACACACACACACACACACACACACACACACACACACACGAACACTTCCCCCACTGTCTCCACCAGGCCAGGGAAAGGAGAGTTGCCCACTTGGCAGCGTAAAGCATCATTGCATAGGGGATAAGGCTGCAAGAACTCCTCCCGCATTGAATCCATTAAGTGGATTCAGCTCAGGAGGCAGGGGTGGAGCTGCCCTGCTGCCCGGAGGAGAAGGCGGCCTTTGATACGACCCCTGCCAGCTGCCTCGGTCACATGACGCTTACGTGCGACAAGTAGAAGAGTGGCGGGACTACGGTAGACACTTTGTCAGGACGTCCATGGAGTGTGAAGGGGTCATCATCACAAGGGGGGACTGTGTTGTTTCGTTGGCGCACTCTGCCACGGGGAACACACTCACAGGCACGCACACACGCTTGTTTCAGATCAGTATGCCCGTGGTGTCGGTTTAGCACTTTCAAACCTGCTCCGGCCTTGCAGTAATTCTGCGTGACACAGGCAAAATGACAATGTGTGTGCAAGTTAATTAAATTCTGGGATGATGCTTATGAAGCCAAATTAAGGTTATTGCTTGTAAAGTGCATTTTCTGTTTATTCCCCAATCTGACATGGTGTCCTCAGACAAGCTTGCACGCTCTCTCCCTGTGGTTTAAACTCACACTTTCCATGGCATTCATGTCTGCGTCCGCCCTGCATTTCTAGCCTCAGAATCCATAAACATCCAGAGCTGCCCAGCCAGACATGATGGGAAATTCCACTTCACTCCTAATTACTTAATTAAGCACTTGAATGGGATTTGCTGCAGAAGCTCTGAGAGTTAGACAAGTGTCTCTCTGTCTCTAAGCACGCCTTGTCTGCAGACATCCTTCTCATGTCCGTCTGTCTCTCTGCTTTCCTTTTTCAGTCTCTGAAACTGACTCTCTAATACAAACGACTGGACCTCGTTTGAGGGATTGGCAATGAGCAAACCTCTGTTTTCCAATTAAAAAATGCTTAAAAACTGGAGGTCAGTAAGTTTCAATTAAACCTGCATTAATTAATTTTTTGTCCGCTTTGGGGCAGCAGATATAATCCGCTCATAAAGTATTCACAGCAAATGCATAATCAAACTCCAGCACACCTGGAGCAACATTAGCAAAACAATGGGCTGAAAGATGCTAAAATGAGACTTGTGTATAAAAGTGTCGATTACATTTCAAGAGATCTGCTACCGTTGCACCGCGGTTATGAAACCTTCACCTTGTTGTTGGTATAACGAGAAAATGTCATTGAAACACCAGTTTTAGAATAATGTGGAGATGTTATTTTATGTGGGTGATGAAGTGAGACAGCTTGGCACAGTCAAAGCTACCTCACTTGCCATCGAGCAAACTCAATCATCAAGATTTCTCAGTAACTCGTGTGTTCGTATCACCACCCCTGGATGATCAAATTAACCGAATTGGGAAGTCATTCTTCCAGCTTTGGTCACGATGTGGAAACAACAGGGACACTACAAGATGTGTTGTACTGATCAGGGAGAAAGATGGGATATGGAAGAATTTTGCAGTACAATGGCCCAAAAAACGACTTGATCTTTGTCGTACATTTAGTCAAGTTGTGTACCTACATTATACCAAACGTTGTTACCAAAGTGTTTAAACCCAGAGCCCAGTTGAATGAAAGTAAGGATTCATTCGGTCACTTCTCTCTACTTTTTGGATAGTGAAGCCAGCAAACGAGACAAATCCTAAGTTGAATAGCACTTTAAAACATTACCTCATGTGTGAACAATTGTGCCTGAGTCAAAGTGTGTGTGTCTGTTTTGAATTTAGGTCAACACTGATTGAGTTCAGCACTCACCACAGACTTCGGATTGTTCTCTTCTCTTTCCCCTTTCTGTAATGTTTCGTTCACGATGTAAAGTCAATTTCCTCCAGCTCCAGTCGGCTGTCAAGGTTACAGTACAATAACGCTAGACAATGAAACTCACCTTCAGCGATCACTGCTGCAGTCAGGTTGACAAATGGGAGTGACAATTGATTCACTTTTACATCCCCAATAAATAGAGAGACCCCTAGTGGCAGAAATGATCTGTTGCACGTTTAAATCTAAAAATATATCTTTTTTAACTTAGGTCACTCTATGTGGACAGCCACTCATGGTTGATATGAAACAAATACCTGAATTAGTAATTTTCCTTACCATCTTCCAACTTCTTTAATTGTATAATAATAAATATTAACAAACAACAACATTCTACCCTTTTCTTCACAAAGTGGCAAACATATGTTACAAGCAAATCAGAAATGAATGACTCTTTAGAATAGAGCAAAGCTGCTTAAATGCAATAAAGGGAGTTAATGTACAGTAATTAGTGGTTTCCATTCTGAGGTCTATACTGCTCTTTCGGAGCTGTGTTGGCACGGCGCCTCCTCCTCTGTCCATTCACGGACAGAAAGAAAGGCATGATGTGCAGAACCCCGACAGGAGGGGGCATTTGTACGGGTGGGAACGCTCTCAAAAGTGGTGCTTAGGAAGAGTGACGGTGGGGGAGAAACTGGCAAAGTTCAGTTCTCCATTGACCGTGTCCGGTTCTGTCTGTGAGGCTGACGCTGCATGTTTCCTTTTTTTCTCGCCAGTCCCGCTGAGTTGGGTGGCGGGGAGGGGCTCCATTGGACAATTTGGAGCCTGAAGCGATAATGAAGGAGTCAGCCCGGGTGTGCGACAGCCATGCTTGGGAGTGCGCCACAGATTGGGAGACTGATGATTCTGCTTAGTCATCTTGCAGATCAATACAGAGTCCTGGTGTGCGACTCTGATGGGAATTGCCTGCTATCAGTGGGTAATGGTGTGCTCGGCTGCACATGGAGATTGGGGGAGCATGGCAAGTTTGGTTTCTAAAGACCCAGTCTCATCTACTGGAGGCTGTCCTCACTGCCTTAATATCCAATTTCACAAGTAAAAGATCTTCCAAATGTACTGACGATTCCTGACATTTTTAGCGCCGCGATGGGTGAAATTGGACAGATTCACACCCGGTCAGGCATTCAGGTTAACGGACATGACCACAAGCGGTGGGGCTCATTTTCGCTCCAGCGTCCACCATGCAAAAAGTTCACTGGGAGCTGGGGCGTAGACATTGGACACAGACATATTCATTAGATAAATTGCTTCATTCCAGCTGTTTATGTAATGCCTTGGGTGCCAGGGTCACTGGAAGGACACGAAGAACATCAAAGAGATGAGTTTTTCTTTTTTTCTGTACCCTTCGCAGACAACAGGGAGTTCTGGGAGACGTGTCATTGTGTGGCTGGTGTGATTTTTTCTTTTTAGCAAACCATTATTTTCCTTTTTGCACAAAACAGCCGTTCAACTTTCAAATGATATTCCAGCAGCTCTCTTTAATTCTCTTGAACGAAGCTTCTTCAGCTGCACCGGTTTATTTATTTCTGGGAGTCATCTGGAGCTCATACAGGCCGCCTGACTTTTAAAATGAAGGGAATGACTCTTCCAATGACAAATGAACTTTTGTCCAGCAGAAGTACCTATGTTCTCCGTTGTTGATTACAACCACAGGCCCTGCATTGAGCTGTGCAGATGAACCTTAATAGCCACTCCCGAGGTAGACATATTAACATTCCCCACTGTATTTATAGTGTCTGTTTCCTGTGTACATTCCCAGTGGAGAGAAAAAAGGACAGTTTGGGGAAACCAGCCAAAGACCTAATGAGACAGGAAGCGCGGAATGACTCCTGGAGGTGTCATGGGGACCTGTTGAGGACAGGAGGCTTATGGGAAGGAGTCACTACAAAGAGCCTTTTCTCTCTTTTTCGGATGTTCCTCTGTGAGCTCACAGCATCAGAAACTGACTCTGTCTCTGCTCAGGCCTTTTTGCGGGAAGTTCAGTTCCTGCTTGCCAGCAACTGTGTGTGGGTGTGTGTGTGTGTGTGTGTGTGTGTGTGTGTGTGTGGGTGTGTATTGAGGCCTCTGTGCAGGAGAATTAACCCTGTAATGTTGAATTCCGGTTAAAAAGCGCTGGAAGTATGTTATAGGGCACCGTATCCTCCCTACAGGGTTGTCGCATAAAGAGGGCCAAACAAGCCTCTCCTTTTATTCCTCTCTTTCTTGCCCTCAGTCTGTTTATTCCGTCTGCGCTCTCTTTTACTCACCACCACGTACACACACACACACACAACCAGCAAATCCAAAGACTCAGGTGCTTTTTCGATAGCTTGCCTGAGGGAGCCAAGCTGCTGCCGCACCTGTTACCTGCTGCCCTTTAACTGTTATCACAGCGCCTTACTTTCTATCCTGCCATCCTCCGGGACGGATCTCACAATCTACTCAGAGAGACTGTTGCGTTAATGAGCATACCTTTACAGTCTGGTGGTTCACTACAGTGGGCTTGCTGTTGTTTGTGTCTCCGTCGCTGGCGTCGGAACGGGCTTTGTGTCTTCTCCTTTATTTGCTAACAGGAGAAGATCCTAGCACAGACGGCGCATTGGAAGAAAACATTATAATACCTGTACATGTGTGTAGCAACATCCCCTGGGCTTGTTCTTATGCTTAACAATTGTAACACAAAGTGGACAAATTCTTTTGGGTGTTTGTGTGTGTGTCAGTCAGCCAGCTCTCCAAACATGACAACAAAGCAGATCAGTGAATCGTCCGCGGACAAAAGAGGTATTATGTCCAATAGACTCTGAGAAAGGCCTACTTATTCTTCCAGAGTTTATACTGGTGACTGGTGCCAACGGGCTCAAATTGGACCTTTTTTTCACCCTCCATTGTTAGCAAAAGATCCCACACTGCAGCAAAAGCCGGAGAAGTTTTAACTCTTTTTTTTAATATAGCTGCTCCAGTACTTTTAATATCATGGAGAGCACAGTGTTCTGCAGCCGAACCAATTGATCCACAGGGACCTAGAATGGTTGTTTTGAGTGTAATACATCAAACAGGCCCCGTGTTTATCTCTGCCCACTCCTGCAATAGTCTTAAACACATTAGCAGATGTTCAAGACTAGCTTTGTGCCCGATTCAAGCTCATTTCTGCAGCGCGGCAGCTGTTTTTTTTTTTTTTATCAATGTTATTTGCTGCATCATTTTGCTCTTTTGGATCTCTTTAGCGCGCTTTTTCCTCTCCGGCAAAGGATTTGTATTCCCATCACAGCACTCCGCCGGGTCCGCGTGGCTGTGTAACGTGATGAATGACATGCTTTTTCCCCCCCTTGCACTTTCTTCATCCTCTTGTCCTCTCACTTCACATTCGCTGAAGCATTTTGATTCTGACACACGTACATACTCTGGCTTGGCAACTATACTGTACACCCACTTTATTTAATTAAGCCCAAAGGGAGGTTTATTTGAAATAGAACTTTTTCGGGAGGGGGGAATTTAGGGGAAGTTGTGTCTAAAACGATGCATAAACAGATTTATTTTTTCCAATAATAGCCTGGAAGCGGCATTATGTGGCTTTAATTAAAGGAATGGTTTTGGGAAACGTGCTTCTTCAAGGAGAAGATCGATAACCGCCTCATTTCCGTCGCGTAAATATGAAGTTAGTGACAGCAGTTGGTTAGTTTAGCTTCTTACAAAAAACTGGGAACAGAGAAACAACTAGCCCAGCTTTGTGCAGAGTTTTTACTCTTTTATTGTTGCATGGATAAGACAAACAAGATGTAGGTGTTGATTTAGCAAATTTTGTTTTTAGGCAGCCACGTTGGGAAAGCCTCGTGAATGAGGGAAAGAGCCAGAACTTCACATTTAGTGGTCACTGGGACATAAAAACTGCATGAGTAGACTCACCAAATAAAAGCGCTGAAAACATTTGGTGACTTTGCCCCAAAATATGGTTTAAAACATCCCTTTTCCCACCGTTTATACTTCCACTGTGCAAAATGCTCTCGTAATATGTAAGGTCCCTGAGTATTGATTATTTTTCATAATCTGAGCACAGCAGCAGCTAAGGGGAACTTGGGATGTTTGTACTATTTAGCTCCTCAACAATACAAGACAATACAGTCCAATAGATGCTTCCTGACAGTTAAATTTCAGGCCCTCCATAAGGAAAAGTTTCGGCATCTCTGCTTCAAATGGTTTCTCTTCTCTCGTTTAATATCTCTGGAATACGTTAGTGTTTGTTGGAACTACTTAAGAGGGGATCAGAGTTCAAGAGTTTTAAGCACAAGAATGTCAATCATCATTGTCCTCTTGTTATGTCACATGTTTGAGGAAGCAAACGGCTTCTGTTTTTGCCAAACTCCTCTGCTGTGATTCATCTGTTTCATTGACATGGAGATCAACATATACAGGGGGAGTGGCTGGCCTTCCGCTGATTGTATCTTTCCAATCTGGTGGAGAGATGCCGGGGGGGCAACATTGCATAATGTCCATTCACAAAGTGTCCATAACTGGGTTGGCTCAGCACACTCTCTGTCAGCCCTCTGGCCGGTCTCTTGTTAACCCTCTCCGCTTCCTTTCCCACCAGACTCCAGAGGACGCTGGACGCAATTTCAAGTAGCCTGCTCCTGAGCAAAATACATATTTCAGCAAGCTGCGGTTATTGAGCGAGCTGTCACTCACGTTAGATTGATGTTTTTTTCCAATCTGCTCAGTAGGGGACTGGGAGGTCTGTCGTGTGGCCTGCAGGTTTGATATCTGAACCTGATTTCAGTCTCCAGATTTAATTTTTTCATGTGACAGCCAAGGTCAGGCGGTCAGCATTTTTTTCTTTTTTGAATTTCAGTGTCACTGCGTCGGGCAGTACAGCCATGATTTCCAGTCCTGCGCCTTTTGTTGCCCACAGCGTGTGAGCTGGTGTTGATTAATGGCAGGTAGGGCCACATGCAGTGACTGGACCGATCTATTCATCACGCCCATCTGCTCTGTGAAATAATGAAAACTTTAATGGGGTTTTAATGTGTAAGTCCCCCCCTCAGCCATCAAAGTGGCAATCCAGGTGATTATACCTGGGCCTCTGGGAACAAAGTGAGAGCTTTTTTTTCTCCTGCTGATACACGATTAAGGCAAAAGAATATGTGTACTCTTTGTCCAACACGTAGAAAGGAAAATGTCTGATGCAGGGAAGAACTGCCGCCAAAGAAGTGAGGTTGCTCACACTCTTCCAGTGGTTGATGTGTGTGTGTATGTGTGTGTGCGTGCGTTGCTATGTGTATGTGTATGTGTGTGTGTCAGTGTGTGTGTGTCTTTTGTGTTTTTGTTGGGGTGAGTGGTTGCCAATTTGGAGATGAGTCTAGCTTTCTTTGAACTGCCAGTGGAAAGAACACCGTAAGAAAAATCACTACTGTTGTCCAACTCTTTCATCCTCTTTGTCTTCTGAGCTCATCACTTTACCTCATCTTTTTTCCCTGAGTGTCTTACAAACATGCCAACGATTAAAAAAAAAAATAGAAAAAAAGAAGCAGAATTTAAAGGTCCAGTGTGTTGGATTCAGGCAGATCTACTGGCAGAAATGGAATATAATGCCCATATTAATTTTTGATTATGTGTATAATCACTGAAACTAAGAATTGTTGTCATCTCAGAGTGAACAATAGAACACTAACACTCTAGCGAGCTGGTTGAGCGTGTTTTTTCTGTAGAGGAGGGTGAGACGAGGGGTATTCAGTTTGTTGCAGTCGGCAACCACACACAGTGAGATGAGACTAAATCGCACCCAGCGGACTTAAAGAATGTTTCTGTCATGCCTCTGCGTTCGTCCACCCGCCCTACTCTGCTATTATTGTGGAAACAGTGTCTCTCAAGAACAACTTGAGGTAAATTTCTTCAAATTTGGCTCAAACGACCACTTGAACTAATGAACTGAAGGATGAACTAAACAGATTTTGATGGTCAAAAGTCAAACATTAAGGTCACTGTATTATAATGTGTAGCTCAAGTCCCATGTCGCTCGGTGTTCTGCACTTCCTGCTCGGTTCTGTCCATCGGTGGTCACAGTAAGCGTGACATGGATCACCAACAGCTCCTATTCAGCTTCACAATGTAGTGGCAAAGTCTGCTTGTGATTCAGTAGAGGCCGGTGGCCGGACATATTGGATTCCTGCTAGAAAGCACACCCAGTGCTAGGGAACAAAATGTGTCCCTCTGGAATTCAGTTGGTCGTCACTGAGTATGAGGACAAAGGCCGCGCGGTGGACGATGGTGGAAATGTGTTTCTTAAAAAAAGGAGTCTTCAGCTTCAGCTTCCTCTTTGGATTCGAGACTGCATCTTTTCACATCTAGTTTGTTTCTACTTATTGTCCTCATAGACAGAAATGTCAGTTCTGTCATGACCCAAACTCTTTAATCCAGAGAACAGATGCTGCGCTGGTCTGTGATGCAATCAAGAGACAAATCCTGGACGTGCTCCACTGACACTGAATTACAATACTGGATCTGGATGACTCACGCTTGATTTTAATACAATCCATTCAGGCTTTTGCCAATGAGCTGTGTGTTTATGTACTGCGGAGCTGTCAGGTGCTGTACAAACCTGGAAATGGGCTTATATTCACAGTCGCCCTGGGTACTGTTATTGTGTCCATAAATCCAGCCAGTCAGTCAGCTTCCCATTCACTGTCCGTGGAGCAGTTCCAGGATTAGTCTCTTTACGACATCAACAAGGCAGTCTTGGCGGTCTCTTTCGGAAGAGACATGTTTCGTTTCCACAAATCAAGTCGGAGCCGTCCGCGGTTCTAGGAACGACACGAGGAGGAGTGTCTCTAACGAGTTTTTCAGACTTTTGTGTGGCCGAGCCTGTTTTCTGTGCGCTGCATTCCTCTTGAAGACTTGAAAGATGTTTTCAATTTTGCACCATCTCTTCTGCGCGACACTCTCTAATTCTTTCGGCTGATAACATGATTTATTATCTCGATCCATCCGATCAGATTTCGAGCCCCTGAGTTCCATTATGCTGTTTTGTTTTTTTTTGACATTGTTTACTTCTGATAAGCATCTGCAGTGTTTTGCTCCCCCCCCATAGCTGCAGATCATATACAGCGCTGTATAATTAGTGCTTTGCAGATATAGTGATTATTTCCTGTTTAATAGACTCCTCATTATAAAAACTGAAACGAAAGGCTCCCTAATGGGCCCACGTTTGATGCCGCACATCAGTGAGAGGACGCAGGGTTTTTGATGCAAATTAGCGCTGCTTTAGCTGAGGTCCTGTACTGTAAGCCCTGTTAGGCCTGTGCGAGGGCCCTGTCGAAGTCTGCTCCGTGTTTGTACATATTAGACTTGCTAATCAGATGCTAATGCTCGTGAGTGGCAGAGTTGCGAGGCAAGGCGGCTACAGAATGGTAATCAGCGTGGAGTTGGCTTGCAACAAAGAGGTTGATTATTTAAGCCCTTCATTCCCCCCCCCCCCAACCACAAGACTCAAGCGCTCGCTCCCGCAGCTCCTTTTGAAGTGTTGCCTGATGTCGATACAACGTGATCGAAGATCATTTCGGTTATATTTCCATCTCAGTGTGTTCTGCAACAGAGCATCGCCTTTGTAATTAGCAGGACATGGAGATTTTTACAAGCGACTCAGCTGAATGTCCTTTCCATCTGTTCACGATTAATCAAGTGAAACTTCTCAATGCTGTAGTCACAACCACTTACTTAGATCTCCGTGTCAGGGAATAATTCTTGGCTTGTCTGCTCATTAAAGTAAGCTGTTTACATGCTTTGTGGTTGTATTATGTGAGCTCGCCCAGGTCAGGCTGCCTGCTGTGTGGCTGCACAGGCCGACAGATGGCATTATGGCCCTCAGTGGGGCGGTAAAGTGATGCCCACGGTTAGGGTCAACTGCAAAGACAGATGTAGCTTCTCTCTGCCCACAGCATGGATCGACCAATATGTTTTTTAAGAGCAGATACTGATTACTGTAGTAATCGAGGATAAGTGATTAGATTGCTTTGCAACTGTATTTTATATATTTACAAAGAAATCCTCTTCTTCATCTTAGTCTTCTTAGTTATAGATCAAGTTGATTAGTAGATTATTTAGTCATTGGAATCCACCGATGACTTTTACATTTTCAAAATGATAAACGCCGTTAAACATGTTTGATGACTTTAGTTTCAGATTTCAGATTCAGATTGTTATACAGAATATTTGGTTGCATTCTACCACTTTCTAATTCTAATCTTCAATAGATGTCAACTGTCATTAAACTGTCAACAAACAGCGGAATCCTTTGTAAACTTTTTAATAATCAGCTGTAAGGGTTCATAAACATCAGTCGCAAATAACAGATTTGACATTATGTCAAATAAGTATGTGTTGCTGGCCCCCTCGCAACTTTTTACCTCAAAGAAGTGACAGTAGGATAGTAAACAAACTCCCAGTCTGGCAGCTAATGTGACGGCGAAATGCACAGTTAGATGAGATTACTAGCTAATGGCAGCAGCAGGTAGCAGCAGTGAGCAGCAGGTAGCGGCTTCTCTGGTGATATGCTGCTCCCTGTTTATTCGGAGTATGAATTGACAGATGGCCAGCTACTGCATGTTGCACCTTTAAGCAACCCAGTAGTATATGAAGCGATTAGAATAAGTGGGAGTGAGTGGCGAGACAAAGAACGACATTTTTTTATATTTGATTTATTTTATAGGCAGTTGGAATAAAAAGCTCCACAATTCTGAAAAATGCTGAAGATCAGATCTGATCATCAGTCCACTCCGAGCCTTTGATGACTGTGTGCATCACGCCGCTGCTCAGTGTCGAGCTCCATCGTGCGTCTGTGAAGCGGCTGCTGTCTGCTGGTGTCTCGCTGCCCCCTGAAATGAAGCTTTGTGCTGCTGATGTGTCAGAATGTGTCACGCTGTAGCACTGTCTCTGCCCCTATTATGTTGTCTGTCATGTTGTGGCGGTTCTGCACGAGACAGATTTGCGTGATCAGTGACAGGCCTCTGATTGAGTCAGAGTTTGAGCTTTGACAGCCCGGCTGCATCCTGGCAGGTCTGTTTTCTAAATGGATGGACATGAATCGAAGCAGGAATCGAACTGTCGGTTAAAGTTACCTCACGTTTCTTTGGTTGAATTATAGTCCGTGTCATGAATCTTACAACTTGGCAGACAGGTTCGGAATAATAAAATCCTTGTGCTGGTTTTATTCTATATAAAGATCTTTTCTTTGCTTATTCTTCACTTGAGTTTCTGCCTTTTACACCATTTGGGGGATAAATAAAGTTAGTTGTGTGACATGGGAATTGTCTGTAAGAAAGAAAAACACTTTACACAAATGCTTTTTTGTGATGCGATGCCAAGGACATTGTTTTTCCTGCTGCTTAACTGACTCTCATTCAGATTTGACAGCAATATGAACATCAGGGACGTTGTTGATGTCGACGCTATTGAACGCCATTTTTTTCACGTACTTGATATTTTTTGAAAGTTTAGATTTTTAAGCCTTTCTTCGGATTTCATCATAGCTTCCCGTGAAGTGAAGTGCTCTACAGACATCATTCAAAATCAAAGCGTGGCGCTGTCAATTTGTTTTCCACAGAGCCCTTTTCTGCGGAAGATAGATTCCCGTCCGCTTAAGCCTTATTTCATGCATTGCACACTCGAACATAAAGATTCTTGTCTGGTACGCGTTGTCTCCTCCTTTAAAAGCTCTCCCTCAGGCAGAGTGCAGAAGAGGACTAATTCTTCCCTAAGTCACATTTTTAAGCATACATCCGGAGCGCACCTTCTTAATTTGCCATTCTCACAAAGTGCCTCGGAGCATTAAATGGGTTTTGTCGCGGGCTTGTGTGCCGAAGCAGCCTGGGAACCTTCATCCTCGGGGAGAGAAGAAAGTAAGAGCACTTCCCATCCATCTCAATTCACACGCCGTTGGCCCCTCCAGCTCCCGTCCCCAGCCACTTAACATTGCCTTTGAAACACCATGCGCTGCAATTATTGTGCTCTTTTTTTCTCATCGAGCGTACAGATTGGGTTTCGTGTGTATCAGGTGTCCATTGTGATGTGCAATTTGCTCTGGCAGCCAAATGTTGCAGCTGCACACAAAGCCTTTTCTATTTGTCCTTTTGAGGGGCTGAAGCGATCAGATGCCAAAACGTAATTCAATCCCGGAGGCCGGTTCAAATGTGTTAACTGTTGCTTTTTTTTTTCTTTCCTTTTCAGGTGTTTCTACATCGTCTCAACCAGTACGCGGCCACCAAAATCGACAAGAACATCACAGAGGAGACTGTTAAGGTGAGGGTCAATCTGGGACTGCATAATAAGGATTTGTACAAATGTCAAGGGCAGTTGACTTTTGCTCCGTCTGCAGTGCACACGGACCTTATTTTCAAACAGTAACCTGATCCATACAAAAGGCCGGAAATTACGCTGGAAACTAAATTAAGAGGGCCCGTTGTTTGGGGCGCTCTTTAACCCAAAATAGCCAAGTTCTGAATGGAGAAGAAGTAGTGGGCGATCCAGGAAGCAGCTGTAAATATAATCTATTTATAAATGATTCCGGCTGGAGGATAATAAAGGATGCTCTCTCACAGTGGGAGTGTGTCTGTTTCAGTGAAGTTGCTTACTTTTGAAGGTAAATACACATTCAGTGGATATTTACTGCACGTCCTCATGTTTTGGGATAAGTCTGCGCGTGGTATGTTTTGTTTGGGAACTGGCTGTACAGAGGGGGGTTTAGATAACGGGGGTCATCATGGGGTTGGTTGTGTTGTCACCAAGCAGAGATTAAGTTTCACCAGATTCTTGGCTGTTCTCAGTGTCACTTAAGATTATTTTTGCCTCGCAACGCCCGTAAAAGACGTCTCTGGTTTTTTATGCTTTGCTTTTATTCCTCTAGCTCCTCCCTCCGTCCAGCATGAGCGTATTGTTCGGTCCTTTAATATCACCACAAGAACGACATAAAAGGGGGCAGAAGTCAACACCACATGAAGGCAAAGTTCTTCCAAAATGTGCTTGTTCCTTTTAGCTTGTATGATGAATTATCTCCAGTAATGCTTGAAATTCAAATGTCAAAGACGTCTCAAGCCAAGAAGGCCATTACAAAGAAACCTCAGTCATTATTCTGCTGCCACAGAGATTCTCTCGCTTTGTGCCGCTGGCCACAAAAAAAGCTGCACATGCCAAATTATTGATTGGGACAGTCTCCAGACTGTCTACATATGTATATGTATGTATATACATATGTACGTTCCTTAGATGGTCCCATTTGCTGGGCTGGGAAGCCATTCTCCTGTCTTCAGTGTTTTCATGTGCCTCATGTCAGAATGTGGGAGCAACATGGACACCGGAGAGAAGTTATTTTGCATTTTATGGATCAGAGTATTTAAACGACACCTTGGCAGCTGTTTCCAATATGTGAGTGACAAAGGAAATGATGCAGTGACAATACGAGACAAGACTTTGGGAAACTTTTTTACTAAAGTTGTTGTTTCAACTTTAGAGGACATTTGTGTGAATATTCCCAGCTGGATAAACGATAAGAGTCTCCTCAAACAATTATTTTTTCCTGTGTCTGTGTCTCTTTTCCCTCTCAGGTTTTATTCTCCAACATCGAGGAGATTCTGGCCGTTCACAAAGACTTCCTGTCCATGGTGGAAGAGCTGCTCCAGCCTGAGCCTCACGCTCACCATGAAATCGGCCGCTGCTTCTTACACTTCGTAAGTTCTGCACAGCCATGATTACTCGAAGATGCAACATGTGAGAATATTCCACCTGTTGATCTCATACTCCCATCTCTAAGGGGCAGCATATAGCTACTGTTAGCTTGTCAGCTCGGTTAGCCCTGCAGCTAGCCGGAGATTTTTTCTATTAAAAATTCTTCAATATTGCATCTCTTTCAAGTTGTGATCGTGTCACCACCTCGTAGCTCAGTCGCGGCTCTGTTTTCAATAAAGAACTTCTCTCCCTCTTTACTATCAGAACTCAAATGCAGTTACGCCTTTGACAGTGATAAGATGCACCACATGTTGTCGGTTCATCTGGATTACCCATGATGAGTGCACATGTGTGATAAGCTTCATAGGGCTCTGATATACTGCTCGGCCCTGTTATATATATATCACATGTCTTTGATGCAGAGCCCTGAGGCACGCTGGCATATAACAGGTTTCAAAGTGTAATAAATCTCACCGTCCTTCTGTTGCCAGTAAGGCCCTGATGTAGCACTGGGCTGCAGTTGGTACAGGTGAAAGACGGCTGATCCAGCGGTACAGATGGTGTAGTCGGGTTTATGACGAGATTACCTCACTGAGAAAATGGAATATAACTGGCAGCATAACTGAAAACCCGTGACCCAAGACTGTAACTCAGTCATGAGTGACCATGTGAGTCTTTAGAGATAAGGCTTGGACATTTTCTCCTTCCCCTCCCCTCTTCCATCTCCGTCTCCGTTGTGATTTGTCGATTGCTCTAAGAATTCCAAGAAAGGAATTACACAATCGAACTTCACTACAGAAACACAAATATGTAGGGGAGCCAGCTGGATGGCGGGCCGCTAAAAAAATCAGAATCCCTGTGAGCGACTCTGGCTTGCAAATTCCCGCTGACTCAAGACGTGGTGTCTTACAGTAAAATCAGTCCCGAAGGGGCCAAAAAAATACTTTGAACGGATTCATAAACTTCTTCAAAAACATGATTCAAGCAGAAGGGCAAACTCTACAGTTAATCATAAAGTTGTGTTTCCCTTTAGTGCCCCGGCTTGTTGTTGTGACAGTTATGTCTCTCCACATCAGCGGCTTTGTCTTCTGAGGCAGATTAGCATGGCTGAGGACCGTGTACTATTTTCGCTGCAGTGACTTTGTAGTGAGTGATTTAAAGGCTGTGTGGTATGATCCCACTGCAGCCTCTCGAAGACAATGGGATATGGATGTCACGAGAGCTGCTTTGGTGGAAAAGTTGTCAGTCATATGGCTGCGAGGCAGATGACAGGATACGATTGGAACACTTTATACGTTACATTATGTATTTCTTGATCGAGAGGAGAGTGTTGAGGACAGTGCTTACCCTCTATGAATCCCATAACTCATATGTCTGTTTTTGTCTTCGCTTCCCAATTTTTCTCGCCCTTTAACTTTTTGACATTGTCTCTCTCGTACTTTTTGGGCTGTAATTCTCCCCCTTCTCACCTTGTCTTTTCTCTCTGGCTCTTGCAGAGGAGCCGTTTCCAGATTTATGATGAATACTGTGGGAATCACGAGAAGGCCCAGAGGCTGCTGCTGGAGCTCAATAAGATCAGGAGCGTTCGGACATGTTTACTGGTAAGAAGTGGCTGTAAATTAGTAACATATACAGCCAAGTGTAGACTCGGAGGATCTGTACTCATACAGAAGTCTGAGTTATAGAGTATCAAAAAAATGCCTTGTCATTAAGTACCAAAATTTTAATACCCAACAAGTTAATCCCATCAGTGCCAGTGAGCCAAGTAAGCATGCAGCATGCTTGTTGTGCCAAGATCTGATATTGTTTGTGATTGGCTGTCTCAAGGCGTGTGAGAAAGACATACTGTGTGAGAAAGACTCCCAGAAATGGAGCTAACCACATGTGTCATATAATGTTTTGTTAAAAGAGATTTGATAAAGCAGGTACTGTTAACAAAGCCAAGGTGTCATTATCATGATTTGTTTTTTCCATACTTAGCCCTACCTCATGTGTTTTTGGTGTGGTCAGGCTTTAGTCAACTTAATGTCTGGGCCTTTCAATCTTGTGTTAGTCAAAGAGAAGCTCAACTACTGAAGTCTAGTTTTTGTCAATGGAAAGCTCTGAGCTAGTTGGGACATTAGTTTGGAGACTGAAGCTGTAACCGCTGCTTCGTTATTTCCCGTACAGTAGCCTACATACTTCCCCCTCATCACATCACTTCCACGTTAGCTTCCCCCCCAAAAGCACAGAAGAAATGGAACTGCTGCACTGGCAAAAACACAGTCTGTTGTATTGCGTCTGTCCTTGTTTTGTCAATGAATATAAAGTTAACGTTTCAATCTTTTGAGCTAAATTTTAGTCTAGTAGTTTTTCGACAACCATTTTGCATTTTCATATAGTCACAGTTAGTGTTCAGTGACACCTGTGCCATCCTGTAGTATGTAAGTAGTATAAATCCTTTTGTGGCACCAGAGAAAGCTGCTTGTAATCTGATAAATTGATGTCTCGGCCCAGCCACATTGCATTGTGGGTAGTGTAGGCACATGAAAAAGGTGATATCTGGCTCTGTTGTGTCGATTTTGATCTTTTTGATTTTGAACTGTCCATTATGAATCCAACAGCATTATAGGAGTGCAGTGCTAGATCAGCGGACTGATTTTTAAAACCTGGCATCTACATTTCCCACAATGCAACATTGACAATCAGTGACATCACTGGAGGCAATTTATAATAACATGCAGCTGCTGTTGGAGCCACAAAGAACTTTTTGCTACTTTTGTCAGACATGCAGGAGTACTCCCCAACGCTAGTGTGACATGAGATGGACTGGGGTTGCGTGAGGATGTACCCTTTTTATAGTTATGTAAAACATCTGTGTGATGGGATGAGAATTTAGGGAGATTCTGGAAATATAGCTGATTTTTAGGGCCGTTATTCAAGTCCAAGTGAGGTCATGAGTGATCAAAAGTGGACTGCTCTCATATGAAAAACAAACCGCCGTGCTTTCTTAGAGACATTCGAACACACAGTCACCCACACACGGCAGCTGGACAGTGTAAAACCTTGTACTTTATGTTCCAGTGTGTCTGACAGCTGATGTGACTCTGCCCCTCGTGTGGGTGGACTCCCTCTTCCTGGCCCGACACTCGGAGAGACTTTCACGTCCGCAGGGGAGCATCATGTTGCTCGAGCAAAAGATGACTGCATCCCTACTGCTGGCTCGCTAGACTGTTTGTGTGTGTGTGTGTGTGTGTGTGTGTGTGTGTGTGTGTGTTTGTGGGTGCACGTGTGTGCACTTTGAGAGGTCAAAATGTTTGCCCTTGTTCTTTTCCCTATTACAGCTCTTTTTAATGCTGTTTTCAGCCTTATTTTTTCTTGACTCATCGGCTTTGACAGTTCGCACTGCCCAGGCAACACACACTTGTATCACCACACAGTATCACCTCTTTAACACTTCAGGAAAACCAGGGCTCTTTGAAAATGGAGACCTACAGCAGAGTTACACGCCCAGAAGAAACAGAGTATGGCTGCAGAATTACTGGTATTGATTGGCCGGTTCTTTGGTGAAGCTCATGACCTTTTTCTCTGGACTATAATTGATGGCGTGAGGAGTGAAACGCACACATGCACATGCTACACTCGAGAGCTCTGTGTCTGATTTACTGTCCATGCGTGCCTTTAATCTAGGAAGCCAGAGGAGGCAAAGATATTAATTGACTGTGATTTAACGGGGTCTTTATAGCCTTGACCTTTCAGCGACTGAGCCCTCCATCAGGGCTATATAGGTCTCATGTTTC
Source organism: Diplodus puntazzo (assembly GCA_963678695.2). Lineage (NCBI taxonomy): Eukaryota > Metazoa > Chordata > Actinopteri > Spariformes > Sparidae > Diplodus > Diplodus puntazzo. The sequence goes on along the minus strand of OZ023171.1, from coordinate 17,631,737 downwards.
CCTACAACCTACACTCAGCTATGGGCCCATATACCTCAGGTCACCTCCTCGGCCTTGCAGTGACCAGAGCGGGGATATATCCGCTGACCTGCACTAAACCTTTGGCCTACTGGCTACTGAAAAAGCCAGGTTTATTGTTTACCCTGTAATTCAGCACCTCGCGGGAATTCAGGTGAGAGTGAGGTGAGAATGGATATTAGCGGTTGACCTAATAACCTGTAACCTACCACATGTAGGGGAGGTTGTGAGGGTCACTTTGATCAACTGAACATAGTGTATGTTTAAATCTAAATTTAGGGATGGAAATGACATGAAATGTAAACTTTGACATATCCGTCAACATGATCATTAAATCTGATCCTAAAGCTACACACCTATGAAGTTTAGTGGTGGCATAAAAAAAAAAAGTGTTGGTCAGGGGGCGTAATGTGTCGGCCACCGTCCCACTTCTCGGGCCGCGGCCATCGTTGAACTTGTGTTGTGACCGTGTCTTACATGGTTGTGGCGTTATTGTGCTGTCAAAATCTGCCCACAGGCGTATAAACACAAAAATACTCAAAATCGCTCTTCCTGTTACAATAGGTGTCTCCAGGACCACATTACCAGCTGACACTGATGCAGCTGGTAGCATGACACAAATTAAAAACCAATACTAGAATGGCACTTAGAGAAATTGAGAAAATATTCCTGGATCTGCACCAAAGGTTAATGGGGTGTATTAGGGGCAAAGACTTATCTTCGTTGAAACAGGTTCAGTGGTTTTTGTGTAATCGTGCTGACAAACCAACCCAACCAAGACACAAACATTTCTCTCCTCTCCTCTCCTCCAGAACTGCATGTTGCTGGGAGGCAGAAAAAACACAGAAGTCCCACTGGAGGGTTACCTGGTAGCTCCTATTCAGAGGATCTGCAAGTACCCGTTGCTGCTCAGAGTGAGTATGGTCTTGTCAAAGCCAACTGTGTATTATGGCGATGCCACACCCTTGTGCCACATCTGTAGATCACTATGCGCTCTTCCTTTCATCCACCGCCACCTGGTCATTAGTGAGGGCTGTCCGGTCCGACTCACATCAATTTCCCTCCCGCTAATGAAACACTTGTCTCGCATTCTGACACGTCGTCTCTGGTCTTTAGTTCCCCAGCAGAGCCACATCTTAGCAATAACACAGGACCTATCATCACTTCCCCTGCCCAGCTGCTCATTCACACGCTCCGGCCTCATTCATACCTGCCCACTCACTCGTTAGTTTTAAAAATGTCTCTTTCTCGGGGCGAAACGCGAGCGAAATGAAATACACGTTCAAAGGCTCGTCTGACTGTGTGATCCGAGCTGTCCCGTCCCATTCCTCTTGTTATGATCTATTAATTCACCCAGGCGTTCTCTAAACAGCCACCAGCGCGGCCACTGAGATGTAATAATAATAAGGGTGTAATCTGATGCTGTGCCATTTGAAGTCTTCCAGCTGCCGGGGCCTCCACCTCTGAAATGACACAGATAGCCCTGTAGTAGCTGACGCACCGAAACACAGTGTTTAGACTGATGCAGGGATTGCCAATAGTTTTTCATAGACGACTGCACGCTGTAGCAGGGGTTTTAACCGCTAAACTCAGGAAATACGGAAGGTAAGTGAATGTGGAGTGGACAGGAAGTGGAATATGCTTTTATTTCATGTTTTTCGGGTTTTTATGCAGGTAGAGTGCTGCAGGGATGACATATGTACATGGTTCTTGCTTGCATAAAGTTTAACAGGTCATTATAACAGTTTTAACAAACAAACCAAAGCTGCTTGCAGCCTTGTTCAGGGCATCTCTCCATTTGTTTTTGCTTTAAATGAAATGCTTGTTGATCTTCGGTGGCCAATAAGAGAGCTACAGTAAGTGTACAAAGAGAAAACGGAATGAATTACAGATAATGTTAATCACACTGGTTCTTGCGACAAAAAGCACGCAGGATTGTTCCCTTGGATTTGGATTTTCCATGTTCATAATCCCGACAACCTCTGCAGTCTGTGTTTTGAAACAGTCTCAGATATTCAGAACGCACAGGTATCACTCTTTGGATATTTGTGACAACGCTAGTCTCTCCCATCATGTAATAATGTTTTTTGTGTGTGATTGCGTGTGGTTTACATGCGCAGGAGCTGCTGAAAAGGACCCCTAAGAAGCACAGCGACTACGCCCTGGTGCAGGAGTCTCTGCAGGTGATGAAGGCCGTGTGCTCCAGCATCAACGAGGCCAAGAGACAAATGGAGAAGCTGGAGATTCTGGAGGAATGGCAGTCTCATATCGAGGGCTGGGAGGTGGGCCTCGACTAAACTGTGTACACTGTGTTTGAATGGTTTAATCTCTTCTAATACGTTCAACTTAAATGGCCGTATTGACTTGTTGCTGCGCCGTCGGACTCGGGTCGCAGACTTTTTCTTGCCTTTACCACGCAACCGAGTTTCCGCCCCCCCGCCAAAGCTCAAAGTCATGACTTATTGAAAGCCACTTAGCCCTTTGCCAGCGATTCAACAAGAATTCCATGTGCCGTGACTTTTGTAGCCTTTTAAGCTTTCTTGTTCTCTGGGAACAATGACTCGAATTCACAATGGGCGAATTCTTTCCGCCTGGACGAGTCTGTTGCCTGAGGTTAAAGCCGTCATGCTTTAGGGTAACCGGTCAAATCGTCATCAGGTGGACCCGCAATTCTTGGTCTGCCGGGTTTTTTCCTTTAGATTTGCTTGCTTGGGATGCCTTAATTAGGGGCCAGTGAAGACTAGCCGTGGTTGGAAAGAGAAAACAGTGGTGGTAATTGTGAGGAAGGAGGCTGGGATGCTTATGTAATTGACCTGGCTTCATTCAGACGGGGCCCCTGAAGGCTTCCTGGACACATGCAGGCAAAGACACGTTGCCAGTGTTGATACAGCTTCTGACTCAGGTGTAGGCAGTAACAGACTGCTACAGGCATGATTAGACTTCCTCGCATGTGACCAAGATGTTCACATTTTCTCAATGATTTACTCAATGATAAGGGACCTTTGTTGTTATAGCATTAGCCGGACATTTAGAAAGGCTGTTAGTAAGTTTGTCTTCCTTTGTAGTAAAACATACCACAAAAAAACCCACCAACAACAAAAGCATCTTGAATCCATCAAAAAAAGAAAAAATAACCCGAAGGTATTCCAACAAATTTAGACAGATACTAGGAACGTATAAAATTTCTGTTGCACTATAATTAATCTCAGTGTAAGGTCACAAAATAAACACTACAAAGTCTCAGAATAATGATCAGAAAGAGGCTTGGTGTTGGGTGGGGTGACACATCTTTGTGCTCGACACGGTCCTGGCTGGAGCTCCTCTGCGGTTTCCCTCTCAGCACTTTTATTAATTGTAAACATTAGCTCATTCTGGAGCGGGACCCTCTGACCGCTGCACGCCAGGCCTCTGCAGCTCCAAATGAGATGGAACGGAGGAGGAAAAATAAAAGGGAAAACAGAAAGAGCGAGAGAGAGAGAGAGAGAGAGAGAAAGCAAGTGGAGAGTGTGACGGTTGCATCTCGCAGCGCTGTGTGGGTGTCAGAGGAATGATGGAGGGATGAGGAGTGATTGTGAGAGCTGCTGCTGTTTTTTTCCGTTTTCTGCTCCTCCGCCCGGGCTGATTGCTTGTTAAGCGCTGACCTGCTCCACAGCTGGCCGCCCTCGGGCCATCCTGGCAGGTTCACCTCGCGTGGGAGAGACAGGGCGATGGCCCGCCGTGTGGTCACCATGGTGACGGCTGCCAGCATTTGTGCCGGGGCGGTGATTGCCAGTTGGTTCGTGTTGCAAGTGTCTGTGTTTTGTCACCGCGCAACATAGAAATATGTTAATTTTAGCGCAGCGGGGCAGTCGCTTCCAATTGTGTTTAACTTCACATTCTGTTCTCTTGCGCAAGTTTAATTAGTGTTTTACTCCAGTTTGCTTGATTTGACTCCTTCAGTTTTTCTAATTTTCTACCATACTTTTTCCTTAATTAAGGTCGTGTCTGGCTTTGTCATTTTCTAATTTTTTTTATCCCTCCCTGCGGTTGCTATGTCTGGCAGTTGTCCAACTATAAAAATAGTGCATTGAAATTTAGATGACACAGATGAATGAGGGTCTAAGTTGAAGATTTGAGACTGAGTACACCTTCTTTTGAGCTTCGGCTTCGAACAAAATTGACGTGAAGAGTTATAGAAAAATGCTGCAGAGAAAAAGAAACAGCCCCGCAGCGAGAGAAGTGAACTGGCACTTTGTTTTTTCTTTTTTTTTTTTCTTTTTTGTTAAATGGCATGAAACAGAAAGGGGAAGTGTCGCACTTCCATTGAGGAAATGCAGCTCTACAGTCTGGATCAGTGTGATGTTGCTGTTGGCCCCCTTCAAGTGACCAAGACAAGTTTCCATGTCTGGTGTGCACACATTCACTGGCTGCAAATGACTTTAACATCTGGCCGTGGGCTGGGGAGTTAAAAGAGCGAGGGATGTGTGGAGGAAGGAATGAAAGAGATAGAGGAACAGGCCGGGGAATCAGAAAAGAGGGGAAGAGAGCGAGAGACGATCGAGAAAGAGGATAAAAAGGGTGAGGAGGGAAAGAAGGAAAAAAGCGGGATGGGTTTTGGCCCGTTCACGTCTCCAGCAGGAGGAAATGCTTAGCACATTTTCCGGCTCTGTGCGCATGGGAGTTATTTTTAGCTCTGAAGGGCTGATCAAACGTGCTACATAAATTCCCAGAGCAGGCAAGGTAAGGGGAAAGACAGCACACTTTATCGCTTGCAGCAGGAACCCCGACCAATATGGTGACCAGACGCGACAATGCAACACATAGTTTGACTGGACGGGATGTTATTCTATAGAAGCCATTAACGGCCGCGCATTTTAAAGTCCCACAGCAATCTGCTCGGAGGAAGCGGGGAGTGTTTTTACAGACCCCTGAGAGAGGGAGCAGGAAAGGCTGGGCTTTGTGGTCCCTCCTCCTACTCAGACTTGATGTGTGAACGTGGAGAGGTATAGGAAGTAGATGCTGCCTGAAACTTTTTTAAAAGAGATTATCTGCTAGTTGGAATAACTTCTTCCCGGCGTCCCCCCCCCCCCCTGTGTGTCCAAGCATCTGCTTTACTCCTCTGTTTGTCTGACCTTTTTGTCCACATGTCCGCTCGCAGGGCTCCAACATCACGGATACATGCACGGAGATGCTCATGCATGGCGTCCTCCTGAAGATTTCAGCTGGAAACATACAAGAGAGGATTTTCTTCCTGTTTGACAAGCTCCTGGTCTATTGCAAGAAGAAAAACAGGTGTCTCTTGACCCTCTTTTATACATCGCCCTGCAGACAAAACCACACAACGCAGAAGATGATTTTTAAACTCTCATTACCGTGTATGTTTTTGAAGAGATGGAGTAAAATATTATGAAAGCTAATTTTACATTTCCCCCTGTCTCTGTACTTCTACACAATATTTAGAGCATGGACCTTATAAATAATTCACAGAAAAGGGAGCGGCGCACTGTGGGAAGCATTTTTTGTGAGGGGGTTGAAAGAAAAAAATTATGCCGTCCAGGAGACACGTGGGGAAAAGATTTGGAAGGTCTTTCTTAAAATTGAGGAAATGGGGACATGTGATAAGTCTAAATCGCCGTCTGTGGGCTCAAGTTCTTTTCCTTGTAGATTTATCTTTCAGGTGCTTCAAGCGGAAGTATAGCAAGAAATGTGGAAGTTATGATGATCAGCACAAGTTAAGTCAGGAAACTCCTGCTGGTTGCAGACAGAACCCCTTGATGAACAGTAGCTTCTTTGCCGCCTGATTTGTTCAGCTCACACTGAGCCTCTGATGCAAGCTGCTAACAATGCTCCTACGGCTATTGTACCGTGCTTTTGGCAGCCACCTGCTTTGATTTGCTTTTACCGTGCATGTCATGTACAGTGTAGTGTCTGCATACAGTACTTAAAAGCAAATCCAGTCACTGACTAAAGAAGGAAAATAGGATGTGGTCCTCTGACCTAAAAGGGACAGTTCACCCCCAAAAGAAAACAACTTGTTTTTCCTCTTCCCTGTTGTGCTATTTATCCATCTAGATTGTTTTTGGTGAGAGCTGCAGAGTTTTGGAGATATCAGCCGTGGAGATGTCTGCCTCCCCCTGAATAGAATTGAAGTAGACGGCACTCAACAACAACTCAGAAACTCAACAGCGATATCTCGTTCCAGAAATCATTACCAGGTTACCCAAGATAATCCACAGACTTTGTTGTGAGCCCCCTGATTGGTTTCTCTCCACTGGGGGTGTCAAGATAGAGTGACAATGACGATATGTATACATATCCAATAAGTCAATTTCCAATTGTTCCATCCTCTCTTAGTCATGAAGAAAAAGATGCAGTAACTAGCTAGTGGTACGCTCAATGCTAATGTGTGTTAAATTAGCAATTTCCCTACGGGAGTTTTGTATTGCAGCAAGTGGCAAATTACACCAAATGTTACAGTAGCAGGACCTCTTTAACATTACTATAAGACTGCAAAACATTTTTTTTTTGGACAACCCTTGGCATTCATTCCATTGTCTGCCACACACATGCCAAACAGCCATGTGGAGAGGAAAAGGAAGTGACCTCGTGTAACAAAGATATTTATGTTTTGCCTCTCATCTGGGATCGGCTAGGTTTTTGTTGATGTAGCTACTACTGTGGCACAAAATCATGTTTGAGGAGAGAACGGACGAGTGCGAGACTTCCCCGTGAATTGTGAATTGGCCACGTTAATCGTGTATTGAAAATCTGATATTGTGTCAGCCCAACGCTCTATCGAACCAGCATCGAGTAGACGCACACTTGATACGGAAAGAAAGTAGTTCTGGGACGAAACTGCTTAAATTAAAGCGCGCCATCTAGCCATCTCTTCCTACATTTAAGAGAAGACAGACATCTTTATGGTCGATATTTCCATAACTGCAACTCACACCAAAAGAATCTAGAGGGATAAATAGCACAACAGGTAAGAGGGAAAATATATCTTTTTGATTTTCAGGTGAACTGTTCCTTTAAAGTCATGAACTTGTTTCCAATAAGATCAGGTTAGTACATGTGGAAACATCAGAGGATTGTAATTAGTGCGTTATACGTGTTGAGCTGCGATTGAGACTAATTATGCTGTAGTCAATAACAAGAGAATGATTAAACCTCATTGGCTAATTCTCGTGGTTTCCCCTCTCTCCGTCCAAGGCGTTTGAAAAACAGCAAGACGGCCACAGAGGGTCCTCGCTACCTGTTCAGAGGGAGGATCAACACGGAGGTGATGGAGGTGGAAAATGTGGATGATGGCACGGGTGAGTGGTCCTGTAAAATGATAGATGAGAATGTTTACGCAGCTAGGTTTTCTTTCTCTTTTTGTGTTTGCTCACTTTTAGATCCTCGTTTTTTTGAATATCAGCACTCCTGGCAGCAGCGGGGTTTTAAAAATGTACCACAATAACCCACACAGAAACACTGACAATACAGTCCTTGGCTTGAACTTGTGCGCAAGTGTGTGATTTTATACTTGGATTGCCAATGGAAAAATAAGATCTACCTATAAACACATTTTTTAAGACATCTATAGTTACACATCCTTGGGGCTGTGCTGCTGCTTGTGCTTGAACTCGAGCGGTTGTGTCTCTTGGCCTCACATAGCCGCTGATTATCATTTATATTTGTAGAAGCCATCATTTCCTCTCCAGCGGACCTAGATGGGCAGTAATATTGGGTGTTTTTGGTGTGAGATGGATGGGTTTGGGTCTGGAGAGGCAGGATAAACAAGTGAGGCGGGCGGCGGCGCGGTAACACTTGGGTGTTCTGCACCACAGGCGGGAGATCTCAAGCTGAAATCCAGAGCGACAGGAGTATTTTAGCTTAGATTCCGACGTAATGAAAGCGCGGAGACTTTTTTTTCCCAGGCGCACACTTGCTGCCTGAGGTTTAAAAAACGCCCTCAAGGCGTGCCATATAAAGGACACCACAGTGTGGATGCTTTTAGACGCGATTGTAATTGATGATCGTAATTGTTTGCTTTTTGTTACACCCTCAGAGGAAATCAGAGGTCGGCCAGAGATGGAAATAATGACGAGGATTCATGGAATGGTCAAGAGTTCATCTCCAATTACTTTTGTTTTTTCGTACATTCTTAACATCTATATTTGAGCTTCGGTGGAGAATCACAAGTATCCGACAGCTGTGCGGGAGTATCCTGGAGGCTCAGTAGTAAATAATGCTGATGGATGGCTCCTCGTCTGCACGCGTGTCTCCTCGTTTATCTCATTAAAGGAGGAGAGCAATAATCGATGAAGCACTCAATAGAGAGGCAATGAGGGCCAGCACTGGAACTGGGAAAAATGAGTCTAGACTAGAGCAAGTGTTTGCACTGAGGCAGAGTAGATTTTCAAATAGATGTTTCTGATAGAGCGCACACTACTATTAAAGGTGCTCTTTGTAGTAAAATCTGAATCAAAAGGGAAAGATACAAACTTTTCATGACAGAATAAACAAACTGAAACAGGACAACACAGTTTCATACTGTTATATGTGGCGGACCCTGCCACCATTCTAGCTTTAAACAATGTTCTTGGGACCTTATTTTCCTCTGAGATCAGCTTGTTTATTTAGTTATTTAGAAAATTCATATTGTTTTTTTTTTATTATTACCTCAAATATGAATATTCTGAGCTTGAAGTTTTTCTCCAAAAGTACATAGTTCCCTCTTTAATTCACCAGATGATATGTTGTCTGTTTTCTCTACGAGGCGTAGCGTTGCTATCACGATGTAATTTTGCGTCTTTGAAGCCGATCATTGGACTCGTGCCTCCTGTTATTGCTGTGCTTCATGCGGTAACCATGGTTCGCTGCAGAGCCGACTTCCCAACAATTCTGTTTACAATGTCATGATCAGTGCGACCACTAATTGACGGCCCTCCCCTTCAAACGCGAAGAACCGCACAGAGCCTGAACGAGTCCAAATTTTCATTGTCACACCCCTCGGCGAGCAGAGGAGACTTTATAAAACTAGTGAAGTCCAACTCTCTCCACCTCTGCCTTCACAGCTGACTACCACAGCAGCGGGAACATAGTGAACAACGGCTGGAAGATCCACAACACGGCCAAGAACAAGTGGTTCGTCTGCATGGCCAAGACCCCGGAGGAGAAGCAGGAATGGCTAGAGGCCATCATGAAGGAGAGGGAGCGGAGGAAAAGTAAGAAGGCGCTTGGGTGTATCAGTGTCAGGGTGGGGGTCGATCAGGGAAACTCATTTCCCTTTTAATTTCTTATTTTATTTTCACCATGTGTCTTGAATTAAAATACTGAGAATATATGCTGCGTTTGGGAAAATCAATACAAAACAACTGAAACTGGAATAATTGAAAAAGTTAGTTCTGATTAGTTGTGGGACCTGCAAAAGAAAAAGAGTGAGCAGTGCAGCAATGCTGTGTGTCTTTGCCAGCATTCACAAGAAAAACTATGGTGAAAACTGCATATAGTCTGTTTTTATTTGACCCATTTTGACATTGTGTACAAGATAAACCCTTCATAGCGTCAGCCATTAACCCTGCTGAAGACTACAAGCACAGGCACTGCTAATTATCTCACTAACCTTGATGTCGAATCCAGTCCAGGAGAGTGTAAAGATTAATAATGCTGCGGTATTGACAGGCTTTTTGCAACCCTCTGCTGCACAGGTCTGAGGCTCGGCATGGAGCAGGATACGTGGGTGATGGTGTCAGAGAAGGGGGAGAAGCTCTACCACCTCATGGCCAAGGGTAACCTCATCAAGGACCGGAAACGCAAGCTCACCACCTTCCCCAAGTGCTTCCTGGGAAGGTAAGAGTCGTGAGAAAGCTGCAAAGCCAGTCCTCGTGGTTTCCTCTGTTTCACATCGGAGTGAACTCGCGTAGACGGCTGTGCCACAAATATCTAATATTTTATTCTGTCTGTTCTCAGATGCTAGTTCTTTATATTTGCGCATCTTTATATTTGATGCGAAACAGGTAGTAATTGAGTGATCAAAGTACACATAAAACTGTAATATAGATCCCCACTGTCCCTGCTTTCATTTTAAAATTGGCAGGGATATCTAAAGACAGCAGCTGGGAAGAAGAAAACGTCGGCGCTTTTTGTTCCGGAGACTCCGTGTTATGTATATCTGCAGTCTCAGTCATGGGAAAATCAAATCCTGCCAGATTTAGCCCATGAATCTTATTTAAGGATTATTGGTGTGGTGTCTGGGGACGGATCGGCCATCGAACGCCAGTCGTAAATCACAGGGAGATATCCCTGTGCGTCTCAGCTGACTGCCCGCTCTCTCCCTCTCGCCCATGTTAGATTACAATAAGCTCTCTGCGGAGGAATCAGTGAGGGAACTGCAGTCAGGGGCCCGCTATGCCAGAGGGCAGCTGTGTGTGTGTGTGTGTGTGTGTGCGCGTCTAACATGTTTGTCGTTTTCTTTCCGTCCTTGACTTTCCGAGTTTACTTTTTAATGAGACTAAACATGCCAATCTATCTCCCACTCGCTGATAGGTGAGGGTATTTACTGGTAAGGGTGCTTTGCTCAAAATCCTTGAGCTATTTTAAGCATGCATGATTTGATGCCCTCGTTTCAGTGTTTCCCTTTCATCGTATAAGATGTAGATGCCTCGCTGTCATATCAATTTGCCAGATTTTTATGCAGGAAGATCAGTCTGAACTGACTTTGCCCGGGGTTTAATCTAGTCCCGGGAAGCAGTCTTTAACAACTCCTTAAATTTAAAATGTCGAAGATCACCTGCTAATCCAATATTTAGCAAGCACATGGTGACTTTGGAATTGGAATGATGTGATCCTCAAACTACTAGCTGTGATTTGATGTTCATTTGTTAGTTTTTTTAAAGTAAATCCTGATGGGATATCACACCTCTTGCTCTCCTAAACTGGAAAAGTACCAAAAAAAACCCCCTGTACTTATTTCTTCCATTTCTCGCACGAAACTCGTATTTATTTATTTTTTTACAATAATGTCGTTACCATATTATACGCCTAAGTGTGGCGCACACATTGCGAGACTGACGTCGGGACAAAGCTGGATCAGGATGACAAAATCTGAAAACATCTGGTTGCAGCCGAAGAGAGGTCTCCGTGTTTGTAAGTGAAAAATTGTACGTGATGGCCGGCAGTCTTCTTATTATAAAGTGATGACACGTGCAATTTAAAAAAATGGAATTTGAATTAAATATTTTCACAAGACAGTCTTGGTTGGATGTTATTGTAAACCCTGCTCCTATCTTGACTCTTGAATCCCATAACAAATTCCCCTCGTAAACGCCTCATTGCGTTTCAGAATGACCCGTGTTTTCCATTTGTTTGAAATCTTTACAGAGATGTTTTGACTGGTAATAATCACGCTGAACATTATCCCAGCTTAAACAGTCATTTCAAAAGGCCCTGTTATTTTTAAAAGCGTGGAGAGCGAGAGAGAGGAAAAAAAAAAAAAAAAACAACAACCAAAAAGTCCAATTGGACATAGCTGTGGTCATGTTATATCGCATGGCGGTTTGGAATGAGGAGTTACTTTCTCCTTTGGTCCGCGCAGACAACACCAGATCCCTCGTGGTCTGGAGGAGGAATGGATCTGTCAGCTAAAAAGATTAAAAGGATCAGATGTTGGTCATATGTGGGTACCTTGTTGAGACTGAGGGGATCGTATGGTGAGAAAGCAGCTCGGGGAAGCTCCCTTTGGAAACCTATCCTTCCACAGACAACTCAGCCAACACCTGGATGACCGCTTGTGGGTAGAAAGACATCTCGAGCCCCTCTGTACTTCCCCTGTCTGTGATGACTTTGGAGAAGATTACATGTAGGCGTAATTGGTGAATTGGAACCAGCATGGTCTGTCTCTGATGAAAGCCACATTGCCTATGGCTGCGACTCGGCCCACTCCCCCCATTGTGAAATGCTTTGCCTTTATTCTCTTTCCACGCCTCGTCTTTCTCTTTTGGATTCTTTTTTCTAAGGCCGAAGGCTATTTTTGGGTCTGGAGCTCCTCCCCTTTAAGTGGTGCAATCGTATTTGTGGTTTGGTTCCTGTGAGAGTGTAATTCAACAAAGGAAATGTGTGTGACAGCCACCTAGCTTGCAGTTATCATCCAATTTTAAACTTGGAATAAACAGAAAAACAAAAGGAAGTCAATGCGGTAGTCTCTTCTACATATCAAAGACAATACTGTCTGCTTGTCGTGAGAGATGTTGATTAAAAAGCCCTTTAAGAGCTCAATGAAAAGGTCGGACATCCTGTAAGAAAGGCTCGTTGTCTGTGTCAGCATCTGCTCTTTGTTTCTGACATTACAAGGGACACTCATTTTGCTCTTTCAGCGTACAAAAATCATTTAATGCTAAGATAGTAGCATGTAGATGTAGACAGCATTTTTACTCTGCGAGCAGTGAGATATAAGCCTTTTCATTAATCATTTATTTATTGTACTGATATTGTATGACTTTAGGTATTGGATGGGGTCACATTAATAGTTAATAGACATTTTAGTAAATATGCTCGTTTACTGTCTCGCAAAGAGTCTGGTGAGAAGATTGACACCACTCCTGTGTTTTTCTCCAAGTCATTAAGGTACAGTCAGCTAGCGACTAGTTAGCTGGCTAGCTAGCTAGAACTTAGCATGGAGACCGGAAACAGGAGGAAGCAGCCAGTAAGTCTTTTTTCAGAGATAAAAAAAATACATTCACCTTTAACCCCTAAACTCACTGAGAGACACATGATATCTTGTTTGTTTAGTCTACAAAAGGTGAACAGAAATGTCTGGCGACTAGCAGTTAGACTCCTTGCTTACAGACACTGAGCCAACAACATGAACTAATTTTGTTTAGAAATGCTACTCAGTGGATTTTGTTGCCTTCTACCTGATTCACGCTAGCTGTTTCCTCCTGCTCAGCTAAGCTAACCGGCTAACGTAGCTTCATATTTAGCTGCCAGATATGTGAGTAGAAGTCTTTCTTCTCCTAATCCATCTTTTGGCCAGAAAGCGAATGAGCTCACCTTCTAAAATATTGAGGTATTGCATGAAATGTCCCCCGACTTTGTCCTGAAAACCCTGACAGGTTGGTTTCCTCAGCATTTCTCTGAAATATTCTTGACAACATTAAAGTTAAAGTAAGAGTTTGGATGGAAAAACAGCAATTAGTGCTACTTTTATTCAACCATTTAAAACTTAGCTGGTGTGCTTTATCATGACTGTCATCACACAGCGATTCAAGGAGGTATGTGACCTTTTGAAATCACCTTTTTTCCAACTTTTCCTCCAAAGTTTTTTCCAAACCAGTGACTGCAGCACAAACAAATTATTCAGATATGTGAGATGACTAAAACTTTTCAACATAAGTCAAAAACCTGGATATAGAAGGACCACGTTGCTCATGATATGAAGTGCATTTACAAAACGGTTGGTTTTGAGGCCCTTTAGAGTCTGGACTAAAGTATTGAGGTTTATTTGTCAGAGAACAAACACCATTAGCCATACATACATCAAATTATCTCTATATACGTCAGTGAGTCTTAAATATTGGTATATTTAATTTGGCCATTTTGCCCTGCCCTGCACACATGTAACCCTGAGCTTCCATGAGGCCATGAGAACTGCACAGCTCAACCTTACAGAGTATTTTTCCTTCCATGGTTAAGGTACAGAGGTTGACAAATTGACGTTGTTATAGACTTGTGTTTTTCCCCTGTGGTCTGTTATGGAGAGAAAAGCGCCAAGGATGAGTGGTTAAAGAGTGTAAGATGTTGGCCGGAAGGACGGGGGAGGGGGTGGAGATGGTAGCGGTGGTGGTGGTGGTGGTGGTGGTGTTTGTTCAGTTGTTTCTCTGAAACCTTTTGTAAATTGCTTGCGCTGGCTCGACGCTGACACCCGGCCACCTCCGTCATGGCCTGGAAGTAAATTCCAGTGAATTCCAGTGGTGCCGCTGGCCGTGTTTGTTTGGCTTTTATGGGGAGACGGGACATCAAGGATGTAATCAGATAGGCTACTGCTACTTCGCCTGCTCTCTCTCTCTCTCTGTCTCTTTCTCTCTTTGTCCTCATAGTCTCTCTCTCTATCTGTCTCTGACCGAATCTCTAAATTATGGAGAATTATCCAATTTAGCTCATTTGGGCCATCAGAAGATCGGATGCTGTTTGTTGTTTTGGCAGCCGGGTTTGTTTCCTTCTTCCCAGTTGTGAGTGATGCGTAGCAAAACATATTTTGCATTTTTCAGCATGAACTTCCTACGATCCAATTAAACCCCTTTCGTAGTTGATAGTGTGACGGTGTTTGTCTAAAATAAATAAAGTTAAACTAGACAAAACATGCAAACTAAAGCCTGCCGGTTGTTTAAAGCAACAGATGTGGCCCTTGACAGTAAATAAATCATTCCTCGTTCTGCCAAGGTGGTGTTTGTTGCCATAGTCACATCAATTTAGAGTAAATGTTGTTAGTAGCATGTTGTAAAGGCCGGCACATGTTGCAAAGGCAGGCACGTTTTTTTCCAGTTTGCAGATTATCAAGAGTGAATTCAAAGCTCTCCTCCTCTGGAGCGATGCGATTTCGCATGGGGGATTTTGTGCATGTTTGTTGTGTTATCCCTGTGTGAGTGAGTGAGTGAGTGAGTGAGTCTGCTATCATGCGAGTGTTGTCTTTTGTGTGTCCCCAGTGAGTTTGTGTCCTGGCTGATGGAAATCGGTGAGACAGGCAACCAGGAGGAAGGGGTTCACCTGGGTCAAGCTCTACTGGAGAACGGCATCATCCACCACGGTTGGTTTTCTCACATCCAGTCACTTCTCTCACAATTTATCACCGCCTGCTGCTCCGTATCTAAAACCAAATCTACCACAGTCTAATTCACTTTGTGCTGTGCAGTATAGAGCATGCAAGTGCCGGCTACAGCCTGACCTAACCTTCAGGAACATCCAATGAATGTTCCGCGTGTTTCCCAATACTTTTTCCCTCCCTGGCCGGAGCCTACAAAGTAGATGCAGCGGTCTTATTTATGTCCCCAGCAGGTGTCCCATTTAAACACTCCCCTGACACAGTGTTTAGGTAAGGGATTATAATTAATAATCTCTTCTTGCCGTAATGTTTGTGTCACATTTGCTCAGTGGCTGTTCTGCGGCTTTGTGTATCAAGTGTATTTAGCGCACGAGGCTTAAGGTGGCTTTGCGTTCACACTAAATGGCGCATGCTTCTCTGCATGCAGTTTTTCCTCAAAAGAGTGAGGGCCCCAAGCCAAGTTGTATCTTAAATCACTCGTGGGAGCTTTATTGCTTCCTTGCAGAGAAATGAGATTGGGCTTTAGAGCCGTTCCTGACAAGAGAGGAATAACTCCGAGCCCCCTCTGAGCTCTCTCGCGGTGCAGTTAGAAGTCCCTATGTGAAAAACGATAGAATATCTTTTCATAAAAACCTTTAATGGAAGCAGCACGGCTTCAGCCAAGAATACAGAGGAGCCAACTGTTATTACTGTGAGAAGGGTCCTCGACAAAGTCCCCTAAAGGAAGAGGAGCTGTGTTATCTGTGACCGCTCTGTATGAGTGTTCTTGTCTTGAAAGCTTGTTTCACCGTGCAGCCCTGCTATGCTTTTAAACCTCTTATACTCTCAAACTTGAAGTGAGATGAATAATGTTCCTTTAGGGTTTGAGTTGTTTCCACTTGCTTTTTTCCTTTCATTCCGGCGCTTCTCCTTTCGCAAACCCCCTTGTGTTTTTTGCATTTTTAGTGACAGACAAATACCAGTTCAAACCCGAGCCTGTGCTGTACCGCTTTCGCTACGACGACGGCACCTACCACCCCCGGAGTGACATGCATGACGTCATATCTAAGGTACGGTCTAATTTACTATAAATCGAATTTTACGCACCTGTCACTGGTGTAACAAGAGCTTCCATCTTGTTTTTCCTCAGGGCGTTCGGCTCTTCTGCCGTCTTCACAGCCTCTTCACCCCCGTCATCAGGTAGGCAGCCATTTTCCTTTCCACTCTGTTGCAGCCCAGCCAGGTGGGGCTCCAGTAGCCTTGCATCTGGCTCTCGCTCCTAAAAATAGCTCCACAACAAAGAAACCAAAGTGGAGGAGAGAAATAACACGGTGAACTATGAGCTCATTGTTTTCAAAGAGTTCCTGACTTAGGAGGAGTTGGCACAGATGGTGATGGGGTGCGGCGGGGCCTGTGGGTGATCGAGCCTGGCGGGTTTTTATCTCCCAAGTCTCAAATCACAGATGTGGTGAAGAACACTGAGTCTGTCAGATGTTAGGAGTAGTTTGGGTTCATGTGGGAGACAGATTAATGGCTGGCATTGTGATAAATTCTCTCTCGGCGCTTTTGAGAGTTAATTATCCGCATTTAGAGACCTGTTGGAAATGTTGGTATGTAAATAGTGTGAAAGAGAAATGGTCCCTTTTCTTGATCTTTTTTTTTGTAGAAGCAGTGAGAAATCCTAACTATTGGTGGATTGGTAAAAAGGTCCACTTATGAGCTTTTTCTGGAGCTTTCAAGCACATCACATGGTCATCATCAGCATAAAAGTTCATTCTTGACCAGCCGCACCGCAAAATTCATTGGAAATAGTAGGTTGACACAATGGTCCCCACTTAAGGTCCTCTTACTGGCT
Organism: Diplodus puntazzo; assembly: GCA_963678695.2. Lineage (NCBI taxonomy): Eukaryota > Metazoa > Chordata > Actinopteri > Spariformes > Sparidae > Diplodus > Diplodus puntazzo. The sequence goes on along the minus strand of OZ023171.1, from coordinate 17,615,103 downwards.
TTATCTGGAGCTTTCAGTGCATCAGGTGCAGCATGATGTTCATTCTTGTCCATATACATAGTGATTTCACAAGGAGATATCCACTCAAGATCTTCTTACTAGCAGCTTTCAATCACATCACATGGTCTTCATCAGCACAAACATTCGTTCTTGGCTTAGCTTTAAGCCAACACGGACATATTTAAACAGCTAAGAGAGCGTGCATGCAATCCTTTTCTATCACTTCTATGCAAAATACCCTGATGAAGCCCATGTGATTCTGTTGAAAGCTGTAGAAAAAGCTAGAAAGGAGCACTGATTTGGGGGATGGAGCCATTTCACAATGGCTTCATGCATCTAAGTGCAATGCTTTACTTCATTTAATGGAGCTTTAATCAGTCTCACATGGTCTTCATCAGCATAAACATGTTCTATAACAAAGGTCTAGATGTTTTTTAGACATTCTTTTGCAGAAATCTGGCATCATGTATTTTTATTTGCAAGTGAGCACGAATGAGAAGTGCCAAAAATGTCACAGATTAAATTTTAGCAGCTACTGAGCTATTCTCTGAACGATAATACGGTCGGACAGCGCTTGGACCTGCTGTTGTGATTGTTTTGTCAAAGGATGTTGCCTGTTTTCTAAATCTGAATGTACAGGTGATTTCTTCTCATTTTTCTCCTCCTTCGTTGTGTGTGTTCGGGTCACATGGCTCAATCGTTCATCACAACTACAAATAGCCTCATTTCTGTTAAACAGCATTTTCCAGGGGCCATTCAGGTACAATACACAGTTCTTGTGCATTTCACAGAGTGTGACCGACTGCATATTGATCCTTCTCTCTGAAAGGCCCGTCACCAAGTTGTGTTGCTGGAGCCAAACATCGATTCCAAATCTTGCATATCTTACATACAAAATAACCATCGGGACATCTGGACTTCAATGCTGTTGTTTTCAAAGTTTTAGCAATGAAATTGGATGGAGGTCCATTATATGTTATGCAAATAGAAACGTAGTAATTATTGTAAACATGTTTAAACACCAGAAACATCCAGGATGCCTATGAAACAGTCACTCAAACCCAAATGCCAAACAGGTGTTACTGAGCAATTTTTGGCACATGTGATGAGATAACCTTTTGTCTAACAGCGTCTCATTTTAAACAGTAATTTGCTGGCATGTGTTATTTTTTTTAGATTCCATTTGATCAGCATTTGCGGTGCAGACTGCTAATGTGTTTTGCCGCAAAGCACCACTTCAAGGTTGCCTGTTTATGCTGCATTTGAAGTGGCCTGATGAAGAGCTTTAATTTCACACCAATAAAACTGTGCCATAGCCAGAGGGTACGCTGATTATACAGTAAGTGTAGTATTCCAGCATAGAGGCTTCTCTGTATTTCTGTTTGATTCAAAAAGCCTTAAGGGTGATTCTGTGTTTGTCGTCAGCATTCAGTCCATCAGCGTTTGTATTGAGGCCAAACCTCTTTACGTAAAAAACTGTTGTTGGTGTGCTAGAGCTGTGTGTGTTGTTGTTGTGCAGTGTGTTCTCACTGAAAGCCCAGTACAATGCATCACAGGGCCTGGGAATGCCAGAGTTTAATTGGAGCAAGCGGCCCCTGCCTAATTAGGTATAATTTCCTGGCGGAGCGAGAACGATGAAGCGAAGGGGGGGAATGTACACGACAAAACCCCCCGCACCCCCGCGCAGCTTCTGCCCACCCGTTTGAAATGTCCACTACTGGCTAATACTGTGTGCAGAAAGTTTAATAATGCAGTGAGAGGAATGCACACAGAGAGGCTGCAAACCCATAAAATACAGCGAGCTCATAAATTATCTTCATACAGAATGGAAGATAAATATTGACAAGTTTTCCTTATTATGCTGGAGAGTCCTCCTCAAACTCAATATTTATAGATGCAAGTGTAGAAACGATAGGTACACTGTACGCGAGTAATTCATCAGGACTGCAGCAGTTGATAAAGGCTTGAACTTTCAGCATCCCCTGTATAATATATTCCAAAGAATTCTTTGAAAATGCAGCATTTTCTGCCATCATCCATTTACTGCTACCAAAATGTCAGGGCAAACTTTCCTCTTTGGACAGCAAATTTAAAAACTACCTCTCTGACCTTTCCCTCTGTTACTCCTCAAACTGCTGTTTCCTCATGCCGGACATATGGCTGCCCGCTGGACCCCTGTTTACCCCCCATTTTTCACTCTTGACAGCCTCACTGTGCACCAGCCGCTGCAGCCCAAATCTCCCTGTCTGCAAGATCGCAATTCAAGGAAAAACTTTGCTCCTCTTGCCTCCTCTGGTCCGAGTGGTTTTTGCATGGCAAAGGCAGGGCAACGTTCCTAATACCAGCACAAGGGTCCTCGTCAGAGACCAACACAGGCTGTCAGATACAGTTACGCAACAGAACTTTCCATTGTGGAGGAGACACAGCAGCATTCGGCCTCTCCAACTTCAGATTCTGAGGAGCTCCAGACAGCTGAGATTGGACTTTAACTTGGCCCACATGTCATGTTTGACTTGTGTGAACTTTGTGTGCAAGTGTGTGTGGTTGCGTGTGTGTCTGAGTGAGTGTTTGCATGTGGTGGAAATGGTGAAGTGGTATAAGTCACGGTGGTTCTGGACTTTCCCGGCCTGCAGCTCGGCCCCTGTGTGTCCCAGGAGAGGCCTCTGCGTTCATGGGAAAGTCACAGCTCCATTTCAGACGGCATTCCCGGGGTCTGTACGCCTGCGTGGGTAACACTGAGAACAGCAACACCAGACTGACATGGGGGCACCCAAATGCCAAACACCACAGGGGCCGTTCGCATCCATGCTCGGAGGAATGTTGTTTTGCTGTCACCGACTGTCAGAAACTCCCTTGGATTTATGACGCAACTGCCAGTGCTTGAAAAGTGACCACGCCTTGCTGACAGTGGGAATTATTAGTCCTCTTTAAGTCACTGTGTTTAAATAGACCAAGCAATTACAGCTCTGCGTGTTCACCATCTGGGTTTAATACAGTTAAAGTGAATCATAGAGTTGAATACTAACATGGCACGGTCAGAGTTTATAGGTAGAATTTTGTTTTATTGATCCTCCTCATGAAGTTTTCTGCTTTTATGCCCATGCAGGGATAAGGACTACCATTTGAGGACTTACAAATCAGTAGTGATGGCCAACAAGCTGATAGACTGGCTTATTGCACAGGTAAGCCCTAAAAGTGCTTCATCCACAGCAGTGGTTGCACATTGTTATTGTATATCAGCTGTAAGTATGTTGTGGTTATTAAAAAAGGACCCAAACGCAAGGAAGGCCGGAATATGTGACGAAAATATAGCCTTCCGAGTTCATACTTAAAACAAACAAGGGGAAACAATCACCAGAGTACCCGCTAATCGCTGCTAACTGTAGCTGCCAGTAGCTAATTAGCTCAGTTAGCTGTGCAGCTAGTGATCCAGACTGGGAGCTTCGAGCACCAGGCAACTAGTGCTTACACCTCATACAGGAGCTTTGGGCATGCTGACAGTAGACATGTCTGCAACATAATACATAGACATAACAGCAATAATTTTATTTTTTTGTATGTTTTTTGTAAATGTTTATGAATAAACTTTGTACATATTGCACCTTTAACTTAAAGCTGAATCCACAAAAAAATCAAAGGCTTGTAGAAGGCTTGAAGTTATATATAGAGATACGGATCAATTGGACTCTTGTTATATGTTTGAGAGTGAATTCAAATGCGGACCAGAGGACTCGCCGTCAGACTTGTGTAAAAAGGAAACGAAGAAAGAAAACTCGAATTGATTTGACAGCTGAGCTTTATTGACTTTAACAGGAAGCTTTTGAGGTTGACAGATTGATTGCCCTGCTCCGGATGACAACAAAGAAATGAAATGTATATGGCGACCACCACAGAATCAATGGCAGACATCACATGTTTGTGCGCGCATATTTGCTATGAGCGCATACGTGTGGTGCATAATGGTGGTCCATATGAAGGTGTTTGACCCAGGCCAGCAGAGTAGCTTTCACTCCTGCTTTCTACACATGATTTTGGCTGGTGTTTAAGATGGAGCCGGAGTGGCTCTGCTGGCCTCAGGGTTTTTTGGGTGCGGGGCGCGAGTGTGACATTTCTCTGAACACAATGTCTTTTGTTCCGTCTCTCTTTTTCTACTTCATTTTCTCTCATCCTCTTTTGCTTTTTTTCCCCGCTCGGCTCATTTCCTCGATCTACTCTCTTTGCTTAAATCCGTCTCATTTCCCCACTGCTGCAATCCACTCTTTCTCTTCCCCGTGTCTTCTGGTGCAGGGGGACTGCAGAACCAGGGAGGAAGCACTGATCCTGGGGGTGGAGCTGTGCGACAATGGCTTCATGCATCACGGTACAGCACTTTTTCTAGGCTGAGGATTTCAACAGTGCAAAAAAAAAAAAAAGTTCTGATCCTGCTGTTCACAAACCATGGAATCCTCTCCATCATTGACTAAATGCTGAGTTGAATGCTAGGGAGAAACCGCACAGAGGGCGCCTGGCATTTAGTATCCTGATTTAGAACACAACCACTCTTGTTCACTTTCCACTTCTACTTATAATCCCTTTGACACGCTACAGGAATAGAATTTTTTCCAATCCAGTGAATTAATTTGTATGTATGCATGTGTGTGTGTGTGTGTGTGTGTGTGTGTGTGTGTGTGTGTGGTTAGGGCTACAGCTGTATTCATGCATACTATCATTAACTTAATGCATACTTGCGTGACTTAGGTAACCAAGTACAGGGTACATGCTTTGGTCGCTATAGCTGTGAGAACTTGGCGGATAACGCATGGATGTTTAGGTGCGAAATGGTCAGTAGCCATGGTTGCGGTTTGTTTATGCACGTCAGAGTTGTTTTTAACTCTGCGCTTGCCAAAGTCCACATCATACACTTTACTGTATGAGTCACAGCGTGTCTCCTCGTACCCCCGTGATGTAACTGCTCCAACCTACCCACACTACAAATTACGTGAACATCCATGGAACATAGCAGTCCCAGCCGTCAACTTCCTCTCACATCCAGAGCCTTCGGGGTAATTTTTACCAGTGGTGCCAGTGAGTTATTTGGCCTGACGATGTAGCTATTAAAACTATTGGCGCTGTATCTGATCTTGAGGGGAATGAAGTGAGGAAATGTTAGAAGGAAACTCTGTTATTCCCCTCAGGCATATTTTTTCTTTCTAAAAATTGAAGTCATGGTGAATGCGTTATGTTGCCGTGGAGACTGGGTCCCTTCAGAAGGGATATCTTGCCACAGGGGTCTCTTTTTCTTTTCTCATGGCCTGTATTTGTACATTTTGCGATACACAGCGTTTAAGCGCTTGGGCATGTGCCATTTGGCATTTGACTAATTATTTAAACCTCTTAACTAAAACCTGCAGCGTGGGCCGACATATAAATGAATGTCCGTTACATTTAAGCACATTCCAAGCAAAGTCACACAATGCTAGTTAAGCCTATGACTGTCAGATAAATCTCTCCCTGTATTTTGCAGTATACCACAGTTTTAAAGGAGACATATCATGCTCATTTTCAGGTTCTAGAGCAGGTTTTCATAAAAATCATTCAGCTTTCTCATACTGTCTGTATGTGTTCCCCCTCTGTGTAAAGCACTCCTGTCTTTTTAAGGCCCACCCTCCTGAATACCCAGTCTGCTCTCATTGGACCCAAGAAACAGCTATGAACCTAAACATTAGCATATTATGTCTCTTTTAATACATGTTTGCATGTACAGGCATGCCCATTTTCCGGAAGTCATGTCCTAATGATTGTTTATTATTGAATTTTGAATCAATTTTCTACCTTTTCCATGCATCCACAGGTTTCCATTCATTTCCCCACAATTTGTGAAGATTTCATAATAATTTGTCACAGTATACGTAATAGTTCTGAGGTAATACAGTGCATATTTTTTCAGTTCAACCACTCTCAGAATGGCATAACCTTGAGAAAGATAATATAACTTAGGATCTAAGCCTGTGTAGTGCACGTGTGGAAAACATACATTCACACTGGTATGAAAATAATCCGTTTACCAGAAAGATGAACATACCTTTCAGTTCTTTGTCCAACTTTTATTCATCTCTGACCTTGTTGTTTCCTCCCTTCAGTGTTGGAAAAGAGCGAATTCAAGGACGAGCCCTTGCTGTTCCGCTTCTTTGCTGATGAGGAGATGGAGGGTTCCAACACCAAACACAAACCCATGAAGCACGACCTGAAAATAGTCGAGAACGTCATCTCCAAGTCTCTCCTGGTGAGCGCTCACTTACAGCACTCCTCTGTGGCTTATTGATTGATTAGTCAGTCTAATGCGCTGCGACTTTTGCAGTTACATACCCACATCGCAGAACAAACCAAAGGAACACTAAATCATTAGGAAGCACACAGCTGTGACAGAGAAGGAAAGTCATAACACTGCAAAAGTCCATTTTATACCTCAGTAAGCATTCTTCTCAGAGGAGAGAGTAAACACTGACGTCGCTGCTATCTGTCTGTACCAGAATCTGCCTCTTGTGTTTGTGTGTTTGTGTGTTTGCGCTCTGTGAAAATGTCCTGCTCTGCTGGCTTGGGATTTTGCTGATGAGGGACATGTCGTTTTTTCCCAGATAAGACCTAGTGATGGCGGCTACGGCTTTACCCTGGAAGAGAGGAACAGGGTGCCCATCATCAAATCTGTAGAGAAGGGATCCCCAGCCGAGGTAAGGATGCTTCAACACAATGGATACGAAGAGCACAACACAGCTAACGTGAAGCTTGCTCCATTAAGGATTCCATGTTCTGTACGTGAAAGCGTCCTGAAAAGTCCTTTTGTTTTTGCAAATCCACTCAGCCCAACAATCTTCTTAAACAAATTGATTTTCAAAATGATCTTGTTATTAATTCTGCCAATTCTTACTGCCTGGATTTACCTATAGTCTCCTATAGTGGAGAATACGTCCATGTAATCTCTGCTGGAACCATGTAGGCACCGAGATCCGAGGATATCTTTGGCTTTCCAAATGTGGTTCACTGTGTCCCGCAAAGCTCTGATGGCTTCACAGCGGCTCTGTGCCGATCAGCAGGAGCCTTTTGTAGTTAAAAATGCGGTTCGGTCATTCGTCATGAAAAATCTAGATCTCTAACTGTTTCCCGCTTTGCGGTGATGAACACTGATGTTAACATTAGAGGCATTTTCATGCAGAAATAGAGCGCATTAAAGGGCGCCGTATTTCTGAGGTCTCCTTTGGTGTTCAGCTTTGATCTGCTAGATGAAAATGGGACGGAGGAGTTTGGAGTCAAATGTGATCAATTTGATCGCATGACCTGCAATTCCCTCCAGCCCTGAAGTAGCAACCAAATGCGGCTAGAAGGTCTGGATCGCATAGAGACGAGCCTTGTGTGTGTGTTTGCCTTTAAATATTCAGTCTGGGACAATGAAATCCACAACGGGACCCAGCTGTACACTAGTAGATAAAAGTTCTCCCGTATTGTGCGTGTGCTTTTCTTTGTGATATGTAGAAATCCTTTGGGAATATCCTTGTTTTTATACCAGAAAAGTTCAGCTAAAAATGACATTTCATTTTGATTCTGTACGCTCTTCTCTTCTCTTCTCCTCTCCTCTCCTCTCCTCTCCTCTCCTCTCCTCTCCTCTCCTCTCCTCTCTCCTAAGATGGCTGGCCTGGAAGTAGGGAAGAAGTTGTTTGCCATAAATGGAGACCTGGTGTTCCTCAGGCCTTTCTCTGAAGTCGAGGTTCTCCTCAGGCAGTGTTTCAACAGCAAGGGACCCCTCAGGATGCTTGTTAGCACCAAGCCAAGAGAGTAAGTCTGATCTGCATATGTACATATGTTAATGTGTGATTATTCGTGATAACTTATCCAATTTCCCTCCTCCCCAGGACGGTAAAGATCCCAGACTCGGCTGATGGCTTGGGTTTCCAGATCCGCGGCTTCGGCCCGTCTGTGGTCCACGCTGTCGGGAGAGGTAAGAGATCACCGCCTCCACCACTTGAGCTTTCTCTCTTCATCAGAAATAAAGGGCCTCCCGTCACCTAGCTGCTATTGCGGCCCAGCTGGCAAGCAGCTGCCACGCCAGCCCCTGGGGGTTGGGGGGTGCGTGACTTGGCCACCAGAGGCCCATTTTCCCCACTGATGCTCTCCATGTGCCTCAGCTGGTTGTTTAATGGTGCAGCCAAAACGCAGAATTATCTGGTTATCAGTCACTTTGCACATCACAAAAATTCCCCTGTACCTATTCACCTTTTTAAAAGTATACTTTTGGGCCTTTTCATGGCTTTATTGACAGGATAGTTTGAGAGGTGGCAGGAAATGGGATGTGAGAGAAAGGAGATGACGGCCACGGGCTGGACTTGAACGAGGCCTCTGTATATCCGTCGCATGCTCTACCAACTGAGCTACTGGGGCGCCCGCCTAGTCACTATTTTTTTCTTAGCGGTTCAGTTCCTCCGTGTGATTGAAGCAGCACTCATCATTTTTTTAATCAGAGTTCCTCTTTTTCTCCAAACACACAGCGTGTTTAGCAGCGCCACTATCAAGGCTGGCACAAGATAGCGTCCAATCCAAAAACAATCCATAGCCTTGTCTGGCTGTTCTCAAGGGAATTGAATCTTGTTTCTTTTCCTTAAGCAATCTAGGTGGGATAGCAGGGTAGAAATGCGCTGTCGCTTTCCAATGTGTGTTTGTGTGTGTGTGTGTGTGTGTGTGTGTGTGTGTGTGTGTGTGTGTGTGTGCATGTGTGCGTGTGTGCATGTGTGCGTGTGTGTGTGCATATGTTGGCCTGATGATGTGGTTGCCTGGGAAAATGCCGTGTGTTTAAGTAGATGCTCTGATCCCCTGAGACAAAGCTGATGATGAAGGAGGTGTTTAATCCTCTGGATTGTCATAACAGCTGCCGTCCCCTGGCGTCTGAGGTCAACAGGAGCAGGTAGAGACAATTAGAGAAGAGACACTGAGAGACAGGAAGGAGTAGATAACAGGTTCATCATTAAATCACTTTTAGGTGGCACTGTACTCTCATTGTCGATGGTACACTGTCGTTTCTGTGATGCCTTCTTTTTCTTCATGTTTTGTTTGTTAGGTTTGTAGTAGGTCAGCCACTGACTGAAATATCTCAACTTGAGGTGCACAGTGATGTCATTATCTGTGCCTGTGTCGGTCTTTGTATTCAGACAGTTTTTCCCGAATAACAACAAGCAACTTTGGGTAAAAGCAATATCTGTTTCCATTGCATTATTTGTGTTATTCGGCAGGTAAACTTTCCTTCACAGTAAGCAAAGATTAAAATAACCCTGTTATGTTGAAAAGGTGGGCCATGAAGATCTGCACTGTATTGTAAGCACAAACTGAGGTTCAAATTAGGATGTCAAGGTGATACCTCTAAAATAAAATACATAGATGTGTTAGATATAACAAGAAAACTGTAATTTCTTTACAGTCAATCAAAAAGTAATTTTGAAATGTTTCAAACATTCTTACATGTTGCATTTTTAACCAGCCCAATTTTTTGTACATATTTCATAAAGAGTGTTGTATCTGTTGTAAATACAAAACACTTCCTGTTTAGCTTAAGATTTTCCAAAGAAGAAACCTGCCTGAAACAGGATGTGTAAATAAAACTGTTGACGATCGTGTAAGGAAAGCAAACAGATACACATGAAGAGAGGCAACTCCAATAATATTTGCATCATATTGGCCCTGTTGTTGTGCTGGCTGGTAGCCCATATTTCTGTTCCACTATGAATAAAGTAGACTTGTCTGTTGATATAATTTCACACGAAGACAGCTTGATAATTTACATTCTTACACATTCTTGGCGATTGAGGTGCAGATTCTGTATATTGCAATGTGAGCTATGCCTGGTGTGTGTTTAAGGGGCTATGAAAACAAATGGGAGGAATATTTAGTCTGCCATGCACTTCCTTCTGATAGCTGTAAACCTTGAAGTTCTCTTATGGTCTGAATCACATCCCTCAGAGAGGCCCTCGTCTACCCCAGATAAACAACTTCCCTCCTCTCTCTCTCACACACTTCTCCCGAGCTGCCAAAACAGGAAACTAAAGTTGCAAATACAATAAAGGAATGTTGTTCAACCCAAATTTGTGTACAGGATGTGGGAGATGTGACAGTTGTTTTTTGGGGGCGACGTGCCGGTTTTTGTGTCATCCGGATTCCGCTCTCACCTGCAGGATAATGTGCTGCAGTTATTACCCTTGACACCTCTCCTTTTGTCTCTTTGTTTGCCTCTGTCTCACGCCAGGCACGGTGGCAGCCATCGCCGGTCTGCACCCGGGCCAGTGCATCATCAAGGTGAACGGCATCAATGTGAGCAAGGAGAGCCATGCCAGCGTTATCGCTCATGTCACCGCATGCAGGAAGTACAGGCGGCCGACACAGGTGAGGGAGAAGGAGAAGAATTATTTCAGCCAGAGGGAGTGTTTAGGGTGTCATACTGTACATTTCTAAACCAGATGTGCCAGATGGTTTGCCACACGGAACCATCTGGGAAGTTATCCTTGAAAACGATTTCGAACAGGGCAGGCAATCGATCACTAACTTTCGATCAATGAAACTCTCCAGTTTTGAGATTAAGGTTAGCTACGCTTATTGCTGCCAATAGAACCACTGTAGTTTGGCCATTGGCACATAGCTTGAAGCGTAGCAAGATGGGTCCTCGAGATCACACGATCACTCGATCAACAGAATCCAGCTTTTGTTTGATTCCGAGGTCATACTTTCATTTCCCATGAACCACACTTGTGGAAAGCTTAGATGATTTGAATCGTATTTTGATTTTTCCGATAGTTGTGCAACGAAACTGGAAGGACACGAAGTGTGGGAGATTATGAAACAGCAAAAAAGAGCAGAAAAAAGTGGGGAAACACGGACTAGTTGACCGTGAGAATAAACACAGACGGACCTCCAAGCTCCCGTTCACCTTCATATCTCTCTCTCCCTCTCTCTGACTCCTTCTTTCCTTCTCTTGGGTCATTACGCAGAAATAATAGTAGTTTTGGCTCCTCCAGCTCTGACCCCTGGCTCACAGCGGTGGGCCTGCTCTGGGAGACTGGCAGACTGCAGGGAGAGGTGGGAAAGGATCTGGGGGTGGCTGAAATCCCTGGAGGTAGGAAAAGATGGGGGAAAATTATGGAGGAAAAGCCAGCCAGGGTTCTCTTTTTTTCCCACCCTGGTAGAGTGGTTGACAGCAGGGAGAGCAAAGCTCAGTATTCCACCTGTTGAAGGTGGGAAAATTGTGTGAAAGTGGAAGCCCAGGGGTGTGCGTATGGTGTGAGTTGGTGTAGTGTGTCACTATAACTGCGCCCCGTTGGGATTTTAGACTTAATGAAGTGCTTCAGGGTTCCAACACTACTGCAGATCTGGTTTACATCAAGTATGGACGCAGAGGAGCCGCCCTCTCTCTCTCTCGCGCTCCTTCTCTTTCTGTGTGCGGCTGTACACTAGAAGACCACAGACCAGTCGGCAGGCACAGCATGTAGCCTTGGCAGAAAACCCACTGTGGCTTGGGTGTGGAGAGAACAGACAGACACACAGACGCACGCACACATACACACACACAGAGCGGTGTGGCATGCTAGAGTGAGTTGATGAGATTGGCATGGTTTCGCCTCTGCGGTCACACCAAGCACCATGTTCCCATATGTTTGTGAAGGCTTCTCACTGTATGCTTTGCCAGCCCAACTGTGACACTGCACACCATATCTGGGCAGAATCAGCTAAACATGCTGCATCGAACCCAAACCCCAGCCTCTTTACACACACGCACACACACACACTCACACACCAGAGTTCTGTGCGCTCAGAGTTTTATTCTGCTTGTTTTCCAGCTTTCTAGGGATAGAAATGCCACCTGTTAACCACCAGAGAGAGCGAGGAGATAAGAGGAATGCTACAGTAGACTGGTTTGTGTTGACAGTTGTGTGACTATACAGGTTCCAGTCAACTCAGTTCTAAGTGAAAACAGTTTAGTTCAATACAATTTTGAGGTATAAATAGAAAAATCTAATTTGTTTCAGTTGTTTCAGATCTTTTATAATGCACAAACATTAAAAAAATCCTGTTTTGTAATCCTATGCAGCAAGACACCATTAAGTGGGTGTATAACAACAGTGAGAGCGCCCAGGAGGACAACCAGAAGACGAACCAGAAGCCAGCCCTTGAGGAGAACGGAGACGGCTTTGAGTGTAAAGTAGAAGGTGACCACACACACATACATTCATGCAATCACGTTCTCAAGGAACTGCATGAGAATTGCTCATCAGGGAAAGTGTTTTCGGCTCAAGGTGTCTGTGGAAGTAACGCAGGCTTGTTCGCGGGAACACACCAGCTCTAGTCAGACGCGTCTCCGATGAGGCTCATCTGGAGCGCGTTAGCCTGAGAGCAGCCGCCTCCTCTGGCTCATCAAGTGTTAACTCTCCCCCTGCGATTTATGGATCCCAATGAGAAAGTAAAACAGGAAAGCTATTCCCTTCATAGCAACATGCTCCAGAGCAGGATTTATTACCATATTAAGTCACCGCGTTAGCATAGGGTTGGTTAACTTAATGCTCTTGGAATTGCTCGTCTTTTTCGGAGGGCAATGGAAGGAAGCCACGGGTGGAGGGTCTCTGAAATGAGCTGCACATTTGGTGGTCTGAGGCCTCCTGTGATGATGAAAACACTTTTTGTGGTGAAGATTCTCTATGTTTTTCTCTGAAAACATGATCATGACATTTTTATCTGATTAACACATGTGAGCTGCCCTGTTTGCGTGCAAATAACCAGAGATCTGATTCACCACCGTCTCTTATGTTTGCCTGGGATCTTAAAACCTCAGAGGTGATGGATAAATTCAACACTATAGCGATCATCGACGGGAAGAAGGACCACGTAAGTCTGACGGTAGACAACGTCCACCTGGAGTACGGAGTGATGTATGAGTATGACAGTACAGCTGGTATCAAGTGTCACGTGCTGGAAAAGATGGTGGAACCAAAGGGATTCTTCAGTCTCACTGCTAAGGTATTTTGCCCACAGTATAATTGCAGTGAATGTATGGTTAAATTATATGATCTAATACATATATTATGATCTACTATCACATTTATTACCAAACTAGTTTCACATTTCTGTAACATCATCAGGATTTTTTAATTTCTTTCAATGAAATTGAAATCCAAAAATGACCATTCCCATTCAAATCTGAACTTTTCAGCATATATTACAGCCCTGATTATGTAAAACCATTTATTGTTTGTTTGATCCAGCTTCAAGGCTAGACTACCACATAGGCCCTTGTTGCAGTTTTGTGGCAATCAAGTGAATTGTTTGGTGATGTTCGCTATTAATGCTAGGGTTTGGCTAAAAGTTAGGACCCAGATGTAGTCAAAAGACACGCTCTATTTACCAAGCTGGAGTCCCAAAAAGCTAAATGTAGGCAATAAACAAGGGTGACAAAAAAGGCTGACAACAATTAGGAGAGAATCCTAGAAATAAAGCGAGAACACAGAGGACACGCGAGGCAGACACAACCAAAAGACACCAAGTGAAATAGAGACAAACTGACAGTCACAACAAGACATGAGGGTGAGTTTCACAACATAAGTTTATTCAAACTGAAAGCCAAAACCGTGACAATTAAAATACAAAATGTTTTCACTTTTACCCAAAAGTGCTGTCTTGTACAGTCCAAGCATCAACATGTAGTTTAAAACTTTTTTTATTTTAGTTGATATGATGTTTATTTTGAGCATGTTCCTTGCCGTATTCGTGTTTAATCACATGAATCATTTGTTCTCCAGCAGAAGAGAACAGATTGGTTTCTGGTGTTCTGGCAAAATGTAATAAAGCTGCAGTGCACCATGTGCTGTGTGCACTGTGTACACAAATTAACAGGCAGGCAAATTGAATGTCAATTAATGACAATTAATTTTATTAACATTTAAAGATCAGAGTAGGATTTAGTGGCATCTGGGGGTCAGGTTGTAGATAGCAACCAACTGAATGCCCCTCGCCTCACCCTTCCTGACAAGCACTTGTGTAGAGCCAGAAACATGACAATTCTTATTTTCAGGTAACACGAATGAAAAGAGGATTAAGAGTATTGTATTCCATTTCGGCCTCTAAATCCCCCCTAATGCTTCACACTGGAACTTAAGAAACACACTGGTGTTTTTAAGGCTCTGACGTTAAGATGGCTGTCTTTGGATTACAGAGAGAGATGGAGAGACATGTTTTATTACTTACTCAGTGCTTCTGTCTCTGAACTTGAAAATGATTTTGACAAGTCATAAATATTTCATTATGTATGTTTGCTGTTTGAAAGTTAGCAGAATTTGTAGTCAAGAACTCAGGTCATGGCACCTCTCCTTTCCTCAAAGTTGAAACCACGGACAATTTCAACAATGTAACTATATGTATTTGAGCACTTCCGCACAGTTTGACACAGCCAACAGCACTCCTGCTGTGCAGATGAAGCGTCTTGATGCTAGTTAATACGGACAGCTTTATTTTAGTCATGTTAGTTCCCAGCTGTGTTAAGTGCATGCTTTTTACATCCCACCGGCGATGTTCACTGATCATTACTGATTTAAGACACACAGAGGAAAGAAGATTCACCCAGACGTACATTCGCACATGCCGGCGAGGAAGATAAAATGCAGTTTGCAACATGTTTATGCCAGATTCCATAATGAACACGATGTCTCTTGTTCATGGTAAATTAGCAGAGATCACACGTTGCGTTCATGTCTCTCACTGATCTAAATTTACAGCCCTTGAGTTCTAAAGTCTTTGAAAGCACCATCTTAAATGAAAGCTGATGACTTAAATAAAAATAAAACTTGCCACATCCCCTCTGACTGTAAGTGGTTTCCCAGCCCTACAAAGTGAAAGTAATTTTAGTATTATTTTAAACATCTGCCCCGGCAGTCCAGGACGTCCTCTGAGATGTGTGTGATGTTGAATTTTAATATTGCTAGCGCTGTCGGGGCGCATGGGTTTTCTTGTGCTTCAGTCTGCTCTTACATTTCCTCCTCTGCTTTTCTCTCTCTTCCACCGGGCATCTCATTAAGACAGCTGGGAGATTTGTGTCTCTCTTCCGGCTCATATCTAATCTCTGATCGGGAAAGTCAGAGTCTTTATCCATACGTACAGCATATGTATCACAGTCTGGGCTTATCTCCGTGGATTTATGAAAAGCACATGGAAATGTAAGATATCTCAGTTAAACTGCACGTGAAACGCTGCAGAGGAATCAGCCCTGCGGCCCAAATTTGTTTTGTTTTCCGATGGAAAAATCGGCGCTCGGCCGTTCATTTACATTCCAGTAGTTGTCCCGAAAAGGGATTTTAGAGACATCAGTTAATCATCTCTGCCTTTGTTTTGCCCTTTGCCTGACCAGATCCTGGAGGCACTGGCGCGTAATGATGACACGCTGGTGCAGATGTGCAGCAGGTTGAGTTTCAGCTGTGATGTGATCCCTGAAGAGCTGCAGGTACGCTTCAGTGCCATGTCCGGTGAGAGGGTGGAGCACATCAACAGGAGAATCACCAACTACAGAAAGGTAACTATCTTGCGTATGTATAGTTTTCACACCGCTTGTAACCATGAAAATTATCTTCTGCATTTCAGTGTAAACATGTATTAACAGAAGCAGGATGCAGCTAGTATATAATACCACCTTTCCTAGTGGAGTGGAAAGCCTGCTGAACTTAGTTGGTGGTTGATGCACTGTGATTGAACTTTTATAGCGACCTCGACTATCCCCAAGAATACATGCTCCTGAGTACTGAGTATGTATTACAAAAGACAGAATTGATGGAAGGCTTGTTTTCACACTGCACTGACATCAACATATTAGAAGGGCTTCTCACACTGTACTAACCCCTGGGCTGTAATTATTCTTAGAACCTTCTTAGCCCCAGGCTAAGGGAGCTGTAAGCCCCGCGCAAAGAAGGCTTTCATGGAGCCAGTCACGATGTTTGTTTACAGGTATGACTAGCTAGAAAAACCCAGCCTCACACATTAGCTTACATACAATAGAAACGCCTTTTTTCATTATGTTTTTTCAAATTGTAAACACCTTCTCTATCTTAAATGATTGTTTGGTGCTTTCATACACTTTCACTAAAGTCAGGTTGGAGACCTAATTTTCCTGTTGGGCTACAGACAGTGTTGGGCCGTAACGCGTTACTAAATAACTCTTTACTGTAATATTATTACTTTCCCCTGTAACGAGCAGTGCGAAGAATTACAATTTCCAAATCAGTAATTATGTAACAGTTACTATATTAAGTAAAGCTGCATTACTTCATTGCCAGAACACAATTAGTGTTTTGTCCTAGATAGGCTGTAAACATGGTAGTTCAGGGCAGGTCATCAGAAGATAGCTACAAAGCTGTCCAAAGGATGGAAGAAGAGTGAGAGACATACACTTTAAAGTGTTGTCATTGTTTTAAGATTGTCTTAGTCAAAGATGCAAAGAATGTTGTCATCCGTTGCAAAGTTTGAGTCATTTACTGAAGCATCTGCTAGGGGCAGCAGAGCAATGTGAAACTTGCTGACAAGAAATTAGGTATCTACTGCCAATAAAGCAGTGTGCACCCCGGCTAAACAACAGACACTGGATTTTACTGCAGGGCAAGGTTGTAGAGACGGACAAGATCCAAAGAAGCTCGTTGCTTGATATATCCTTGAAGAAATGTTACCTTTGTAAAAAGATATGGTAATATAATGAGTAACTTGTTAGCTTTGGTACTAAGCAATAAGCATTATTCCTTTTTAAAAAAGAAGTTAGTGAAAAGTAACTTATTACATCACTGGCCGGACTGAGCTGAAATGTCAGATGGGTCGGACAAACACCTTTAATTACTTATCTTTTAACGTTACACTAACAACCACATAATTAAACAGAATTTCAAAACTCATGTATCTCGTTAATGCAGATCTGGCTGGAAGTGACTCTTGTTAGCGAGGTGTGCGTTTGGGCTTGCTGGCCCCTGCTCCCGAGCATATTAAGCCCCAAGATCTCTGGGTCGTCCCCTGAAAATTGACTAAACACATGGCCTAAAGGTGCCGTGTGAAACGGGGCTAAAGTAAACAGAGTAGTCACGCTTCAATCTTGAATGTAAACATTAGTTGTAGCTGTTAACCCTGGGTTAGCAATGTGTGTGTGTGTGTGTGTGTGTGTGTGTGTGTGTGTGTGTGTGTGTGTGTGTGTGTGTGTAAACGGGGGGTTAAGAATATGCAGAGTGGAAAGTGCTTCTGTGCATTACATGACAGACACGCTCCAGTCATTGTAATCAGTTCTCATTGACCTGAGAGCGAAGACGAAATATTTAGCTGAGACGTCCTTCATTGTCTTCCAAACTTGTCACTGAAGTGAACACTGTTTGTGAGTATGTGTGCAATATGTAGTCAAACCTGCCACTTTGTTTGTAAGTAGGTTACAGCTGGTTGCTGACAGAGCCCCATCGCTTTTCAATCACATCTGTAAGCATGTGTCTATAGGCCAAACATCCCGATGCGTGCAAATGTGCGTGAGAGGGGGGAAAAGGGAAAGATCTGACTCAACATTAGAGTGGGCCTTGGATTAATTACCAGTCATTTATAAATAGCCCTGCGCAGCCACAGCCAGGACTTTTGTTGTGTAAGATCCCCTCCTGCACTGGAGCATTCCTTCTCAAACCCCCAGAGAGAGAGGAGGGGGGAGCGAAAGTGAAAGAATGAGAGAAGGAGCGAGAAGTGAGGGAAGGATGAAAGAGAGAGGAAGTGACAAAAAGGGACAGAACGGAGATATAGGGAGAGATTTTAGCCTGAGGCCTGGAAATGAGAAACCTTTGTAGACACATAAGAGATGTGTTGGGACTCTTTGGTCTCGTGAGAAGGTCAGCTAGCGGTCCATCTGGAGCGTATCATCTCAGTAGTTCCATACTGAAGCTATCTGAGATAACCGAGAGGACATGTTTGGTTTCATTTCCTCGGTAAACATATACATTATGTTCTGCTTATGCTGCTGGACAGCCCAAGTCACTAAAAACTGTCCTGGCGGCTTGTAGCGTTTGCTGTGTAACATCCAAGAAAGGATGCAGGCCCTATGATGGTGGGGGTTCAAGGAAAGTGCAACCAAATGTTGCAAAGAAAAAAACGTGTTTGTGATAATATGTATCAGTTCTGCTGGATCCGAGCAGTCCTCGGGGCTCCCCGTGAATTCTGTTTTACATGGAGATGTTATCTCGCAGCACAGCAGGGTTGGGCGGAGTTAGATTCTATAGGCGTTCCATAGCATTAAACCACTGAGGAGGATATTGACACTTGTTTAACAGTGTGTTATATCATCTGAAAGCATCTTTATTTAATTTTGTCCACGGAAAGCATGTTTGATGTTACTGTAATAAAATACAACCACAGTTCCTCTGCAACAAATTCAAAACAGAGACTCACATTCTGGAGGTTTGTTGAAGTTACAAATCAAATCGGGAATAGCAAAACATCATTTCATCATATAACCTCACAGACTTGATGATATGAGCTGCTATACATCAGCTTAATTCGATATCATACCATTTAGAAGATAAATAGACATGTTTGGGTCTGGAGTTCTTCACATATGTGAGTAATGATGATGCTATGTGTTCGAGCTGTCACAAAAAAAAGAGGAATGTCGAAAATGTACAGTAATGGGCGTTTATACCTTTCCTCTAGTGCCATATGTCATGTGTGAAACAAAACAGCACGGTCAAGTTGACAGATGTTCTGCAGTTTGTTTCACATTGAGCCATTTATTCAGTGAGGTACACAGATGATCTAAATTATCATAGTTATTTAAGGAGACATATTCTGCTAGTTTTCAGGTTCATGATTTCATTTGGGTTAATACTAGGATAGATTTACATTCTTTAATGCTCTTATATTGTTCAACTCCTGTCTGTTTAAGGTCACCTCCCGATAGTCAGTCTGCTCTGATTGGTCAGCTCACACATGCCTGAGCCCACTGTGTCTCCGGTCGACTGGAGAGTGTTTCCAGTTTCTATATTCAGTTTATTCAGTCATGAAAACAAAGACAATTTAGATTGAAGATCTTTCTCTTCTGTTTAGAATAACATATATACAGTAAACACAACGGCACTAAAGCATGATAAAAACCAAGCAAAGTGGTACAAAAACAGCAATCTGTGTTGGATTACTCAGTTTTTGTTTTAGTGACTTCTTGAAGCAAGAATGTATTTTTGATTTGTTTCACATTATTTGGGAATTTGGTAGAAAAACCTTTATACACAACAGTTGTAGTCATGTCGTTCAATATGAACTAAACCACCTGTTCCTCTCTTTCTCTACTTTTTCGGAACAGTTTGCTCGGGTACTAAAGAACAGAGCGTGGCCAACCTTCAAGCAGGCTAAAGCCAAGGTGTCCCCTCTCCACAGCAGCGACTTCTGTCCTACAAACTGTCATATCAACGTGATGGAGGTGTCCTACCCGAAGACCACCACCTCCCTGGGTAGTGCCCTCGGCGTGCAGTTGGACAACAGGAAGAACACGCTGGAGAAAGGAGGCCGCAGCAGCAGCAGTTCCGAGCAGGGTGAGCAATGAAACAAAATACCCGCACAGTGGAATAATGATGCATCAAGAAAAAAAAAACAACACTTTTACCATTTTGTTTGTGTCGCCACAGGTAAACTGAACCCCATGGTTAACGTCCAGCATACTATCACCACCATGGCTGCACCATCAGGTCACAGCCTGGGCAGGACGGAGGGTCATGGCCTTCGCTTCCTGCTCAGAGAGGAAGACCTGCTCACCCTGGACGCCTACCAGAAGCTCCTCTACAAACTCACCACGGTCGTCAAGGAGATGGAGACGCACGGTGCTCACATTCACGAGTGAGTGGCGTTGTGCACATGCAAACATAAACACACCCAAGTAACACATGTTTACCTTTTTCTCCTGTGCACAAACGCCCTGCAAATCATTCCCATGTGAGACTGTGAACAGCGTTCTGTCTCATTAAATCGGGTCTGAGATCAATCTAGTCTCACATATTGCCCACAAATAGCAAAACAATGGGTGGAATTGTTTTTTGTTTTTTTCAAACACTTAAAATCACTTTTTGTTTATGATGGAAAGAGACACTCTCCCGCTGATTCTATTTGACTTGATTGGAAGTGTCCGCTGAAAACAGATTGCCTCATATAAAAGCTGTAACTTTAGCAGCCTGTTTTTTTTCATCGTGCTGCATCTGGTGCGGGGCGGGCATACATTGTGGTCATTACGTCTAGCACCTGTGTGTGTGCGCGCATGTGTTTTTCACAGAGAGAGAGAGTGAGAGAGAGAGAAAGAAAGAGAATGTGTGTCAGTCTGGTGGATTTTCTCTGCAGTATGTCTGCACAACTTGTGCACAAAGGTATGCTCACGCCTCATTTATGCTAAGGATTTTAAACCCGATATGGCATGTGCATGTTAGATCAGTGTTTTCCTGGCTCGCCACTCTTGTGTTTTGTGTGGTCACTGGGTTCATTGTTTGGAAGGGCATGAGGCTGCGGAAAGGAAATGGGAAACGCTGCTCCAGTCCGACTTCCCCCACCCCCAAACAGGAAACACAATCTCAATGAACTAGAGGGTGTGTCATTAGGCCAGGTGCCCTCTGGAAATGCCATTTAGCAACAATGGACCACTGACATACACATGCACACACATTCCCAATGTGTGTAAAACCGCTGAAGTGATCAAAGCATCAGATTCCACCTGCAGATTAATGGCGGGCAGCTCCCTGATTACAATAGATGAGTGTGTTTTGAATCTTTAGATGATCATCTGATTGATTTAGTCATTAGAAGTCTCCTCAACGAAGGCGGCGGCGTTCTGAGAATGACATTAAAAGTCGCTAGATGGAGCGGAGCTGTCACCAAACCGCGGTAATAATGAGTCGAGTCCACAGCAGGGCTCTTAATGACTGCGTCTGGACAAATTCTGTCACGCTCCTGTCGCTGGCAATTAGCGTAGTTGTGTCCATGAGCATTCAAATGGCCCGTGACGCGGCTGGCGAGGGGATAATGACCTTTACCATCCACTATCTGTTTAAACATGCAGACCTACGCACACATGCACACTTCAGGAGCTTGTTGAGTGTGAGCTGTGTGGGCGGGCAGCAGTGGAACTAATATGGGTTGTGTTGCTAGTATGGGTGCATTGATCTGACCTCTGTGGGTGTGTTCAACCCTCCTGAGCCCTTCATTAGATTAGTTTGCATATTAACCTGTTCGTTGACCAGCCCAGGGTCAGCGCCACTTGTTTTGTTCACACACACCCTGCCCTCTTTGTCCTGCCTCATCTCTGCTCTGTCTTGCTTTCTGCACAGCCGTCTGCACACAACATTCCTCACTCTGTGTCTCTTTCTCTTTCTGTCCTGGGTGTGACTGGCTTTGACAGCACCACTTAGTAATGATTAAATAATGAACTGAAGTGGCCATATTTATGAGGGCTCTTTCGTACATTATTGTCAACCTCCCCCCGTCACAACCCAAAGTCAAGAGAGGGAGCCTGAGGTACATTCACGGGAGAATACAAATATAGTCAAGTAATTCAGGAAAGGAAAACTACCAAACGCAGAGCAACGTTACATAACATCTTGGCTGATTCCTGAGGAATCCATTTCGAGGAAGCGACTCGCGGACCTTTGCCTCGGGGGGCCACAGATAAGGGGTCACAGCTGCGTGTGGACGTGCATTTTACATCAGGACCTCCTCCCTTCCTGGATCAAGTCACGCCCTCCCCACTTTCGACCTCCATTTTCACATATTTTCCCTCTTCTTTGCACATCATTAATAGCATCCTGGCTGGTGGCAGTTTCATCGCTATAGGGTCCTCTGACTCATTTACCTCAGTATGGATTAAAGAATGCAAATAACCCTCTGCGAAACTGCCTGATGGGGAGCTTTGTAATGCAGATGCACTTAGAAGCTGCAATGAAGTCGATTGATGTCTAATGGTTTAATGTGTCGAAGTGGGTTGAGGAGCTTCCTGTGGGAGATTAAGAGATCTTTCTGATTGCTCGAGATAAGCAGCGGTGTACTTTGGCCTGTTTTTTCCCCCCTTGTTGCAGCCCTGTTCTCTGATCCAGTCATTGTTATTCTCCCTCGCTCCCTCCGATAGTTTGCGCCCCAAAGGCCCCAAACTGCGTTCACTTCTTTATTAACCAATAGCCAATCGCAGAGCCTGGAGAGCTTCTCCATGGCGATGGAATGCCACTCTGCTGTGGAGGGGCTTTGTGGTGGCTCCTGGAGTGGACCATAATGAGGGCATCTCTGTGGCCCAGTCAGGCTGTGAATGGGGAGAAAGGGGGTCAATAGAGTGTTAGAGGGAGGAATCGGGGGGGAAAGGAGAGGTGTTTAAAAGCATGAAAGGCATAAAAATCTCAGATGCATTTGGACAGCGTGAGGGAGACAGGTTGTTTACTGCCTCGAGCAGCCCCCTCCACACTGCCTCCAAATGTCGTTAAGGCCGATGTTATGACACAATGGAAAATATAAGCGGACGCAAATTAAAATAAGCCTGAAATGTAAACAGACATGGCGTGTCAGGGTGTGTGTGTGCGTGGGGAGTGAGATCAAAAAAAGTCAGAGCCCAGCATTTATTGGAATATGGCTTTAAATGCCAACATGTGTTGCTGCAACTGTGAAAATATCCCGGCCGGCCTCTTCCTGCTCCTCTGATAGTGGCCTGATACAATACAGGCCGGCTGTAACAGTGAGAGCTGATCTTTGCACTGGAGTCGCAGCATGTTGACACAGCTGTACCCTGCGCCATGTTTGAGCCTATTAATATGATGTGGATCCCCGTGCCTCTGAAGCTGTTGTGACGGAAGCTGAGCACAAACAAGTTTTGTTTGGCCCTCTCACTCAGCTGTTTCACAACCACACGCACATGCTGCCCATACTGGATGTACAGTTCAATATGAAACTGTGCTGTGACAAATGTTATTGCCTCTGTGTTGCATTAGTCTGATCAAAGAAGCTGTTTTCATCCTGCTGTCTCAAGTTTTGGATGAATGTCATAGCTGTTTTAGTAACCGTTTCTCTCCCTCTCTCTGTCAGCCTTTTATCCTCCATCACCCACCCTCCGGCGACAGAGGCAAGGACTCCAGAGAGCTACATATCAGCGGAGAGCGAGGGGGAGAAGGGGGAGCGCAACGGGAAGAAAGTGTGTTTCAACGTGGCAGGGGACGAGCAGGAGGACTCTGGACATGACACAATCAGCAACAGAGACTCGTATAGGTAAGAGTGAACTGGGACAAAGTTACATAAGAGGCTTTGGGGAGATCTTAGAGAACATCTTAGATAAAGAATAACAGTGGGAGAGGGTCATGAAAACAGAAATCTATAAAAAATTCAGTAGTATCGCATGGCAGTAATAGTAAGCTCTATTTATATAGCAATAAAAGATAATAAACCATACAATATTACATCATATCATGGAATGGCATACCATATTGTGGTTGCTGCAGGCCACAATCAGATAAGTGAGTAGATATACCGTAGAGTTAGCGAATAAAATAAATATTTTTCTCCCCTTAAAACTGGAGTTGCCCCCCCCACTCCTCCAGGCTTCCCTTCAGAGCAAAATCTCCAAAACATATAAAACAACGCACAATGCCTGACTACACAGACAACGACTGCCCCATAGTTCTTGCTGGGGTGCAGTTGGGGGCAAACGAACGATCGTAAAAAGCCAAGAATTTAGTCATCACGAACTTGTGTTAACTGGGTTAGTTTGGATGAGGGCCTGTGTGCGTTTTGCTAATGCTAGGAGTCAAGGAGGTGGCCATATTTAAGGAGGCTGTTCCTGCTGCAGTGGGCCTGTGTGCTTCATGCTAAAAAGTTAGCAAGCTGCTGAACAACAGGGGCTGTTTAGTGTGAGTCCAGCACATTGTTGTTATTGCTAACCATATACAGCTACCCTTATGTCTCACTCCCATGTAAGAAAACACCTAACTTTATAATAATGAACATAAAAAAGCATAGCTATTCTTTTAGCTTTAGCAATATAATTTAATATATTGAGACGACTGAAATGACTTTGTTGCTGTTTCTGTTTCTTTTGTAAGTGGGAGCATTGGCCGTATCGATTGCTATCGAGATTTTATATAACAAAACACACCTCTAGACTAATTTAACATCCCTAGCTTTAACATCGACCTCTCTGTTTCTTCTCAGTGACTGTAACAGCAACAGAAACTCTATCGCCTCCTTCACCAGCATCTGCAGCAGCCACTGCAGCTCCTACGTTCACAGCGATGACATGGACTCAGGTACAAAATGAACCACAGCTGACATGACACACACCGTTGGACCTACTTAGAATAATGTGACTTAGTTGATTCCCAGCATATAGCAAAATATTCTCAAAAGTGACAGGTCATGATTATAATGTTGCTGCATGATTATATCATCGAGGAGGCGAGAACAAAAATGCCTGAAGTTGAATCTAATTGGATTAGACAGCCGTTTGGCCGCACATCTCAGCTGGATTTGTCATTAACATCTTACACAGCTGTGCATCCTGTCAAATATGCTTTCCCTCCGTGTCTGAGGATGTCTCTGTGTCACACACACACACACACACACACACACACACACACACACACAGTAGTAAATAAATAAACGCAGTAAATAAACATGCATGTGTTTAGTACTTGAGTGTACCAATGCTGACAAGTTGTATCCATGCCTCTGCAGGAGATGAGATGCCCTCCAGTGTGTGGCTGTCCCATGAAAAGCAGAAGAAACTTCACAGCTTTCTCGAACATCTCTTTAGTCAGGTGGGTCAGCTCAACATCTGTACAGATGTGATTGAACGTGTTAGTGGTAAGCCCAAAAAAAACAACATATTCTCGTACTTCTTACTGTCCCTGAACATTGCTGAAATGTTATGTCTTGGAGGTAAACATCCTTTTAAATCTTACATTTCATTAAAAGCATTTGACTTTTTGGTTATCTTATTAAGGCGAAAGGTCAAGTCATTGTGTTGTCTGATCATGTTGTGTGATGGATTGCAAATTCATAATTATTCTACTATTTTAAAACACAAAACAATTCTCATACTTCAACTTAATGTTTTAAAGGTCACATATTTATTCAGACGTTGTTGTTTTTCTTTAGGAAGGGAAAGTCGTGACAGCCTTAAATTGACCCATGACCTTTCTGAGAACTTTGAAGCAAAGACTGACCATATCGGATTGCGTATACACACTCTTTACAGGGTTTCCGCGGAGTCTTAAAAAGTCTTAAATTTGACAATCTCAATTTTAGGCCTTAAAAAGTCTTAAATACGTCCATATTTTGCATATAGGTCTTAAATTACATGTAGTCAGGTCTTAAATATCTACGTTTATTTACCGCTTCCGTCATCGCCTTTTTTTTTGTTTGGAGGAAATGTGTTGGTGAGATTCACAGTCAGCTCCGTGTGTTCCTCTGCCTGAAGTATCCAGGAACGTAAGTTTTATTTTGCCAACAACGCGGTCGGAATTTATCGGCGCACACTTCGCCAGTTCCGGAACGACTTCGATAGCGGAATCTGCCAGAGGACCCTCGAATTGGGCACACTCGGTGTCACACACAAAATTGTAAAAAACACCAGTTAGCTAGCGAAGTCGCGCTATCACACACTTCTGTACGCCTTTGTCACCAGTTCCCGGTCCAATTTCATCCAGTTCTGCTCGGCCTGAACTCTGCGCCGCCTCTGCCGCCTGCCTCAAGCGATATTCAAACCATCTTTGGCCGAACTCCGACGTTGAAAGCGGAGGTGCTTTCGATTTTGAACACCGTGTGTGTGTGTGTGCGCGCGCACACATACACCAGGGTTACTATAATTAACTAAAATTAAATTCCTAGATAAAAAACTATACTTAACTGAAAAACTAAATTAAAATAAAAAAGTAATGAAAATTTTAAAACTATAATAGCCCTGACACACACTCATTCACTCCATTCTTCATTGTTTGAGCTGCACTGTGAATGGCAATGAATGTGTTTTGTTTGTTTTTTTCTAGTAATTCTGGGACTGCATTTTTCCTTACTTTTTCGTACTTCGTGTAGGTCTTAAATGTAGTTCAAAATGGTCTTAAAAAGGTCTTAAAAAGGTCTTAAATTTGACTTGTTTAAACCGGCAGAAACCCTGCTTTAGCACACACACACAAACACACATGCATATACCATTCAGGAGAAGCTTTTGGAGGATGTCTCCATCGGCAGTGGAAAGGCAGAACAAACTGCACTTTGCTGTCTCTGCACTTTTGCTCTGCTTCCTGTCATTTGTTTTATTGTAGCGCAGTTTCCACAGCTTTGTTTACATACTGCGTAGCAAATTGTATTCATTGGGGCTCTGTGGAGTTGTGTGTGTGCGTGCGTGTGTGTTTCAGAGAGGGCGAGAGAAGCAGGTGTTGGTTATGTTTGGGCAGCAGTTTTTGCTTCCCTCCTAAAGCTCTTGATCTCTGCATAGTGTGAAACTGTATCGTGTAAGTTCACTGTCTTGACCTTTGTGCTTCCTTCAGGTGGACTCCATCACCAGCATGCTGAGAGGAGCAGTGGTGGCTCGGGCGTTCGAGCAGACCAAGTGCTTCACACCCGGAAGAGGATTACAAGGTAAAACACCAGGACTGTGATGTGCTTTTGGATCTTTTTACACAGTGCATCGAGCCGTCAAACAGCTTGAGCAAGAAATGTCAAAGTTATTCTTTTAGAATCAAAATTATATTTGACCACAGCAGTGGAGGTGTTTCCTGTGTGGAATGTGTTTTTGTTTGATGGTGTAGCTCCGCTTCCTGGGCCGTGCTGGGCTGCACAGCAGGCCTGAGAGAGGAAAGATAATATTGGAGAAACTCCCTAGCCCAACCAGCGCCATCACTGAGAGAAACCAGAGCACGCGATGAAATGTCGCGGCCGCCGCCTTCGCAAGTGGGCTGCAGCCTCCTGTTGTGTAATGCGTGTCTGCACAGATGTGATCGTAGAGACACGGGGGGGAAGTATTGTTGGTGGATATCAGATCCTTAAAAAAAAATATTTTCTCCTCGCCTCATTCCTCACTCATGTCTTCCCACTTCTTTTTTTTGATAATACCCATCCAGACCCCCACCCCCCTTCTAACATTCCTTTAATCCTTTTAATTTGCAATCTTGATAAAAAATAACACATACCAGTTGAAGGTGCTATTGCTAAGAATTGGCCCTGTGTCACTACATTTAAACTAATGTTGAAAGGCCAAAATTAGCTGCTGTTTACCAATCAATTGAGTAGAAACGCTGCAGGTTGAGCATCAGACTTCATCCATTTACTTACCAAGTGGTGTGGAGCAGTGGCTAGCAACACTGTTGTTTACTGTTGTTCTGCTCCTCAGTCTCTTCGCCTCTGTCGTGTCTATAGAGGCTGCAGAGTCCAGTTCGGTTGCCCGCTTGTTTGTTTCCGGCTCTGGTGCCCATTTCAGTCCCAGGATGGGAAAAATGAATGAATGAATACAAAAAAACTAAGCTAATTGAAAGAGAGGAAAACTTAGATTTTCAGCGTTCCACAAAATTTAAAGGTGCAGCTGCTGCACTGATTTAATTTTCTCAGTCATTCTGGGGAAAGTGAAGGTCTTTTCACTTCTTGTGGCCTTCACATATCCCTCCGTCCTTCACTCCGATGCACTTCATAGTGTTGAAACGGCACCACTTTGCTGCACACTCATCTCCTCTTTACGGTTATTGTAGTGCCACTTATCAGTCAATGGATAGTGTGACCCTGCAGCTGCTCCTGTGCTTGTATAATATCTGTTCATTTTTATTTCTGCTATCCGTTTACTTGCCACCTAACCTCATCTTGGCCTCGGTGTTTAACCATACTCATCTGTTGTTAAGTTTTATCTCTCACAGGAAGATGTAGGAAATGTTGCAGGAAGGGGCTAAATGCAGCCTTATCATTTCCCAATACAGATATAAAACTAGCGTACGATGCCCTTGCACGATCCGTGGTGTTCTGTTCAGGTGACTCATCCCATTTATGAAGATTAGATAGAGGAAACACTCAAAAACAATAGTTTTCTCTCTGTCTTGTGTTGCTGCTCATGGTTCAGACTGCTCAAATGATAACTGTATGTTTTGCATCGTGGTGGTCTGTACTGTGCTACGTAAGACTTTAATGAGCCCTGATATGAACCAATTTTGCCTATTTTATGATCTTGAAAGTGACTTTAATAGAGTGTGATCAGCACCAAATGCTGAGGAGCAGATTATTTTGTATGTTTGGATGAGGGAAGCCTCCGCACACCCCGACTCATTTGGCGCACCGACTCCCCTCTCATCTCAGGCTGTCTTCCAGTGAGCGCGGATATGCTTTAACGGAATATAGGTCTTGCCGTTGTGTGTGTGTGTGTGTGTGTGTGTGTGTGTGTGTGCACATAAATGCCCTCAGGAGAGATGTGGAGGCCTTGATCAGAGCTGATCCATCTCCACTCCAGTAATGTGTGTGGTTGATAACAGGGCAAATAGGATTATCTAACAAGTGGAGCATTCCTGCATCTGATCCCTAACTCTCTCCGTCGCCCTCAGACACACAAACACACTCCAAACCCCTCTTGAAGCCTCTGTTAAACAGCCATCGCTCTATCACAGATCTCTTCTTTGCTTTTGTCTGCAAAGTAAACTTTATTACAAGCCGTTCTGTTAAGTTTCAAGAGAGGTTACGCCATGCTCACAGACCTTTAGACTGGTGTTTTGCCAATGCAAAGACAAGGAATATGTGGAATACGCTTATAAAACAGAAGAAAATTGTTTGTTTGCGGCTCTGTCTGACCTATAATTGTTTTATCATTTCATTCAGAGAGATTGAGATGAAAGAATGACACAAATGTGAGGAGAGACACATGAAGCGTAACTGAGATATAACGCGGAATAGAGGATGAAAAGTGAAAGATGATGAGAGTGTAATAATTAATTGGCCTCTTTCATCTTTTTTTGATGATCGTCTTTGGCTGATATATTTTGTTGACTGAGTAATCAATCTGATGAATAATTCAAGTGTGTTATAGTTTTTAACAGCTTGATGTGCTCAAAGTGTTTTTCGCAAAGTAAGGGAAATTTTATTATGCCAATAAAAATCTGTGAACAGAGTTAACTGGAGAGTCAGGGAGAAAGAGAGCTGGAGAAGAGGGGGAACAGAGAATCGATCAAAATGTCTATTATACTTTCTTCACTATTTCAATTTCCCCTCCAGTCAAAAGTATGTTTTCTTCTTGTTCCTACAGTTGAGTGGTTGAGGGTGACTGTCTAGAATGATGTATGTGCTGCAGAGTTTGACACTAGCAGGCTGTTTCCACACTAAAATACCGCCACTGTGCCAATTCTCTCTGCATGTCTGTGTGTGTTCCAGAGTTCCAGCAGGAGATGGAGCCCAAGGTGAATTGCACCAAAAAGTTGCGACTTCACGTCAAGCAGGATCCCTGGAACCTCCCCAGCAGTGTTCAGACCCTCACGCAAACCATCGCCAAATATGTTGAGGGTGAGTGTGCACCTGAACAGAATAATGGTTAAAGGTGTAGCGCGTAAGAATTTGCCAATTTGAAACAAATGGGGAGGAGCACATCAGCGTAGTAACGGCTAATTCCTTGCTAACTGTTGCGGCTGTACTGAATGAACGGCAAAATATTACAATACTGTGTTACAGGCAAATGTAATCTGATTACAGCAACCCACACCACTGGCTTACACACACTCAAGGTTATTACTGTCGTACATTGTTTCGCACTTGAGGGTCATGTGAACAAGCAGTATTTCACGAAAAAGCGCGGCAGGCTTGGGAGGTAGTGTACATTAAATGTACCAATTCTCCAGTGTGCCTCATCATATTTATTGGATGCAATAATAGCCCGTATTACAGCTGTGTGGGTACAGGCTGTCCCAAACCGCTAACTGCACTGCACTCTTCAAACTTTTAACCGGAAACCATCGTGGGACGCATAAATTTGAGCTACAGAGTTGGAGCTGAAAACTAGTGTGTTTCAGAACGAGGAGATTTTTATATCTACAGAGGGAGTTTTTGCCTTATTTATCCACAACGGGAGTGTGCAGTATTGTGTTTGTTGGCACACAGATTGAACACACATACAGACACATACGTACTGTACATACAGACACACCCGGGGCAAACGCACTGAGACACAAACAGCCGGGGCCTGAAGCCAGCAACATGACACTCCTGGGAAAGGTGAGCTGGCGGTCACAACTGAGAGAGTACAAATAAGCAGAGTTCATATTAATGTGCAGCTTGGCCTGTGTACACCACTTTTTCCCCCCCTACCTCTCCACATGATGGCTTTTTCATGCTGCTAAGCGTCCTGCCAAGCTTCCCGCAGCTCTGATATGACTATAAACAAATACGGATTTATGTTATTATCTTTGCCTGTGGCTGGCTTTTATTATTTTTTTTTCTTATATGTGAAGATAAACAGCTGTGGAGCTGGGATGGAGCATAAGAGTAATACGGCATCATCCTATTTATGACTTGAAGGGGTCTATTTTATTGCACAGGTCATACTACTGCGGTCTGGGAGAGGAGCTCTTTGGGAGGTCCTGTAAGGTTGTTCAGTGCCTCACCGGACTGATTTTATTTCTTCTTTTTTTCAGAGGTGAAGACACGGCTGCTCTTGGTTCTACTACAGTACACAGGTTTGTCTTACTCTCCCCCTGCATGAATACAGGAACACCAGATATTGCCACGACTAAAATATTATTACATGTTTGCAAATAAATGAAGAAATAAAACCATTGTAAATGACAATGGACTGGAGAACCACTCTGTGAGCAAAGAAAAGAGCCACTTAAAAAATAAACAGTAAACATGACTGAGAGGGGAAAGAGAACAAGCAGAGAATGGAAATCAGAAACACACACCCAAACAGAGGGAGCTGTTTAAAGAAGAAAGAACAGTGTAAACTTAAAGCAGAAATAGACAACTTTCCAACATTCCCTCCTCCCTGCGGTCTTACTGTTGGCTACTGCTAGCAGCCTGGCTACTGTCAAAAGCAAAAGAATCCCAGTTAGACATAGAAACCCGAGTGCTGAGTGCTACAGAAAGGCACAGTTAAACACACAGTTATATTAATAAGCAGGCTGCTTTTGTTACTTACTGGTTTAGTAGTAAGAAACCTTCTCAAAAACACATTTTGGGGGGGACAGTGTGAATGCTGTCCTCTCACCCTTGTTTTACCCCTTCTATCACTCTCCCTCTTCACTTTCACCAGTTGTGCCATCGCTACTTGGGGATAGCAACATGGGAAAACAATGTCTCTTCCTGTTCTGATTGCACAATGGCAGACGCGCTTCCTTTGTGCTGTAATCAACCCCGCTGACAGGCCGAGTAGCAAAGTGAAAGCGAGGTTCATGGGGAACCAATCTATATGTAGATGATGTCACTTTGCTTCAACTGTGCAATCGGTTTAAGTAACAGCAATAACACAGTCTAGAAATACTGTCCTGTTACAAGTCCTGCATAAAGTTGAAGTTAAAATCCATTTGCATTATATACTTAAACCATAAGTAATTGTAATATTGTAACATACATATATTACAATTAATGATGCGTTCATTTGTTAGTCTCTTAAATATTGCTGCTGTTTTATGTTTCCTTTTTCTTTCTTTTCTTTTTCATGTTTATATTCTGTATTCATAATCAGAATCTGCAAACCCATACATGTCATAGAGTGAAATGTAGTGGAGTAGAAATATGAGGTAGCATGCAATAGAAACACTCAAGTAAAATACAAGTTCCTCAAAATTGTACTTAGAGTAAGTACAGGTATCCCTGGTATCCCCTCTGTTTCTTTATTTCACATGTTTATTGCATTATTTAAATATATTTTCTGCTTTTGTTCTTGTGAAAATCCACATCAAACTTTGCAGCACTGCAAAGCTCAGATGTCAATCATGTGTTATGTTCCTTTACATGCCTCCAGGAACCATACATTAATAAGAAAAAGTGAAAAAAGTATATATATTTTCTAAGGTTTTGGTGGTATTAGTGAATAGTGTCAAAGAGTTTGCAGCCGTTCCGCGTGACACATTACTCATTTCTGAGGAGTTCATGAACTCATTTTTAACTCAGTGAATTGCTGAACTTTTTCAGGGGGACTATTTCTCTGGACATTATGGCAGCCAATTATTTTCCGCTCGGGCACACCTGTCATTTGCTCTCTCTCTTTTTTTTTTTCCCTGATACAATATTTAATACCCAGCAGATTAAAAAAAAGCAGCCGCTGCTTTTTGTCACCTTATTGAAAGCTTAAAAATTACCACAGCGCAAAGTCTGACCTATAAAGTCTGAGAAGTTTAATTGTAATAACCAACTCATGCTGCTCATCACTCCTTGTTTTGTTTTGTTTTTTACGTTTAACTCATCTCTTTACACTTCTGATTTGAGATTCACTTCCAACATCTCTTTCCTCTTACTTGGATTTATTGTTTATGCTTAACTTCTTTTGTCCAATCAGCCTCATGTCCTTTTTCTTTCCCTCCAGACTCAGAGATCCAGTTGCGTCGAGATATGGTGTTCTGTCAGTCTCTAGTCGCGGCTGTTTGTGCCTTCTCAGAGCACCTACTGGCCGTCCTCAACCAGGTAAACTACATACATATCTGATTTGGAATTGAATAGTGAGAATATCTATTTTTGGTTGATCCTTTACCTCAGCTCACTCTTTGACCTCTTTTCATGTGTCCACTCTCAGTTCCACAATGTAGGCAGAGACCAGGACGGGGACGGCTCGGACCCCCAGGACCTTCAGGAGGCCCAGGAAGCCAGCCGCCGTTGGCTGGAGCAGATTGCCAGCGCTGGGCTTCTCTTCCACTTCCAGTCCCTCCTCTCCCCCAATCTGGTGAGCACCAGACCAGCCTCAGCTCTAAGTTAATCCGCTTTAACAGACACTCTGTGAAAAAAAAGGAGTTGCTGTCTGAATACACAAATTAAAAACTGAGGAAATACGGCCAAATATAACAATACATATATTCGTATATAGAGGCTTTATCTGTGTGTACCCGCATGTGTAGCACTCACATTCTGATATAAACAGTCATCGTCCATCTATTCATTTAATTTTTAAGATCATCATTAAAGATGCCACTGTCAGGCCGCAAAGTAGTCATTGTCCACTCACCGCCATGCCAATGCACTGTTCTTTGATGACTGTTTAAGGATGTGGTCTGATCATTTGGATATTGTTTGAACTGGAACTGTTGTCTGGGGATGTTGTGGAAGAATGTCAAACTGCAGTTCAGGTCTGAAAAGGTCTAACCCGTACAGTTACTGTCGACCTCTGTTCATTGTTGTCATGTAAACTTGCTGTTATGTCAGACATAAGCACAATTTTTAAAAAGCTAATACATTGATGAGAGGGAAATAAAACAACATTAGATGATATTCTAAAATAGTGAAATAACTGAAAATGGAATCAAAAAATATAACATAAATACAATAAAAAATAGTGAGTAAAGTAAAAGTAAAAATTGTCCGTCAACCATTCTTAGGCAGGCAGCCTAAACAAAATGCAATTCATGAGTGATAACAACTAGAATATAACCTATAATGTTGACTGCTGTATGTGAGTATTTGATCTTATTTTGGAAAACTTGAAATCGAGTCATCTTTTGGCTTTTTTCTCCTACCTGGATTTAAGTCAGTCCGGTGAAAAGACCATCTGAAGGAGTTCACTCTGAACAGCCACCATGGATTGCTGAAATCAGGCCAAGCGCCCACACCGTGACCTCGCTCAGATCCATATTAACCTTTCCCTCCAAGAATTTCCTCAATAATTTTCAAGTTTTCAGCCATGATAAAGAGAATGGATCTCAAGCTGCTACAGGACTGTAATTATATTCCTCCAAAGCATTTATGTCCTATTTCCATCTATTTCTTTTCTCATCATCAACCACACAGAAAAACATGTTTTTATTGGGGTGAGGTATTTCGATTTAGTTTCTATTTCTGTCTTTGTTCACTGGGATTCAGCAACACAGGAAGTGCTTTTAAAAGTGTATTTTGGCAGCTTACGTCAGATCCCCAGAAATCATTGATTCATTTTCCCTCTTCATCCTGCAGTGCTGTCTCTCTTTTCCCCCTTCATTTCTCAAGACATTTCTCTTTCAAGTGTCCCCGCGGAACAAAACAGGGTCTCAGTACCTGCAGGTGATTCCAGTGAAATCACGGCACACTCCTTTTTTAGGGCACCACATGAAAGGCACAAAAACTGGGATGCTGTGGATGTGTGTGACTATGTTAGGGTTTTTTGTGTATGCTGAATGTGTGTGTTTATGTGACGCCCTATGAGATAAACTTGCCCACACACAGCAGACGTCACTTGGCAGTGCAGTGGGTCCTCCTCTGTCACATGTCTGGCCATCTCAAATGTGTCTTTAGGAAAAAAAAAGACCCTAATCCTCTTTCACCGCTGCTCTGGTTATCCCTCTGCATGTGGTGGATGAAGGAAGAAGAAAGAGAAGGGGAAGGGAGGTGTGACGGAGGGGTGCGTGGTGTCACGATCTGAAATGTATTGGAGGCACTTTCGCTTTCGCCGAGAGTGCATGTGCTTATTTGTGTGTGTGTGTTGGATGCTGAGCGCATGTTTGAAAAGGAAACAAGCGCACGTACAAACAATCCGAGGTATAAACAAACAAGCTGAAGCGAACGTGAAAACAGACGAAGACATGGGCATACATGTGCTGTCACACACGCAGGGGGAACTCATGTGATTAAATAATTATGATGTCAAGGCCTCTTTTAGCATCGACTTTCAGAAGTGAAGTGTCTGTCCTTCAGCAGCCACAATATTAATACATTATAGGGTTGTTTTGCCCACTTTCTGCAGATGTTCCAAGCATAACTACGCATTTGCAGCTCATTTATGTCAAGCCACAGATGCTTTGTGGCTATTGTTGAATATGACAACCTTTTGTTCAGATGTCTGACAACAGAAAACAGATGTTTGAAAAGAAAGAAAGGAATACATATGACCTCTGCTCCCAGAAAACCTCTTCAATATTTTACAAATGACTAGAGGCCCCCAAATAATACTCGTCTTACACTTGTGCCAATAAAGCCTAGTGCTGCATAGTTAATCCAAATATTATCAAAATCGCAATATCTATGTGTCCTCTTGGATGCCCCTGTGGTAGATGAAACATGATAAATCGCCCTCTACAATGCTTTTCCAGCGGACAGAATGCAGTGTCCTCCTGAATACATGTGGTGCCCTTTTTGTTTTCTTGCCCCTTTAACATCCTGAGTGGCTAGATCGAGTGAAAAACAACTTGGTGGTCAAGACAACACAAATTCTCTGAGGTGTTCTTCAGGGATTAATGTTAGGCCTTTAAATCATTAGTAAGATCCCGATCTTGTAGAACAGTAAATGTTGATTCTTTAACAAGGATTGATTTCTGTCGAGGAGCAGGGTATTGATCAACTCATTAAGAGTCTACTTGACTGTGAGAACCTCTTTTTTCTCCCAGAATTTAGGTTTCTTGGCTTTAATTAGGCTGTTAAAAAGGGGCCATTCTGCCTAATGTGTACTTTCAGTTGTAGTAGTAATCCCCAGGAACTGTAAAGAGACTTTGATGTGTAGAGATGATGATGTTCCCCTTTAATTTGTAATTCGTGTGCTGTCTCTTTGACCAAAAAATGTTCTTAATGCTTTCTTCATCTCTACACTCTCACTAGCATGCTATCTTTCTCTCGTCAGACTGATGAGCAGGCCATGTTGGAGGACACTCAGGTGGCCCTTATCGACTTGGAGAAGGTCACCTTCTACTTCCAGCAATTTGAAGGGGAGCCGCTGGTGGCCAGTATGTACTTACATTTGACATTTTGTTTTTTACAACAATTTAGGAGAACAAGAGTAAGCTTAAAAGAGTGCTCTAAATATGTAACATCTCTTCTGGCAGACATGCCCATGTCGTACCAGGTCGAGGGCACCCGTCAGACCTTGAAGGTTTGCTTCTACCTTGAGAGTTTCTACTTCTCCCAGCTGCCTCACCGGCTGAGAAACGGAGGGGGCATCAAAATCTACCCTGTGCTCTTCACGCAAGGTACAGGAAGCCTGGTTAGGGTACTTAAGTTGGCATGGAGTGCAGAGATGAATGTTACTTTATCTTTCACTCTTTGGTTTGTCTGCAGCACTAGAGAGTATGGAGGGTTACTACTACAGAGACAATGTGTCAGTGGAAGAATACCAGGCCCAAATCAATGCTGCCTCATTGGATAAAGTGAAACAGTACTACAAGAGACTGAGGTATGTTATACAACAAACACACACACACACACACACACACACACACACACACACACACACACACACACACACACACACACACACACACACACACACACACACACACACATTACTTTGAAGCTGTGTGATTTGGCTCTTTTACTTTAATATATAAATCAACACAACTTGCGCCAGTCGTGCTTGACTCTCAGTGCCCAGCAGGGCCTCAAGGTGATTGGCTGAGAGAGACACAGCGGGAATGTTTTATGATTGGTTGCGAACACACGCAGCAGGAGCGGCAGTGATTGGATGAGAGTTCCCAGCGTGTCATCAGTGCTGATGTGGTGCCTCTGTACAGCTGCTGCACTCGGTTAACTCGCACCCCGTTTGGTTTGCCGCACACCCGAGAGCCTCTGTGATTGGCCAGGCATGGACAATTTAATGAGGTGCAAACAGAAAGGAAGAAATGGACACTTCTGGGAGTTGAAAATAAAGGCTTGGCTTTATTTAATCTCCTGGATGTGTGGGCGAGTGTCAGGCCTACACGGCATGCTGTCTGAATATCAATTTAGTTTCGTATCAGATGCTAGCTGACGGAAAGTCACATTTAAACCAGCTGCATGTGAAAGGATGTCTGTGGATGCACATTAAGAATTCATCTTTTAGGAAATATTATAGACTTTGAAGAAATGAGATGTGGCTCTGGCAAAATGTCCTACAATGTCCTTTATAGACACACACTTACATCTGATCCTGTTATCATAGATCTAAGATTGGTGCCAGCCCAGTTGCCAATCTACTCACTACAGATACTGCTCATCAAGATGAAACGATACTCTCTGATACCATCTAGAAAGAATTGTTCACATTCTTTGAAAGCTGTTTGAGGCCCAGCCAGAGTGAGTTCCCTCACTGAATACCTACGAGGGCCATCAGTCGACACATCAGCTTCGACTAAACATCTGCTGCTGATTGTGTGGATAATTAAACACAGAACACAGTGAAACGTCATCATGTTATTTAGGGACAATCTGCATTGGAGGGGAGGGGGGGCGGGCAAATGATTTAGTACACCAGTGCCGCGACAAAAACATTAATTTGCTGGGTTGCTTTCTGTGGATGGTTTTTAATTTGCTCGTAGTGTTTAGTGGGATGAGTGAAAAGAATTTCAAGCATTCATTTCTGTCAGATTTCCACACGTACCACATTGTGCTGGGTCATTAAATCCTTCTAGTGCAATTGTCCTTCCATCGCTTTATGTGATAATATTGTCTACTAGATCTTCTGGGACTCCACAACCTTTTAATAGTGCAGTATTGGCATTTTGTGGCATCTCTTTCATTTCATTTTATTGAGTCCTTGTTTGCAGTAAGGACTGCATGATCAGTCTCTAAAATGTCACTGTTCTAATTAAGAACCACAGGGAGAGATACATTGTGTCAGGGCGCCTGCAGCACCCTTTTAAAATGAAATTATCTTAATAAGCTTTCATTACTCAAAGCGTACATCCAGGACTCAGCCATGTGATTCAGAACAGCCTGTGTTTGTCTATGCGTGCACGTATGCTGTATGTTTCTGTACAGTATGACCTGTACAGAATGAGCCTAATTGAATTGACAGCAGAGGCTCCAGTAGTAACGCGGAGCAGATGTGCACTGACAGGCAAGCGAGTGAGGCTGGTGATGTGGGGAGCATGAGGGGTGCTGGGTAGGGGCGACAGTGTGTTTCAACAGCGCAACTGGAGTGAAACAGTTAAAGAGACTTCTTTCATCTTAAGTACTCTCTACTCTCATTTTAAAGTGAAACTTTCGCCGAAATGCAACCTAGGCTTTTTTTGTGAATGAATATGAGTCAAACCTTCATGTAAAAGCATAATTACGACGAAAGAGGCACTTTTAAGATTGACCTTATGTTCACTTTCGGCTCAAACTCATTTTCAATGGGAGGGCATGGGGCACTTTTACGCTTTTACGTTTTAAAAATCGCTATTTTTAAAACACTAAGAAGGCTCGACACAACATGAAACTTTGCTTGTAGTATCACCAGGGTCTCTACACATAGCTCAACTGAGCCACATACACTCTCCCCAGACGCGTCGATCCGTGAGTACGTCTGGACTGCCATGACGACGACTAGAGGAAGAAACTTTTGCCAACGTGAGTTGTTCAAAAACCTTCTTTTTAGTAAACTCTGTGTACACAAACAATGTTCTCAATGCTCGTGTTCATGTGTAGAGACCCTGGTGATACTACGAGCAAAGTTTCATGTTGTGTCGAGCCGAAAGTGAATTCACGGTCAATCTTAAAAGTGCCTCTTTCGTCGTAATTATGCTTTTACACGAAGGTTTGACTCTTATACATTCACAAAAAAAGCCTAGGTTGCATTTTGGCGAGAGCTTTACTTTAAGTCTCATTACCTGATTCTGTCTCGATCCAATCAGCTTCCTGAGCTCTACATTGTATCTACACTACGTGAATCAGCTGGTGTTGGGTTAACATATGTGTTGTATACAAGGATCAATTCTTATATGATATCACATATATGAAAAGTTTGCAGGTTGATACCCTAAATAGTGAATGACTCATATAAGGCAAAGACACAGTGCAAAGCTGCTGACTGACAGTGGTGGAATTGTACTTATATGACCTTCAGTTGAATATTGTTGTTTCATGCTGCTTCATACTTCTACATAACTTAAATTCTTTCAGAAACAGACAAAAATCTATGTGAAGGTTAGACAGAAGCAGTGTAGTGCAAATAAATAATCCATCCAAAGACAGATAACAATTTGAATTTTAAATTATATTTCAACTCGTGTAAACACATGCAGTTGTTACGGAAGCAGTATAATATAAGCTCTGATGTTGTGTTAGAACTGTGTTTCATGTAATGCCATCCAGCAGTGCATGTAAAGATCAGTAGATGTCATACACATCAATGGGGAACTCAGGACCAGATAAAAATAAGTCAGATAAATGAAAAACAACTTGATTAAATTGTTCTGTTTACATTTTAACACTAGAAAAGAATTAGAAATATTTCATGCTTCAAATTTAATAAAAATACATTTTAAATGACCTCTCGTGACCCACCTGCAGTACCTTTACGGCTCACCAGTGGGCCCGGCCCGCACTTTGGGAGTCACTGCTCTACATTATGTATGAAGGCCAACTACTGACAGTTCAGTTATTCCTGCGCAATAAAAATAATACACTAATAAAATATGTAATAGTGTAAATTCAGAGAGGTATTTCTGTTCTTCTACCATTGAAACCTTACATTTTGCTTGCAATATGTAAATACATTTGCTGAAAGATATACCTTTTCCTCAAAAGAATGTCTAAAAATGACCAGACCTTTGTTGTATATTTTGTTAAGTTGTGTACCGACATTATCGCAAATGTTTCCCACAATGTTCAAAACCCAGAAATGTGCACTTTTACGCAAGGTTTTTTACTCTTCCTGAGCCACGTCAGCTAGATTTTTTTTTACCAGCAATGGTTATTTAACAGCAAAGACAACAACTCCTATGATCCCACGCTACTTTAGGAGGCCATCAAACTACATCTTTCGTTTTATTGTTTGTTTTGAGAGACCCCTCGCAGCAGAGATGACATACAGCGCATTTAAGTACCATTGTTGAAGAATGCCTTAGTAATATTGCTACTTCCACCACTAATGCCAGAAGGTGACTTATCTATGCATCTAGCTATTATTTTCCTCATAAATAAATCCCCCTAATGATGAATCATTTCAAATTACCAGGAAATACAGAAAACTGCCTTCAAAACTCAAGATATTCTGTTTACTGGCTTACATCACTAAACTTGGCATTTTTTCTTGTAAAATAACTAAAACAATGAATCAATTGAAATGGTTGCTAATTTATTATTTATTGATGGGCTTATCGATTCATTGGTTACTGGTTTCAACCACACGGTTATTCAAACCACTCAACAAGTAGCACTTTTAATTCAGCATTACTGCTCAGTCATTCATGTGCACATGGAATAATACAGTAAGAACTGAGCAAAACTATAGCAGGTGACCCGCACCAGAAACATGTTGTTTGCTCGCATCAATCACAGCAAAGTAAATATTCCCAGCTGGTTTTTCACCATTCAGCGAATGTAGTGTGTAATGTTAGCAGTAATTTTCGTTCTCCATATGTCTTCGGGCTGACCACAGACCAGCCTGTGATGTCACTCCTCTCTCCATCGCTGCGTTCCAACCTCAGGCACCTCGTTATCCTTGGAGCCCGGCCACAGCAGTGTTGGGTTAAACCCACACTATGGGCCGGAGCCAGAGGCTGAATGACAGACAGAAACAGCACACGCAAACTGAACTGAATGAACTGCAGGGACTGAGATTTCTTGAGTAGTTTCATGTCGTCGATCCCCCTGAATGCACTCCCATTACTCCTCAGGCCTAAATGTGAATTTATGAGCGCTGAGACATTGTTGTTTAGGA
The DNA here is from genome assembly GCA_963678695.2 of Diplodus puntazzo. Lineage (NCBI taxonomy): Eukaryota > Metazoa > Chordata > Actinopteri > Spariformes > Sparidae > Diplodus > Diplodus puntazzo. Next base: position 17,574,359 of record OZ023171.1, on the reverse strand, counting down.
GTTGAAAGTGAATTTTTTATCTGTTAACATTGCATGTGGAGAAATAATAGCGATGAGGATGAAAATTAGCATTTTCACTTAGAAATGCTTGTATTGGGATCATTTATTTTCAATTAAATTAATGAGGAAGAAAGTCGCTCATTATGCTGAGGAACCCTGTCAAGATGTGACCTTTTCAGAAGTTAAAAGGCAAAAAGAAGGCATGTTTTTTGTCTTGCTTCTCCCCTGATGACTTTGCTAGCATACACTGCATTGTGGGCATTATCCAATTTCAGAGTGGTAAATGATACCACTATGAGGCTTACACTTTCCTTACACGCACCACGATACAGTATGATCCAAGCAAACCCGTACTTCCTGATGAAGTCACTCAAGTCTTCAAAACATAAACTCTGCTGCCAAATCACAAGCACATGGCTGCTGCCGCTGGAGTCAGCCTTAGCCGGATGACGAATGCACGTTTTCAAGCTTTCATAAACCAACTCGGCTGTCGTGTGCATTTAGGGAGAAGAGGTTTGAAACCCTGACACGTACTGAGTTTGCTAAGTCACAGCCTAGTTGTTTGCAGGATTCGCATGATGCAGAAGTAAGAAGACACAGAGGGAATAAAGTAATTGCCTTTCATTGCCTCATTTTCTGTTACAGATTGTGAGCTGAATTAGCAAATGCGTATATTGTCTACTCTAGCAGGGAGAAGCAACATCTGAAAAATAAAAAGCCCTGAAAAGAAACGGCTTTTCCTTCAGGACCCAGTTACAGAACAGCAAAGGGGAAATCAAAAGGGGAATATAGATCGCCAGAGCAGGTTGGAAGGGTGGAAGAGATTTCATCGGGGGGATGAGGATGATGGGCTTGAGGAGGAGAGTGTGCAAAAGGAGTCGACAGGGGCAGTGTGCAGAGGGGCGAAGCAGCACAGAGTCTGCAAATGTTTTATTCAGAGGGAGAGATTATCACAGGCTTGTGGTTTCATCTCATTTTGGTTGTATTGACAGGAAGTTTCAGGAGGGAATCGCTATTGATTCAAGAAGCTTGGATGCATAAAGCATGGTGAAATAATGCAGAAGAAAGTCTGTTGGTGAATTGTATGTGTGTCATGCCTATATGTTGCCGTGGCTGTAACACTAACCTGTAAGTGTAAAATCGATATTTTCTGGCGCAGCTGAGGCAGGAAGCTCGCAATGCTTGCATTAGGCTTTTCTCTCTAATTGAAATGCATTTGGCAGCCGTGAGGAAATGTTTGGCACTGTTTCACAAGACAGTAGTGAGATTTCCACATCTTATGGTCCCTTTGATAAAACTACTTGATTTATGTGGATATTAAAATTCTACACAGTCTGGCTAATGCTGTATAATGACGGCATGGTGACTGAAAGATAAGCAATAAACTCAAAAGTATAGCATCCTCCAACAAATTGCACATATCATTATTACTACAGTCTTTTTGTGTCCCATGCTTTGTTAAACAGTTAAACAGTCATCAGTCACAGCTTTTAGGTCATTTCTGCTTGCAGTGTTAGCTCTCCCATCAGCTGAGGGGAATCGGTAATCACACTGATGCAGTGCAGTTTGTCTTGATTAAGCAGAAATGCTTGATGCTCATTGTAGGTCAGAGTGTAACTTAAAGCACAGCAGTGAGCTCTATCAGTCTGCCCTTTATCTCTGCTGCCCCGTGGCTGGAGCACAGCTCGGTCCTCTCGCTGTTGTTCAGAAGTGACCCTGGGCTATATGATTAATGCTGCTAGCTGCTAGTTTGCCAACTCAGGTAAGGCTTTGATATACAACATGTATCAACCTCTGCGCCATTACAAAAGTGTAACTACAACCATATATTCGAGCCTCCCTGACAGCCCTGCTCTCCAAAGACACCTCCACAATATATGCTCAACAAGAGACCATAGATAGCGTGACGTCACTTAAAGTTGCTCAGCACACAAATGTGAATCCCACCATTGTCCCCGACATCGAAACGATGCTACAAATCTGCAGCTCAAACAGCAGCGTTGGTTTGTGTTATTGATGGTATTTCTCTTCCTCCCTGGGGCAGGGCATTGCAGTGTGATGAATAATACAGCAACGGACCGTATTCACACAGCGGCCATTTTACCTTGACGTCAAGCTCAGGGTTAGACGCTTGAATGCTTAGATGATGTTATGCTGCTGTTTTCTAGATTGCAAGTCGTATAAACGTTGGAAATCAGTCAAAATATTATCATTTCACCACTTTCCAAATGATCAGCAACTGATCAGATGATGGACAGTGCAAATCTAGTGGGACAGTGGGCCATAATTCAGGGTAAAACAACATATATGACAACCATTAGCTTCTGCTAGAAAACAGCTAATGTTAGCATTCAGCTACTTCCATGCTAAAGTTACTGTTTGATAGTGAATCACTATACAACAGGAAAGAGCAGGAATTGATTCTTAAATATCTACGCACATCTGGGAAAAATTTAAGCATGTAAGTGGAACACACTGGATGTAATCAAATAATATTGTTTGCTATGAAGGGATTGAATGCTAACGTTGGCTAACAGGTTATCAAATGTGTTGTTTTACCTTGAAATATGTCCCAATCTCCCTCCATATTTTCACTATCCATAATCTTTTCAGTCGATGATCGATTGGGAAGTGTTGAAATGATAATGTTTCGTCAGATTTCCTATGTTTATACAACCCAATAGCTCACCTTAGCATTAAACTACTTGATACCTAATGTTATTGTTTGATTAAAGCCAGTGTGTTTCACTTCCAGGCTTTAACAAATCTGTCAGAGACGTGTGTGCTGAAATTTTAGAATTAATTTAAAGCATTTTTTTTACGGCATTATAAAACAGTAACGATACCTTGGAAGTGGTTGAATTAGCTTAGCTTACATTCTCAGATGTCTAACGGAAGTTAATGGCGATCAAATATGATGTTTTATCCTGAAATGTGGCCAGATGTCCCTCTAAATTTGGACTATCCTTGCCTTCCCACCCTGAGTGTGAAGAAATGGCTGCCGTAATAACATGGTCTGTGGCCACTGCAGCAAGTTCCCTAATCTTCCATCTAACTTACATTTGGTTTGGTAAATGTGGGTTCTCTCAGATGGCTCCACCTCTAACCCAAGAAGACATTTTAGGTTTTCCTCACAGAATGAAAAATACTTCTTATTTGAGCAATCATACCTGATAATATTCCAGAAACAACAGAAACAGAGCTCTCTCTGCTTGGTTTAGGAATTGATGAAAATGCTATGGTCTTTGCACCGGCGCTGGGAGTCCCAATCCACAAGAGCGCTGGTGGTGGAGCTTCGTTCTGCTCCATCCACTGAACCCTTGTTTATGAAGCCGGGTGAGGCTGAGCATTAGAAACCCTGTTCTATTTATCATTCCTCTTCGTAAAAAAAAAAAAAAAATCACCTTTACAAGGAGCCGAGAATGCTTTGTGTCTCCTTATGTGCAGCGTCAGGGCCTTTAATCTTTCGCTATTTTAAGCCAGTTGCTATTTTTTGCATTGTAATATATGCAGTAACTGCATGTGTGTCTTCGTTGACAATGATTTAGTGATAATAAGTCTTCAGATGGCTGCGACACCAAGACCCCATTAACACTAATCTGCCTCGTGTTGTCAAGGAGTGGACATTTGTTTCCCGCTCTTGACTGACACTAATGACTTCGCAGTGCTTTGACTTAAATGTACTCAGCATATGCGTTAAATATTTTTTAGGGATTTTATTGTGTCTTCGAACCAAAACTATAAGCATGCAGTTGTTACCTACAAAGAATTGATGCATTTTTCCTGCTGGCATGTGCGCCGTATTAAACTGCAGTTGACATATAGCTGGTCATAAATTTTCCTGGTGGTGTAAATAGGAAGTAGGCGTGGGGTAAGGATATGACCTCCAACACGCTTCACACACACCACCTATCTGGTGTCAGTGCAGAAGCATCACCGTGTCGCATGCCAGGGCTCCTTGGATGCCCTCATTAGCCCTCAGGTGGTCCTGCCACACACTGCAGGGGTTTGTGGGGGATTTAATAACGCTGAGTGTCATCCATCATGGCAGTGTGAGTGATTTACATGGACCAGCATGCACCTCTGCAGGATCACATGCACCGTCATAAATCCTAGACACTTAACTTGTGTCCTCATGAGCGAATGGGTGTGAAACCAAATCCACAGAAGACTCGAGGTATTTCAGGGATCGTTTTAGCTTCCTTTGTGCTTTTTTCAAATGGAGGATGTCATGCCAATGTGCCCATTCCCACGCTGCTTCTCTGTGAAAACATCTGTGCCTCAGATCCCTCTTCTTTGACGCTGCAGCTGACTACTAATGCTCCCGTGCTGTAAAGGGGCCTCAAGTGTCCTATTGTTATGAAGGAAGCAGAAACAAAGAGAATTAAGTATTCTCATCGGCCCAATAACATAAAACCAGCTTCATGCAGAGCAGGTCATCTCTGGCCTGCAGCCAAATCCTCCATTAGAGTCTCATGTAAAAACCTGTTGGCAGGTTCTGTGTGCGTGTGTGTGTGTTGTCGGTTGTGACTTATTGCAAAAGGAGCTGCAGGCAAAATTCACCTTAAGTTTCCTTGATTCAAGCAAAATATGAAGAAGGGAAATGTTCAGAATAATGAGCCTGATCACACATAGTTTATGTAACCTTTGTGTTTGATGCACACAGGCTGACAGATGGTGGGTTGAAATTTTGAGTGGTGTAAAATTACCCTAAAGAACTTAGGGTACCTGGATTAACCAGGGGAGCTGTTATTTTTTTTTTTTTTTTGCTTTAATGTTTGAGAATGCCAGTGGATAAGAGGAAATTAAAACAATCTTAGGCAAAATGGGGCCCCTCAATGCTGATGAACCTGGGGAGTAATAGACCCTACCTTATGTACGGTGTGTAAGGTGCATGCAATGTAACTGAGCCACACAGTGTTGTGGTTTTTTTTGTTTTTTTACTGTGTGTGGGCTTAAAACTTCATTTTTCATCCATAATAAATGTTTCTGACAAAAGACCTTCAACTAAGATGTACTGCAGGTCCTCTTAAAACCACACATCATTCGTAGTCGACTCCTATTATTTTGTCATCAGAGACCTCCAGGAGAGAGATGGAGAGTTGGCCCCGCTTCTCAAGCTGTGGCTCATGGTATTTTTAGAACTCTTACAGTAGGCATTGAGATAATCAGTGGGTATTATAACCTTGTTTCTGCAGGAGGAGGTGCACAAGGTCATGACAAGGTGCTTTTATTTAGTCTGAAAGAGATAAACAAATGTGCACATCTGCAGTAGTCTAGTCTAGTCGACTAAGACAGATATTGTAGACCTTTAAAGGTAAAGTCTGATGACTGTAGAACCCACAGTTGAAAGAGACAGATAACCAGAAACATCTGCAGTAAGAGTCAGAATATTAGGATTTTAGCAGAAGGTTTGAATCCCAATAAACTGTCTTTTGTTCTTTGTAATGTTTTATTGCTTCACTTAATCTTGTTTCTCTTAAAGGTACCATATTATGAAAACACGTTTTCTCTGGTCTCTACATATATAAACTGGTCCTCCCTGAGCCTGCCAACTCCCAGAATGAGGAAGGCAAACGATTCCTGCATGGTCTCTGCAGCCCACCTACTGGTAAAACGGCGCTCCTACAGGCTGATCAGATTCAGCTCTTTTCGTTACATAACAAATGTTTTTGGTTGTCACAGTAAAAAGTCTGGAAACGTGCAGACTGGAGACAGAGACGATGCGAACAGTGTCCAAGAGTTTGGAGACTGTGTTGGAGACAAACACAGCTTTCGCTAGCTGTTAGCTATTAGCTACATGGTAGTAACTGTAACAACACATACGAACTAAGTAACATATTCAGACACACTAACCATTCGGAAATGTCCCGCTGCAGCCGCAAAGTCTGTACTTCTTCAGGAGCCTCTCCTTCTGGGTCCGATTCTGGGTATGGTTGAACAAAAGCAGCTCCGCGAGCCATAGCGTTACATCCACCGTTAACATTAGCGCATGCTAGTGCTAGCATTAGAGGCATCGTCTTCCTGAGAGGGACGCGTAGCAGGCATGGCAGGCATTGACAGACGGAGCTCATTTGCATTTAAAGGTGCAGGCACAGAAACAGCCTGCTCTCAGCAGAGCTTACTTGAGCGACTTTTAGACAGCTGAAATTCTGGACCACAGATGGGTTTGGGGCAATGCATATCGAATACAGTGTTGTTGGACCTGTGACAGCTGTGTGAAATTGATGAAAAACAGTATGATATGGGACCTGTAAGAGAAAGATGTGTAAGCCCTTACAATATAATAATATAATATAATATAATAATTACAAGACCACAAAGGAATTGGTGGACTTTCCAACTATTTGATGACTTAAGTAGTCACTTATTGAATAGATGGCTGTCCACTGTCTACCACTCGTGCTTTTGTTGCAGAGGCGCTTTCACTGAGCCTTCTTGAGACTCCCACCGGCAGTTTAACCTTCAGTCCAGGCTCAGGCATCGATAAGCAGAGTGTCCATCCCATCCTTGTCGCAAATGTACGGGGAATTTACCTTACTGACTCGGTGAGATGAACCAGATCTGTTTAAGACATGCGGCATGGAGAGAGGACCCAAGCATCGTGTTCTCAGCAGCTTGTTTTTCCACAGCAACACATCGCAACACATACTGAACCAATGTGGAAGCCAGGTGTTTACTGTCAAACCTTTAATGAGGAAATCAAATATTTAGATCCTCAAACACAGTCTTGTATAGATTGTTCGACAGTCATGGCCATCACTTTATGAGGGGAATTGAAGAGGTTTGTATTCCTCATGAGGTGCGGAGTAACTTGTGAGCATCAATTGAATGATAAGGCCATCTTGAAACAATTACATGGGCTGTTAGCTCCATCTGATCCCCTAGCAAACTCTGCTGGCAGTCATTTAGTGGAGCACGCCACGAGGTTAAAGGATAATTTGCTGTATGGGGATTGAATACTTGGAAACCTTCAACAAGTGAAGATATAAAATGGACAGGTCACTCATCTGTATTGAATAGATTTGTGTTGCATCGTAAGTTTGTATGTGAATGAGCTCAAGTGAATAGGAAACTTGCTGTTGTAGGTATAAAGCCATGTTAGCCTAAAAAGATAAAGTTAGTGTACTATATACACTAATAGGGTACATTTTTTATCTCTGAGATGTCACCATGAAATAAAACATTTGATTTTCATGACTGTGATGTATAATTGTGCAAATGAGTCGTGTAGTATAGTATAATGTGCATATATAACAGATATATTATCATTGGTTAAAAAACATGGATCAAAATACTCAATTCAATTCTGTTGATATATTAGAGCCAAGAGGTTTTACAGAGGGGATTTTGGAAATCTTTTTTTTTTTTTTTTAATCAGAAAATACAATTTCTTCATGTTGTGAGTAATAAGATGATTTATAAATCCGGCGGAATATAGATAAGAGTAAAACAGCAAAGTTTTGTCGATGAAAGTTCTAAGCAGATATTTCTGGTTCCGCCTGTGAGAAAAATTGTCTCTAAAGATATACATAGTAAATCCCATACATTTTTAGACAAAGAATAATGAATAATGCTCACATCAGCCCTGATAGCAGTGCCCTGTTCCCACTGTCTCTCTCTCTCTCTCTCTGCGTGCCAGTCCTGTTTGCGACCACGCGTCTCCTGTGCTCCTGTGCCTGTTCCCCAGTCCTCACATGCTCCTTATGTTCCTGATTCGTACCTTGCAATTTTTCTATTACTTTGGTATGCTCCTCTGCCCACTTGCTTTTTCTCACAGGATGTATATTGTTTAAAAGAAGGATGAGGAAGGATGGTTCATCAGCTATTGCAGACTTCTAATGCTCTCTGTACCCGCAAGACTACTTCTCAGTATCCTCTAAAAAAAGAACTTGAAAAAGGAAAAGAAATGAGGAAATCTAATTTAAAAAGTCAAATTTGCATAAATCTCCAAAACAGAAATCTGACTTAAATCAAACATCTTAATGTGTATTTTGGACATCTTATTTCCACTAGTCTGAAAGAAGACGTGTGCTGGAAACAAAATAGCCCAAATCCTCAAAACTGATCAGTGCATGACTCTCCCTTTCATATGTACTATGTATGCACTAGTAGAACCAGTAGGTAGAAGTGTAGCATGAACCAAGAGGTCAGTTGTGAAAGGGTCAGTATCTCAGAGATGTAAGCAGGGGCTGAGCCATGTGGTGCCTTAATATCAATTCTGAACTTGACCCAGTTTGTGGAGGCTAAAATCTGTGTAATGTGGGATCACAGAAAAATAGGCAATTAATGTTAAGTAATGTTGTTTCCTACATTATTGCTTTGGTGAAGTGTGCCGTCAGTGTGTGTGTGTGTTTACATTTCTGTGTTCTCGATGACTTTTCATTTCAACTTGGCTGGTTCATAATCACTGTAAAATCTTGAATCAGGGATGTGGTAACTCAGCGCTGATTGATTAATTTCATTAATAATACGTCAGGCAGAAGTACCCCACTCATAATGAATGCCTCCTTGGCCTGATTTTAATCACCTAATAGCAGAGTGAATGCAGATGAATGAGCCCTGCTTCACTGCTTCTTGTAAACAATCTCCCTCCCTCAAACTCTGGCAGTGCTGCATCCACTAAAACTAAATTCTCCTGACTGTTTGCGCTTTCACAAAAGTGTACCGTACAGATTGACCGTATGCTGTACTTCATTATCGCTTCTGGCAAGAAGTAATGGAGTATGTGATTTTATTACAAGGGGGTTTAATGTGGTGTAGTGTACCTATTTTTAGCCCACTGCTGGCCTACTGAGATTTGATGGAGTCACAGACTGCTGAGTTTGCACCAGCAGCACTCCACCTCAGATGGACTCGTTGCGGCATACATCCTCTGTATCTGCATAGGGATGCCGGTCCAGTGCTGCCTCCAGTGTGCTGAAAAGGGAAATGACACCAAATCTGTCTGTACTCCATGAATGAGTGAGGCAGTGGCATTTGGAGTGATGCCCAGGACAAGAGATGCTTAGTCCGTGTTTCTGCTGAGCTGTGCCCAAGTTACTTTCATGATTGATCAGCGGATGGTGGAGGTCCATAATGAGCAGGTGGCCTACTTTTCCCAGAAAGGCAGCCAGTTCTCCCGATGACCTAATGATGCAGGGAAATGAGTGCCACAGTGTGTTTGTCAGGCAATGGGGCTTCTAAATAAAAAAACAAACATGTGTTTGATTGTTAAACAACATCTACTGCAGTGGGTTACTGCTGTACTTTGTTTTGTTTTTCTGCGACTGCTGTTAGATTCACTCCATATGTGAACTGTTGTTTCTCCCCCAGGGCTTTCTACCTGGATCAGTCCAACATGCCACCTAGCGCTGCACCCAAAGCTGCCCTCATAGATAAGGTAAGAACAGCCTTGTGCTGCATTCATGACATCATGGAAAAACTGAAGAATGGGATCAGATCTCAAAGTTGCAATGTGCAAGTGTTTGCACGTGTAACATGTTGGAACCTCCAGAGTGGAAAATCAAGCAAAAAAGGGCTGCTACAAATACCTGTGTTACCTGTAGTCACCGCTTGGAAGCTGACAGGGACCAGGACTGGGTAATTTATCAATATAATATCATTGTTGTGATATGAGACTATTTTAGATGTCGTTATATCATCATGTGGCACAAGTGTTGTCTTTTCCTGGTTTTAAAGGCTGCATTAAAGTAAAGTGATATCATTTTCTGATTATAACAGACCGCCTACTTGTCCTAATTTTTGTTTTTACCCGTTTAGTCATTATATCCACATTACTGATGATAATTTATCAAAAATGTTGTTGTGTAAACATTTTGTGAAAGAGCCAATAGCCTGTTTGGTCAAAAATATTAGATTTTGTCACCCAGTCCTAGAATGTATATTAGACATTTTAAATTTAGGAATTAAAAGTTACTGTATATATTTAAATGTTGTAAGGAAGCTAGATAGTCAGCTGATTGTCCCTCTCTTCAATAACTATGATACAGCCTGAAAATATTGCCAGTGTTTTCCCAGTGAGCAGCTCCTTTGAATCATAAATCTGTGAGCACTGCGTTGCCAGCACAATCTGAATCTACCTGACAGAAGCACTTCACAATCTGCACATCTACTCTTTTTGTTCTCTACTTTGCCTATAAACAACCTGGGATCTGGTGTTGTATCCTGCACAAACCAATCTCATTCTGTTTCTGCTCAGCTGATGCGTCCCCTGAATGCTCTGGAGGAGCTTTACCGTCTGATGGAGAGTTTTATCAGCTGTCGCCGCACCGCTGCCTGTCAGTACACCGCCTGCGGGGCTTCTGGAGTCGGGCTGCTCACTGTGGCCTCTGAGCTCTGCTCTCGCCTGGGAGCCACGCACATTGTCATGTGCAACAGCGGCGTTCATCGGTAAGTGACACTGTACAAGTCTTCCAGTTCTAGCCTCCGGTTCAATTATACATCCCTGCATATCATTGTCTTTCTTTTGACAGCTCTCTTGCAGTTTCTCTTTCTCTTCCTATCACCTTTATAATTTCTACCACACTGGTTCTGTGCACCTTCTTTTATCCTTTATGCCTACCTCTCAATTCCATGAGAACCTTCCTTACCGCAGGGATTTTTTCTATTAATGTTTCTCTGCATTAATTACCAGCAGGATATTCTTGCTAATAGGGCCCATTGTTTCTCAGACCAGATTAGGGGCTTCTAAGCAGGCATAGCATTTTACACAGGAAGGAGACAGGTCAATTACTTCCATTCTCATTGAATTCTATATATGGCTGCTTAATTCACCTGCTGCTGAGGGCACTGTTCATCAATGCATGCAGACAGAAATATCCTGATCATTTGTCACCACTGATCCCCAGTCCCAGCTTCCATCTCTCCCTCACCCACCCATCTCGCACCGGTTCCCTCTTTCTTCACCCTGTGACAGTTTCCATATCTTTTTGTCTCAGTCACGCGCACAGGTTCACGCACACGCGCGCTCATGCGTTCGCCAGATGTGACTGATGGCTTGATAAAGTGCCATAGATGGAGCCTCCTGGTTGCCTGAGCTCTAATAGAAAGTTCCTGTCTGTGCCGTGACTGCTGCTACTTTATTAACCCACAGGCTGTGTGTGTAAATGCGTGTGCGCGCCTGTGCAATTATACCCATTGGCCACAACTCACCCAGGCAGGCAGGCTAAGTGTACCGTGACACAGCAGGTGACAGGACCAGCCATATTTAGGATTATTTGTGAACTGGCTTTCTCCTAAAATACTGTTTTGCCCTCCAAAGCTGCAGACTGATAGGTGTATTAGATTCGAAGTATCCACAGAAAATCAATGCTATTAACTTTGACAGTCAAGGTTTTTATGCATGACCCTTACTATTGACAGAATACACATCATGTACGGACAAACCAATTTCACTGATATATATATATATATACATATATATATATATATATATATATATATATATATATATATATATATATATATATATATATATATATATATATATATATATATATATATATATATATATATATATGTATGTATATGTATGTATATATATATATATATATATATATATATATATATATATATATATATATATACACACACACTTATAAAACAATCTCTGTATTGCTCATGTAAATGTGAGCATGCAAACTAAATCTGGCATAATTGAAAAACCCTATGAAACCAAGCCAGTAGATTAGTAATGTGGAAATTGCATTATCAGTGTGGCAGCCTTCGCAGGCACTATTGATTGGATTAGTTGACTTGATGGATGAGTTTTAATAACAGTGAAAGCGAGATATTTTGGGGGCATCAGCAGTTTGCATTGCACTGTGCTCCTCACTTCTTCTCCAGACTTTTTTTTTTGTCAGTCACCCCCACAAAAACCATTAGGGAAGCTAAAAGAGTGTTCCTGTCTGATAGAAGGAACCAAAACGATGGCACAAGGCCTCATGGACAGGGTAAAAGGCACTACATTGTTCAAATACTTGACATTTTTTTCTTTCGTTTCATATTGTGCTCGGCTGTCTATTTTGTTATATACTATAGTAAATAACACCAGTTGAATTCAGGCAGGAATTTGCATGAAGGCAATTAGGGTGATCTAGAAGATATATCGTACTTTTTTTTTTTTATCCAATAGCAATTATCAGTTCTTCGCAAAAATGCCTAAAACAACACCCCACAGGGAAAGGGAGTCAGCCACACCTTAGATTCTTTATTTATTTAAATCTCCTATTTGCAAGGTAGTTGATTTTTCATTTTAGCATTCCCACCATCCGAAAGCGTCAGTTTTTAACTAGTTGAGACTTCTGACGCATGAGCATGGTTCAGGTATAAAAAGTCCAACACGGAGTAGAAAGCTGTACTACTTAACACCACTAACCTCTTTCTGCAAGAATCCTGTCGAACTGTTTAAAAGGGGATTTGGCTGAATCAAATAAAACACATGTAAATCTACTAGATCTGGATTTTCATTTGGATTTGCATGAAATTGTACTCGCTCATAGATACGAGCTGCCTGATTGTTTTCCCCCAAAATCGTATATCAATCAATATCCTGTGAATTTAATGAAATTGTCCAAAAAATCGCCCAATCTCACAATTTAAAGAAAGGGAGGAGTAATTCCTGGATCATCCTTTTATCCAGATCTGTACCAAAATGGTAATGGGGTCTATTCTGGGCTGAGACGCATCATCCATCCAAGTTTAATGGACTATATCCATAGTTTTGATGTGCTGACAAACAGAGGGACACTGGTGAAGACCAGACCGTAACAAGAAAAAGGCCTTTCAATTGTATGTAAACTATGTATTTAAAGAATGTACAGGAAAACATGATATGTATCGCTATGTGGATGTAAAATCACCTCTACTCGGAGAGGGGATTTCAGTTTACACTTCCCCTCTGCTCATCGCTTCTCTTTCTGCATTTTCCTTCTCATTCCTCCCCTCTTCTTTTTGTGTGTCGCTCTCTTGTTTCTTCTCATTTATCAGCATGGACTTGGCTTTGGAGGAGGGTTAAATGGGATATGGGCTGGAACAACATGAAACAGATGGGTATAAATCACCTCGTACTATCTCACCAGCCCTAATGAAAAGGGAAGCCGTGCAGCCTCACACGCACACATTGACACACTCAGATTTTGTGCAGTCCCTTCATCTTGCTCCAGCTGAAGAGATATTTAAAGATCCTCTGTGGGTGACTCCCCCCCTTCCTTTATCGGTGTTGAAAGCTCAAAATGGGTGCTTAAAATATTCCAGGGTGGCCTGCGAGAGGACATCTTTTGCCTTTCTCCACTGGGATATCTTTTGGCACACACTGGAGTTGATTGTTGAGTTCATTACTTTTATCACATCATGTCACGCTGTCATAAAGTTATGCAACTGGAACCCGAGGGCGACTTTTAAATCCTGATGTTGATGGCCTCTGGTAGCAATAAATTCCAAAAAGCACATTTTTTTTTTTTTTTTTTACAGAACCTTTGTTCTCAGTCAGTATGAAATCCTTCCACAAGAGAAGGAGATATTTAAACAAACTGCTCAGATTTCTCGGCAGCCCCTTGGCAATGTAACTCCAAGAAACCGAGCCTGGCAGCAGTGGAACTTTAGACAGTTCAATTTGCAGTGAGAAGGCCCTGGATCGATATACGAGTACAGCTTGTTATCATAGAAAGGTCACCAGCGGCTCTGATAGCTGCCACTGGCTCGCCAAGAATTCATCCGCATGCTGTCATCTATCTGCATGTGTGCCTTGAGTGTGTGTGAGTTTGCTGTAACTAATGAATCACAGACTCACGTCAGCACTCATTTTGCACACATCACACCCATGGCAGTGAGAGTACACCACCTCTGCCACAGGAGACACGCCGACTCGTCCTTGGACCCTTTTTCTCTCGGCCGCTGCAAGCAGTATCAATCTTGATGATGTGAAAAGTGCTGAAAGTCCGAGATGATGTTTAATCCTCTCTTTTTTACCCCCCACTCAGCCCAACAAGAGATCAGGAGGTTTGTTATTCTCCCGATGTTTGCTCGTTGAGTGACATTTCAGCGTCGAGTGAAATGATTCATTAGCAATGAGATGAGTGAAGGTGAAGCGGGGGGAATGTGACGCCCATGACAAGGTGTCAAGTGGAGCAAAATGCGAGCGGGGATATTCGATTTAGCCGCGCTGAATTCTGTCAAAGATTCATCAGATCTGGATAAAGCCAAGAGTTTGAGTCTTGGCACGCGTTTGTTTTCTGTTGATGTTTTTTCAGCGTCAGATCTCCCGTTCAATCTCCATCTGCTGCAAAGCCTGCTTTGTTGGGATGAAAGTGTGTTAAGAGTTGGACAGTGTTGAGTCAGAGAAGGTGTTTCTTGTCACGGCAGATGGTTTTACTTTGTCAGATACTTCTGACGAAATGTAACAATGTACATTTATTAATTCCACCAATGTTACACATTTAAGTGGAGTTACAGGTCTTAGGGACCACTACTGCATATGTGTTGTATAGACCCTTTTGTGGCTCCAGAGGAAGCTGATAAAATCTGATAAATTGCATCCAGTGATGTCACTATATTTTAATTTATTTTTAATATTATTTTTACATGCCGTTTTGCACTGGGTCCGAGAGGACTGAAATTTCATCTGTGCTGTATGTCATGCATATTAGCACACTTGACAATAAAGCTGACTTTGACTTTGACTTTGACTCAGTGGCTAAATTGCATTGTGGGTAATGTAGGCACCAGCTTTTGAAAAGGAAAGGAATGCGTGGAATCAAAATAGGGTTATCTCTGGTTCTTATGGCATCATTTGTTTTCAACTGATTTCATTTTGTGTTATAGGAGTGTTTTAGGAATGCAATGCTAGACCAGTGGACTGCTTTTTAAAACCTGCCGCCTACATTACCCACAATGCAACTTACTCTTTGTTTGGCTCTCTGGTAGCCTTTCAGCGCCCCCACTCTGATAACTCCACACTTCCACCACTTTCGAATACAGACTGCTTTGATAGTACAGCATCTCTGAAATACGAATACTCTCAAAATGGCATCAACAGGAGCAATACTCTTATGTTATGATTTCCTTGCAACATCATTCATCATCCATATCCTTAGTAAGAACCTGATGAATATGCAGCTAGAGAGGTTTGAGCTTGACCTTATGTTTTCCTCTCTGACCAACAGCTGCACCCTGAGTGTGACACTGGAGCAGGCCATCCTGCTGGCCCGAAACCACGGCCTGCCCCCTCGCTGCATCATGCAGGCCACTGATGTCATGAGGAAACAGGTATGTACTTAGTTACCGTGTGCATATAGCCTCTATTTTTATCTATAACAATCAACACTCCCTGGAGTAACACTTTCTCAATCGGGGTGAATTTTTTGCTTCAACCCGCCACGTAATTTCTGCATCCAAATTCATTTGATAAACTGTATGCTTGATTGAGTAAAACTGGGCTGCCAACAAAGTGTTAGCTATGGATTTAACAGCGTCAACAGAGGAGCAGTTATGTTGTTTTACTTTCTGTGAAAGTTTGATTTCTCTCTGACAATTTGACTTCGCTGGGAATGCAATTTTTAAAGGCAGCCAAATGAAAAAGTGTATTTTTTCCTTTTGGTTATAAAAAGTGTTTGCTGCTGTCCACACGGAAAAATCATCAGCTCTGCTGCTGCCTATATTATAGTTTCTTCTGCCTCTTCCCCGGTTTCACCCGCCTGATTTCGATCTTATCAGATATGTATTCACTGCCACCAGAATATGAATCCAACCAAATGAGGGAGTAAAAAAAAAAAAAAGTAATGAGAAACTGAACAGATTGGCTGAGAGTCTGGAGCTTGTCAGTTTGTTGGCATGTCTATTAGGGGTCAAGGGACGTTATTCCCATTACTTTTCTCTGTGTGCACATATTTTTGCCTCACAAAAGGCTGCAGCCATGACCACATCTTGGCCACTCTCTTAAACTCTCATCCGAAGTTCTGTGACTGCTGGTTATATTTGCTGTTTTGCAGCGAGAGGAGATGTTAGTGGAAAAGCTGAGATCCTGCGGGAGGAGAGGCATTTAATTTCTACACTCAGAGAGCTGCTGGGCTGCCAGCCAGGAGGATGCAACTCTGTGCATTCCGTGACCTTGAGTACAGCTGTGTGTGGCTGGGAAAAGATGTGCTGTGGAGGGTGTGGTTTGATATATCTTTAACGGAATACGAAGAGGTGCTGGTATGGAAATCCGCTGTTTGGGTTCATTTGTCATGTCTGCTTTCTAGAGCAGAACCCTTTCATTACTTTTTGATTGTATCATTTTTCTGCAACCATCATTGGACATTTTGTGATTCTTTGCGTCATCGTTGACCTAGACTTCACTGAGGAGAGATGGTGTGGTCCTGATAGAGAGCTGAGGGGAGTCTGACAGTGTGTGTGTCATTGCTCTCAGACATCAGCTGATGAATCTGATGAATAGGAACCTCACACAGGTTTTGGATGACACCTCTCGCTCCTCGTTGAATAGTCGTACTTACTCACAGAAAGGTTATCTGCACTGCAGGACCCATCCAACGAGACAGACAGCATCATTCAGAATCAGAATGCATGGGGCGAAATGAGTCCAATCACAACTTGAGGTATAAATGTCTGCATAATAATTCCCCATATTTTGAATGTATAGGAAGAGTTTATTTATTGTATCTAAACTAGTTTAAGAAGATAACTCATGGAATCACCCTTTTGGACTTTATTATTCTTGTTTCATCACATGCAAGGGACACGTTAGAACTGTTTTAATAAGGGTTATATGTAGTTAAAGCTTGCAAATTCAGATATAACAGATACTGGGTTGTGGTTCCTAAGTAATGCAGACATATGAACACATTAATGTTTCGTATAATTGTATGTTAATGCACACATGGTGCATTTTGAATGCAGTCATTGTTTTTGATGGTAAAAAAGTATTGTAAGACTCTTCTTCTTGGACAGTCACATCATTATGATCAAGCATAAAGGACCCAAATGCAAGAGACTACGGCAGGCAAGACAAAAGTAACAATAAGAAAAAAAAGGCAGGAATAAGACAAAGATGGGAAGTGTAAAACAAAACATGACACATATGGAGAGAACCTAAATCAAGAAACAAGTCAACTAAAAGCCAAAAACATAACACAAATTCACCATTTTTGTATGATTTTGTCCCATATATGTTTCACTCTATGGATGGCAATGTTGGTGAGTTGGTCTGTTGCCACAGTTCCACCACTTAGCATCAGACTGAACAACTTCTTAAAGCATTGCTGTGAAATGTTGTAAATACAGTTATATTCGCTAGAGCCAATCCTAAATCTTCCTTTTTTATTGAACTATTGGATGGATGGATTGCCATGAAATTTGCTACATACATGCACGTCCTGCACAGGATAAATTGTAATAACTTTGGTGAGTCTCTGATTTTTTTATTTGGCACCATCACCATGTCAAATGTTTTAATTTGTCCAATGTTTTGGTTTTAACCTGACGTGCCAGATGGTTTGTCACACAGAACCATCTGCGTAGTCGTCCTTGGAAACCGTTTTGGAAAAAGGCAGGCACTTTCCAACAGTAGTTGGCAGGTAATTGGAAGAACCATCTGTCCATCATGGGCTAACTTTAACCAGTTTAACCTTAAATCAGGTCAACGAACTATATGACTGTCAAAGCAGCACTGCTCCTAATTACAGTCTCACAGAGCTGCTAGCATGGCTTTTTACTCTGAGTCGCGTTACTTACTTGCGAGCCACGTCAAAGATCTATAAACTTGTATCGTAAAGTCACAAATCCAAATCAGGAAAGTGTTGCATGATTCGCTCTTATAATACCTCAGGCATCATGAGATATTTTTGGTTTTAGAGATCTTATGTTTGTAAATGAAGTAACTGTAAAAAAAAAGAGTTTTGTTTCCCCTGTCTGGTCACATACACTCTGGGTGTTGCGTCCTTTAGGGACATTAGGGGGCATCTCTGTCTGGAGGCATCAGAATGGATGGCCGTGATAGGCATCGAATAATTGCTGATGCTATCCAGCTATCAGGACGCAACTCGGGGCAGACAGTGACATGGCAGACAGCGGAGTTGTAACCGAGAGGTCAGCTAATGTACTTTTGTCCAGTGGCTTGCTCTTTATCCAAGGAGGTCATCAGCATCTCCTCTTCGAGCAATGATTCGATTGTGAGCCTTCGCTTGCGTGTGTGCGTCACAGAGATGGAGAGGGAGAGAGGGTGTGTTGTGTGAGTGCAGGTGTTCGTGTCTCTGAATCGAGAGGCTGAGTGGCTTCCTGCCCCCCTGCAGTCATGTATTTGCCGACTCTGCGCGCTGCTGCCAGCAAACAGCAACATTAGCAAAGAGCAGACATGCTCCTGACTGGGAATAATCAAACTCTGCAACATACGCAGAACAAGAACCATTCGTCTTCCAAATGCCTTACTGCTGGCTTTTATTTCCTCACAAAGGCTATTCTGCATGTGCTCTTTTGCAAACATGGCTGAAAGAAGATGGATACTGAAGATAGCAAACAGCTTTAGCTTAAAATGTTTGCAACATCACATCTTATATACAACCAGCAATATTTTATAGAGCTGTTTGGGTTTGACGGGAAGCAGCCTCACTTTGAACACATATCATTAAACCAAAATCTTCACGATAGGTGTATTCGGACCAAGATGGCCTCCAATCGTTACACTGAGACATGGGCTTCTTATGTTCCTGAGGTTTTATATAAGCTCCTCTTTCTATGTTTTTTTGATCCTGATCCATGAAGTCATGAACTGTCATTGTGTATTTGTCTTACAGGGGGCAAGAGTTCAGAATTCTGCCAAGAACCTGGGAGTGAGGGATCGCACGCCGTCATCAGTCCCAAGGTAAAACTGCAGTCGCATCATGTTCATGTGGGGCAACATCGTACAGCATCGTACATTAGAGGATCTCTGCAAGCTTTGCATGTTATAGCTCATTAACTGCAAATCACATATATTACATCACTGCTGGCCATTTTGTCAAAGTGATTTTCCCCCTGCTTCCAGGCAGGCATTTGTTTCAATTAATTTAATTTAGGCATTAAAATCAACCTGGAGAGAGAGTAAGATGTGTATTGCCTCAATGAGCATTAAGTCGCCACATCATAGTGTGATTTTTCTTCCTTGTTCATTTGAACATTTTAGAGTCTGTAATCGAAGCACACAACTACAGTAATAGTTCTTTATGACTGCAGATAGTCAGAGATTGTGTGGAAAGTCTGTAAAGGTATAGTGAGCAAAGTAAGAAAACATAAATCTGTGTTTTATCAGTGTGCACCTTTATGGTTTAAAAAATCCTGTCATGTACATTAGCTTGTGCTGACTCTTAAATCCCAGATGCTTGAGTTTACTTTCAGGTAGGGATGTCCTGATCCGTTCTGCAGGATCGGGATCGGGGCTGATATGGGCATTTTTCCACTTCCTTTTTGTTTTTTATGGCAGAGCACAATTTGTGGCAGAACGCAGACACACGCATAACGTTACTCTGGCAAACCTGTGGATAAAATGTCTGCAGTGTGGAAAAAACTTAAATTAGAAAGTGAAAGTAGTCCAGTTGGGTAAAATAGCAGGGTAAAAGGGTAGGGTAAAAGAGCTACATTTCATACTACACATTTGGTACGATAAAATATTACAGAGAAGGTAATTAAATGAATCGCTCTGGATAACCAGCTCATCTCCGTGGTAGAGGATCAGGGTTTTCTCCGTCACCTGGAGTTCTTGAATCCCAAGTATGCCCTACGATCTCGGGATTACATTACATTTATTCCACTTTTGAGTTACAGCGTGTCGGTATGCGCACTAATTTCATAGGTCTCATACAGCAGAGCATGTAAACAGGCAATTGAGGAGATGCTGAATGCATGTAATAAGTGTAGGCTAAGTATTGGATCGGGACTCGGTATTGGCAGATACTAAATATTAAAGGACTCGGATCGGGATCGGGGTAAAAAAACCTGATCAGGACATCCCTACTTAAAGGTGTTATTGATAACATAAAGCCACTAAATCTGGCATCATCTAACATAAAAATGTTGTCAAAATGACCTTTCACACTTCAAGGACTTTACAAGGTCCACTGTATAGATTTGGGGCAGAATGGAATACAATAATATACTATAATATTCATATAATGCATTTATACTGTATAATCAC
Organism: Diplodus puntazzo; assembly: GCA_963678695.2. Lineage (NCBI taxonomy): Eukaryota > Metazoa > Chordata > Actinopteri > Spariformes > Sparidae > Diplodus > Diplodus puntazzo. The sequence continues at coordinate 17,554,195 of OZ023171.1, read as the reverse complement.
CTTAAACTAAAAAAACATAGTTTTTCCGTGTCATTTGGAATGACCCCTTTAATATCCACAGAGGGAGCTGGTCCTCTTGTTTTTCAATCTGCAAAGTCACTGCTAGATGAGGCTGATTCCTACACACTGGACCTTTAAAAACTAAACTGCCTCTGCTCTCAGTTCCTCTATACACTGCATAAATTTGACCCAAGAATAAGCAGTGTAATACATAAATAATTAGTGTTCTAAGTGTTCCCTGAAAGTCTTGGGTCTAAAAACAAATAGTAAGCAGTATGAATACATGATCCTATAATATCCATCTCTTTTTAGTTGGTGCAGTCTGGCTTTTTCAGAGTGTATGTTTCTGTACAGTAGTGTATGTCTGTGCATGTGCTTTTTCTGTGCAGGACTGTGGCCAAATGGTTCCATTAGAGGGGAGCTCCCTGCACTCAGGAGCCCCGAGATGAGGACAAGGACTGCCTCAGCCATTTGGCTGTGACATATAGGCTCTCGTGTGACAGGCAGCCCTTTTGAACCTTTTAGTGAAATTGACAAATACAATTAAGAAGCGGGATGATTAGTGTTGAGACATTGTGGTCAGAGAGCGAAATCACTGCGCTCTCTGTAGGTTTATGTCATAATTGTTGCAGCGTGAGTGACTGCCGCAGAATATGTAAGTGTGCTGCGTGGATTGTGAGACGTGCTGGTTTGTTCTCTGAGCTGCAGATAAAAGAGACAGTAACATTTTAGTGAGTGTAACCTGCAGCCATGAGACGTGGAGAACAAAGGACGTCAACGGTGCAGTCGATTATTTAAACTGCAGGACAGTAGTGCTCGATTAGGATGCAAGGAATACAGTCGGTATTGGAGAAGATTGTACTGGGATTAGGAAAACACTGATCAGTTCAGAATAATACCAAATAAATGTGGTATTTAAGAAGTGTTTTCTGTTCATTAAGGAAGCAGAATAGACCATATAATGCTTGACTGTGAGAAGGATTAGAGATGATAGGATTACATTTACTTCATAATGGTTATAGGAAAAAAATGCATTCAGCCAGGATGCAGCGTTTCTTATTTTATTGCAAATGCAAACAACTGCTGCATAATTCCTATTTATATTACGAAAATATTACCAGACTGTTAGTGTATACTGTTGTCTGTACCAACACCAACACTGAGGGTAAAAGCTAAACTCTGAAGTCATTATTTACGTGTTTGAACATAGTTAATGTTGTTTGAGATGGATGTGCACAGCAAAGGGTAATTACTTTCCCAGTGCTGGCAGTTTTCTCTTCGTGAGACTGCAGCTTAATCTCTGGTTATATTTCCTTTGCACCAAACAGGGAAGTGACATTTTTCAACAGATCAGGTGCAGATCACTGCTTTGTACTTCCACGTTTTTTCGGCACTCACTAAGATGTATACTAGAATCTCATTAAATGCCTTTTTGCTTGTGTGTGTCTCTGACCAGGTTGTACAAGCTGTGCCAGCCTCCACCCCCAGATGGTGACCCATAATGCACTGCATCCAGGAAGATGCCGAGGAGAAGCTGGAGGTCCCCCCTCCACTCATGAAGGATCAACCTAATAAAAGACAGTTATTGGGTCCAGAATGTCCAGAATAGCTGCCTGAATGTAAATAGGATTTAAAAACCGTAAATAGTATTTTTAATACTTTATATTTTTCACTGTTGTACTTTATACAAATTTTGATGTTTTTTTTCATATAATGCAGCTGACAAGACAATGATTCAAAGTGACAAAAGAAGAGATTTGTACCCTGAGAGTGCAGTTAAATTAGCCTAATGAGTTGGAATGAATCCCATCAGTTCCCTGTCTGAATTGTGCGGGCTGAAAATCATGTTTGTTTTCACAAGGGACATTAGCATTTCATGTTATTAGCTTAATTTGCATATGAGATACTCAACATAATATTGATTAAAAGGATACCGGATGAATTTTGGCTTCCCATTGTCTTCCAATTAGCCAATACTTTGTCTGCCTGACTTCAGCTATGACATCTACGTTTTATTGAATTCTCTCAGTATTGATAACCATATGAATGTATGTCTTTGTAATGATGTTTATTCGCTTGTAAATATACATATTTAGTGTGCGAATGTGCTAAATGAGTCATGCCCTTGTTTCACATTGTCTGTTACATGCATGCATATGAAGATTTTCAATGGTTTATCAGTATTAACACACGATAGGTTTTTGGAAGTAGAGCTATGAGATATATTCTGTTATTTTATATTGACAGTACTCAGGATTAAAGTGTCTCTCTGTGTTACTTATTATTGGATGTATCATGTAGATGGATGCCTAGCTCACTACTATGCAAACAAAACAAGTGGTAATAAACTACATCAATAAGCTCAATCAGTGCTCCCTGTATACATGTGTCTGTCACATCCACGTGAAAATGGTTGATTCTTGCAGCAGAATTTCTTTGAATCCAAATGCTGTTAGTTTGGGTTGAAAAGTTGTGGGGACATGAGAGCTCAGATGGAAGTCATTTAGAGTTTTAGGTGATATAATGGTGGATCTGTATAAGGTCAGAGATAATGAAGGTGGGAAAAAAATTGCTTAAAGGAGCATCAAAAGGTCACTGAAATTATTTCATCAGAGGATACTTGAGTTTTCGTTTAGCGTCCTGAAAAGACAAGTTTATGCTACTTACACATTTTGTTTAGCAGGATAATCTTCACAGGTGAACACCTCTTTTGTGAATTTCCAAGCGTGAATGACTAAGCGTCTTACTACACAATTACTGTACATCTTATGTTACAATAGTTTGTAAATAAAGTTGGCCTGTAAAGACGGACTAGTGAGTAGACGAGTCTCCATGTTCGTGTTTGGCATGCTGACTGCCTTCCAGGTTTTAGGCCTTCAAACTTATTTTTCATAAACTCTGCGTACACAAACAATGTTCTCAATGCTCGTGTTCATAGACCCTGGTGATACTACGAGCAAAGTTTCATGTTGTGTCGAGCCTTCTTAGTGTTTTTTAAAATAGCGATTTGGATGCTAGCGAAAAGCTGCCCCTGCACCCCATTGAAAATTAGCTTGCCCAAAAACTAAACTACGGCAAATCTTAAAAGTGCCTCTTTCGTCTTAATTATGCTTTTTTACACGAAGGTTTGACTCATATTCAACCGCAAATAAAGCCTCGGTTGCTTTTTGGCGAGAGTTTCACTTTAAAGTTATTCTCGACATATTGACTGTTTTCTTGAAGTGCATAATTTCCCCTGACCCCTGGCCCTAACACTGGTTCGTATGAGTCTGTGATGGAAGCTTAAAAATGTTTTCACATCACCAATCCAACCGCTGTTTCCTTCAGTCTTGATTCTGGTGACTAACCTCATGTCGCTCAGTAAGGTGCTCGCCGCTCCCCTGCCAGTGGGCTGGATGTATAAACACTTGTTGATCGTGTGACTCCTCCCACAGTAATTAGCGGCACGCACTGCACCTGCGTTAATCGTCGTCGGTGCGCGTGCTGTGTCGCAGTTGATTAGCGCGGCCGTCTTCCCTCCGCGTTCAGGTTGAACTCAGCCCGGCGGATAAATGGGAGTGGCGGTGGCACCGTCCACACTACTGGCAGCCAGTGAGCGGAAGATTTGTAAGCTCTGTCACAGAGCCGCCGCGCCATTGGTTTCTACCGGGAAGCTGCCGCCAGAGAGTCAGTGAGGCGACAAACTGGGGATGGTCCCGGGCTGAGTCGTCCACAATGAGCCGGGCTCGCAGCCGCCTGCTCCACGCTTGACGCCACCCGTCTGAACTTAACCGCAAAAAACCCCACTGTGGTGACATTTCTCTTTCTTCTTTTTTTTTCTTCTTGTTTATGTGAGTCGGAAGAGACGCCTCTCTCCTGAAGGACGAATGACACCGGCTCAACTCATGATTTCATCCCGCTGAAAGCTCCTGCGAGGCACAACAGTTTCTTCATGGCGTCTCCACAACAGTCAAGAATTCAGTCTTATCTGGAGAAGAATAAAATCGGACCCCTGTTTGAGGTGAGTCCGCCAAAATTGCAACTCTTAAGTTCTTGTCTGCCAATTTCATCAAGCGCCATTATTTTGCACCAGAATGAGTTAAAATCCGCTTTTACATGTTAATTGTGCCAATTAATGATGAGAGCACATCTGCAGTGTGAGCTGCCACCCTGAAGTAACTGGGGACTGGATCATCACTCCTTAACCTCAAACACGTACTGGTGTTAAAATCATCTTTTTCTAAATGCAGTTTGGTGGAACGTCCCGCTGCGCTCCGTTCTACTGTGGCACAGAAACACAGCTGCTGTGTTTTGCCCTCACGATTTCATCAGTGATTTGCATTTGGGCAGAGGATGGTGTGTTTGCTGCCACTGCCTGACTCGGCAGTGTTACAGTTTGTCTAAGTTGGAGGCTTCGCTGCTCCAGAGGGAACAGCCTCAGATTACCTGGCTCTCCGTCTGTTTGTCAATCAATCTGTGTGTTGTTCTCTCAGTTTGTCATCTAAGCGACACCGGGGGAGAGCATGACTTCATCCTTTTGTTTGCGGTTGGATTTCTTGCCGAGGGCAGGACCACACAGGTGTGAGGCATGATCGGAGTAAAGATGGGAGTCCAAACTGTCCAGCTCTTCTGTCCCTCCCCTCTCAGCAGATCTGTCAAACAAGACTGAAAAACTATGACATGCAACCCGGGGATGAAGTGGGAAGACGTGCACTGTGTTTATGGCAACGTGTGATTCACATGCTCATGCTGTGATGCGCAAAAGTGCTGACATTTCAGTTCTGCGCTACACACACACACACACACACACACACACACACACACGGGCTGCATGTTAAACAGATGTGTGAGCAGGCGTGTTTCAGCACCGTGGACAGAGACTCCAGAGTAGCGATACACCAGTCAAGAAGTGTATGTGTGTGTGTTTGTGTGTGTGTGTGTGTGTGTGTGTGTGTGTGGCCACAGCAGACAGTGAGGCTCAACAGCACAATGATGGTCCTCTGTGTGCTCTCTCTTGTTTGTTTTTCCTCCCTCCATCTTCTTCTTCCACCTGTCTCCCCCCTCTGTTCTGTGCCTCAGCTCCCCTGTCTCTGTTTGTCTCGTTCCGTCTTTTCTTTTTGCCTCTCACACATTTAAATTGTGTCTCCTTTATGTGACAGAGGAAGATGATTAAAGCGAAGCGAAGCCGATCAAAAACACCTTTGTTCCCAAGATCAGTGAGCTTATGTAGTAAAGATTTTACCAAGCAAAATCTCTGTTGGTTTTATTCTGACCAACAAGGACATGGATCATTGCTGAGTTGTTCACAGCATTTAGACCGTGAATGGTGTGTCGTGAGGCTGCATTGTGCAACTTGGACTATCAGGCGAAGCTGACCATTATCTGATGGAGTTGTAGTAATAGGAGATTGTGTGAAACCTCTCCTGGGTCTGCCACTCCTATCGTGAGAAAACCTTGCAGCCACTACCTTGGTGTTACAGTTGGAAAAAAAACCCTTGTTGTCCCAAAGAAAACCAATCCGTGTGCAGTCAGACGTGAAGAAAGAATCCAGAAGAGAGGCAGGAATTCTCCCTGCAATTTTCTATTTGATCAGATGTAGGGAATCTGTGCAGCAGAAGTCATAATATAGCTTTTTTGCTACGCTGCCTAAAGCAAAAAGGACCTCACTGAAAGTATGATTGCCATTCGACATGAGTGCACACACACAAAGGATCTGTTAAAACGACGCAAATCTATTTCCGAACACAAGAGCACATTGTAGAACTAAGTCTGTGTATAACTGAGTATTTTCCTATTACTCATTGTTACAAACAGAGCTGTAACAATTGGTTCATTAATCGATCAAAAGAAAATAAATTGGCAACTCTTTTGATAATGGAGTCATCATTTCCGAATTATTTTAGTCGAACACTTTAAAAAATCTGCAGCTTTCCTTCGACATTCATGATAGCAAAATACTCTTTTGGATTTCGGCCTGTTGGCTAGACAAAAGAAGAAATTTGAAAATGTTTTTTGGTGAGGGCTCTGGGAAATTTTTCGCAACTGTTTGACATTTTTTAGACTAAACTTCTTACTTACTTACTGACTTACTCAATTCATAGTGAAAATAATAGGGGTGTCATGATTCTCCAATCCTCGATTCGATTGCATTTTCAATTCTAAGATCACGGTTCGATTCGATTCTGGATTTTTACATTTACTTTTTTTTAAAGCACAGGTTGCTATGCCATTTTTAGACTAGACTTTTATGCAATATAATATCTGACCTTTGTTGTACCACACTACATCGTCAAATTTAAAACATTTATTAACAACTTCAGTGAAAGAGGAGGGGGTTCAAGTTCTGTCTATGGGTCTTCAGTTGCCATTGTTGTAAGAGTGGCGTAGCTCCTTTCAGGAATAGGGCGTTGCGTGAGGTGTGTGTGCGTAAGGTGCGTAAGTTGTGAGTGGGCGAGCAAGAGTGAGGGAGCGTGCGGACGTGCGGACAGTGAATGAATGGGAGAGGAAGGAGAAGCGAAAGGAGTAGATACGGCTAGATACAGCAAAGCTCCCTGGTATTATTTCCTGACCAGCTTAACACGTGAAAGGGGGTTCACCCCGAAGGTAAATACAAACTTCAGCCCTGGAGGAAATCATCTCCTCTGTGCTTCCTGACCATGGTCCGGGAGCCGAACAGGAATGGTGTAACACCATGCTGTCGTTTGGCTGGCTGTAGCTAATAGCTACTGGCTTAGCTAGTAGCAGGCCGCCTGGACGTGACAGGGGGGTGTGGCAGCATCGACGATTCCATTTTTTAATTCGAAGTTCGAGATTGTGACTTAATTTCGGTTGAATTCGATTTAAAATCGAAATCGTGACACCCTAAGAAAATAATAGTGATAATAATAGTTGGAGTAATCAACAATGAAAATTAGTTGCAGCCCTGGTCACAAAGTTTATAACACTTCAAAAAGCAGCCACAATGTGACATTGAGATGGTCTGCAGTGTTGTATCTTATATGTATTGCAAAATCAAAACCAAATGCATCCTCCCATCCAGGTTTTGTGGAAATTCGCTCAGTAGTTTTTGTGTAATCCTACTGACACACCAACCAATCAACCGTTAAGACACGTGCAAAAACCTAACCTCCTTGGCAAAGAGATTACAATTAAGGAATAGAAACTACTATTACATGAACGCAACACAGAGTTTCTACAGAAAGTATAAAAGTACCATCGCTTACTGATCTGGTTGGTTTCCATGCGAACAGAAAATGTGTAATCTTTCATAATATCATTCATTAAAGAGTCGTCTTACTTTTGTTTATATGTAAGTACTGAGGAATGTATAATAAAACACCATAACCATTCATAATAGCTGATTTATTTTTGTATAAATGTTAACAGATATCAAGTTAATGCAGTGGAATAAAACTGCAAATGAAAATGGAAGTACCTGAGTGAAGTCTACATACCTTCGTAGTGTATTTAAGCATAGTAGATTACTTGAGTGGATTGTAATTAGTTACAATCCAGCAGTGGTTATTCTAAACTTTGACATAAAAAACCTTGTATATTACTGCACATGTCGCCTACCGGTCGTCGTAATTATGAACAAATTACATCGGTTGCTCCCTATTTTACAAACACTAGTACGAAGGTGTAAACTAATCTGTAATATCTTAGATAATAGCGTACGTGTATGTTGAAGTGCCACATTAACACCCTGGGTCCCTTGCTTCATGTTGTGTAAACTCAATGTAATCACTCTCCTTTCTCTTTACTTCCACCACTCAACACTTCTACCTCATACCCCCAGCAAACAGCTGCAGTATTAAACAGACTGTGTAACAGCGAGCGGGGGGTTCATTTACTCACTCTGATGAGACACAGCTTATGATTTGCCATGGAATTGATTTTTTTCCCCCCTCGCTAATGAAATGGTTGCTTTGCAGAGATAGCAAGCTGAGTCAACACTGGCTGAAAATTCTTCCCAAAAGTGAAGCAGCCTTTCATAATAATTGAAATAATTGCAGTCCAGATTGTTGTCGGCCACTTTCCCATTTTGGCAAATTGATATTCTTTTTGAACACCTACCCTTTTTAATCACTTAACAGTTAGCTGTATCTTTTTACAATGTGAATCATAAAGTATCTGGAACTATACGGACTAACATAAACGTGTTACTTACTGCAGCTTACAAAGGCTAAAAGTCTCCCTTACCTGTTTTTTTTTTTTTTTTTTGTATGATCTGTTGGCTCTATCTGACATTTATACTCGTGTTACAGGACCAGTAGGTGAAGAAATGGAGCAGTTTTTGCCTTCAGCAGACAGTGTAAAACCTGCTCTCATGTTCCCCCCTGCTGTGATCACTCAATCATATCTGAGGCCTTATAACTGCTTTATTGGAACAGACTGAACTGATGGGTTATATAAATGTAGCCTAGACCAAAGAATGTCACCGGATTGAGCTGGCTTTGGTTTAACAGTCACATGTTGAATTGTAACACATTGCTGTGGAAGTATTGGTTTCATTGTTTGTGGTGAAGTCTGACTTTTTCCTTTCAGGACTTTTGCTAGCTTGAATATAATATATGTTGTTAACTGAGTATTGGTCTCAACTCAGCGGTTGTGATTAGTTATATTATCAAATGATTGTAAACCGGAATAAAGGTGAAAGGTGGTTTTCTTCATTTAATTCACACATGCAACAAGACAATACGATAACCTCAATTGTTTCAAACATACTGCTACATTTAAGGCGCACCGGTGGTCCCACTTGACAGATATTTGGGCATGTGCTACAAAATAGTCGCATCCTAGAGCCCTGTTAACGAAGGTATGAACTGGATTGGTATCACAGCTGATGAACATTTCTGTTTTTCTTATTAGAGCCCATGCAATATGTAGTTTCTGTGGCTTGTACCGATATTGGGGCATAAAAAAGATTCTGTTTCAATAAATCGGCCAATATACAGTTTTCTTGCAGCAATCCCTCTTGTGGTTATCAAGCATGTGACAAAAATATGTAATAGGGACAGCAGGATATTTTACAGTTTTAACAATAAGCTTTATTGTCCAACATGACATCATTGTACAGAGACGGTAAACTTAACTCAAGATTGGATAATTATAAATGACCTTTTTCAGATTGATTGCCGATAACTTCAGTGTTTTCTGCTGCTGCTTGGTCAGGTTTAGTGAACCAGCATTTGGCTGGGTTCAGCCAACAAATATGCTTGGTGAGATTAAGGCAATACAAATAGTTGGTTAGTTTCAGGTCATGTTCAGTCCTGGTCCTGCATGATTTGAATGTTTCCCTGCCCCAGCACACCTGATTAAAATGAATGGGTCGTTATGAGGCTTCAGAAGAGCTTGATGATGAGGTGATTATTTGAATCAGGTGTGTTTTGAGTGGGTAGACATCTGAAACATGCAGGGCAGGGGGCCCCATGAGCCAGGACCCCTTCACAATGTTAAACATGTGTTTGACAGGATAACCTCTCCCATGTGTGTAATTTTATGGTCTTTTGCCCCAGTTTTGCTGAAGCTATGACATTACAAAAACGGGATTGGTCAGTGTCATGCTGAAAGTATGATGGTCACGGATTAATTATGATGTCCTGGGTTTTACTCCAGCATGGCTATATGAGATCATGTGTCAGTGAAGAAACCGGAAAATGTTTTCATTAACTGAGCTAGAATCAGAGAATTTGGCTAGTTAGTGATTTATTTAATAGTTGCACAACAGCTCTAGTGCAACTACAACCATACACAATGAAATACTATCACCTTATGCTTTTCTTATATCATGCAGTGTATACTAATTTTTCCTTCTTTTACAGTTAAGAAGAGATGTTTAGTTCCAGCCTCACACTTCTTTTGACATGGAACAATGATCCCAATTAGTTCTGCTCTGTGAGAATTACCGATTTCAAATCGATAAAGACTAAAAAGAGCACTGGTATTGAATCTGCACTCTGTTTGAGACTGCATCTTGATTAAGTGTAGGAATTTACATCAGTATGCTGCTCTGTTCTTGTGATTAGTGCTGCTACTTATAGTAAAGTTAGATGACTTTGCCTGTCCCTATAGATTTCTCAGAGGAACCTATAAAGTGGAGCCATCCACTCCATCCTGCTCGCTGTGTAGTGTTTCCAATCTGCTGTACTGTAAAGAGGTCATTCAGTCAAGCAGGACATAGAGACACACACACACACACACACACACACACACACACACACACACACACACACACACACACACACACACACAGTCCTGACCTATTGATCCACTCTCTAAGGAGGTAATTTATTGGACGGGGTGTGATTGGGTTTCAGCTGCTTTCACGTGGTGTAGTAGCTGTATGCTCTGTCTTCCTCTCTCACTGAAATCATGCTATTTCAGTATCCATGTAATTTGTTTTTGTATCTTTTTTTAATCATTTTATTTGTCATAATGACTGTTTATGTGAGAACTTCACTTCAGCTGACCTGCATTTGATTTGAATTCTGGTACAGCTCTAGAAGAAAAGGGGAAGAAAAACGTGTCACAACTCGAAGGCATCTGGCTCTGAAATCTTTGTTATTCTTGACCTTTGAGACGCATTAGCAGAAACACACACAGACAATTTAGCACACAGAGAGGGCTTCAGCTGTATGTCAGGAAGAATCCATCAGAGGTCTTATTACATCCACAAACACACCTGGAAACATTTCTGTCTGACGTGGTAACTTTGTCATTGGCATGCCTCCCACACATCTGGTAATAATAACCCTGTAATTTCATCTCAGTTGTGGGTTATTTGATTTTATGTTTATATCTTACTCATTCAAAGTAAAAAATCAGCAAAATTAAAACAGTTATTACAAAAAGTGATGATGATTTAATATTATACTGTATATACAATCAAATATGAGAGATGAGGTACTTTTATTATGCTCAGTGGTATGATGACGGCTGGTTCATCACAAGGGATGTTGATGGTTAATTGATTAATCTGTTAACCATGGAAAATATTTTTTACCCTGTGCGCGTGTTTGGACAGCAGTGTTTTTCAAACTTTTTACGCTGTGAACACATCAGAAAATATAAAGCTTACCAACTACTACCATTATGAACAACATTAGAAGTATATCAGTGATGGCCTGCTCTACTTCAGTTTACTGTTCACTACCAAGTCTCTTCTCTAATGCTTCCCCACAGTCAAAGCTTGTTAGACATACTAGTCACTGTTTCTCCTCTGCGTCAAACTGGCCTCTGTTTGTCTTGGAAGCTGCTAAGCCTGGCTCTGTTGCCCGATGGCCAGCTATGATTCTGATGCTTATTCCTCAAAACCTCCTTGTCCTGTCGGTCCAGAGCTACTGTGCTGGTGGTATAAACACAACCACTCGAGTTAGCTGCATGGACAACTAGCTAACAGCAGTGTCGCTCCCTGATTCATGCATCCTGGCCAATCACTATGGCCAATGTGCATCTCAACATAGATGAGAAGGAAGTGAGATGGCTCACTCCACTGCAACTTTACAGCCGTGCACCTTATACTTCTATTAGTATTTTGAGTTTTTTATGTGTGTGTGTGAAGAACAGACTAATAAAAGCCTGGTCGACAAAGACTCTACTAGCACTACCGCTAAGCCAAGCCACATTGAAAACAAGCACTTGGCTGCCGTGTCGAAGGACGACTCACACAAAGCAAAGATCACAGCTGCTGGCCAGGGGAGGAAGTGTGATGCACACCCATCTAAGGCAAATTATTGAGACTGATATGCTGCCAGTCAGTTCGGCAGAGGGTCAGGGAGTAGTTTGGTAACTCGAGCCAGAGCATGTCATGCCAACAGGACCTACTGTCACTAAATGCACTGAAAAACACTTTGAGAAGAAGAAGGACAAGCTAAAAGTGAAGCTAGCCATGATGGACAAACTAGTTCTAGCTTTGATCACAGATTGTTGGACAGTTCTCACAAATGAAAGCTACATCACAGCTACCCGTCACTTCATCAGTGCTGACAAAGAGATACAGTTCAGGGTGCTCCTCACTCAGATCTTTTTTGTCTGGCACATGTCACTAGGAAGCGGACTTGTGTGATAGAGACATGGGGCCTCAATGGCCATGTGTTTGTTTCATTTCCATGATAGCAGCAAACATATTGTGACAGAAGCTTCTGTGCACGTGGCGGCGGTGGCCCCTGGCTTTTTTGCAGGGCTATCAATAGAAAAATAACCAAAACTGAAATCCCTATTCAAAACCCTTGACCTTCGCCCATGGATAAAAAATATCCGCTCTTGCCGAGTTTATCCTTCATTTGTATGCTGGTGGTGTATTGTTGCATACTTACATCCAAACACAGAAATGTAGATGGCTCATTTTGATTTTAAAATCCTATTTAAAAAAACGTAAAGGCATGCTCAAAGTCAGTACTGTGAATTAAGGGTAAATGATTTTCAATTTCCTATGGTGGTTTGTTGTTGAAAAGAGAGTTGACTCCACGGGGATGCTGGACAAAATGATAGACTTCATATTTAGAAATATACACCATCAAAATTCAGGGGAAGTAAACAGTTCAACTCTAAACAAAAAATGTGCCAGACAACACCCAGCCAGAGTCCTCATCAGATCAATGCAGCACGTTTTGAGGTCAGTAATGCTGTTGTCAAAGGCTATGACTTGATATGCCAGGCATCCGGTCATGCATGGGTTAATACAGCTCCCCTTCAGGCACAGTTTAGAGTAATTACTATGAGATGGGCAGCTGAACAGGCAGCCTAAGGCCAGGTAGGTCCTCTGGGAGTACAGGAAGAGGGCAAAGAGGGAAGACAAGCAATATCTGGGAGATCAGGCAGTGAGAGGATGAGTGAAGTTCAATATGAGAATGATTTAGAGAGTGCAGTGTAAGACTGGGGATGGAGTGCATGTGGGGAAAGAGAAAGGGAGAGCGCACAGTGGCTTTGTTGCATGCTACTAATGTTATCGTGTCCACTCACAGCCTGAGGATGACTGCTGTGTGTAATTGATAGTCATGCTGGTGGTGTGTTAGAGCTGATCATCTGATACACAGAACCTTGACAGGTACCCTTTATTTGCTCAGCTGGTGACTAATGGCAGTGTATGTTTATACAAAGAGGGTTTAGATTTTGTCTTTTCCCATGTGCACCTATACAGTACATTTTTTTCTATCTTGTATCTATGAAACATTGAAACAGTTTTTGGTAGTCGTGATTGTTTGTCATGTATGATTAGAGATCCGTTCCTTTTTGTGATCAAATTTTTATTTATTTTGTTTCAAGGAAAAAATAAATGTAGGTAGGCACATACATATGTTACAAAAATAGACCATAGAAAGATGTTTTCATACCTACATACACGCACAATTACATATGTGCAAGAATAAACAACTAAAATAAAATAAAATAATAGAAGAAAAAAAAAAAAAGTATAAAAATAAAACATCCATATGCATACACACACATACACATGTCTACAAATACATGCACACATACATGCGCATACCATATACATACACACACATACACACGAGCACCTACACACATATACATTCATACACACATAAATGCGTATGTGCGCATACACACACACATGTACAATGAAATCAAGACAGAAATCATAACCCCAGATATGACCCACCCACTCCCTGGATCCAGAACTCCAGACCTCAATCACATATTACACCTGAAACCCACGGAGGGTCATAAGAAGTGAATGCCAAGCCTTTATTGCCGACTCCTTAGCTCCATGGACTCTGGCAATCGACAACTCCAGGTAAACAATATCCAAATATGTCAGAACCCAAACTCGGAAAGAAAGAGAGTGCGGAGGTTTCCACCGTGTAGCGACGAGCTTTTTCGCAGCTGTTAGTCCAGCCAACAGTGCTCTTCTCTTGTCCAGTGTCAAACCCAGATCTGACAAGTCATTCAAAATTAGTGTGGCGGGCAAGCAGGGCAACCTAATCTTATACAGCTTTGAAAGGTTAAAGGCAACCATCTTCCAAAATTCAGCCACTGGGGAACACTCCCAGTACATATGAAAAAAACTGCCAATCACTTTGGAAGAACAAAAAGTACATATAGGATCATTAATAACCTTCATCAAATGAAGCTTCCTAGGAGTTAAATATACCCTATGTGCAAAATTGTAATGTATTTGCTGATGATCAGGATTTCTGGATGCTAAGCTCACATTAGCCCAAACTTTATCCCAGTCAAAAGTGGGTTTCAGATCTGGAACATCTCTCCTCCACACCGTGTCTAATGCCAGGGGTCTGTAAGAATGCTGCAATAAGAACCCGTAGAGTCTCGAAACAAAACCACTTGTGCTTCTAGCTGAGTGGAACAATTTGTGAAGTGAGTGTGGCCTAAGAGGGCCCTCTAAAGGAACACCATTGCCTTTTAGAGCCGTTCTCAGCTGAAGATAAAAGAAAAAGGAGGTACGTAGTACACCGTACTGAGTACATATGTTCTGAAAAGTAAGTAATCCCCCCTCCCCGTAAATGTCACCAAGCGTACAAATGTTTTTTCTTTCCCAATCAGGAAAACAAATAGGATGACTGCCAATCAGCAATTTGTCATTATTAAATATTGGAGAGTGTGGGCCCCATCCAGGAGAGCAACCAGCTAATTTCTCCACCCTCCTCCATATAAATAGCAAATATGAAATTATGGGACCAAACCTCAAGCGGCACTGGCGGGCTGAAATGTTAGAATGCAGAATATTAGCAAAAGAATACGGGGCCAATAACTGCTCCTCCAGAGCTCGCCACGACACCCGTGCATCAGGTTGAAACCAAGTTAGTAGGGGCCTCAGTGTAAAGGCCCATTTATAAAATTTAAAGTTCGGGAGAGACAGGCCACCGGCCCGTTTCTCCCGCTGCATAGTAGTGAGCTTAATGCGAGGTCGTTTACCACGCCAGAGAAATGTTGTTATTGCTGTTTGCAATTTACTCCAATATTGAGGAGGCGGGGGAAGGGGGAGCATTGAACTTACAAAATTGACTCTGGGCAGAATATTCACTTTAATTATAGCCACCCTACCACGAAGTGAATTCGGGAGGCCAGACCACCTGTCGAGGTCCGCCACGACTTTGTTGAGCGTATTACAAAAATTGTTCTTAGTTAGTGTCTGTATGGAGGGAGAAATGTCTATCCCCAGATAAATGAAGTTCAGAGAGATCCGTTCCTAACATTCCTCAGTCCTCACAAAGTTCAGTTTCTTAAACCTGTCCCAGGGTAAACCATCTTCCCAAGCTTATCAATAAAGGATCTCTGGCAGTGTTATTAGTTCAGTTCAGTTCTTCCCACACAAGTTACCTTCCTACCAGTCTCCCCCCCCCCCCTTCTGTAATAAGAAGAAATCAATTGGAAGTGTGAAGTTTTTATTGAGGTTTGGAAGGATGGGTAATTAAGCCCCATCGATGTGAAACATCTTCATCAAGCATAGGCACATATGAGGACAGAAGACAAAACAGGATCCTGTGCACCCTCAGTTCAATCTCCTGGGACGTCCTGAAGGTCATGTTGGCGATAAGAAAGATTTGCAATGATGTTTATCAAACTGTGTGGCTCGAGACATGATTGTTGACAACAGATGTGGGAAGTGAAGAAGGGCAAGTAACAGAAATTCAGCTGGAGAGGAATAATGTTAAAATGCAAATACAACAATACCCAAATATGTTTTATTTTCAATTGTATGTCAAAGAAAAACATCTGCAAATATTCACATATAACGCAGAAATATATTAAGCATTATCACTCTATAAATGACCACATTTTGTGCGTACATTTTCTGTCAACTGATAAATGTATTAATTGACTGATGGTTGGCCAGTGCCCCATTACTCGTACTCTAAGCCATGTCCATATTTCTACTTCTGCAAAAAATGGGGCGTAGTGATGAAAATGGAGTCAGTGCTGCAGGATGGAGTGAGTCAGGAGTGAGGGCATCTATTCCTTGTGTGTATCAGAGGGCCAGAAAAAAGCCTCTCCTCTGATGACTATTATCTGGTAGTGCCAGCCTGGTCAGGTGACATTGCCGCTCCCACCATCTCCTCTTCCGCATGATCTCTCCTGCTCTCGTCTGTCTGCTTATTCAAGGTCTGGATCTCTTCCAGTGGCATCACTCGCTCTCTCATCACATCATTCTCTTTTTTTCTTTTTTTTTCCTTTTTTTTTTTTCCAGTAATGACCCCTTTGTGTACATGAAGCACACTGGACAGACGCTCAAATGTCACCTTAGATCCCCCTTTGTATTGCCCTATTTCATTGACGAACAGCAGGTAAATCAATGGTAAACGGTTGCAGTGACAGGAAGCCCTCTCTGGAGTCCCGGAAGAGCTGTTGTGACACTAAAATTCTGAAAAAAATATATCAGGTTTTATAGTTGATCAGAGCTCCAGCCTTTATTTTTTGAGTTCAAAATATTCTGCAGGTAACAATTAATGTTAACCAGGCAAACATGAGAATCAATGCATGCAGTTTATTTCTGCAGTATCCCCCACACAAAGCATAACGAACACCGTTGTCTCTTTTCAGTAGATTGCAATGGATACACTACCTCCCAGGAATGCAGACATCATAGAGAGCCGACTCAGTGTCTCCTCACGTCCAGACATCCATAGCTCAAACAGTCCACCAGGAGCCTGCAGCAGCTGAGGTGGAAATTCATCCGCTCACAGAAAGAGAAAGAGAGGAGTAAATCTTAGGCCAAGTCGCTAAAATCACACAGCTTATGTAGCTGCATCAGTTTTTCTTTTTTCACTCCACTATTTCCTTACACACACTGATACCTCCTTTGATTCCCACAAGACAGATCTGTCTTTTTTAGCCTTTACGGAAAGAGAAGTGTCAAAGGGTCAGAAGCGAATAGCAGGGTGTGTGCCTTCTGTTACCGGAGATCACCTCCCTGTTCACTCATCGTTTCTCCCTGTCATACCACTGTGAAACTTTCTCCATGGATTTCTCTCTCTGTTCTTTAAACCAGCTGTGACCTTCAAACTTTATCCCTGTTTTCCATCCTCATCTTTCCACTTTCAATTTGGGGAGTTTGTTGAAGTTGCAGGGATGCAGGAAGCATCAGTGAAAGTATCATGATTGTCATTGTCCCTCGGGCAGGAGACCTTGAGAGCTTCCAAGGACGCAGGGTGTCTCTTGGCCGGCTGACAGCTTGTCAATTTCAGCCACCAAACCAAACTGCCTGGGGGCAGAGAGATATCTCGCCCCAACCACAGATCTGCACAGATATGGACTGCATGTCTCAGTTGCTGCTCACGCCACTTGTTGTACTGCTTGGTACATTGGTGCCAGCACTGAAACTCTCTGCCTCTCTTTATCTCCCTCACACACACACACACAGCAACATATGCTAATAATGCTTCTTTTGCTGATGCAAGTCACTTCTAGGCAACTAGCATTAAAGTCTACTTGTATATAGAGATGGTGACCCAAATATGAACCAACATCTTACTATGGTTCCTGTCAAAGAAAATATAATTATTAGTCAAACAGCATGGGCTTATGAAACAGGACTGTTATTCAGAGCACCTTATTACCATAGAAAGTGAAACAGTCACATTTGGTTACTTTTTATATGTAACTGATGTAATGTACACACCATGAAGACAACCATGGGATCTGTTTGTATAGGTCTTTGTCTTTTTATGACCATATTGGAGATGGTAAAGGACACAAAGGTATGAGGGTGCATTAGCTCCCTCAGCAGCTTGTGTCATACCGAATGCAAAACACTCTACATGATGTGCAATCAATATATGTTGGCACACGAGCGTTTTACTGTACTGACGTGGGCAGAATGCAGAGGTACCCAAATAACAGTTTCCTTAATGCTTTCCTTCGTAGCTGTTTCCACCGGGAAGCACAAACATAAAAAATCACCATAAAAAGAGCTGCACATTCTTCCATTTACCCCCTTACTCCCAAAAAAACTAGTAAGAGTTGGAAACCCTGCGGCACTTGACGGCGTTCTGCCAGTTCGGCTTCCTGTATAATCTCCCAAATTGCAACCTTCATTTATAGACCTCTTGTTGGTAGGTTAGTTAAATTACCCACAAGAGCTACTAAGCAGTAATTACAACTTTTACATCTTAGCATCATTAGTGGTTTATAATTGTTAGAAAGAGGCCACAGAAATCTAATGCAGTCATGAGGAGAGATGCTTTACTAAACTTCCAGTGTGCATTATATTCTTTTTAGGATTCTTTCATATTGCTATTTCTCAAAAATAACATAATTTCTCTTTCTTGAAAGGCCAGTCGATCACTTGAGCTTTACCTCCTGCAGACAGAGGAGTAGGTTTTGCTCAGTCTGCAGAGTAACATTTTAGCATGCTCTCCGTTTGTCCATTCACATGCTGTTTGCGATCAGAGCTGCTGTAGACACTGGGGCAGGGCAGGAATGTCCCCCTGACCAATTACCTGATTAGCTTTCTGAGCACACGCACTGCAGCCAAGGCTAGCCAGCACTTATACACACATAGACTGTCTCCCTGTAGCTCTCCCCGCCCCCTGAAACACACACATGCAGACACATGAACATGTATGTTAGGAGCAAGCACACTCAGTCTACATGAATTTGTTGACTTGCATGTATACATTTACGCAGTTGATGCTCTCGATGCACACACAATCGCTTTATCCATACGTACAGTAACTGCCAATTCACTGCAGTCCACTAATGACTCTTTCCCTCTGCAGTAGTGTACTGTAGTCATCCTCAGCTGCTCCGGCTGGCTTAAACTGGTCAAACGAAGCCGATACTCATACGATATCAAGTCAGCGCCATTCACATGGGCTCACTTCATTTCACACATCAGCTTTGAAGGGACACTTATTTCCTACAGTTGTAATAAAAGCGAGACTTTGCTGTGTGCCAAAAGTAGTTTTTTGGCATTCTGTGTGAAAAAAGTAATTACTTTTCACATTACATTTGTATTTTCACCTTGTGTGTTATAAAGTTCATTTATTATGAATGTGTGCCTTGGCAAAGCAGAAAGACGGGACATAATTAGTTCTGACATGATTGGCGCATTTGATGCTGAATTCCCATTGTGCGCTCGACGGATTTTAAATTAGCATGCAGACTAAGATGTGGCCTTTACCCTCAGCACCTGTTACTGTGACTCAATATGTGCTTTCCTTGATTCCTCTTTTGATCTGCAGCACGATTCTACTTTTTGCCTTCTTGACTCTCTCAATCTTGAGTCACAAATTGTGAGTCTGTCCTATGAATAATTTCGCCACCTCCCTGTTCTTCAGTGTTTCATCTCCTCACAGTAAAACCCCTAACATTCTCACTATTTTAACTGTTCAGATCCTCTTTGCTCTCTTTCTCTCTTAATAACCAGACTTTCATGTTCTTGATGTAAGACAAGCATTGGGGATGAAATGAGTTGTGTTGTCCTAACTTTACTAAAATTATTATTTCCAACACTGATATTAGCCAGATATGATCTGTTTGTCTCTACATTTGTCCATTCTTACATCAGGCCACTGTGTCAGAAGCTGCTCATTGGATTCCCTAAAACATCAGGCAGGCCTCCAGGGAAAGACTAATTTGGCTATTTTAGAAATAAACATTTTCATTGGTCATAATCTACATATTGTCTGTAGATAGTTTTGCCATCTTATTGCATACACATGTGCCATGCATGTACTGCTTCCACTTTCCTAGCATGCAAACAAGAGAAACTGTGAGACATTACAACCTTTACACTCTTGATTTTAAATTCTAGAGCCCAGAGATGCTCGATCATGGCAGGACAGGGAGAGATTTACCTTATTTGTTCAGGAATTATTATTATTATGGTTATTAGTGTTATTATTGGGGGCACTGAATTATGTGTTTGTGCACCTGAATGAAAAAGGTAGGTGCATCAGTAGTATTGTCAAGATACTGGAATTTCTAACTTTGAAACAAAACCTTACAAAAGAAATCTATATTCGATAGTATATTGATGCCACAGGAGAAAATGAAAACATTCAAATTTTCTTAATAGATAAATTTAGTGAGGCTTGTGTACTATATGTTAAGAAAAACAGCATCTAAATGAATTTACTTCCGCAGGAAATATGGCCATTACAGCAGTGTATGTGTCTACTGGAGTATTGATACTGCAAAAAATCAATATTCAGACCTTTTTAAATATTCAATATCAATATTTATTTATGTTTCGATATTCCTGACAACACTACGCACCAGGGCAGCCATTGTTATGATGGGGTCTGGAGCCTTGGGAGGGAATGCTCTGTGATTTTCTTCCATAACACTGTTTTAAAAATGCACAGATTGAGCAAAGGCTGCAGTGTTTGTTTGTCCTTGTGTCTTGGCAGACTGATCGGATTTTGATGGCGCTTGCTGACATGTTCGTTACTAATTGACACAGAAGGGAAGTGCTACCATCTTTGGGGACGTAGTGTTGTCTTGTTTACCTCGACTTCTTATTTTTTCGGATATTGACACTTGTTGTTGCACATTTCCTGAAACTACAGTGAAGATAAGAGGATTATTCCATCGCTCTGGCCGTTTCTGTCTTCTCACATACCCTCCCTTGACAGTGAAGTCTACAAAAAAACTTCAAAACAAGACTTGTAATGCTTGTAGCGATTGTCTTTCTCTACTTCCACATGGTGGATGCTCCACTGGCCATTCTCTCTCTCTCGCTCTTTCTGTAGTGCCACTTTGATCTAACTGCTTTCTGCTTTACTCTGCTCCTGTAGGAGTTGATGACCAAATTGATAACTGAGACTCCAGACCATCCAATCCCTTTTCTCATTGATCACCTGCAGACCAAGCAAGACAGCCCCGGCAAGTTGCACAGAGCTCTCTCTGGCTCCGCAGCACTCTGGGCGCAGAGCTCCCCAGGTCGGTACACACAGATGCAAGCACGCACAATGTACTCACACATGCAGAAGGACTTCTCTGCGCATCGTCCTCTGCACAATGCACACAGTTTATGACAACTATAGGCTGGCATTAATATTCATTTGCCACAGAGTACATAAGGCCTGCAGAGTAAACTTGGCCTCCATTTGTGCTTTCTAGAATTTGCATAACAGGGCATTCTGAGCAGAAATTGTGACTATCTCTTCGCACAGAATGCAAAAACCCTCGAAGGGAGCACAGCAACTATGAGAAGCCATGGCAAATTCACCCAAAGAAACCAAAAAAATCCAAGAGTGACCTGGCTGTTTCGAGCATCTCTCCTCCCTCACCAGAATCCAAGTCATGTAAGTTTGGTTTTTTTTGTGCTCTACTTTCTGAATTTCCTCCACACACATATACACACACCATCCACTTTAGAATGTGAAGCTGCATGCTTTCCATACCTGTTGTATCACTTGTATCGCAATTACACGCTCCATTGACTTTAATCTCCATTTTTAATTTGACATAATTATATCTAATTAAAGTTAGTCACAGTGTATAGTCCAGTGTCCTCCTTCCAGCCTCTGGGAGGCCTGCA
Organism: Diplodus puntazzo; assembly: GCA_963678695.2. Taxonomy (NCBI): domain Eukaryota; kingdom Metazoa; phylum Chordata; class Actinopteri; order Spariformes; family Sparidae; genus Diplodus; species Diplodus puntazzo. The sequence goes on along the minus strand of OZ023171.1, from coordinate 17,532,747 downwards.
GATGAGTTCATTATAGAGTCCCACTTTTACACACTTGCTGCTGCGCTGCTACACACTCTGAAGATGAATTGCTCACAAAGTTCTTAATACATTAATGCAAAATGGATGCAGATGAGAAGATTTTTCTGGCAGTAACTTTTTTTAGTCCTGTAATAAATTGCTGCAGCTATGATGTTCAAATGAAGTATGACCCTTGAGACAATGAGGGTAGGTCAAATAGGGAGCAAGCAGAGCTATAGACCACCTTAATAATTTAACACTGGGCTCCATCACTGCCAGACCAGGTCTATTTTAGGCCGCGGCAGGGGCATTTCTCACAATCAAGAAGAGAAGGGGTGTCGGGATGAGTGCATGAAGAGAGGAGGAACCAAGTGAGAGGGAGAGGTCAGAATAAAGTTAGCAGCAACACTCAGCACATGGAGGTGCGCTTGAGTTACCAACATTAGCAGCTTTCCTTCAAGCCCTTCAGAGTAAGAAACCTTCAAAGCTACATTTAAAGTCAAATCACATTAAAAAAACATGCAGAGGTGTTTTGGTGTGCAGAACTCATGAAAAATTTAAATCAAAAGAACTGCCGCTCATCATTATTGCGCTGTGTAGCAAGAACAAGACGAAAGGTGTCGCAAAGATGGAAAAATCAAGCATACCAGCAGAGCCGCTCTTTCTGTTTACAGATACTGGGCTTTGTGCCTCAGTCCCACTTGAGTGATGCTTTAATGGGCGGCCCCAGTGGGAGTTGAATCCTTAACCCTTAATCTAGACTATTAAGATACAGCACAGCCCTTTGCAGCAGCAGCAGCAGCTCAATGCACACATAGGAGAGCAGATAGGACAGAGAGGCACTCTTTCTGGGAAGTAATGACATTTTTTTTTTTTTTTTTTTTTTGCTCCAGTGTGCATTTGGCAGAGATGTTTGCTCTGTGTTTATGGTTGTTACAATGCCAAGCAGCTTAGTCAGGGTAAACAAGGGTAGAGGATGTCAGGTTGTTGCAGCAATGCTGTCAAATATTCACATTCGTGAGTTAATTTATTTATGCATGTATTCAAGCAGAAGGGCGATGCTTACCCTCCACAGCTATCATCACATGTGTTTCACTCAAGCATGCACGCAAAAGTCCTTTACATTATGTTAAAGTCAGCATGTCTGTGCAGGCAGTGTGGTAGACAACCAGTACATTTGTTTGGCATCTAATCATAACCCACTAGTGGTTGTTGATGTTAATTCATATTCAGCGATGTCAGAGCATAAGTACGTTAGATATGGATGAACTCAGAGTAATCCCTCTCCTATAAAAGAATATCACTCTGTCTGTCTATAAATAATGTCTGTCAGTTTATAAATTAACCATCATATAGAAGCTGAGGGATGCTGCTAGAGGACGTGTGGGCAGGATGTCAGGACAGTATGTGGGTCATTTCCTGCTCCTGCTTGACTTATTTTTGAATGTTAATCAAAGAGACTGACAGACACTGTCCCTTGGCCGGCACCCACTGAGCCCTACGCTTCTGAAAGAGAAATGTTGACTTTTCTGCTAGTTTTTCCCATCATACTGCGCTGATTCACTTAGTCCTGTTTGGACATCAAGCTGTGGCTTTTACAGATAGAATGACACTGTGGTTGTTTATTCTGTACTTTTTATTGTTCAAAAAATGTGTTTGTCATACTAACTGTTAAATGTTTGTTCAAACAAATTCACCCCATTTACTCCTGGTATTAAAATGTGGTCTGTTGAAGTACATGTTTATTCAAGGTGTAAATGCTTCATGATCAGAATTAGATTGGAATTGACGGACCATATCTGGAGCTAGTCTGGTCCACATTGTATTCAGACGGTCCTGAAAAAGCATGTGTTTTAGGGTTGCCGCGGTGACCAAATGTTCCAGCTGGCTAGTCAGCTTGTAAAAAGCCGGTGGACCAGGTATCAGTGGTGCTGTCACAAAAGAAGACACTCACTGTCTGTAGAGCGCTGTCCGAATTTTACTGCTAATGCAAACCGAACATTTCCAACTGCTGCAGCTTCACATTAAAAGCATTTAACTGGTGAAACAAGAGTTGACCTTTATTTATAATTCATATACTTGTACCTTTTTGAAGTAGGATAGTCACAGGAAATGCATTGCTCAGTGAGGTCAGCACTGCTATGGTTCATCGTAAATGTTACTACAGAGCATAACGTTATAGGAGGTAGTTTTATGAAGTCTGTGGGAGCTTTAGCAAAAGTTTTAGCTTATTAAATATAGGTTGTTGTTCAGATTTAGCAAGTGAGAGAGATGAAAGAAACACCCGATTTTCTGATTGTCTATTCTGTGCCAATAAAGCGCCATAAGATGATTTATCCAACAGTGGTACAGGTGGAAGATATTCAGTAAGAAATGGCTAATCTGTGCAGCTTATCTGCTGTTAAGAAGGCATGTAAATTATCTTTTCACAGGGTAGTCTATACACTAGAACAAACTGACTTTTTTTATACAAAAAGGTGTGTGCCAGATTTACAAGAAGGAACAAATAATCAAGAATCTGTCACAGACGGTGTACCACAAACTTTATAATGGTTCCTCTAACTTCTCAACTCGAAAATACTGATTATTTTGAAAGGAGTCTGGGGCTGATTTGCCTCCACTTCGAATAACTCATTCTAAGTTTTTCTTCTTGAGAACAGAGATCTGATCTCAATGTGAATAACGAGACGACATTACAAATTTTCAGTTGTTAATGCAAATGCATGATTAGATCCTGTATTATCCAGATCACATTTTAATACATATTAATACATAATACTTTCAATACTACTTAAAATGAATGTGAAAGTGTCATCTGTACCTGTTTGTAACGTCCAGTGCCGCGGTCAATCGAGTGCCCAGCCTGGGACTGGAGGGAGAGCCGGGACTTTGACGAGCTCAACCACATCCTGCAGGAGAGCAAGAAGCTGGGCAAGGCCCTGGAGAGTTTGTCACGCAGTAAGTGGCTGCTGCCTGGCATGCACACACAATCTGAGCAGTGCTTAATACATTTTAACATACAGAAATAAAGCGTAGACCTTTCTGTAAATGTCACTTTAAATCCTGAGAGAAAACCAGATCAAGCAGCTAATCTTACAAGCCCACCACTAAGCTCAGAATCAGCCTAAGCTGGGATTTTGAACTGTATTAGATGCTTTTCTGTGCTTTAAACCACGTTCTTCTCTCCGCAGGCATCGCCATCTCTGATGAGCTCGACCAGGTAGACACTAACGAGACCGGAGTCCTTATTAATCTCATATACACACCGGCATTACTGTCATGTGGAAATGGAGTTCTTGTCACTCATCACTCTGCAGCATCACTCACGCTACATCAAACAGAAGCCATGTTTCATAACTTTCACTTGGTTGACAGAGCAGCACAGCTCTTTTTCTGATGATGAGCAGCTATCTCCTGGGAGTGATATGCGAGAGTGATACTTCAGTAAGCATGTCCTCCATCTCCAGTGTGCATCCTCTGCGCAAAGCTTTGTCTGAGCTCCGTCTTTTTGTCCTCGTCTGGCCCCAATTCTCTCCCAACACAATAGTGCAGCGACTGCCCAGGCTGGAGACGCACTGAGCGGTTTGGAAACGATGGACCTGTGTGAGAGACGCAGCATATGTTTTGACAGGGACTTAACTTTTTGCTCAGTGCAGCAGCAGTATATGTCCAACGTCCTTGGCTCTCAGCCCAGAGATTTTTCCTCTTTTCTGCGGGACGGTGCAGGGAATGAATACTAAACACCTGCTCTGATCATGCAGAGACAATGGCATTTGATACTCTCCTGAATTAAGTCAAAGTCAAGCTGACACATCTTTACTTTTTGTATTGAGTAGGGTTGTAAATGGGCACCAGCCGACTTTGGGAGCAGAATAGTAGGGAGACAGATCTCAGACAATAATGTGGTGCACTTCAAAAGTCCATTGTGTTCAAATAAAGTTTGCTCCACTGTGCTCTTTTTCATTTTAAATCAGCATCTTTTTTTTCTCTGTGTGCCCTCTCCAGTGTATTGTTTTGTCTCTTATCATTCCTTTATTTCTCTGTTAGGACTTGGGAGGCTACAATTCAGTGCTGCGCCCTCGAGTGGTGGGGGAATGGGTCGGTCGGTCGGAAGAGGACGCAGACCCGCTGGCTGCTGAGATGCTGCATCCCCCTGTCCCTCGGGCTAAAACTGAAGTGTGCTGGAGTGGAGACAGCAGCCCTGCTGGGAGGTTGGTAGTTGGCATTGTGTGTGTGTGTGTGTGTGTGTCTGTGTGTGTGTGTGTGTGTGTGTGTGTGTGTGTGTGTGTGTGTGTGTGTGTGTGTGTGTGTGTGTGTGTGTGTGTGTGTGTGTGTGTGTGTGTGTGTGTGTGTGTGTGTGTGTGTGTGTGAATGATTTCAGTGAACAAAAAAGAGTTTAAAACTTCAAGAAAGTTCATCAAGCTATTGTTGCCTCTTTAAAATGAGAGGTAGACTTCGAACTGTGCTGCCTGAGGAATGCCCATCTGAATGGGGTTGATAATCCCATTTCAAAGGCGCGATCAAACATGCCTGCCATGATACTGCTTCAACCCAATTTCAAATTAAAGCTAACCTCATTTCTGTGCGCTCAAGGCCAGAGGAATTTCGTGGTTGTTATTTAAAAAATGGCCTGTCTTTGAAAAAATGGCTGCGTCATGTGTTGAATTGTTAAATTGTTTGTTTGTCACTTGCTCAGGAGGTTTTTTTCACCCCAAAACATAGTTCCAAATAGCCTGCTACCTCTTAGATGTTACTATTGCTGTGTGTGTGAGAGAGTGCGCGTGTCACGTGCACCGCAGCTGCTGATGTGACTAATTAGAGGAGGATTGGATATAAAGCCATAAATCATGTGGGGCCTGAGCTGACATACACACGGTGTTAATCTCATTAGGTTACCGTATGGGTGGATTATGGGGAGAAATCACTTAGTTAGAAGTCTGAGCTGGAAGATAGGGATGTGTGTGCGGGCCCGCTGATGAGCTCTGCTCTGTGTGTGTGTGTTTGTAAATGAGATGTTTCTCGTTTACCTATGAGTGTGAGAAACGTTGGACTGATGCAGCCCAAAATAATCACAGCTCCTTCTCTCATCAACCGGAGGAGTATTTGGCTCATCCAACAGATCATTTATATCAACTCTGAATTGCGTTTACTGGGAACCTGCTCCCACTTCAAATCCGGTTTTGGGATTGAGATCGCTTTTATATTCTCAGAACTGCTTTTTCTGACTGAGCCATATAGTAAAAAATAGGTAAATCAGGAAAAACGTAAATACATTTGCTTTTTGTTTTGCTTAAGGTGAGGATACAGTGTAAAGTAGAGGAATCCAAACTTTGAGGCTCACTTCCCTCGGGGGGGCGTGAGAAGTTTGGAGGTGGGCAAAGATGATGCGAGAGGTAAATGGCTTCTGTTTCGCTGTTCCAGTGCACCTATCCTACAGTTTGGCCTTTCTCATAACTCTCATAAATCTGAATACATACAATACGCATTTTTTTTAAAACAGTGTGACTTGCACTTTTAGTGGATATCATGATCTTCTGTGTCCAGTACATCATGATAACACTTCTGTAAATCTGCTAAGAAAATACAAAAAAAGAGAAGCTTTTCTTCAATATCATAGTAAATCCAGTTATAGTTTTCTGTATATCTGTGAGTAAACTGTAAATAACTGTGTGAACTGCTAATAGCTATTTCAGCATAATGTAAATGGTGCAAGTTTACCAAAAATGAAAACAAGTACATGGTGGCTGAGAAAGGGCTGTTTTATATTTTTTTTCTAGAGAGTGGCCAAGAGTGTCAGACTATGAATTTGACTTTTAGGTCATATTAAAAGAGAGATTTGGTTAGGTTTTATAATTTGGATGAGATTAGATCAAACTGATCACTCTGATAAAGTGCAAAACTGGCAAAGACCAGTACTGCCCTCTCTTAAAATCCCATCTGAGCCTTAAAAGGCCAACCTCAGGTGCTCATACACTTTCAGTCTAGAGTCATGTATCTGACCTTATTTGTCCAACCAGTCCATCTCTCTTTTTCTCACTTTTGCTAAGTTTACTTGTTTTCATTTTCGATCTTCTTGCCTCTGACCCTCATTCTGGCCCACCTGTCACTGTGGAGCAAAAGGAGAGCTGACAGGTGGTGGTGACTCTCTGTATGATTGGCTGCAAAGTCAGGAAAGATAAGTGCAAGGGGCACATGGGAAATCAGATGCAACTGTGGCAGAAGTATAGTCAAGGAAATGGCTTATTTTGACAGAGTCTGTCCAGTGGAATGGGACTTCCCCATCTCATGTCTGCCACTGCAATAAACTGTACTTCTGTCTTTCCTAACATTCCTGTTATATCCGTACATACTTTTTTGAAACGCCAATGGATCCTGATTCATTACTTTACATAATAACAGAGAAAGATCAGGATATGGAAATAGCAAGGGAAAGCCAGCTTTGTAGCCAACACCTGCTGTGATTTTGTATTTATTGTCTTAAATGACTGATTCATACCGGAGCCAGAGATTGTGGATGTTTCCAGCTACTGGAAAATGTTCAAGTTTTTTCCCAAACAGTTGGTTCGATGAAGAAAAAAGAGTTTTGGAGGACATCACATGTATTTTTTTTATTTTTATTTTATTTATTCATTTATTTTTTTACATATATGTTTTACTTATACACTGAGTCTGTTTATTTCAATCTATGTATCCAGCCTTCAACAAGGCAATACTTTTACACTTTATTTAAATCTATATAATGCACATTTTTTTCTTGTACTTATTGTATGTCTGTCTACCTGCTACTGTCACAATTGAATTTCCCCGATGAGGGATGAATAAAGTCTTAAGTCTAAAATCACACTAACCACCTTGCCTTGTCCATACTGGCAGATTTAATTATCACAGAAATACTATGCAGACAGTATGAAGCAATATCTGTCATCTTCTGACCCTTCTCCATTAACTGTAAATAGAAGTCATTAAACTAAGATTAGAATCAAATTAATACTCTTCCGCCGCTCTAATCCATGCCCTCAGCCTGTGGGATATGGAAATTAATTTCTCCAATATAGAGGTATCGCAGAAGTCAGGCTTCATAAATGTAACATCAGCTTTAACTTGGTCATTTTTCAGCAGTTCTCCATGATCCAGGCTTAGACAGATGCACCACAATTTCAACTGAGAAATGAATTTGGAAAAAAAAAATTAGATTAGATTTTCTTTCTATTCATGTTTCATTTTTAATTTAAACAGCCCAGGAGGCAGCCTGGGAACTGTAAGCTCTGTGGTGATGAGTGCTAATGCATAAACAGGAATGGATTCTGCAGAAAACTAGTAGATTTCCGGAGCTGCATGCTGTTGTTTATATCTATAAATGGCCACAGTATGACAGTACATCAGCCTTTATGAACAAGTACAGTAGTATGAATACATGAAGATTAAATGCCAGAAAACAGAAAGCATATGGAAAACAGTAGCATCCTTTTTTTATTACTAGATTTTAGCCACATTAGGTGAATCAGATGTGTAAAAACATTTCATGACTGCCTCTCCCTGTGCTTTCCTTTATGATTAAGTGATTAAAACAATAAGTTCTCCCCCTGCATGTCATCCATTTCATCTTTGCTTAATACTTTGGATTTGATCATTTGCTCTCCTGCTGACTAAAAACTACAGGGGATGCTTTCAGCACCTCATATCAAAACCCCTTCTTCTTAACCCCACATCGTCTAAATACTACCACTATTAGTTTGTGGTTAGTGTTGCTCACCTCAGAGGTATTATCCCCTCTGATCTTCTCCCTGCTAACCATTTACAGTACTGCAAGGTGTTCTGCACCTACATGGCACTTTAAATGATTGTATGTTGTTTTGTCCTTCAAGTGCCATGAAATGGCTGCCAAGTGCAACAAGTGGTGAAACTTTAAGACTTTAAATGTAATCACACATCTGCAAATAACCGAGGCAAATACAACATGTACTGAACCTCAGACAGCTTAGATAAAAACCTGAGAGGTTAGGATAAGAGGATGTAATTACTATAGGAGCACAGTTATTATAAAACATGCTGTTTTTGTACTTAGTATTTTTCTCAGTACCTGTATGATTGTAGAACATTCAGTTCTTCAGTACTAATTAGGGTCTGTGTGTGGAAAAAGATCAGCAACAACTGATTTATGTAAATGTTTATATCTCTTGATAAACATTGATATTGTGCTTTTTACTTCCTACAATTTTTGATCCCCGTCTCCTCTTCTATTTGTCTCTTCTAGCCTGAAGATGGAAACAAAGAGCAAAGGACTAAAGGAGCAACAGCAACATCACAAGAAGCTCCTGGCAGCCATGTTGTCCCAGGACTCATTTGATTCGGTTCACAGCCCTGCTCCCTCCATTGCAGAGGAAGAGATGGAGGACGAGGACGATGCCATGGAGCTTCTGGGTAACGTCACATGTTCCGTGCATACACATTAATTTTACACAAATTGTGTTAACATGTTGTGCTGAATCACTTCTGGAGATCACTGAGATTAGTGAGCTGCCTGCAGGTGTACGACGCCTTACTGTGTGTGCCAGCAGATGCCCCCTTTTGGTGTGCGAGAAAGACACCTGTTTTCTTACCACCTCACGGACACAGAACAGCTTGCTGCATTTACCTTGTGTGTGGTTGTATGTGTGCGCCAGTAGGCTGACTAATCCCTCACTGACAGGATGACTAGAGAACAAATTATAGCTGTAACAATTCACATTTAATGACTCGTTCTCTCTGCAAAGATCATTAAGGTTTGTTTTTTTTCTGATAAAAATCAATCTCTTTGATAATCAATCTTCTAAATGCATTTCAGAGACTGTAAGAGAAATTACAATGGCAGCACTGAACATGTGTTTATGAAGAGCATTGTATAGCCCAGACTTTTTCCTGTGGATGTCCAAAACTGCAACTTAATGTTGGACCGCAAGCCAAAAGCAAACTACTATACACACTATAAAGAAGTCATAAAGGCATGTAAGAAAAAAAAACAAACCCAGTGATTTATCTTTTAAGTCTGATCAAAATTGTTTTCTCCTGTGTTTATGACTGAAGAACAAGTTAAAAAATGTTGTGCCAGAATAGTATTTCTTAATTCCTCTTTAATTTTCCACCTGCCTTTCAGGGCTTCCGTAGTACTAGGATCCCAAGTTTGCTTAATTGACTGACTTCCTGCATATTAAAAAATGTCATTCTGTCCACTGTGCTCACAGAATGAAAAAAACAGTGAAATTTTGGACACCTCTCATTTTAAAGAGTAACTACCACTGCAGATACAATAGAGCTTGGTTGTAGAAAGAAAAATATTTAGCATAATTTTCTTGCACCGCATTGCATCAACATTAAATATTGAAAGAGGGGAGATATTTATCATAGAAAAGCCTGAGATAGAAATTTCCCTACTGATTTAAAAGCAGTACTAGGGCTTCTGCTTTTTCACAGCTGGAAAAACTGTTGCTTGTGGTGTTATCCATTTTCCATTTACTTTCACTGGCCACATGCATGTGCCCAAATGTGCCATGTTTAGAAAGATTCTCTGGCGTAAGTGTAAAAGCACTCACTGAGTGTACAATCAAGAAAAAAGGCAAATATTGGAATGAAAGGGGGGAAATTTCCTTTAACAAATTTAGAAGGTACTTGCAGACTTGTAGAGGCATACATACCGTACTGTATGTAGCGGCTGGATGAGCAAAACAGCAGCAGTCAGTTTATGTCCTGTACTAAGGAGCACTTTTTATAGTAGCTGGTGAAGGAAACTACGCTTCCTGTTTACATAGTCTGGCCAGATGCTTTCAGCCAGTTAGTCCAGGCATTCAATTATCTGACAACTGAAGAATCACAAAGTAGCTCCTTTTGAGACATGTTATGTGTGTTTACATTCCTTCACGCCATCATGTGTTGACTTGAGATGGTGCCAAAGAGGTTGGAGAAGGGAATTTGTGTCTTGTTTTTATTCAGTGGAGAGTCAGAGAGCCCCTCACCCTGTCGATGTAATGCTTTATGCCGAATTGAATATGTTACCTGAAATATTCTGTGTGGTAAGGCTCTCTCTCTCGCTCTCTTTTTTCTCTCTCTCTGTCTGCTCACCACACTTACTCTGTCTCTGCTGTGTTTTCATCTTTACCTGCAGGAGTGATCTGCTTGAGTAAAGTAGCTTATTCCTGCATTGTAAAGGAAGGTCATCCACACAACAGCTGCCACAAAAGAATGCAACACAGTATCACTTATCGGATGTAGTTCAGTAGCAGCTCTTCAAAAGAATCCATCAGAATTGTTGAAATCTGACCCAATACTGAGAAAAGTCAGCTTCTCATTGTTAAGTCACTACATTTCCTCGCCCGTAACTCTTTGAAGGATAACGACCCACAACCTGGTCTTTTTTCATCTCCTTCAGTCTACAACATAGGCCCCAATTAAAGTGCTTCTCTTCAGTCTCCTTAGAGCTGCTGCTCTGTGGTGACACACCATCTACAGATGTGTTTGCTCTCTGCTCTGCTGTCACAGCAGTGAGGCACATGCTTGTTAGCTGAATCTTTTCATCTGGGTCATATAGAGGGTCACCTTTCTTTATTGATGTGTGACAGCAGAGTGGCTTACAGGTTACACTGACTGAAGCTAAAACAAATGTTTTTTTTATCCCATTTTTATCCTTTTAATTGCTTGGCATATATACTATCAAAACATCATATAAGACTGAATTTGAGCTCCAAAACAGTAGGGACCAGGATAACTGCTGACTACTGCTTTCTTTACACCTGTCTTTGGCTTATCATCTAGCTGCTGTTAGCAAGTAGCTCAGTTAGCCATGGAGCGAAGTGGCTCTATATGCTGATGGGAGCTTATATGGATGAACACCAGTTTGAGACTAGAGATAGCCTCTGAGAGCGCCTTATACCAGTTAGAAGACTGGGGATACAGCACAGAGGTGATTTACAGTGGCTCAGACCAGAACCACAACTCCAGAGAGAAAAAAGATACAACAGGAGGAGACACCAGAGACATGAAGGGCCAGAGGGGATAGAGTGGGGTATCAGCAGAGGGACAAAACAGTGTGTAGAGCTGGAATATTTTGACATCTAACTCTGATTTGGTCTGAAAACATCCTCAATTCACAAAGGTTATTGTGGAAAGACAAACCAAGACAGTGTTGTTGAGTTTTATTTATTTTGTGTGGAGTTTGAACAGAGTGTGTTTTGTGAGTTAACAAGGCAATAAAACTCGGCTTAGTTTGGTTAAAGAGGAAAAAACTTTAATTCAGACAGTTTAAGGTTGTATTTTTCTTTTTGGTAAGGAAAATAAGTACTTGAGTATCTTCTTTCTTGACATTTTAGGAGTTATTTTTAATTTTAATAAATAAACAAAAATGTGTTGAGTTATTGGTCTAAGTAGCTAACTTGTCACAGGTATACATCTCCGAGCTGAAACTACAGGGATCACACTTGCGAACCTTGAGAATTCAAATGTAGGGAGGATTTAGAAACCAAAGCAGGGTTATTGGGGTCCTGTTTCTGAAAAAATGTCCTCTGCAGTCTGCTGACATTTAAAGAATGAAAATGTAATACATTAAATGCAACAGCAGTATTGTCTCAAATAACTAATTCACCCTCTAGTATGAATTTGCATAAATCTGTGGCATAAATTAAATATTAATCACTTTTCAGGGCCAGAAATGGATTATGATTACTGAAAGGGGGAGAGGTGTGAAAAATTGTCATGAATCGGGAGAATACGGGAGAACTGTGAGCCCAGAGGGTCTCCTAGAAAAATTGTCATGTTTGGCAAGTATAAAGGGGGTTATCAAATGATCACCTGTAGCAGTACAAAGTGGTATTCTGAGACAGGACGGGCTGGGGTTAGCTGGATAGCTGGCTAGATCTTGTAAAAATTATGTATACACCTTCTGTCACTACACCTTAAACTCTGCCACATTCAATCCTAGACTCTTGTATTCACTTACAGGCTCTGTTTTCCTTTATATGAGCCCATCACAGTCCCAGGACAATAGTATATTATGTTGAAAGATACAGCCATAAAGTGGCCTGTTGATGATCTGTGATGGCCCTCTTTAATCACAGCTCTGAATTCCAGCCACATTCTCCCAGTGGCTTTTACACGATGGTCCGGGGCAGTAATTCAGAGGAAAAAATGCAGCAAGATCATTTCTGATCCTCTGTCGAGGCCGAGCCCTGCTGCTCTCCACAGGGACTACTACCGCTGCTGTGTTGACTGTCACTGTGAGTGGCCTGCCTCACCACTGTAGAGTTGATTAAAGTAATGCTAACATGCAGCATGTGGTGGCCTGGCAGACTTTGAGAAATGAATGACCCTCAGGAGGATTTCTGTGCCTCTTTTAGAAAGAGTATTTTGCCTCATATTTTGGGGCTGTGACGAAATGCATGCCAGAGATGACTGATGAAACTTGGCAGGAATGGTGATCCTGTGATAGTGTATTGATCCCTGAAGGAGGTATTTATCTTTTCCTTGCTGCTTTCTACATCAAGGTTAAAACATATGGTGAGCTGCTCAGCATCACTCCTGGAGCTGGTAGGGATTCAATGACTTGCTCAAGGACTCTCACCAGCCGGGATGGAGTAAATCAGTGGAAGTAGAGATTTTTCTCTAAAATATATGACATAGCAAAAGCTGAATGTTCTGTAGCTGCAGTTTGTACAGTTATCTTAGGAAATATTTTCACAGGTAACTTAATTTCCTAAGAATGATGTAACAATGTCTCTATCCAACTCCATTTTAAGCAGTCTGATCTTGTACTTTTGGTTTACCAAAGCTTAAGTAGTTAATTGATATTGATAGTTGAATTGATTGTTGATTGCATTGCTTCATGGGAAGATATTGAATCTTATGGCCTCTTGCATGCAGCAGTTCACTACAGCACCAGAGGTTGTTGGCTGTCTTTTAAAGCATTTGCATAGGATGACATCTAGTGTCTGCCGCGTGCTATTACATCCTGTGTGTGTGCGTGTGTGTGTGATATCTCTTTAAGAGGAGCTAAGGCAGGTTGCAATGTATTTAAAAACAGTCATTAGATGTCTTATGTTTTATTGATCTTTTCACTCTTTTAATGGTCTTATATTTTAACATTTATTACTAGTGAAGCACTGTGTGGCCGTGCACTTCAAAAAGTGCTTATATTATATGAATTTTACTTAAGTGGTGTCTCAGTTAAAGTAATCTAGCAAGTATGATTAGACAGGGCGTGGCTTGACACGCAATGGAGTAGAAGCACTGTTGGATAGCTCTGCAAATTATCGAATCAACAGGTTTTTTTTTACTTTCCAGCCTAAATTCTTTATGCTAGAGAAAACTACACTGAAAGAAACAACATTAACTTCAGTTTAAATTAAGAAAAGTTTGGTGAGCGAGCTTTGTCCATAAATCTGCTAACTTATCAACCCATATTCAAAAGCTTCTGTCAGATGTCACAAAACCAGTATGATTAGACAGAGCGGTAAGAAAAAGCTCTTGGATTCAGCGCTGTGAAGCCTTCAGCAAAGTCTGTAAGCATCAAACATACTTTTAGCTTTGTCACATTCAATCACAGACTTTTGCGTCTATTTTCATACACCCATACATACCCCAACTTCTTGAATACAGTGTTTTGTTGGTATATTGCAGTCTTGATCATAAATACTCATCCCAAAGGAACATAAGTTAACTCCAGGAGCACATGAGGAGTGTCTTTCTGTAGTTGTATCATCAGTCAAGCAGAGCTCTGTTCATCACACCAGCTAATTGGCTACAATTCCCCTTGTTGTGTTGATTGCTGCAGGGGAACAGACAAAGCCACACCACCCAAATTAAAGCACTTACATTAATGAGAAACGAGTAGGTCCCATAGTGTGGATGTAATCAGTCATTCTTGTGTGTTCAAACCCCCAGAGGACAAAGAGAAGAGAGTTCAGAGCTACGGTGAACACTAAACATGTTGCTGTGTATCCACTGGGAGGCAGGAAAGGAGCACCATTTTATCCTACTGTGTATCAACTCACAACTTCTGTGAGAGAGTAAGATGCGTGATAAAAGCAGGCTCAGGAGATGCAAAGAAAGTTAGCAACTAATCTCCATTTCCATATTGAGCAGGAAGTTTTTTAGGACTTGGATGTCTTTCTGCCAGCACCTGGATAAGGAGCTTATGAGAAAATAATAAGATCTTCCTGGAAAGGCTTACAGTACTGCTAGCCAGAGTTGTCTAGAATGAATACAATTATAAAAACCAAAGACAGGGCTTAAGGTTGATTTGTTTTGTTCATGTTGTTCCAAAAAGAGAAAGTAAAATCAGCTTAGAGTCTTATTGATTCTCTCTAGCTGCTCTCAGGGATGGCACTATGTTTTCCCAGTTGTTTTCATTAGTCCTGCGCTTGTTATTTGCCACAGTCCAAACCATATTGAAAATGAATATGACTCACATGTTCTTGTTAAAGCCACGGAAAATGTCGAGATTCTAGCTTTCCCTGGGCGGCGAGACCACAGCTTTATACCAATCTGAAATAAGAAACAAGCTGAGTTCAATGTGTGGGGAGAAACACCCTGTTTCTGGCCTTGCAGTGTTATTTTATGGTAAGTTAATGAGACGAGTTAGCCAGTTCCTCACTGTAAAGTTACTGTGCTCGTCATCCTTGGTGGAAGTATTCCATTTCAGAGACTCTGAATTCTCCAAACCTATTTTTCCTATTTATTTTTTGACAGTGCTTGTTGTATATTCACCTCTGAAAAAACATAAACTGAGGCTTTCTTGAGGTGTGATGGAGAGTCAGATCGTACTTTGAATGTCATCTTACTCTTCACTCTATCTTGCGGACATGTTGCTCAGTCAAGAAATGTTAAGTGACCAACTGAGCTTTATTTTAAATTCAAGCTTTGATTCCAAAGTATCCAAAGATAACATTAATATATGATGCATTGGGCTGGATTGTAAGAAATGTGCAGAAGAGTCGCACTCTCATTGCATTAGAGTAACAAAGCTTCACAGTGTGAAACCTTCAGACATCAGACCCCCCCCCCGTATGAGTCCACGGATCCTTTTTAGGTATGTTGGCCCACTCTGGCACGATTCCTGTAACAGGAGAGGCGGACGTGAGAATAGCTTTACCCACTCTCGCTGATTCACAGTGACAGTGAGTATTTGATGGGGACAGGATGGGGGCATGATAAAGCTATGTCTGATCTTTGATACGCAGAATTAAAGCAGTGTCTGGCGGATGAGTTACAGAGCCCGTGTGTGGCTCTTTTGTTTAAGGACATCATGTCTCCCACAATCAAACAGAGCACATAGTGCGATTCAATAGCACAGTTTTTTTTTCAGTTGTCACAAACGTCATGGTCTTTGCCACCCTGAAATTCAAGTGAAAGATGTTCATCTGCTTCATGTAAACCCCCTTACCTCTGAAGGTGATGAAGGTGTTAGCCTTTCAACTCAGGCCTTAATTTACTTAATCCTACTGAATGATTTTCCGTGGTTAAAGAGCAAAGCTGCTGTTATTAACTTTATGGCAGAAAGGAATGACAGATATTTGTTGCGAATATGAAGGAAGCCTCATTAAAATTCTTGCTATATGTTTGGCATTTTTTGTGAGAAAGATCTAACAGGAATGATGTGGGTATGAGTTGTTTTTAAAGTGAAAGCACGTCATTGTTAAGAGTTTATAACAAGTGAAGTCCTGCATTGAATTGTGAAATAACATATATCGATTAATCAGAATTACCTATGTTATGATGTATAAGCCCTTTAGTTAACAGCTCAACATCTAGAAGGAAATTTGATCATATACCTACAAACAGCAATGATATTCCCATTAGCCTTAGTTGTAATTTGTGTTTAGTGATGATTAGCAATTGATAGCATGCCAAACTCAGATGCTGAACATGGTAACTCATGAGGGTGTCACGATTTCGATTTCAAATCGAAATCGACTGAAATTAAGTCACAATCTCAAACTTTGAATAAAAAAATGGAATTGGCGATGCTGCAAAGCTCCCATGTTACATCCGGTCGGCTTGCCAAGCGGAAAAAAACACACACGTGTTGAAGTGCTGCGAGTCAACCTCCTCTAACTTAGCTACTAGCTAAGCCAGTAGCTATTAGCTACAGCCAGCCAAATGACAGCATGGTGTTACACCATTCCTGTTCGGCTCCCGGACGGTGGTCGGGAAGCACAGGGGAGATGATTTCCTCCATAGCCGCAGTTTATGTTTTCCTACCGAGTGAACTCCTTTCACGTGTTAAGCTGGTCGGGAAATAATACCAGGGAACTTTGCTGTATCTTTAGGAGCCGTTGCCTTTATTCACAGCCAAACTGCAGACTATATTGTACACTTTATTGCTGTCGCTACTCCTGCTACTCCTTTCGCTTCTCCTTCCTCTCCCATTCATTCACTGTCCGCAGGTACGCACGCTCCCTCACTGTCGCTCCCCCACTCACACCTCAAGTCGCCGATGTGGAAGTATGTTGGATTTCCAGTGAGTTATCTTGACGTTCACGTTGTCGACAAAAAAGCCACAGTTTGCAAGCTCTGCTATGTGCATGTACCATATTCTTCCATGACTAACATGGCAGGGCAACTCCGCAGGCACCACAAAAACATAGATTTGTCTGTTAAACCAACACCTGTAATACAAACTACTCTCCCGTCTTCATTTGGAATTAAAAATTGAGAATCGAATAGAACAGGACAAAGAATCGAAAATGTAATCGAATCGAGGTCTTGGAGAATCGTGACACCCCTTGTAAGTCAGCAGCCTAACATCAGCATGTTAGCAGCATCAGTGCAAGGATGTTAGCATGCTACTAGCATGGCTGTAGATGGTAATGTCTAAATGGTAGCCCTTTTGTGAAACTCTCCTGAGATTTGGAACACAGTCGTTCTTCATACTATTTCACTCAACATCGAGGCAAAGTTCACCTGGAGAGAAGATGGTGGTGATTGAATATTTGTTTCATTATTTTCAGTTTGTTAGTCTGCGTTTGGTTTGTTTAGGCCCCCAAAACACAATGCGACTCAGTTAAGATGAAAAGTCAACGTTAAAGGATAAAATTACAACTTTTCCTTGCGTTTCCTGGGGTTTGACTGTTGGTGCCACAACATTAGCAACATGACTACCATTAGCAGCCTGGCCTCTATCCAAAGCAAAAAAAAAAAAAACAGAATCTCAATTTGACCTAGAGACCTTAGAGCTGTGAAATGACAGAGGAAAACACCCTGTTCATTTAATAAGGTGGAGGGTTTTGTTGCTGACTGATCTAGTAGAAAGAATGCTGGTTTTCAGCCATCTTGAGTCTAGCTGGTAAGTTGGAACACATTAGTGGAGAAACAGACTTTGACACCACACAGGAGCTCTAACTTTTGGTTATACAAGGGGTATAAACAGCGGCTTTCTAAGGACCACCTTCTCCTGTCGGCGGTATATCTGACATAGTTGTGCAGAGTTGAGATTTGCTTTGCTAGATCAAGAGCGTATGTGCAGGAGTTTACCTAGACACAACCACTGTGGACCTTACGTTGAATCTGGCAAATTTAGAGCTTATTTTACATTCTTATATTGGTTTAAACAACGCACTGTATTTTGTAAGCCCATCATGTAGCCCATTATACGTAAATTCGTAAACGGCAGAGTTAATGGTAAAGTTGTCAAACAAACGTATTGGAAAAAACAAATATTAAGTGAAGTACAAGTACAGTGCTGTTTCTGATTAAACGCTCTCAGTTATTTTCCACCACTGTTGAGCATTGTGGGTATCATTCACCTCTGTGTGGTAATGTGACCGGTAATATGTGCACATCCCTGCATGTGTCTGAATGGACTAAGAGCTCTCTCCTTGTCCCCCTGCCTTAGGGCAACATTAAGACTGCCAGAGTTGGCAGATGAGGCACTCTTCCTGACGCCAGCACACACACAGACCGTTCCTATCACCCCCATTTGCCCCCTGCATCCTCGCCCAAACAACCAAAGACACAACAGTTGCCCTGGAGACAATGTAAACCAACAACAACACAGCAGTGTCATCACAGTACATTGAGAGGAGGAGATGGAGGAGAACATGTATGTCAGTGGTGTGAGCTGCTTTCAGCACTAAATCTTTCACTTGAAGTGCAGGCTTGAGAGGGCTGGGTTCACCTCTGAGGGTTTCGCCGGCCTGATGGTGAAAAGAATGTCCCCCCCAGTAAAAGTCTTACTGCGCCCAATTTGACGCCTGTAAAAGTCTCCTAGGTGCAGATGGATACGCTAATCGAGAGGCAAATTGCTGCGGTATTACGGTGGTATTACTGGAAGCGATTATCAATAGGCAAGTAGACCGCTGTGATCAAACCATAAATCCTGCAGTAGTCATTACACCAAGCACGGCCTAATACCATCCAGCGTACATATATCTGTGTGTGTGTGTGTAAGCGCCTTAGATGGACTGAGCAGATTATCTGAATGGAAGGCAGTTGAATGGACAGTGATGGTGTATTGTGGCTGCTGTAGTCAAGACACGAGCAGAAGATGGCAGATAGACACACGAGGATGATAAGAGAGGACTCCTGAATAGAAGCATTGTGTTACTTTATCTAAAAGAGTAAGACGTAATATAAAGTTACATCACTGCTCCTTTGGCTCCTGTTTACTGCAAGATTACAATTTGAGAGACAAATAGACAAGTGAGTTACAGACTTGATGTCATTATGCATAATTGCTGTGTAATCAGTAGATGCAGAGCTGTGCACTGCTGTATCTATGTGTTTATCACAAACAAGCAGGGTAACATTGATCTCCTGAACGAACTGCAGACATTAAATGTCAGAGGAGAGAAATGTTCTTATTACATCAACTCATTATCCTATCACTCATGTTAACTTGTGTTTGTTTTGTTAAAATTGCTCTTCTGTCACCAACGTCTCTCTAGACTCTTCTTGTACAGGCACATTCCCGTTTGATGGATTACTTAATTCTTTTATAAGGCATTAAAAACCAGCATTTTGAACTGTAGATGGCAGAATTGATCCTGCCAGACTGTTAAAACACTGTTAAAAGCTAGAAAGATGGCAGGGTCCGCCACATATAAAGAAAGTTAAACAGTTTGAAATCATTTTGCGCTTTTGTTTATTTAGTTCAGTATATTCAGTCTTCAGAAATGAAGAGAGTTTATTTATTTGTCTTTACTCTGATTAAAATGTCTACCCGACAACTACATAGTGCAGCTTTTTAATCTCAAAATAATTTTTAGCAACAGTTCCAAGTATCAGTAGACCAGACTCTGCTGTGTCTACACTCACGTCCTAATCTCTGCAATATTTGCGGTTAGAAAGTGAGTTAAGAGGAGGTTTGCACCAAAGTCTGTGATAAGACTTTCCACAGACCTCAGAGCTGTGATGTTACCCTGCTCATGTGTGTCCCCATCTGATTCTGATCAAAGTTTTTTTATTTTTTTTTTTTACTGCTGCACTCAGTTGTAGGGTGCTTGGAGCCTAACATGCATATTTTTAGGCCAGGAGGGGAGGAGGGGTGCCATCGAGTGCCGAGACATAATTCTGAAACGTAAGTTGGAATATTGTTTTTATTACAAAGCCAAACAAATGCGTCTCCGCCGCGACTCACATCAAAGATGTCTCTGTGTCGACTAACCGCCGAGTGGAGGCTTTGGTGCTTGGGGCTTAATGAAAAGCAAATGCTGGTTGTATGTGTGAGGGCAACAAAAGTGTGAGGTCTGCAAGTGTCACTGTAAGTGTTGGGTTGAGTACATGTGTGCGCGTACGTGTGTGTGTGTGTGTTTTTTTCCCCCCTCTATCTACTATGTTGCTCACACATGTGGGTCTCTGTGTGTGAGTGCAGCAAGGCGTCTATCACATACAGGCTATTAATTAGAGCCTAATGTTATGTGGCGAGACGTCGTCACTGCTCTTAAAAGAACGGAAAATTCAATCATTTCACTGTGAGACATGAGACACAATAACTCACAG
Organism: Diplodus puntazzo; assembly: GCA_963678695.2. Taxonomy (NCBI): domain Eukaryota; kingdom Metazoa; phylum Chordata; class Actinopteri; order Spariformes; family Sparidae; genus Diplodus; species Diplodus puntazzo. Next base: position 17,512,785 of record OZ023171.1, on the reverse strand, counting down.
TGCTTGATGAAATGTCTCAGATTTGGTGCGGAGGATGATGAAGTGTGTGCGTGCGTGTCTCCCCACTTCACGTGTGGGGTAACGCGCCTGATGATTCCACCTCATACATCTGTCAACGCATCATCCTGGAAAGGCGTATATTAAGTTTTTAGTGAAGCCAGTGCGCTAATTATGACTTCAGCTCTGTTTTTAGCCGAATGAAGAGCAGCACAGAGCCAGTCAGCCCGTCGCTATCTAAACAACATTAAATTACATGGAAACTTGGAGAGGGGTGCACACAAACACTTTATCTGCTCCTTTTCTGGCTTTACTGTGACTGAGTCGATTGCGGCACGGAATTTCTCATCGCTCAGGCCCTTTTGTTGGGATTGCATCGCTCGAATAGTTTCCATCCCCTCCCCTCCCACCTACCCCTCAGTTCAGACCCATTTTATTTTATCTGCCATGTCTCATCGTTAGACAGGGGGAGCACGCATGGCTGCCCCTGTGCCCGGGGAGTGGAAATGTGACGAGCTGACAAACGGGCGAGTGTGGACAGACGTTTGTTGTGTCTAGACAGAGGCCTGGGAGGCTGTCATGGTCTCAGGGTAAACTGGTCTCACGGGAGACGCACTGTAAACTTATCATGGTGGTATTGTGTGGGAGGCATGCTGGGAGCTATTGTGAACCTGGAGAGTATGCACTCAGTCATATGAGTTTGACAAAGTGGACACGGAGAAGAAATAGACACTTAGACACAAGAAATCTTCTTTGTGGGCGGAGATTTGTGAATTCGCACATGAAATGACAGTATGGTGTACAAGTCTACATTGGACAATAGTTGACTACATTTTTAGTATTTGAGTTTTTCTGATATTTCTAACAAATTTAATTGTTGGAAAATATTCTTGCCACCGTTATTGTGATGATGTAGAAATGCAACCCTTGTCAAATTGTCCACATTCACTGGACAGAACAGAAAACTACTTGTGCGTAGTTAAAGACTCCACTTTTTGCCAGAAATATTGGGGCCAAATATCTCTTTCTTATTGTCTGAGACAATAAAACTCACACGACTAACAAACAGTTCCTGCAGTCAAATGCATTCATCAGGCTACAGTGTGAACATGTGATCACAGTAGTTATGTGCATGTAAAAGCAGTCGTTTACAACGCTAACACCCAAACCCCAACCCAGGAGACGTATATTCATCACTTTAGCACTCCATACAGGCGCTCCTCAGAGACCATGTGGTGTCGACACACAGATCTGTCTCCTCTCCCACCCCAGTAGAAAGTTGACTCAGCCTCATGGATGGTTGTCATGGCCGAGTTTCAGACTGCTGTTGCACAGATGAAGGGCTGTGACTGCTCTTAAAGCATGTGCTTGGAGAGGATTTAACTTTAGAAAAATAAATGTTTGTACCCAACATTTATCCAAGCGTAGTCGGAAACTACTTCTTGCTAACAGTACCATACCTGCAAATTGGCCAGTGAGCAGCAACAAGTAGTATTTCAGGACTCTCTCGTAATCTTTTTCTTTTAAATCATCTGTGTAAAACAAACATACACTTACAAAAGATGAACTGGACTGATCAGGGGTTACCCTTTACCTTCCGTTTGCATCTGTGACTGTTGATACTGTCAGGAAATATCTCTTTTCAGTTGTCTGGCCAAAGGAGGAACTGATGCAAGCGTGGAACAAGTTGCTCTAGAGCAAAATATCGTGACTCTTTGTCAGTGTTTCAACTTCCTACATTTCATTGAGACACAGTCTGATCTGTTTTCTGTATGGGATGCACTCCAGATAAAAGCCTTTGTTTACCTCAGTGACCTTTTGAAATTGGCTTTCTGAGGGCTTCCTCTCCATTATTGTGTCAGTTTTATCTTGACAGAAGGAAACAAAGTGGTAGGAGAGGTGACAAGCAGCTGTGTACACTGAGGTCATGTTCGCTCTCTTAGGGTCAGAGCCTCGCGCTGTTATTCTTTTGGTACTTCATGAAAGCTGCAGTCTCACAAGCAAATGTTTCCAAGTGTCAAGTCATGATTTGTATCACAGGCTATGACCCAAAGAAAATCTGGCATGCCACATTAGTCAGTCGCCAAAAGAAGGGAATATGGTCAGGAGGAGAAGTGGGAATAGATGAAGAGAAAAGAGGGGAAGGTGAAGGCCTGAAGTCGAGCAGTTCCCACGACCGGCAAAGTCGCTGGTGGCTCTCTGTGTCCCCACCCCCTCCAATGCATACTGTGATGAATGGGACATTTAATATTGCACTGCTTAAGGGTATTACTGGAATGTATCTGTCCTCGTCAAACCACTAAAACAACAGTCGTTCTCAGACAACCTTGGATGCAATGAGACCGAAATGTCAAAACCAAGAAACATTTTGTCTTTATTAAGGGATGTTGTAGTTTTGGAGAAAACATTCTAGCTCAGAATTGTAATATTTACAATATTAATGAAGTAATAATACAAACTAAGAAATATTCATTTTTTCCATAACTGAATAAACATGCCTTTCTCAGAAGAAAATAAGGTCCAGAACACTGTTTGATGCTAGAAAAGTGGCAGAGTCCACTACATATAAACAGGTTGAGTGACCTTAAAGGACAACACAATTTTAGCCATGAAGATGAAGAGAGCTTGAGTGCTAATGCTAACTTTTGCATACTAACATTCTGATGTGCTGCTGGTTTGATGTTTACCCTGTTCACCATCCTAATAGCCTCCTTGTCAATGGTCTCTACCAAATGCCATGACAAGTAGTTGTTCAGACATCTAATTCAAAACAGAAAATGTCGACTTTATGGAGGCTTTAAAGAAAAAGATCAGGATCACTGAAGTAGGATTCATCCTCCTGAAACACACACTATAATGACTAAAACCACAGTACAAATAGTGTCAAATTCAGACTGCTTATTAATTTTTCTTGCGGTGTGGTTTGTGAAAAAATCCAAACTGAGAATCAATTAACACACGACTGTGCCCAAATACTCAGGTCAGGATAGAGAGACAAATTAGTGGATTAGACTGAAGCCCCGACTGTCTCGTCCGACTTGAGCTCCTGACACCCAGAAGAGACGGGTGAGATTTTTTGGCTCTGCGCCACGCTGATGAATGGAGGGAGAGAATTCTCATGAGTAAGTGTCATCTAATCTAATCCGGGTGATTAGTCATGCATTCTCCTTTTCAAGGTGTGAGGCCCATTTTTCCCCTTCAAACTAGGGGCCAGGTAACGTGATCTCTAAGTGAAAAGTATCAATGTTGGTTTCAGATGACTCGATGCACGCATTCACAGAGACGGGCATGGACTGTTTGCAGTGTATTGTATGCACAAGAGCAGAAACAATGACAATAAGAGACAAGGATCCACTGTATGTCCTGAAGGCGCCCCCCCCCCCCCCACTGGCTGAACTCCGAAATTCTTCTGGTCTGATGGGAAGAACAGGACAAATATTATTATGGTGACCGGTCAAAATGTTCTGTGTGATTCAACATGTGTTTGACAAGCTTGAGCAACACGTTTAACCGCGCAAGAGACCTGACACTGACTTGCTATTCATTCTCATAACACAGAAAGTACTGCAGTTTGTTTTATCTCTTGAGGATGCGCTCAAAACCAAAATGGTCTGGCCGATTCAGACTCTCCCTTTTGATCCTCCATTATACTTAACAAACCATTACAATTCTGCACTTTGCTACACAAAACATTTACTTCATATTAATCTACTTCACTTGTGTTCGTTCATAAATCTCGCAATTCGCCCTGATTTATGCTATCGCACTGGCCAAGTGTCTATTAAAGAAACCTGTGTTGTGATCTTTGTCCTGATCATGAACATTTAGTACTCTACCATGATAAACCGATGATCCTGTTTAGTCTTGTATCACATTCAAACTAAAAATTCTTCCAAGTGGAAAGCATTTTATCACGTAGGAAACAGCTGTAGGCAGAAAAGAAAGTTTTTTTAACAGAAAGAAGAAATAAAAAACGTGGACCTCTGCACCTGTTATCTGTGTGTTTTAAGTGGGTGTCAGCGTATGCTCACATTGTGGCTGCAGAGACACAGACAGACTGAGAGGTTAGGATGAACAATGCTGGCGTGTCTGATACATATGGACTTCTTTAGAGACTCGGTGAAAGGCTCTATGTGTGTGTGCTCTCTGGGACACAGGGAGAGATCAGACGAAAACCAAACTTTTCCAGCCCTCCATCTCCCTCTCAACCCTTATTTCTCCTCTTCGCCTTCATTGTTCCTTGTCCCCTTCCTCCTCACTTTGTTAACGTACGCTTCCTGTTTCTGCGCTGCGTCCATAATGCGGCGCTGTCATCGCGTCTTCCACATCACTCCCCTGTAACAAAGAGCTGAAGATGAAAACTGTTTTTTTTTTTGTCCTTCTGTGTGTGTTTTCGTGCGTGTGAGGGAGCACAGCAGCATGACTGGGCTGAAGATGTTTGTTTACTGTGATGTGCTTACTTGCTCCCCCTGGCCCAAAGCACACTGTCAACACCGGGCATCGTATTGACAAAAGGCAGGCCAAAGTATGATTAATGACTGTCGTGTCTCTCTCTTGTTTTTTCTCCCTCTTTTCTCCCTTTCCTTCTCCTTTCCTCACCCTCAGAGGACCTGGATGACCTGAGGATGGAGGGTGTGACCGGCTTGGCTCCATCCGGCAGTAAATTCAGCCAGGGACGCAGCTCCTATCAGCCTGAACCGCAGGCCAAAGTCACACTCAACATCTGCTCGAGGTGTGCCAGGTAAATGTGTTCGCCTCCTCTTATCTGTTGCCATAGCAGAGAGTTTGTATCATTACTCTACTGTCCTTTAGAGTCTGTGTCTTCTTGTGGGGCTTTAATAGAATAGTTTGACATTTTGGGGAATTATCTTGGCGTTAGCAACCTAATGTGCCAGACAAAAACACCTAGGAAGTGTTGGGAGAAAGGCAGACGAGTGCTACCAAAAGTATACTGGTGAACCACTCATCTTTTCCTTCAGTGACGTTCTTTGTTCCTTTTTTTAATGAAATAAACCCTTCACTTCAGTAACAGATGCTGTAGTAGTTATGCTAACATCCACTTATTATTGTTCCATCACAGGTTGAGTTTAGCTCGTAACTAATTCTTTAAGTATTTTGATAGTATTTCTGTTTAAATTAACTTATTTTGTTTCTAGAAATAAAACATTTGTTTGTTCCTTTGAGTACCACTAAAGGGAGCATACACACAGTTTGAGGATAGTGATGCTGAGACTTTAAGTTATATAAATTCAATCATACTTTTTAACTACAGTAAAATTGCAGCAACTACTGCAATCCATTACTTTCTTTCCATCATCCAAATGCATTCTTATCCCAGGTCATGACTCCTCCTTGTGCCCTTCCCTGCTCTCCCCCACCCACTCTTTCTGCGTCTGTATCAGTTGGCATACCTCAACATCACGAACAGAGAATAATATCATGTTCGAAGTGCATTCCGGTATCGCTTGTTTTCCCAAATCAGCCCGTGCACTGATAATCGTCTCCATTATCGCCCTTTCTCTCTTTATCACTGTTTTTTTCTTCTGACACATTTCCTGTTCCCCCTGATCCACAGCATCAGTCTTGCGCTCAGATTTCTGAGTGTTGGGTGTGATACCACAGGCAGGTGTGGGCAGGACTCTTCCTTGATGCCAGCCGAAGATAAACTGGTATCTGTTGGATGAGACGCCAGGCACACATCTGCCTGCACGGCCTACCCTGTTTGGGGTTTGGAATTTGTTTGTTTCCTACTCTTCTTTCATTCACAGTGCTTATCGGTTCCACTCCACGCACATGCTGTGGGATGTTGTCAGTGGTTGTGTAGGAGGGTGAATGCCATCAGTGGGTTTTCTGTTGGCTGTTTATTGGCTGGATGTTTTTGAAGCAAATAGTTTATACCTTCAGCTTCATTGCATCCCAGGTTCAGATCAGCGTCTGAGCAAAGCAGCATCTGTATCTGGAGATGTTTGTTTTTGGCTCATTCGCTGAGTTTTTTTCATGACTGAAATGTCAGACATCTGTTCTCCTTCTCTGTCCTCCTTTTTTCTTCTGCTTCGGTCCAAATTCTTGTTGCGTCCTTTATAACTTGACCACAAAATCCTTCCCAAGTTCTACTGGCGAAGGAGTGGTGGTCGTTCAAAGTCATTTTTGGTGAGTGTAAGGGCCATAAACAGATCACTAAGCTGGAAAAGTGTTGCACGCATGGTATGCCTTTAGTGCTATTCTGGAGACACGTAATTCTGAAATCAGGAGTTCATGCATGCACGCACACTGATATTCATGAATCCACACATAAAACATGTGCGTGCATGCCTTTGCACGCATACACAGACTTCCTCTGTGAAGGGAAGACAGTGGAGGCAGAGGTCAGTGAGTCAGTGAGCAGTTTAGTGCGGGGTAATCCTAACAGAGACTTTATGCTGTGTGCTTCAGCACTCTGTCTTGATGGGATTGCCAGAAACACCATTCAAACACGTCTCAATATGGGGCCAACCTTTAAACGGACCCCTTAGAACGCTAACATATGTGGCAAATTTACTGCCCCTATGTTTAACACCTGCAGACAATACTACTGTACAGATGTGACCTTGTGCTCAGGGTGAAGGTTTGAATTTATTTTTTTTACACTTAGTTAAGCATACATTTAAGGTCTGACAATATTGTGTGGAGTCTTTCTGATAGTAGATGGTTATTTGCTCCGGTAGGGAACAGTGAACACTGACCCAAGCAAGACAAACATTCCTCACATACTCATCACCCCTCAGGCTCCATTTCTCTGCATGTGAGCTCTGATAGGGCAGTGAGCTTAAAAGCATGTAAGATGTTTTTGCTACCTCTCGTTGTCGGTCAAACGAGACTGAGTCACTTGGCTTTACCATGTACCACCCAAAGCCAAGGTGAGGTGACGCTTACTTTCACACCCACAGCGTGAAGGCGACAACTCGATTCCTCCCCAGCGAGCATTTATTAATTTCCCGCAGTGCTCCTGTATGTTTTCCACCTGTAATAGTGCTGAAGGTGTAAATTAATTTTACACCTTGAAACCATGGAGGCTTGAATTACACAAAAGCAAATCTAACCCATAACACCTTTTTTTAAGGAGACGTTATATTTAATATGCAATATGTAAGAAGGTTAGAGTTAGACTTTAAACATTAAAAAAACTAAAATTATTAACAGAATCTGAAGAAATAACTGCATTAGCTTAGCATCAAAGACGTCTATATTGTGTTGTGGAGACATCTGAAGTTAGCATGCTAACAGCTAGCCCTGGCCTGTCCAATAAAAATAGTTTAATAGAATAGCTCAGGCCTGTGAAGGTCGGTGCTACTCATGTCCGGTAGGTCCCCCAGCTGCACGGCTAACTGAGCTGCACAGCTAATGGCAGCTACAGGCAGCAGGTAACTCATTGGAGTATGAATTCTACAGGTGGCCGATTCTTATATATTGTAATTTCTCTTTGTTAATTCTATGTCTGCTATGACAGCTCATTATTTAATTCATCAAATGAGTTGTCAAATAAATAGAAAATGTAAAGACCAGGTTAGAAATATAGATTTTTTTTACTTTAAATCATTGGTCAAATACATTTTCATTTTCCACTATTACAGCCTTGCAGAGCTTTGGTAATCCAGTTGTCAATTTGTTGAAGTAATCCTCCATGATAGATAGATATGATCTGGCTTTTCTCTGCTATCCTGCCTACAAAGCCAGTATCCTTCTCTGTAGAAGTTGAGTGTTTTGCGGGTATCATTCAATGAAATGGTTGAGTCTGATGTACTTGTGCTTTTGCTTAGTTGTGCACAAGGGGCTCCCGTTTCTCTTTCTATTCTCTTTCTCTTTTCTATTCTTTTCTTTGAAATGAGGAGTATGCCACTGTATGAGACCTTTAGTTCCTTAGAAGTCGCAGAACAAGAATAGACTGTTGAGTTTCAGCGGAAAGTTCTTTTTTTTTCTGGCTATTTTGAGACTATAATCAAACCCACCAATGGTGATGCTTTAGATACTCAACTAGCCTAAGGAGGCTAGTTTTATTGCTTCTTTGATCAGCACAACAGTTTTCAGCTGTGCTAACAGAATTGCACAAGTGTTTTTTAATGATTAATTAGCCCTTTAACACAACAAACTTGGATTAGCAAACACAGTTTGGCAGTGGACCATAGGCGTGATGGTTGCACTGTCTGCACTGTATTTCTGATCATTTTGATCATTTTATTTTGATTTATTCTTCTGATATAAGGACATTTCTAAGTGTATATTTTACATTGATTTTGAGAACTGTGAAATAAGACATATACTTGTTTTATAAAGATTCATAATTTATGCCAGATAATATGTATGTACTGTACTTGTAAATATGTACTATAGTATCTTAATTGCATAATTAAGTTTACATTTGTGACAATCAAGCCTTGTTTGGTAGTATCACCACTGCTTTTGAACTCACTGACCCCAAACAAAAAAATGTTCCCAGCATTTAGACACCTCCCAGAATCATTGTCCCTCTCCCTTTCTTCAGTGCACACAAGCAAACAGTGCAGTCAGCCTGTGTGGCTCCTAACTAGCAGTGGCAGGTCAGGAAACACACTGCTTCCTCTGGCTCTCCACTGGTCGGTTGAAGTGCAAAGTGCTGTGTGGCCTGTGTGTTGTGGGCATGTCTCTGTCTCTCAGGCTATAGCTGTGGTTACACCAGCATTACATCCACCTCCTTCATGCACCCGATCAGCTCTTTTAACAGCTGTGCACTCCTGCCACAAAACCTCCTGGGTGCAAACGCATCCCAGATCTTGGGCACAGTCCGAAGGAGTTGCGATGCAGTCCAAGGAAACGGATAGATCTCCAAAAACCTCATTTGTAGTTCTCATTAAATTGATTGTTTTCATGTCAGGAATGTACTGAGGGTATGATAGTCAGGACTTGTGGCTAGAGACGGCTCTTATTCAGAGAATGTGAAGGCCTTGTGATAGTCATCTTGGGCATTCTTTAATGGTCTTTATAAGACCATTAAAGACAGGGGAAGACAAGAAGAAGGAAGTATAAAGAAGGAAAGAAATAGAATACACTTTAAAAAGCTGTGTTCTGCTTTTACCCTCATTGTAGAGGTAAACCAAATGGGCCTGTGGCTGTGAAGGAATGCAGCTGTGCCATAAAAGCGCATGGATTGCTTTCCTTTGTTTTCATCTAATGGTCACGCCGATGACATGGAAATAGCATGCAGCTAAAGCAATCGGAGCTAAAGCAGTGTGTAGTAACAGTTCATTTGTGGTATGGTGTGAATTAGAAGAATGTGTGCAGGGTGAAAGCCATGTGTAACATGTTTATCCTCGCACTGAAAAGGCATTTTAATCGCATGTTTTTCTTTCAACAATGTTGGAGGAAATATTCATCATATTCTATTTATTTTGACAATGCAGTGAAATTATGGAAATGTACTCACTATACTTTCTACCATTATGTAGAAATTGCCATTTTGTGTGATTTATGACCATTTCTGAGCGCACTACCACTGTCGTAAATACAAATCCCAGCTCTGTAATCCCAGTTTAAAACTCATTACGGCATCAGAATGCTATGTGTGGAAAACTTTGTATATTGAAGTAAACATGTATGTAACGCTGTGATCCTGCCCACTCACTGAAGTTACATAGTGCAGAAACAAGTGACTGGGGGTAGAGTGGCCGAGACGGAGACACCATTCACCCTATAACAAGACACTGAACCTTCAAAATTATATTGAAGGTGTTATTTTGAGGTAAAAACGTTACATAATGTTGTTTTTAAAGTATTAAAGTCAAAGCAATGGATCAGGAAAAGCAGCAGATCTTCAAATTTAAAAAGCGAGAAAGATTCATTTTAAATGATTTAAGTGATTTGAAATGGATACATTTTCTGCCAGTCTTATAATTAATTAATCGGCTGATTGTTTCAGCTGTACTTTTGATAGACTCTTGGTCAACTTAATTTAGAACAAAACATCACGTTTTACAAAGTCTACAAATGTTTTGTGCGTTAAATTCTAGGCTTGAAAGATGTGGTGAAAAATTCATTTCATTCTTTTTGTGAATGTACCCGAGTCAAACGTTCATTTAAAAGCATAATTACAACGAAAGCGCACTTTTAAAATTGACCCTATTTTCGTTTTCGGGTCAAACTAATTTTCAATGGGAGTGCTACGGGCACTTTTACCCTAGCATCAAAATCGTTATTTTTAAAACACTAAGAAGGCTCGACACAACATAAAACTTTGCTCATAGTATCATCAGGGTCTCTACACATGAACACGAGCATCGAGAACATTGTTTGTGTACACAGAGTTTACTATAAAGAAAGTTTTTGAACAACTCACGTTAGCAGATGCTTGTTCCACTAGAATCGATCTCTGAATGCAACATAGCATGGAGGAGAGTTAAGGTGGACCGCTACTGTCTTCCGGCAACAACTATCCACGCGAGATCTCACGTGACTTTTCCAGCTTTTGATTTTAGTATTGTTTCTTATATGAGGCTCCTTTTTCAACTTCAAGGTCAATATTGTTTATCACTAACTACAAAACAACAAATTATCCGTGCATTTATATGGAACTAAGCTGTAGGAGCGTTTCACTGTAACGGTCCTCCATGTTACGTCACATTCGGAGATCGATGCTTCTCGACTGGCAGGACGGTGGTGAGTGGAGGAAACATCTGCTAATGTGAGTTGTTCAAAAATGCTCTTTTTATTAAACTCTGTGTACACGAACAATGCTCAAGTTCATGTGTAGAGACCCTGGTGATACTACGTGCAAAGTTTCATGTTGTGTCGAGTCTTCTTAGTGTTTTAAAAACAGCGATTTTGATACTAGCGTAAAAGTGCCCATAGCACTCACATTGAAAATGATTTTAACCCAAAAACGAAGATACGGTCAATCTTAAAAGTGCCTCTTTCGTCGTAATTATGCTTTTAAGCGAACGTCTGACTCGGGTACATTCACAAAAAGACCCTAGGTTGCATTTTGGCAAGAGTTTCGCTTGAAATCTTTCAGTATTTTAAGGTGACTGCCAAATCTCTCAGACCTGCTTACATATCCATTTCCAAGTTACCCCTATAGCTTTGGAATGTGTTATGGTAACTGATGACTGATTTAAGGGGAAACAGAATGCGTGCCGGCTTCTTTTTAGTTTTGAGTGAAGTGCCTCTTGCTTCTGAAACAAGTGTACAACTGTATCAATGCACCACATGTGTTTTTGTTTCATATCGACATACTAAGGACCATTTTTCATTTTTATTTTAAATGGGATTAAAACTGTGATGATTTGATAAGATTTGTGCCCCAAAACTGACCCCTTTTTTTCTCAGTCCCACCCCAGATTTTGCAGAAGAAGATCTCATAAACTCACTAAACACTTCCTCTTTGTCTCATCACCTCAGACTGATAGAGACTTGCTTGTCGTTTTGTTATCTGGCATTCAGTTTCCAAACACGCAATCTTACGGCTGAAAAATGCAGATGTCAGAGATTATTTAATGTGTACGGTAATGTTATTTGTGTTGCGTGTCTTCTCCAGGTTGCAGGGGGACAGTCTATCAGACACCAGATCTGAGGAGGAGCGCAGGCCTCACATATCTGAACAAGCTGTACCTGACATCTCCTGTAAGTTTCACAACACAGCTCAAATTCGAAGTAGTTATTCTTTTTTTCTTTTCTTTTTTTTTTAACATTTCTGTGGTCTCATGTTGTTCTCCCCCCCCCTGTTTGTGTGTGTGTCGTCTGGAGCAGCTCCATTGCCTGGGGTGGACACAGTGGCGGGGCGGTTGCAGGAATGCGAGGCCTTGTCTCAAGTGTCAGCCTCTGTAAGTGTCCTCCCAAACATCCATCACCAAACAATTAAGATCACTTTACAGCCATCAATTACCATGTCGCTCTCTCCTCCTCAACCTCTATTGTCCTGGGAGTGAATGAAAAACCACCTCGAGCCTCTTGTTAATAGGACAGGACCCAAGCTAAACTGATCCATCTTTATGTGGGCAATTCAGCTTACACAACAGTCGAATAAGTGATAGCCAAGTCAGAAATCTCCCTGTATCATTTGCTTATCTCCCAGGGCACTTGTGTGTGATCTGAAAAGTTTGAAATGAAAAGAATATCGTGTGACACAGCAACAATTGAGGCCGATTTAGAAGTTTTAGACAATACAGCTAAATATTTATGACTTACGGGAGTACACACAGTTTTGTTCAACATGAGGCTTGCGTGATAACCTCACATGCTTTGGGGGAAGAAATCTATAGAGTCCTTATGTGGTGCACGCCAGACTCCGACACAGGCAGACGCTCACATGCTGTTAATAAAGCGGCGAGCGAAGACGCCGGTACCTTTTGTATAATTACCCACCAAAAAAAAGCCGATACCTTTTTTATAATTGCCCGATCTAAGTGTTAGACAAGGAATTTTACGGCGTTCTCTAAAGAAAAAAGGGCGTTTGGAGCCAAGGCATTGCTCCGTGTGTGGAGCAGATGCAGAAAGGCTCCAGACTAACTGGGAGCAGACTTTTAGAAACTGAAAGCCCAGTTGAATCAAAGCCTGTAGTCGGAAGTCTGACGGATTAGGCCAAATGCACGACTCCCTATCGAGAAATTAAAGAAACTGTGCACTTTGGAACATTAGACCGAATTATACACATTCTTTCAATTGTTTCAAGTGAAAAGGTGTGTGTCAATTTAATCAATGCATAACATCTAACACGCCCTAAATCTGATGTCCTCACTACCACTGACCTTCACGTCCACTTAGAGCCCGCTTTTTTTGCAGCTGCTTACACCCAAGGACTGAACACTACATCTCCATAGGTTAAGCCCTGTCTGGCACACTTAAGAACAAGGTACTAATGTGTCCCATATGGAAACCACGAGTGCAAACGTCTACTGTCATCTACTGTAGCTAATGTGCTTGTTTTGTGTTTAATTGCTTATGCTTTGGCCGTCTTTGAAAGGCAAATGCAATTTGTAAGCGCTTGTTAGTTTAACTGGTCCTTCAGGGGCTCGTGGGCCACAGTCACTAAATGGTATGGAACAATAATGTAATGCTTTTATGAGCTTATCTGGGAGAAAACACAATGGTTGAAGTTATTTTGAGAGATAACTGATTGTTCTTGTCATTACTTATAATTTAGTGTATCTCCAGCTGCAATTCAGTGTCCTAGAAAAGTGTTTCAGCTGTTTTTTCACTTTTTGCCTTAGTTATTTGCGTTAAAGAAAGGACGCATGCAGCTTTTTCAGGGTCTGAAACTGTGAAGTCGTTTTTAATTATTAGCACATTTAATCACGCATGGCTGTCGTTAAATGAAGTATGCCTCACATTGTATATTGCCCTGGTTTGGGCAGTAAAAGGTTGGCGATGTTGGAAAGTAAACACTGTTAATGGTTATCATTATTAGTCCGACAGGCCCCCTGCCTCTGCCAGCTCCTTTAGGTGATAATTGCCCCATAAAGACAAATACTTTCCTAAAGCAATCGCCAGAGCAAATTCCCCAAACAGTTCTTCTATAGTTTCCTTTGTAAGTGTTCAATGATATGTTTTAATCAAATTTAGCTCAGAGCTGTACTGTAGGGGTGTTAACCATCATAAAATCTGCCAGGGGAAACTGTTCATTTGTATGGTAGACATAAGATAATTAGTGTGATGCAATGCCATGTGTGTGATACAATGCAGAGCCGTTGTGATGGCTTATTTTTGTTTCCAGGGGACTTTTGGCAGAAATTCAGCCAATACACTGTATGGCTTTATGCATTTGGCACCAGTCAGCTCCTCACACCTCCACAGTCATGCAAGCATGGTTGTCCTCTGAGCAAATCCCTGTGATTTTATTGTGTAGCTCTAGTGCAGTTTTATTCCTCCAAAGGTCCAATTGCAACACATTTTTTATTATTTGATGAGCAAAAGTTGCAGCAGGGTTGCAAAATATTTGATGTCAGCCTTTATGTTTATTGCACAGCATAACATACTATTCAATTAACTTGTGAGTGTATTTTTTTTAAGCCCCAATAATTCACAATTTATAACTTAATAATAGTTATAGACCTTAGCGTCAAAAAGTCTGAGACCTCAAGGTGATATACTTCTACTTTGCCTTAGTTTCAACTGTAATACTACTTTTTCGATAAAAATGGTTATATAAGCTTAAATGGTTGAAAAAAGTACATGACTTTCAGAATGTCTTAGTACTTGAGAGTTCCTCCTGCATGACAGCATGCACTTGAGCTGGCATGGACTCAACAAAATCTGATGTAACATTCACCTGACCTAGACTCCTCTGAACATTTATAGGGGCACTTGAAAACTGTGAAAGCCAAGCGGTCTGTGACCTCACAAGAAGCTGGTTTAAACACTGTCACATCATGCTGGGATAACACGAGTCAGCAGGTTTTACACAAACCTGTGGTACCAGCTTGAGTGCATGCTGTCACTGAAGCAAAAGGGAGACATACCAAACATGTAATTGACATGTTTGAGATATTTACATTATTTTCCTTTAAATCATGAAGTTGGTGCTATCAAATTTAACAGATTGAATTTCAAGTGAGCTCAGACTTTTTGACCCTACTTTTCAGACTTCAGCCTGCAGTTTGTACAGAAACCATCGCAAGAGAATCATGATCAAAATCTTTTGAGTGGTCTGCTAAGTATAGCTCCTGCCCAGAAAGCCTTTGGTTGGTGACAGATTGTTTGATTGATGTTGTCAATGACTCTTCATGTTTATCGTCAAGATTATAATTCTAGTCTCTCTGATATTCAACACTCACTCCACGAACAGTATGATTTCCTTCAATCTATCCCCTTATTTGCCCTCTGCTAGTTTTTAATCCCATTGGCACAACCTTTAATTTTCCCTGCTGGCAGTTCTCCTGTGACTGAGGCATAGACAGTATGTTACACAACCTGTCTTTGTAATGCTTGAATAAAAGTCTTAACTGTGTTATTGTCAATATCCTGTTTGCTTTTGGCTGCACTAGCTCAGTGGTTGGGCCGGTGAGCCCTGTATACAGTCCATAAAATCCATTAGGTGATTCTGTTGTGAGCCAAAACAACAGGAACTCATTAAAAAGCTGAGTGTTACTCCTCATATCCCTCAGCCTCCCATGGCTATGCAAGCCACTGCAGAAGGGGCTACAACAACACAATAAGTTTTCTGGAAAATATATAGTGTCTCTTGTTTCTGACAGTTAAGTTTAATCGAGTGTTTGAATCCCAGAGTCCAGGAACAAATACCTTTAGATTACATAAGAAAATAACTTAATAGCCCTGGCTTGTGCTTGTATGCTCTCGAGACATCTGATCTTGCCCTGCGTGTTTGAAGGGCTGGTGATCAGCATAATCAAAAACTTTGTTGTTTGGTTACAATAAAAATAACTTGGTGCTACAATACACAATGTTCTCTATCAACACATGTTCATATCAACTCCTTATGTCGACAAGTTCACATCTGCCAGGATGTTCTCTTCTTCACTCAGACATCAGCTCATCCATCACCCAATTTGATGAACATTAAGTCCTCACTGGACTGCTAATGGCCTTTGTTCTGATTTTTCACATTTTGGATGTTTTTGTGATTGGAGCGTTAACTTGTGAGATATAGTCTGGTTTGTGTGGCAGTGGCAGTCGTCCAGTCATCCTTCCTACAAGTGCAATTGTATTTATTAGTCTCATTCTGTTTCAATCTTCCTCTTTGCTAGAGGAGATGTCTCAGCTTTGGATGAGTCATAGGAACAAAAGGAAATGTTTTCACTTTTAAGCTGTTAGCTCCTGCAATGGAATACAGACTGAAAACAATGACCAGTTGTGTTTTAAAAGAGCTATAGTAAGCATATAGCCCACAGCTCGTATCATCCAAAGGAACAAGTAGCCCCAATTCATCAATGTGCCCAGTTAAAGGCCTAAAAAAGTAAGACCACAACAATAGAGTCCATCAATAGTGCTTTGCAAAGCCAGCCCGACCATGTCCATGTCTGAGGCCTGTGACTGCATGCACACATCTCCTGCAGTCCTTGTTGTGTGGAGGGCAACGTTGGACCAAACCCCAGATTGTGGTGATTATTACTGCTGACCACACACATATAGCTGCACACATGCAGGCTATAAAATATTTAACTCTAAACTTCCACTCCTGCTTTTCCTTCTGTCTTGTTTGCTCTCAACATGGAACCAATTTGGCAGGACCCTTGTTTGTTAGTCGGGCAGAAGCATCACCAGAGGGTTTTTCCCTGTTCTCTTTTCGTTTTGTCATACTGGGAGGGAGATTATACAACTTGGGTTTTGCGCCACTGACATTAATATACTCGTAAGTCATTGCAGAATCATTGCCACTCTTTATTTTAGAGATGAAAAGGCATTCATCTATTGTCTTTGTCTGCAGAGATTAAAGCATTCAATGTAAGCATCCAAACAAAGGAACAAACATTTGACTCATTTGCGCTCATTGTTGCTGATAAGGATAATGGCCGCTTTAAACTATAGTGAACGGAAATCACTTTTCATCACTTCATTGTGCCTCCTTTGTATGTACCGGTAATCAAGTCCAGTTTTTGCTTAGTTTTATTTTTCCGCCCTCACTACTTGGTGGGGCCTTGCTGTCCTGCACATGATTTTTTAATTTGCACTACTACGGTACGCTGTACATGTTGACGGCTTCCAGGTGACTCTAATGTGTATGTAAATATGTTTGCCCTCACCGAACTTGATGAACAACAGTCATATTTTGATTGTAATGTCTGTTTATTTGTTGATGTTATCTAGAGAGGTGAATTGTTTGCAGACTCAGTATATCCTGTCAGTTCTGTTGTGTACCAATGGCCTCAGCCTCCGGTCTGCAGTCTCCAGGATATATGGTCATGATTACTGTACAGTCTTTCATTCAGTGGACAGAGGAGATTGAGGGCAAGCATGCAAATGTTAAGCTGTAGGCACTGCTGATAAGAGAAATGTGTATTTCGTATTATATCATTTGGTCTTATGCCGCAAGACTTGGCTTTCTATCTTTTTAGAATATATCCTTCAACCTTTTCCCAACCAACATCCGGATAGTTCACCAAACAATACGATCATTGTTAAGCAAATTTAAGTTTATAGTCATGACAGTTATCATTGGAAACCATTTCAAGATAACTCCATATCAGCAGCATGAACTCCCCTGTCTGGGTATTTCAGTAGTGCACCAAACCTGAACAAAAACGTTCTTCTTTCATATTGCCTTTGTCCGCAAGATGCATTTCAATAATCTATGTAGTCTAAAACACAGTATTCCATTTATAAATGGTGACAAAATGGGCCAAAAAACTGAGATCCCGGATGCTTATTCTTTTTTACAGGTAAAAGCATGAAAGTCACAGCCTTTGCCATTATCCCTCTAGACCCAAGATCCCAAGATGGCAGCTGTTTCATTTATAGCTTATTTGAGCAGATGGGGGCTTTCAAGCCCACCCAGAGCTTAGAACAGTCGATGAGTGATCGTGTAGAAAAGCGACCCACTCTCTTCTTTCTCCTCTCTCCTGAACCACTTATATACCAACCTCTGGGTGATTGATGCATCATGTAGCCAATGAGATTTCAAATCTGGCAATATAGAGTTTATATCAATGTTGTGTTGTTTTTAATGCATTTTTCTCTTTGAATAGGCTGTTTTTTGCTAGATGCCTGTTTATTTCCAGTAATTTTGTTATCTAACTGCTATGTGAACCACATAAGACCATATGATTATGGACCCATTTTCTTTTCCAGCTACTAGGGGTCATCTGCCGGTTTATTTTTAATTTTCAGATTATTCAGTGAGATCAGACCTCTGCAGAAACTTAAGAAACTTAAACTATGAATCTGTTGGTGGCCTTGTTTGCCAGAGCTGAGAAGACCCAGAGCGAGAGCAGGACAAGATGATGTAATGCTGTTGGATTTGGGGGGATACCACCAAAGAGAAAGAAATAAAGTTGGGGAGGGGACTCAGTTGTAATGTTCAACCCGCCTCGATGTTTTATGAGGGCTGTAATTAAGAATTGGCTTGTGGTGTTGTGGTCCTGCTGCCACAGAGGGCCTCATGTATCTGACAGGCGCAGAGATCAATGCCATAGACCCTGGGAATCCTGCCCTGTCATTTATCAGAGGAGAGCAACTTAACTTGTTTTTCAACCTACCTCTTCTTTCGAGGCAGCCTGGAATCCTGAAATCATAAAATCAGCAGCCTGCTCTATCCCAGGTTTATCTTTAAGTGTTGGTGGATGACTGCTCCGTATGTATATCACCAGATCTCCCGGGTCTTTTCTCTGTGTCAGCACTTTGTCAAGTCAACTCTGTCTCTCATTAAGTGCTTAGCACATCAGATGATGTAAGTGCTGGCATCGGAGGTATCATAACTTATCTGGTGTAAACCAAACTTACACAAGGTGGACCTCTTGCTGACAGATTTTATGTCTCACCTGTGCTCCAAGTTCACATATACTTGGTCCACTGGCTTAACAGATCATCTGGCCACTTGTGTACCATCAAAGGAATACATCGGAGGATTAGGCATGCTGCCATTTCAGGACTTGGCAACCTGGGTCTGCCTTACAGGTCCCTTTCCAGATCATACACTTGGCCAGCAAGAGGTACGAGCAAAAGAGGCCAAAAAGGCCCCTATAAGTGGTCCAATCTGCCTTTTTAGAATTTATTCTTTCTCATATGCTTTGGAATATGATCAGCTTTATTTTAGTATAATACCAATATAGTGTGCCCTTGAACTATCCAAAATGGCAGATTTATTGTTCCTTAACTGCTGGTGTAAGTTTGCTGCTGTCAGGCTATCTGCCAATAGACCAGTGTGCATACAAGCTCCTATAGATTTACTGATAGTTAGACAAAAATGCCCTGAACCACTACTGACAGTCTATCGTCCCGCATTCACTAAACAGATTGCACTGCATGCTCCAGGCTTTCATCTACACTTGCTGTGGTTTCTTGTGTTTTTCTAAAGCCTATAAAATAATAATTGCCCCCTTTTTTCCAGAGATATGGCTCGGATATTTCCAGCAATAGCTGAAAATTATATAAAGAGTTAATTGAAGGGTCTTTGGTCTAATGTGACTTTCTCTCTTTTCTGTTCTCCTCGCTAACTAGCGTCAGGCTGTCTGGGAGGCTGATCTGAAGGCTGTGAGAGGTGGGAGCTCTGTCGGGCAGACGGGCCTGCTACTGGGTGACTCCCTCTTTTCTAAAGAGCTGGAGAACATGGGCAAACAGCTCGCTGGTAGGCTCTTCTATGTGGTGTTCATGTATGTGTGCTATATAGGATAAAGTCTGTAATTTTTTTTGTGACTTTACTGATGAATAGAATGGTTAGTTGAGATACTTATTTTGAAATACAAAACATAGTCCACACACACACACACAACACACACACACACACACACACACACACACACACACCACACACACACACACACACACACACACACACACACTCATACTCACACACATTTTGAACTACAGAGACTTATGAAATAGAAAAGGGCTTAGAGGGCACTTGTGAGGAGTGGGAGGGGGTGAGTCCAGCTAAAGAATGCACAGCTTTTGGCCAAAGGATTTTCTTGGTTAATTAAAAACTGATCTTCCTGCTAAAATGAGTCAAGACTAAATAGAAAAACTAATTAAAGTCATTTCAACATGCAAGGAATTTATCTTGGCTTCAGCTTTGACAGTTTCAATCAATAACTCTCCACTGAGTCACTGTGCTAGAGACAGATTTCATCTGACAAAATGGAATTTGTGTGGCATTTTGGAAATCATTTTATTCCTAATACAGTTCAAGGCTCGTCTTTGATTTACGTGCTGTCTGGACGACTCCGAGACTGCTTTTGTTGTCATGATGATCAAGCGTGTATCCACTTATGATTCAGATGAAAGCCCAGAGTGGAGGCCAGAGGGAATGTCGCCATTTCATCATGTGTCACCCACTTGTTTGTTTATGCTTGTCCTCCCACTCTGTTTGACAGCATCACTGTGTGTAAAGACCTCATATGTGTCTTCACATACCAGACTTATACAAAGCATATTGGTTCTACTTAGTGAACCTATTACTGTCACCCAACAACTGCTCTGATCCTCTCTTCTCATCAGCACTGAATGCTCTGGTTCCCTTAGAGCCTACAGAAGAAAACAGCACGCTTATGTACCTTGGAACAATAAGAGTTAACAACACACTCGATTTCATCCCAGAGCTCCTCAGATGGCATTCATTTCTGGTTGTTTTACACTGAGTTACTGAATGTTCAGCCCCAAGGGCTCCCACCAGGCAGTTCAGTGAAGCTGTTCGACAAGCTAATTCAACTCTTTCAAGCCTTTATTAGCTGCTAATACTTTCCATGTTTGGAGCCAGAGCCTCACTTTTCATCTTATATTGTTACCCCAATTATGTGGTTGTGAAATCACAGCTTCTCTGTCTTTCATGTTCAAATGAATCTTTTTTTTCTAGATTGTTAATTTCCTATATCATTGCTAATGCAATTAGTTTTTGGAATATTAATATATTTTGATTAATTTCCCCATTTCACAACACGCCAATCTGCTGAGTGCATCACAAAATATCGAATTAGAAAATTATAATTAATTGTGACACTTTTTGATATTTAATGCTACAGGTACATTTTTGTTCTGTACCCACAAAGTAGCAAAGGAGACCTATTGTGCTTTTTTCATTTGTTCTGTTATATATGTCTTTCACATCTTGTTTTGTGAAAGATTTTGAAAGTTAAAAAGCTCAAAGTCTGCACAAACAGAGACAGCAGCTCCTCTCTCCCACTGAAAACACTGCTCCTGAAACGCCTCATCAGTAGTCTCACCTTAAATGCTGTGACTTTGCGACACACTACATCACCATGTCACACATTTCCATAATTTGTGCATAGCAGCTAGTTTGGCATTAAGAATTGATTCAGCACAGCTGCTCTGTTGTTGTTGTTGATATGCTGGCTCTGGCATATGTGAGCTGACCAATCAGAGGACACGGAGTATTCAGGAGTGGGGGCCTTAAAGAGAAAGGAGCTAAAACAGAGCGTTTCAGACAGAGGGGTTATACAGTTTTGCAGCACTGGACAGTATGAGAAAACTGAAGTGTTTAATGAACCTGAAATTGAGCATATGACTCCTTTTAAGGTTCAATACCCCGTCTGAGTAACACCATATTAGAAATCTGTACTTTAGCCCAAATTTGTACTTGATTTATCTAACCAAGGAATGGCTAGTATTTTAATTTCTTCAAGCAGGCTGCAAATTATGTGGTTGTAAGCCAGCAGATGAAATGCAGACAAGCGATATGTGATTAGCACTTGAGTTTATTTTCAGAGGCGGGACCGAATAAAGTTTGCCTGAGCTCTGAATGCTTGTATAGCGTGCTGTGACCCTGTACTCTCTCACCACGTGCAACTGCTGCTTGATCAAAGACTCTAATAGATTAGATCTGTTTCTCTTTCTTCTTGTCTCCTTCTCTCTGTCGTCCTCCATCTCATTTTTCTCCCTGTCTTTCTTCTTCCCGTTCGTATTGCTGGAAGACTGGATCAGAACTTCTCAAAGGTTTATCCCAGATGGATTTTGATGCTCCTTCTTTGATGTGTAGGAGCCTTCATTTTATATCAGCGTCTGTGTCATAGCTTCTTTGTTAAACATAGTCACCCACATAGAATTTCAAGATGAAGCTGCTTACGATTTTATCTATTAGTGCCAGGAAGTAAGGGGGAGGCAACTGGTTTACAATAAAATCATGAGGGAAGCAACCATTTACAGAAGTAAGGAGGATTTTTCAAACAAAAACATGCTGTGTTTATCAATTTTAACGGTAAATGGTTTGAGATGAAAATTCTACGTCATGGGAACAGATTACTAATGAACATATCCTGTTTACGATATAATGATAACATCAGCCATGGTGTGGGTGGTTAAGGGCTTTAACTGGGAAATCATCATACGTGGACCTGGAGTTTACACCGATATTTCTTCTGTATATAGTGAGTATTTCACTGCTATCCAGAGGCCTTGGAACCCCAGCAATCCCATGGTTACCATGTAGCTGTTAATCAGAATTGGGATCAGGTTTATTAATGGTAGGATTTCACATAAAATAAATTCGCCTTGGTATATTGGTGCATAACATGGAAATGTGCGAAATTTCACAGTTTTAAAGATCCAGTGCGTAGAATTTAGAAGGATTCAGAGGCAAAAATATGATATACTTTTTCTCTAGTGTATAGTCCCTTGTAGAGGAGGGTGCAATCTGTACCTCACTGCTAGATGCCACTAAGATCCTACATGCTGCACCTTTAAGTGTAAAGAGTATTGACATGCTCAAACTATCAGCTTCCAGCCAGCTTTCACTCCAACATGTTAAATAAGGCAGCCTTGTCAGTGGCCCAATGCTTCTAAGTTTGACGCTGTGGTTACCCCTCGACTGTCACTTCTCGAAGCGCCCCTTTAATGTAACAGTACAGTAGAAAGAGCGACAGAAGTCCGAACCAGGTGGTGATTGGGTGGATCATTCACAGGACTTCCCTTCCGGAGACTGGTGTTAACGTCACACAAACTCAAGAGTGATTTGATTTTTTTAATGTATTTAATGTCAGTAAGTAAACCTACGTATATGACATGACTGATAACATGTATGTGACATAAGTGATGTGTATGTAACGTGACATGATACTTAATTTATGCAACTTGCTTTGCAAGACTGAATGTAGTTATTCTAACTCAAAGTTTGATCTTTTCAATCTTTTTTTTATGCCTTAACCTAACCATCCCTGACATTTTGACAATGTTAATAATATTCCAAAAGTTGTTCAGTAATATGTCACACAGTGTGAACTGTGTCAGCACACTTTATTTTGAAAGTCTAACCTTGCGTATTATATTATGTATTGTTACTAACTTGACCGCAGAGCCTTTAATTTAAAAAGTCTAACCTGACATTGCAAATAACCTATTAGTGCAAACTTGACCACAGATCCATGCACGTACAAAACTGACCCTAGATGGGTTGGTATAGCTGGGAGTGAGAACATATTGCAACTTCATAACATCAGTTTCTTTATGGTTTCCAATGTTACACACTGCAGCCCTGCCATCGCTGTGGGATGTTCAGGGTATACCATAACATCATCCCACAGCAATAGCAGGGCTGCCAAGTAAATTGTCTTATATTATCCGTTTTTCAGTCAGAGCTATACCAGCAAATGCCAAGTTGTATCATGCACCTTTACCTTCTTGTTATTTAGAGAAGTAACATGTGTAGAGTATACTCGGGTTAAAGCAACACAGACACAATGTACGTGTGCAGGGCAGTAAGCAGTATGTGCTCTGCATTGCGTCTAAGGTTCACCTCAATGCAATCAGAGCTGATTAGGCACAGAAACAGCCATCATATTATGCATGTCAGAGAATGAAATGCATTTGATCCCTAAAGGAAAGTATACAAAACAATCTGGAATACATTACAAACCAACTAAGTAACGTCCCAAAGCAGACTTTCAGCTTTGCATCCCAATTGGATTTTTGTTAATGAATGGGGCCATATGCGTGACATTTATGGACAGAAAAATATTGTTTGCACAGGAGGTGAGCAGTGTGCTTGAAAACAAGGAAGTCAGGGTCTGTGAAATGCTTGTCATGCTTCTTTTTGTTATTTATTTAACGTCACACGTATACAGTTCTCCAAAAAAATACTCCCCTCTGATGAGTCATTCCTGAAATTATCCCTCTCAAATGATAAGTCCCAGACTAGTTTGTTGAATCCCAATTGCCAAGTTCTTAGACAAAGGCATAAAACACGGAAAAAATGAGCCAGATGTTGATCGTAGAAGTTGGCAGCGTCACTACTTTCACAAACACAAATGTTTTTGAGACTACCAGTCAGGCAAACAAATGTGTTTTTGTCAGGAACAGGAACATTTCTCTACCAGGCTGTGCTTACTGTATATCAACTTGGAACCTTTTCTGACAGAGGAAGCTGGATTCACCACAATTTACAAGGTCTATAAATATTGTCATCATTGCTCAGAATAAGGATTAAAGCAAGCAGTCTCGCCCACTTTAATGCTCAGTAAAGTTCGTGAATCATCAGTCTTGTCGGACATATACTAACCTCACAGCACAGCCTCTGAATGGGTCGTAAAAAGTAAGCCTGACTTTACCTCGGAATCTCTTAGTCCATTTACCAGTTATATGGGATTTGTTTTACAAGTTTCAACATTTTCATTTGTTGGGGAAAAATAGAATTTAAATGAGGAAATAATTATAAGCACTCAACCCCTGTGTTACTGTACCTATCGAAATCTGGAAGTTGACTTGCATTATCTCGCCTTTTTTTCCTCCAGAGGTTGAGAAGGACCTGGCCAAGCTGGCAGAAGTAGGGAAAATGACCACTCGGAGCACCAATAATCCGCACAGTAGCCTGCTCCACACCCCTCTGCGCCACAGAACCCTACCCGACACACTGCCTCTCACCAGCCTGCTCTCTAGACCCCAGTCTCCAGCCAGCAGCCTCTCGGGCAAGCCCTGTGGTGTGGGCCTACCTTTGCTCAGCCCGAAGCCCACCTCCCTGGTCATGGGTCGAACTCAATCTCCCAGCAACCCTGGGAGCCGGACTCAAACCCCCAGAACGCCCAGCAGGCCTCTGACCCCAAATAGTTTACTGACACGCTCCACCTTTAACCCTGGATCTCATAAAGAGGTGACCTTCAGGAGGTCGCGGAGCCGGCCTGTGACACCCACAAGTCAGCCCATGCACCCCCGACCGCTGCTCACCCCTCCTGGACTAAGCACCACAGATAGCCTTGGCGCTAGCCTACGGGCCTATCTGTCTGAGGTAAGAACCAAAACTGAGTTTAACATTAATCATCAAACACACCTTTTGTTGCCCACTGTTCAGAGATCATACAAGCAATAATACATGACAAAGTGTCCTTAAACGTCAATTGTTAATGCTAGCTAGCAAGCGGTAATGTGGCTAACGCTAGCTAAAGTTAATCCCCCCCTTTGCATCCAAAAAAACAAAACAAAAAGCTGGCAGCCTCTAAGACTGTTCTTTGCTGATGACTGTTCGATGGAACACAGATACCATGTCATACCAACAGCGTTATACTTTTGGCCAACAAACTGAAGCTATAACCAACTCATCTACCTTTTGGTCAGAAAGCCAACAAGTGCAAAATATTGAGCTGTTCCTTTTGTTGACGCAGTATCCATCGTGTGTTATTAAATTCTACATATTACACCTTAGCAAGTCCTCATGTGTAATATTTATCTCCTGTGAAGTAGATCAAACACTGTGAGTAAAACTGTCTTAAACTTTGGGTCATGGACTTGGAAAATCACTCGAACTTTCTTGTAATGTTTTAGTATGGTGAGCGTGAACTTGTGTGCTGACAGTCTAACAGGCTCACTGCCCAAGTAAAGCTGGCTGTAGAACATGAGAGCCTTTACACATAAGGATTATGACCGAGAGCATCAGAAAACACTATATCACACATGTGCCGACCCTCACGCACACACATACACGCGCTCTTCGTGTGGGGTTTACTGGAGAGCCAGGGAGGTCCATACAGTAGTATGTCATTTCATTGCGGAAAAATGACTCTGGCATAAAAGGAGAACTTTCAATGGGATTTCTTTCTTATATTGCTTTCATGATTTACTTAACAGCAGCGCTGTTAAATATGAGACCTTTTTGAAGGCTTTATTAATAGTGGGCAGGGATTTTGCAGTCTTTCCATATACTCTTTGACAGTTATGCTAGTTGACACCTAGTGAGATTATCCACAACACCAGTGCACCCAGTCTCCCTTTATTGAGGCCACCTGGTCCCGTGTAGAAGGACTAAGGCCCCTAAACGTGGCCTGCTAAGAGAGTCGTGAAATCCTGAATGTTTTTATAAACTGGATGTACAGGAATTATTTCTTGACAACTTGTGTAGTTATTTCAAGGAGTGGGGCTCTGTCATTCCATCATTAAAAAATAAGAAGACAGAAAAGGCTTTTGCAGGTAGCATGGGCCATTTTTTTTTTAAGTTTTGTCCTGAGGACCCTGCTGAAAATAGTAGCTGAGGCCAGCTTAAGATGGTAGATGGTTATTACAAAGGTCTTGGTTGGTGTTAGGCTGATGTAGTTGGTTTACCAAGCTGGTCTATCTGGTCATCCAGCCTTATCAGCCTGGTTGGTCTAAAAGGGTTTTTTTTTCTTCAGCAGAGCATTTGGAAGTGCAACATGTAACACTTTTAGCTGAAAGCATCCAGAAATTAACTAAAATTATCAACAGAATGCAAAGAGTTAACCGTTTTGATGTTATGAAATCCATTTATTGTTGCAAAGATATTTACTGAAGATCGCATGCTGACTGGCTAGCCCTGGCCTGTCATATTCTAAAGCTTCTAACTAGCTGTGTGAACACCAATGTTCCCACAATGCTCCGAACTTCCAGGTCAGACCATTAGCTGCACAGCTAACTGAGCTTACTAGCTCATGGCAGTTACAGTTAGCTATAGTTAGTGGTTATTCTGGTGATATGTTGCCCCCTATTGATTTGGAGTATGAATTGACACGTGGCCAACTCTTAAGTATAATATGATGTTGCTCCTTTTCGTGGATTCATTGGCACTTGTCATGTGGAATCATAGCCTATTAGAGGGTGAGGAAAACCGCAAATTGTTTGAATCTAAACTAATTTTAAAAATGTCTTCGAATTCAATGTTTGAAAACTAAATATATATTTGTTTACATACGTTGGCTTTACATTCACTGCAAGACCTTGAATAGATGAACAGATGGATACATTTGCAGACTTACCTTGTTTTTCATGTCTACCATTATGTCTATTCTTGTACATTTTTCCACCTCAGGATGAGTTTTACCAGCAGTTACAGGCCATCAGACAGCCTTGGCATATTCCCAGTGACACAGACAGTGACATCCTGGAGCCTCCAGAGCAGGATAAAAGTGAGTAACCTGCCTTCTCCTTCCTTCCTTCTGTTGTTTCCTTCTTGTTCAAACTCTACATTTAGATTATTTATCGTCTCATTCAGGTTCTCTTTACTAGAGAGAGTTGCTGTGCGTTCCACAAAACCACTCAGTTGAATCCATGCCTCACAAATCTGACAAATTGCAGCTCTGTTTTTACCTTCCTACTCTTTTTTTCTTTATAAGACGTGAGTTATATCACTTTACGACTGTGAGTAACAACGTGGCTATAGATCTATTAAAAAGTGACGATTAATGTGCAAATATTTCTTGTAAAAAATGTTTTATGAAGCACAAGGTCCTGACATGTGAAAATTTCCACATCTCACAGTTTGGTTAGATACCGGGGGGTTTCATAAGGAGGGAAATGTTATGTCATGTAAAATGTTCTTTCCTGGCATCGTGTAAGAGATGCATCTCTATCAAGATCAAGTCAATAGACTTGAACGGTTCTTTCTTTTAAGTCATAAATCTTGTCATAGTAGTGGTCTGGCTGGGATACAGTACAGTACATTACTCTGGCTTAAAACATGACAGAAATAGATCAGACCTCCTTGAATCTTCTGGTCCATAAATCACATGACTGTATATAGCAAAATGGTCTGATTGTCAGATTGGCTCTTAGTTCTCAAATCACTGAGGTCCACTAACAAACTGACAAATGTATGCTCTCTTAACATTAGTAATTAAAGGTGCAACTTCTCTGATCTTCTGAATTAAAATGTAAGATTTGTCCTGATGGAAGCACTAAAAAACATAGGCCCATTAAAATCAATAGGGTTGTTTTATGTCTGGGATTAGAAATGTTTTCATATTAGTTTCTAATTATTAGATTATTATGGCATATGGTCTGCAATGTTAATATTGTCGAGGGATTGTTTGAGGCGGAAAAGCTCAGAAGTATAAAGACAGTACACAATGCTTAAGGTTCATGATCTGGGGAACATCACTGTGCTCATTGCAAGTGATGGTGATCTATCCTGACTTTGGCCTAGTAAGAAGTCACAAAGTGGCCACAAACATTTTGAATAATCCTCTCGGGACAATGAACTCCCATACTTAATTTTATGAACATCGAGACGTCATTTTTTGAGATTCACTCTTAATTCTTTGCATTCACAGGCAGAATTAATTGTAATCAGACCAAGACCAAGACAGACTCACTGGCATTTCAATATGTAAATCCCACCACTACTGGCACAAAAATGCCAACTCTTAAGTTAATTTATGATTGAGTCAGAGAAATTATATATGCCGTGAATTCAGAAATGTTCTCAAATTAACTTAGCCCTGTTTTCTCAGTAAACAAAGCGTCAACATCGGCTACTCAAACTGAAAATCAAGTGCATGTGTGACTCAACAAGACAGTTTTCATCTGACGTTATGACACAAGAATTCCAGTCAAACAAAAGATCAAGAAGGCAAATGGTTGTCACATGGAAATATAACCCTCCTGACAAGTTCCTCTAGAGGCTTGTTGTTTTGCCAAATGTGTATCTTGCAAAATAAATGGATAAATTTTCCTAATAGCCCCTGGGGGCCTGCTCTAAAGCCTTGGCAGCAGTAAAGGCATGTTGAGAAAGGATATGAGCCGCACATTGAATTAGAGATGGCTCAGACACAGGGAGGGAGAGACTGACGGAGGAAAGAGACCCAACAGCCACAAGCCGTGACAAAGCACTTTTTGGCGTGAGAGAGGGCCCACAGGACTGTTTGCTGAAATCTGGTTTGTATGTTTTTGTGTGTGTGCATGTGTAAGTGTGTGTAATAAGTGTGTGAGTGATTGTATTAGTCAGGGTATGACATTCAAATTGTTTTCGGAGAGCATTTTCCACCCTTAATCTGATTTTTCAGGGGTCATTTTTTGACCTATGAAATGGTTGAATCACATAGAGGCAACGTCTTAAAGTATAATCTACAAACAGGAAAGAACCCAGAGGAACTTGGTAGCAATCAGACAAATCTTCTATTGCCTACTCACTCACCAAATTTTGTCCATGAGCCGGTTTGTTCTTGATGTTTCAGTCCAGCCATGTACCTGTATGTCCATGTGTGTCTGTGAATGGGGTGGGGCTCGCCTCATTAGCACAGTGACACCCTGTTCTCAGTATCACAGCAGATGTGACTTAGCTGGCGCCAAATGTGGTGAGAGCTAAATAATGGGGTAAAAAATCCATAGCTATTTCCTGTTATTCTATAAACTTCCACAATGGAACAACCACACATACCACAGTGGGGATGAAAGCAGTCTGTCCTCATTCTCACTCTTAAGCCTTTTGTTGTTAATGCCTGTGGTTGTCTCACTCAGCACATTAATGAATTACAAACCGTACAGTGGGAGTTAATCTGTACGTTACATTTCCAACTCTAAAAGGGATTAAAAAAAAGGCATTTTCATTTCATCTGGACTTTAATGGATGTAAAAATAGTCTGTTTTCATTTTTTTCACAGGTGGTGCACGAGATGCCAACAAGAGATCTGTGTTTTCAGGTGAGAATCCGAGCCATCTCAACCCCACAGAGACCGACTAACCCCAGAATGTGCGTCATCACTTGAATCACCAGAAACCAGTTTTACCGTTTGTATGCAACTGTCTGTTCAGTTTAGAGAGCCTTGGTGTCTGTCAATGACCTCATTTGCAGAGCCACAACATGTTACCCAAATAACCACCAATTGGCGACTTGCTGTAGAAGCCTCCACCTTCATTTATGGTCCATTCAATTACAGTTACAGGCTAAATGGAGGGCACAGCGGCTAAGAAATGTGATTGGTGGAGGCTGGCCATGTGTGGAGACGGGAACGCTGTTGCCCAGTTCCATTAAGTCACTTGGGTTCTGAGTTTACACGCAGCAGACAGCGTCAGCGCTCAGCGTCAACATTTGGGAGAAGGAGAAAGTCTGTCTGGTTTGAGGTTGTCTGCGGTTCTCCTTCTTGTGGCTCTGGAGGTGCCCACAGTTCCCAGTGTCAGTGTGCCAGTCTGGAGGGAGATCTGAGAGCGTGCTGTTGCTGCTGCTGCTTGGCTATCAGAGAGGCCAGCGTATTGCCACAGCAACCAAACTCAAAGCTCGCTGCTTAAGTCACCCCAATCACTGCTCTCCCAGAAGTTATTGTGAAATATGGTCGTTGGAGCCTACACTGGGCAGCAGCAGCAGGCCTCATTTTCCACCTCATGTTTGTCTATGACATGTTCAAATATTAAATGGCCGTTTCAGAGTGATTACCCCGGTCATTATTCTTATTAGTGGTTAAATGTGTCTGATTTTGGTTTCTAGGAGACTGATGTTTATGTCTGTCATTTTTCACAGGCCTATAGTGACGAAGACCAGAGACATTGATCCCATCAAACTATTATGCAAACCACTGGACATTTTGAATATGTGTACAGAGACAATTATTTTTTATAATTCATATGAATGACAAAAAAAAGATTGTATACTTTTTCACAGATATTTCATAAACATTGTACTGTAACTGTATGATAAAATGTGAAAATATAACTTCAGAGTATGGAATATAACATTTATTTTTGTTTGCTCTCTAGCATGCTATTAAACTTCCATGTGGAGTCCTGAAACAGATGCATTTTGTTGTCGACGGACTCTTTTTCTAGGCATATTCCCATTGTGAGGGCAGCACACCCATGTTAGGAAAACATTAATTGATATGCACTGTTAAAAGATTTAGTGTTTTACAAATAGCAAATACGCAAGTAATGGAGGGAATACAAGGAATGCTGTTATATTAATTAAAATGACTTGGTACAATTGTCCTCATTTGATTTTTGACCCTAATGTATTTCACTTTATGTACATATTTAGATCCTACATACAACCCTGATTCCTAAGAGCTTGAGACACTGTGTAAAAAGAAACAAAAAACATAATGCAATCATTTGGAAATTAATTTACTTACAGCAGTTTAAAAAAAAAAGCGTTAGTCCCTGTAGTAATATCATCCATACAATCATGTGTTTCCCAAATTGATGAACCTTGACCCATCTTTACTTGTGAACAAGTTATCACTGTACATTCCGGGAAACACGACTATGTAATGTCAATAATATGCAACGAAAGCACTTGTGGAGATTATAGATGCATAAAACAACATTTTTGGGTTTGAAGAGTCCGTCACTGGTGGCTGACCTCCAAGAAGTTATCCAAACAAAGGATATGTTCTACAGTCGATACAATAAAACACATATATAATGGTCACTGTCTTCCTTTTCAATGCATTAAATTACATGTCTCACTAACTTATGTTTGCTAGCTAGACAGTAACCGTATTTGCAGCTGTTTGAATGGACCCTTTTCAGGGCAGACGTGAGCACAGGTGTGACCAATAACGTTAACGAAGGCTCCATTCTATTAAGTGTCCCAGCATGAGTGAGCACGCACAATACTACTGCCTTGAAACTGGCTCACCTGAATGGAATGCAGCCATCATTAATGTTATGAAGTCCACCTGTGCTTTTCCTGCTTTGATGAGTCAGAGTGTGTGGCGTGGAAAGAGTCTTTTTGAGTCAAAAAGCGAAGCTGCCAACTCAACCTAGTGTTCCTCAGCTGGCTGGGTGACATAGTGTTCGTTAGCAAAGCTACAGCATTACTTTTAGTGCGCTCCTCTGCATTTGCTCTTGAAAAAATTGCATATAATTGCCCCCTCCAATATTGACACCAGATTTTTGCCTCCAAGCCTTTGGAGGATGCCCTTTTCATACCCAATCATGATACTATCAGCTGTTGCAAATAAACCTGTTTACCTTTGTAATGTTACAACAGGTGTTTTTAGATTACTCCAGTCTTTTGTTCCCCCAGTTTAAACTGTTTGCAACATGTTGCTAGCATCAAATTCAGATTAAGCATGTTTTACACAAAAAAACACATGATAATGAGTTTAGAAATTAAATATGTCACTTTTGCACTGTTTCCAATTGAGCACATGTCAAACACAATTAGCAAATTATCACATTCTGGTTTTTTTTTTACCCAGTGTCCCAACTTTTATGGAATTTGGGTTGTACAAACACACAAACACTCATCCGCTGTTTCACTGAAAAATACATTGTTATGTTATTGACTAAAACTGCCTCAACACAGTGTCTGTTTAATCCAGTCTTTCCTGGATACACGATACCTCTAACTGTGTGTCTCACATGTACTGCGGTGCTGACAGACAAATCGAAATCTGTTCTGACCATGACTACATTTCTCCTGTGTGTTTGCCTGGGCACGTGTTGGTTAAACTGTGGTTGTCTACGACATCATCTCGAGAGAGAGACACACACACGCACACAGGCGATGAGCACACCCTCCGGCCCGACACAGCCCGATCCCTCCATTCGAACCCTGCTGAGTTCTGTGGTATGGTACACCCCGCAGTGCCAACTTTTCAGTCTGTCTCTCGGGATGTGGTCAACAAAACTACTCGCCTCTCCGCTCTCATTTCACTGAGGCCGATTCCTGTGAAAGGATGTGTGAGAAGACTAATCACTGAAAACCTCATCCTGTAAAACATGGTATGTGGATTCATGTCCCATGTATTTTAGCACATCATGTGCTCATTGGAAAGGGATGTGGTTTTCGAAAGATCTGTGGAAGAATGTGAGGGCATGGCATAATCGCGTCAGAGTGGTGCCTTGATATAATCTTTATATCACTATAAACAATATTTTCCTGTCAGAGAAGGGGGAAATTACAATTTTCACATTTTCATATTCCATTTTCACTTTGTTGGAGAGTATGATTGCCATCTGTTCTTGTTCCACATATCACCAGCGCACTGACTTATACTATCAATATTTTCTCTGAGTTCATATATCTCCTCCGGTTTTTCATTTGTTATGTCAGCAAAATATCAAGGCACGGGGAGGTCTGGAATATGACAAGGCAGTTTGGGCGATGAAGACTTAAATTACTGCCACAGATGTCACACAAAGACAGCGCTCTGATGCTTTTCCTCCCTTCTGTGTATCTGTGAATGTCTCAGCATGTCACAACTTATAAAGATGAAATGGTGTGACCATTACTGATACTTCTTCCTGCCACAACTTGTATCATATGTCTGATTACAGCCATATGACTTCTTGATTTTTCCAAAGATGATTGTGATTCTTCATATATTATCATTCAGCTCACACAGCATCTTTATCAATCACATGTGTCATGTTCCTGAGAATCAGGCAGATCGAGTTTCATAACATTAATACCATCTCCCTGGAGTATGAACCCCCAATATGTTCTTAAAGTATGTTTACTGTGCAGACAGGCCCATTCAAAGCAACTGCTGGGGCCACCCAGGAACAGCGGCAGACATCACTGTACTTACTGGGAGATCTGGACCACCATCAATGGTCAGCAGACTGACCCAGGTCTTAATTTACAACTGAACAGACTGGGATTTATCCTGATGTACAGCACAAATAAATCTATGGTGGAAGAGAGGTATGCTTTGAAGGCATCTAACGCCAGTATCACACACTGCTCAAAAAGAAAAGGCAGACTTATGTTGACACATTTTTGCCATATATTTTTCTGCCTATATTGAGAGATTGCAATCTGAATAAATACAATCCCACTGTACCATGTTTGATTATGGAGAAGATCTTTATTAAACGCTTTTCGTGAGAGCTCCTCTGCGCGACCAACCGAGGCTTTGTGTGGTTGAATTTCGTGGTAATTTAAAACATAATCAACAATCTGGATTTTGTTTTTGGTGTTCTTTCAAGTGAACTGCCTGCGCTCACAGCACTATAATGAAATCAGCCTCCACTGTTATTTAGCTGTTAACTTCTTCAAGTCTGTCAACAACATGTAAGTTAAATTGGCTGTGCTGCTATTTGAAGTGTTCCTGCACTACGGCAGCTCACTTTGTTTTAGAAAATGTGTAGTAATAAACATTCATAGATGCAGTAAAAACCCAAATTAACAGTACGAGTCTGACCAATGTCATTTCATGTTGTTTGGGCTGACTTCTTGTTGTGCACAGAAGTATTGAACCGCTGTGCACCACTGGAACAACTGGTCTACTATTACTCCAGTCTTAGGAATGTATTTCGTTAACCCTTTAGCATTTGGGGAACTGATGATTAATAAGAATCCTAAAAAGAGTCAATATTTATTTCAGCTGTATAGCCTTAAATGACCATGATTGACCGATAAGGTTGGGTGACAGTGCGCATTACACTTTAGAGGAGGTGACACCCTATCAAAGCTTCATAGGAATTGTTTTTGTTTTTTGTTCACAAAGTAATCATTTGCTGTTTCCAATCACCATGTAGTGAAAATGTGCCTTAGTGTGTGTTTATATCGAGTTTGATATTGGGTTAGGCTTGATTGAGGGGACAGCTGGGCCTTGGCGGTTGTATGCACTCTGCTGATTGCCATTCATGTTTTTAGTCTTTAGTCTCCGCTTTGTATTTTTGTATATATTTTAATGGGGAAAGTTCCACGTCCATCAAAGACGGTTGACTATGTCAGGTAGAGTTTTGATCAACACTAACATGACGTGGATGCTTGTAACTTCTCATCATCTCTGTGGATCAGTTTTAAGTGAACATACTTTTTTTTTTCCAATTTATTTTAAAAACTACTTTAAAATCAAAGAGACACAAACCAGGCAGCACAGGTTGTTTGACAAAATGGGCTGCTGCTCTGAAGACATTTCCAGATTTGTGAGAGACCTTCCAGCCAGAATGAAAAATAAATTATCCGCTGCACACTAATGAAAAAAAAATCTTGTTTAAAATCTGTTTCTTCAACTAAACGTGACAGGAGGAAATCTCCTTACTTGTGAAATATGCCAAAAAGTAATGCCTCATTTCCATCTCGACGAAAGGCTTGAAGCAGTGAAGCCTTATTGCTGACCACTTCCGGCCGCCATTTTAATTTGAGCGAGCAAGTTGGATTAATGGCTAAAATACCGTCATCTGCATAACCTGCGTATTTCGCTGTTTTCTGGGGATGTCCTGAAAACAGCGGCGAGTGTTCCACGGCATACAAGAACCTTTTAAAACATTTTGCTGGTAATTTTACTAGACAAAACGCGCAACTGGCTCTGTAATTAAAGTTTTATCAGCTGAAATACGTCAGGCCAGAGACACGTTCAAGTTGCCATGGAGGGACATTGTGAAGGTAAGCTAGGTAAAGCTAACTTTATGTTGTTTGTTGGTTCGTTTGCCGTTTAAAATGTTTGTTAATTTCCCAGTGAGAGACATGTAGCATTCAGTCATGTAGTAAACTTAATGGAGAACCCATATTGCAATTGTTGAGCAAGAGACATCACAACATATAGTTTAATTAGCTTTTGTAGCTACATGCCGTGTAAAATTACTACATGTTTTAGTCGAAGCATGTAACCTTATCTTTTTAGGTAATCGCAACACATCTTAAATCCATTTCCCCCTCAGAGCATGAGCTTTTGAAACCTCAGGCAGCAGAATGAAAATAGTCTTTGACCATCTTTAATCCAACATTGTAAACCAGAAGATATCCATCATTGTTGTGTGGATAGTTGAGGCTGTTGGGCTTGGCAGCACTTTTCACAAGTGTTGAAGGACATACTGTCTGTATTAAACAAGTGTTTTTCCGAGCTGAATGGTTTTCCTAACATTTTCAGCTGGTTTGCCCTGGCAGTTTATTGGCCTTTCCCTTTCACAAATATATGTGATATAGAGACATTTGTTTGTTTAATGCTTGTTCTGTAAAGATCCTGTTTTCAATCTGACTCTTTGTGATAAATGACATGGAAATGGCTCACCCCCCTTGGTGTGTTGTGTTAGAAAGAAAACGATCACCACTGGGATTAGCGAACGCTTGTATGGTCCTGTGGAACATCAAGTATTTAATGCTGTTCCAAGGAGTTGTTAGGAAAATCCAAAAGGATTACATAGTGGATGGATAAACAGAAATCCTGTTGTGATCTCTGGCTGATTGTGAGGCTTTTCTGTCAAATCTTTGTAAAAGTCACAGACGGCCCAGGGAGTCTCCAGAGTACTCGGCACTTTCGGGTTCAGTTGTGAGACCTCAGTGTGCGGGAATGGTAGTCTGAGCTGTCTTTTCTGTATCTCCCTTTTTACTCTCACAGACTAATTCATGGTTCTTCTCCATGACCGTTATGTGGTCAGTGTTGCAGACGCTTGGGGATCCTTTCAAAAGGCTGGGCTGTATGTGTGTTACACACAGGCCTTGTGGTGGGTGAGGCTTAGACCTGGGTCATATGACTCATCCAGACTTGGTGCTTGTCTCTGGGTCCAGAGAATCTTTGTGCTCATGTTCACGTCTTATTATCTTGGTCTGGTGGTGCACCATGTCTTGGAATGTTTGCGTTTGTGGATTTGTTTTGTTCCTGTCTGGAGAGGATTGAAACAAAATATTGTGGCAGGGACATTAACCTGATCATATGTGTTCCTATTGTCAGACTACCTTCTCTCCATGTCCAACTCGAGCTGCCC
Organism: Diplodus puntazzo; assembly: GCA_963678695.2. Lineage (NCBI taxonomy): Eukaryota > Metazoa > Chordata > Actinopteri > Spariformes > Sparidae > Diplodus > Diplodus puntazzo. Next base: position 17,476,353 of record OZ023171.1, on the reverse strand, counting down.
CGGGGTAACGTGGAACACCTCCACTGCTGCGGTTATACTTGGATTTTGTTTCACTGTCGGAGCTGATGGTTTCACTATCCTGTGCTCCAAGAGAGCTTTTTTTTGTCTTTTATGTTTTCATTAACATATAAAGTTGCAGTGAATTTATTGAGTCTGCACATGGCTTTTTACTCAAGCTGTGATTTATTACATGATCTCATGCAGCTTTATTCTAATTGGCTGCCATCGTACTTTTTATGTCTTCACCAATTAATCAAAGCCGTCTGCCAGAGGTCGCCGGTGGATGGCTGGGTTAGATCTATCTGTTGAGCTTTAGTTTTTTGACTCACCTTTTATAGACTCACCCTCATTTATTCTGTGTAGCAACACATTTTTCACCGTCATGCCAAAAAATCAAATGGAAATCATCTTCTGTCTGATTCCCATAACCAATCAAACAGAATCCGACGACACTAAACCAACATCAGTTCTTCAGCCAGATGCTAATCACATTCATATTCCTGTAAAATGATTGTCATGTCACTGTCTCTTTGTTTAAAGGGAGGTGAAAAATATTTACTGGATATTAGCTGGAGAGATTTTAGGCATGAATTGCTAATAAATTGTCATGTCTAGCCTGCCAGATTACATAAAATGATGCAGTTGTTTACAACACATTGTGTATGATAAGGACTGACTTTCAATCACTTTGGATACATTCATGGGTTGATTATGTCTGCCCTCAGCAAAACCTTGCTAGCTTATTGCCTGTGCAGAGGCTTTAAATAATGGAGTGATCTTTGAAATGGATTCAAGAGTGTTCCTCAAAAAATGCTGCTTTCATTTGTTCCTTTCCTTCCCTTCTGGCTGTAATGAATTCTTAAGCGCTTAAGCAATCACCCTTACAGGTTCCAGATAACCCGTTGCTCTTAAACTCTCATACAAAAACTGCGTAAGCGGTAGAAATAATATTGAATAATTTAGTTTGGCAATAATATCACTGTTGTAGTCTCTATGTTTCTTCATCAGGACTCCAAGGGACAGCATGCAGGAAAAGGGTGGAGAAGGATTGAATGATGATGCTGTTACTGGCAGGTCGGGAGGGGAGGAGCCGTCTGATCGGCTCTGTTCAATAGCCTCCAATGGATATCTGACCAGGGGTGACCAGAGAACGTCTGTACTAATGCCAGAAGAAGTTTGACGGCTGTAAGCTGCTTCACACCTGCTGCTCCTCTTTTCTCTTTTTCTCCGCTCTCCCCTCCTGAGTATCATGTCCCTATGTTGGAAAGTAGTGTATAAGTGGCCTTTTGTTGCCTTTCTTTTTGCACATACCTGTCATCAGCATTAGCTTCACTCAGTCGATTTTGGTTAAGGGCCACTGGCTTGTAGGTCACAGCAGGGGAAATGGCAAAGGACAGATTAATTGTCGCAATGTGAGTAACATTGGAAGTGTTTGGTTCTCTTCCTTCCCAATCACCAAAATGACGCTGTTTCCCCTCATCAAAGACCAGCACTGCCAAAAGTCTGATCTCAGTTTCCCAGCAATGCAATGCGAGATGGAATTATTCAGGGGTCATGATACATTGGCTTCAGCTCGGTTGAACCGAAGCATGATGGACGGACCGGAACATTAACAAGTCACATTTGTTGTTGTGACTGAGTTCTCTATGATTTGCTTAAGATGTTGAAAGTATCAACATACAAGGAAGATGAATTTCTTTCTTCCCTTTTTACGGCAAAGCTAGGATGAAATCCTGTCTGAGTCATAAGTGTTTTTGCTCTGGCTGTAGAAAATGCTTTCCATTTTCTGGGGTTCAGTTTTATGATTTTGAACAAAGAATGATTGGATGTCTAAACCAGCTGTCCCAGATTGGTTTTTCATTCCATCCACCCTGAGGACAGCTTAAACTTCTGTTTTATTTACGGCCATTTCAATCAAAAGGTTGTAAATGTAGTGTTTATCCAAATTGAGTACCTCTGAAACCTCGGTGGGCTGTTTGAACCTCGGGAATTGACTTCACTCAAAAGAAAATGTTGTGTTAGAAGGTTTCACAGCAGGTAGTCTACCTCAGTGGTTGACATTGGAGTGTTTTTTTCAGCCATGCTGTGTTTTATCTGTTATTAAGTAGGGACCACAAAGATCTAGAGAAGTGGGTTAAAAAATGTACAATCTTGTAGAATGGGGTAACCCACATGTGTGAGCCTATACAATGTGCTGTAGGGTATGCATGCAGACAGACTTAATGGTACATGATCTCATTGGTGGCAGCGCAAGAGCGAACATGAAAATAAAATAGATTTATTGGATGTGGGGGGAAACACTACTTTTTGGTATCCAAAACAATTTTTTCCCCGAATGGGTAGAAACATCATCACTGCTAGATAGAATGAATACAACACTGATTGAAGCTTTAATAGAGAGCATTTCCAGTACCCTTAAAGGCCATCTCCGTTGAAATCCTATAATGTAAGAATTATCAAGTGGTCTGCTCACTTTATCATTTACAGCAGACCCATTCAACTGCCAGCCCATAGGCCAAAAGCAGCCCTTTTAATCATTTTGTAAGAAAGCTGATTAAACCATTCATTAGTTATGTCTGGTGCTAAGCAAAAAAAACTCTTATTTTATTTAAAAGTTAGCCCAAGCTGTTTAAGGAGAGGAAATTTGCAAGAATCAAACTGACAGCTTCCTGTTAAGATTAGAGGTAAAAAAAAAAATGTGTTTACTTTTGTATACATGTTTGTTTTTCAAATGTGAAACTATTAAACAAAGTGGACAAAAACAAACAAACTAAAAAATGCGTTGTTAACACATTTAAATGCAGAGTGCGCAATGCAGAGGAAGCGAACACTTGTGTCTCCAACACACAGCATGGTAGTCATAGCAGAGCCTCTTCTGTGCTTTGGTGCAGTTGCTTTCACACCTGATGCGAACCGTACCTGAGTAGACATGAACAGACCTCCTTTATTAAACAGACTGTCACAG